>CM061747.1:247401459-248001459 GCA_030979885.1 Lolium multiflorum
TAGGAAGATGAAGTAATGTCAATATGTTGAGGCATACTGAACCGGGTTATTGGCGTATCTTTATTACAACTTTCATTGTCACATAGAAGAGGCACCGTACAAAGAGACACACATAGTCTTTCAAGGTTTGTTTCATCCATAACAATTGGAGGCAACAAGATGTCAAGGGATATGTATTCGGCTTCGGCTGTGGATAAAGCGGTGGAGTTTTGTTTCTTGGATGACCAACTCATCAATGACCGGCCAATAAATTGGCAAGCCCCGGAGGTAGACTTCCGGTCAACCTTATCACCGGCCCAATCGGAATCCGAATAGCCAATGAGTTCAAAGGTTGACCCCTTGGGATACCATAGCCCGAGAGTAGGAGTGAGAACAAGGTATCTTAGAATCCGTTTGACCGCCATCAAATGGCTCTCCTTAGGAGCGGATTGAAAACGAGCACACATCCCTACACTTAGCATGATATACGGCCTAGAGGCACAAAGGTAGAGCAAGGATCCTATCATGGAACAGATACCTTTATATCCACATCCTTCTCACCGTCGCATGAGCCAAGTTGCCCCTTCACGGGCATGGGTGTCTTCATTGGGCTCGCTGATCATGTTGAATTTCTTGAGCATGTCTTTCACATCTTTTTTTGAGAGATGAAGGTGCTTTTTGCAATTAAGTTGCCTCACTTGGAAGCCTAGGAAGAACTTCAAGTCCCCCAGCATGGACATCTCAAATTTCCTAGTCATCAATAGCTCAAAAGCTTTGTTATGATTGGGGTTAGTTCCACCAAATATAATATCATCAACATATATTTGACATATAAACAAGCCACCTCCTTTAACCCGCTTGGTGAAAAGGGTGGAATCGACCGTACCCATGCAAAACCCATCTTGTAGTAGAAAATCCCTAAGGAACTCACACCAAGCACGTGGAGCTTGCTTGAGACCGTAGAGTGCCTTATGGAGTAAATACACATGGTTGGGCCGGCATGGGTCTTCGAAACCCGGGGGTTGAGCTACATATGCGGTTTCTTTTAGAGGGCCATTCAAAAATGCACTTTTCACATCCATTTGATATAGTTTGAAATTGTGGAAAGATGCAAATGCACGCAAAAGACGAATAGCTTAAAGACGGGCCGGCGCAACGGTATCCTCAAAATCCATACCTTCTATTGGGCAAACCCCTGCGCCACTAACCTTGCTTTATTTCTAATGACAATGCCATCCTCATCTTGCTTCTTTCCTGAATACCCATTTGGTCCCAATAACATTGATGCGATGATCCTTGGGTTTCCTTAACTAGAGACCATACTTCATTGCGAAAGTGAAACACTCCAATTCTTTCTTGCATGGCAATGACCCAATCCGGATCAACCAAGGCTTCATGTACCTTGAGTGGCTCAAAGATAGAGACAAAAGCATGATGTTCACAATAAGTCATAAGTAATGCATGGTGTCTACGAGTTACCACTCCTTTTGAGATGCTACCAAGGACAAGATCTACTTTCTGCCCTTGCCCTGGTAGCCGCCTTGATCTTCCCAATGGTTCCTTCATGATCAATGAATTGATCTTTTGCTAATACTTGATCATGAGGGACAACTTGAGTTTGAACATGAGTTGAAGATGTTTCTGATCATCATCATGGTCTTGCCCGGTTGAGGGCTTCCTTCTTGTTCTTCGGGATGTGGCTCATCTTGAGTGGAGGATACATCTTGTGTCACTTGATGGTTCAACTTGATTTGAGCTAGGCTCAACTTGAGGTGAGCTTGATACTTCTACTCCATCACCTTGATCATCATTATGAACTTCCACGGGCCGGATGTGTCCAATGACCATATGCTTCATGGCACTAGATGGATCATCATCATTACCTGCAAAACATGGAACAACTTGCTCCACTTGGGAGCCATTATCCTCCAAGAACACCACGTCACAAGATACTCAATAGCCCCAGTGGACTTGTTGTAGTATCTATAGGCGTGAGAGTTCTCCGCATATCCAACAAAAATGCCCTCCATAGTTCTAGTTTCAAATTTACCAAGCTTCCCTTTATTGTTCTTAACAAGACATTTGTATCCAAAGACACGAATGTACATGACATTAGGCTTGTTACCTTTGAGAAGCTCATATGGAGTTTTGTTGGAGGGGCGGAGGAAGAGCCGGTTGGAGTAGTGAACAGTTGTAGAGATGGCTTCTCCCCAAATGTTGTGGGGTGAGTTGAATTCACTCAACATGGTTCTTGCCATCTCAATGATAGTCCCGGTTCTTCCTTTCAACAACACCATTTTGTTGAGGGGTATATGGAGCTGAAAACTCATGCTTGATGCCCTCATCATCAACAAACTTGCATAGTGTAGTTCTTGAACTCGGTGCCATTGTCGGTTCTAATCGCCTTGATCTCGGATTCATATGTACGTTGAGCTTTCTTGGCGAAGGTGATGAACTCTCTATGGGTCTCATCCTTAGACTTAAGGAGAAAGACCTAAGAGTATCTTGAGTAATCATCAACAATGACAAGTCCATACTTGCTCCTACCAGGAAAGTATCATAATGTGATGGCCCAAAGAGATCCAAATGAAGGAGCTCCTAAAGGCCTAGATGTGGTGACGATACTCTTGATAGGATGTCTCTTCTTGAGTTGTTTTCCCGCTACACATGCACTGCATACACGATCTTTCAAAGGAAATGCCGGTTAGTCCAACAATATGCTCACCCTTTAGGAGTTGTTTAAGATTCCTCATGTTAACATGACCAAGGCGGCGATGCCAAAACCCTTCGTCATGCTTGGCCGCCATTAGACATGTGGAGGGAGTAGGGGCTCTCTTTCGAGAGGTCAACCACGTAAAGGTTGTTCTACACATATCCAACAAGGACCAATTTGAGATTGTCACTCCTAAAGACTTGCACATAATATTTAGTAAAATATGAATTGTAACCGGCATCGGCAAGATGGTATATAGAAAGCAAGTTATAACCAAGGTGTTCAACAAGCATGACCATCTCAAGGCACAAGTCCTTAGAGATTGCCACCTTGCCATACCCAAGTACCTTTCCCTTTGAGTTGTCACCAAAGGTAATGCTTGACTTCTTTTTAATATCTTCAATGAATTGGTCAAGCACACCTCTTCGTCCGGTCATATGATTAGTGCATCCACTATCAAACACCCATTTTGGACCACCGGAGGAATACCCCTACAAAATCAAGTAGAGGATTTAGGAACCCATTGATTAATGGGTTCCTAAATCCTCTACTTGATCTTTTGTACCCAAATTGAGTACTCTCTATAAGCATAGCCATTACGAGGACCAACATAGTTAGCATAAACATCACCATAATAATCAACAAATAAAGCATAGTGATTGTTTGGCCCCGTGCGGTCACCACTAGTGGCTTTGCCCTTTGGGGCTTTGACATCATTAGTGACCTTCTTGTTCTTTTCTTGAGCGGGCTTCTCTTTTTTGTAGTTGTTCTTCTTGTAGGGCTTGGGAACATACCCAAGTCCATGCTTTCCTTTTGATTGTTTGACCTTTGCTTACTCAAGAGGTCATCCAATCCCATCTTACTCTTGGTTGTGGTGAACTTGACAAGTTCTTTCTTCAACCTAACACTTTCCTCAAGAGTAGTTGCTTGCTCACAAGCCGATTCATTAGGATAATAGTTGAGACCATATTTGGTTACTAAAGATTCAAGATATGTATTGGTCTCAACATGCAAAGATAGTTCCTCTTGTAAACGAACATGTTCCGCAACAAGGTTAGCATGCTCACTAGTAAAGGTGGTGGAGGAACTAGCAACATTTTTATCAACAATAGAATCATTCATTGAATCAAGAGCTTTAGAGTAGGTTTCTTGGAGTAGGTCATGGTTCTTTCCAAGTTTCTTGAGCTCATCCTTGACAAGCTTGTTAGCTCTTTCAAGGTGGTCAAGATCCTTAGTGAGAGAAGCATGAGCAACTTCAAGTTCCTCCTTTGAGGCATTAAGCTCTTGGGTCAACGATTGAGCCCTTTCAATAGTTTTAAGATCCTTAACTTTATCTAGTTCATAAGTTTCAATTTGTTGCTTAAGACCTTGAGATATGAACCTTTCGGTTTTTAGCTATTGTCTTAGGAGATTGAATCTCCTTTCCTTATCATTCAAATGATATTCTAATTCCTCAATGGACTCATCCTTTTCTTTGAGAGTCCATCAAGAAATCAAATTTGACAAGAGCTTCACCACGAAGGGTGCATCTAACATCATAAAGTTCCTTAAGCACAATTAATTCTTCTTGATTTTCAGTTTCATCATCGAGAACACTAGATAGAGAAGGTGGGGGTTCCATTACTCTGGTTTCTCTTGCCATAAGATAAGAGCCAACGGTTGTAGAGGGAAGAGTTCGCTGAGTCATCATCTTGTGTTATTCTTACATGAAGGAAGAACCAACATCATTCTCCGTGGAGTAATCCTTGGAGTAGTCATATGTGAAGAGTGACCCGGGCTTAGAGAAAGCCAAGCCGGCTACTCCGGCCTCCTTCTCCTCATCTTCCTCTTCTTCATCGGACAAGTACTCGGCCCCAACAAAGGCTCTTCCCTTGTTCCTCTTGTATCGATCGTTGGTTGGGTTTGGCTTCAATCTTGGCTTGACCCCTTTTATGAACTTTGGCTTGTCAACCCTTTCATAAGGGCACTCATTTGTAAAGTGGCTCTCTTCGTCACAATTGTAGCAAGCTCTCTTCTTCTTGTCATTGAGGATCATAGGCAACTTTCCTTGTACTTCTGGCAAAGAAGGCAAAATCACAAGGCAGCCACTAGTTGGTGTTTACCCTCCATATTCTTCAATTTTCACATTCCTCTTCTCCTCCATGGTAAGCTCTAGCCTTTAGGAGCAAGGTTGTGTGGCGCTTCATGGTTGTGTGAGGTTTCATCAACACGGTTCATTGCCATGAGCATTTTTTCCTCACTTTGGCCATGTTTTCATTGGCGGCTACATAGGAGACTAGATCATCTGAGTTCAGATGGGCACTCTTGGTCATGATTTGCAAGTTGAGTGCAAGGTTGCTTCCTTCTGCTTGACAGCAATCATAGCAATGACCTTGGACTTATGAATCCTTCATTCATTTCAAAGTCATTATCATACTTCTCAAAGACTCCAAGTCCCTTGATCCTTACTTTAAGAGCACCAAGCCTTGCATAGGCATCGTCCAAGGATTTCCCTCTCAATCATGAACCGGTGAGCTTGTTGCTTTGCGGTCTCATAAAGAGATGATTGGATCAACTCGGTTCCCTCTTGGAGTACCACGATTCGATCCCACAACTCTTTAGCGAGTCCGGATGTCATTGACTTGATCAAGAAGCTTGCAATTGATCCCACTTCTAATCACGAGCGGAGGCATTGAGTTGGCGGTTGTAGAACTCGGTGGAGGTCAACCGGACGGGATCTTGTGGCTCCCGAGTATCCATGAAGAATGATCTCCCATAGCTCCACACCGCACTGCGAATATGAGATTCCATAGAAGATTTCCAATGTGGAAAGTGAGTTCCATCAAAATGGGGAAAGGTCCCACTATGGTTTATATGAGGCATGGGTGAGGTGTTTCTGGGATAGTCATGGTTAACTTCATTGTAAGTTTCCTTAGAGCCCGAAGCCCCACTACGAGCTCCACTAGCAGTTTGTCTCTAAGCATGACAGACATTTCTCCCATTTGGCCTTGTAGTTCATCCTCCTTTTTCTTCTTCCTGCCTCATATGCCAAGAATCTAGATTTCATTTCTTTAACCGAAAGGTTAGGGTCATCATCTAGACCCTCGAATAGTTTTTCCATCTCACTCTTAAGGCGGTGAAGCCCTTAAAAAGAGTCCAGGCTCTGATACCAATTGAAAGTATAGAGATGGTAAACCTAGAGGGGGGGGGAATAGGTTTCTACAGATTTTAATTTCTTCTTTGCAATATTAGGCTTTGCGAATACAAAGGTGAGCCTAATGCAACCTAGGTGAAGCAACTATATGAGGATACAACCAACTCGAGCACGAAGGCTCTCACAAAGCTAAATCACAGCAAGGAGTCGTATAGAAATAACCGAGGCACAAGGAGACGAGGATGTATTCCCGCGTTCCCTTGCTTTGCAACAAGGCACGTCACATTTGGAGGAGTGGAGGTCCCACGAAGGATTCCCGCGCCACGAAGGCTCCGACTCCTATTCTCCGAGCCTATCCTACGAAGGAATAGCTCCCTCACTTGTGGTAGACTTTGAGGTAGCCTCCAAACCTTCACAATCTTGCCCGAAGCAAATCCACAGCCCGGATGCTTCCGGCCTCCTCTTGCCCACCTAGGGTTTCTAAGGAACCCTAGGAAGCAAGCTTCTTGATGAATACAAGGGGGAATGAGATTTGGCTTGGTAGAACGTGTAGATCGGGTCCTCCTCTATCGTTTCTCCGGAGGGATTTGAGTTTGTGGAGGAGGGAGATCTGAGGCTTTGGTGTTTCTAACAATGGAGTATGAGGAGAAGGAGCTCAAGAACAGCTTGTAGTGTAGTGGCCAACTGTTCGTATAGAAGAAGGCCTATTTATGTGTTCTTCAAATATGGCTGCTATCACGGTTACATCAGCAGACTTTGAGGAGTCTTGCCCACCTGACTGCGCCGGATGTTATCTCCACAACGCCTGGGACGGCCATCGATCGTTTCTGGCCGGGTTTCCAACCGGAGCCGGGGACCGGTCTGACCGGGCAGCGGGGCGCTTTCCTGGATAGTGCCCGGATGGCACAGGCGCAAAGTTGTCGGCGGTAAACCAGACGCCTGGCTGGAGTCTGTCCGACCGGGCTGTGGAACCGAGCACGCCTTGCCTAAACCCGGCAAAGTATCGGACAGATCGAATTCTGACAGCTCTTCATTCCTTTACTCGATCTTGTCCCATGGCACCGGTCCTTGGTCCGGTTGGTGACCGGGTCGGGCGCCAGGGCCGGTCCGACCGGATCCGGGACCGGCCCGCTGGAAAACCTTGCCGATTCTTCATCGAATTGGGGGTCTCCCGTTGCCTTCTTGTTCCATCGATACACCATTATACCTCTTTGGCTACTAATTATCTTGTAGACATGTATTAGTCCAAATACTCTAGCACGGTGTCATAGTTACCAAAATAATGGATATGGTAAAATACCTCACACAAGTGCCATGCTCCCGTCTAACACCTTGACGCTGTGTACCCCGTCGCCAAACTAGGAGAACACGAGCACGGAGCCGGCTTGGAGGCTGTGGTGGCGCGAGAACTTCTCCCAGCCAATGTGCAGGTACATCCCGCGCGCGTCGTAGATGAGGTCCACGATCCACCGGTAGTAGCACACGCACCCTCCCGCAGATGCAGCGTGCTGGGGCGGTCGTCGCGCGACGGTCGGCGAAGGTGTCCGGCAGCCTCTGGATACCGTGGGTCGCCTTGAGGACGAGGACGAACCCGAACACAGCACGGGCCCCTCCTTGTCCATGTCCGATGGATGAAGACAACGGCGGCCGCCGGCGACAGCCGCGCACCTCCCCGCCGCGGCCACGGCCACAACCACTACCTCGACTCCTCGGCCTCGACCGTACATGGCGGCTGCCTTTTTCAAAGGGTGGCGAAGTAGGTTGGGGAGAGGAGCTAGGATTTGTGTGTGAGAGGATTAACATGAGATATGTCTCTTTTATAGGTCGAGGGAGTGGCGGGGAGCTGAGAACGGTAGCGCTCATTAACGGCGACGAGTATACAAGGCGCGACGGATGGTTCACGGGCAAGGCCTCAAGGGAAACCGCATCATTATCATACTAATAACCACGTCGCGAGGTAGCGATCGTTAGGTTAAAATTGAATGAGTTGCTGGGACGCCACGCCGGCCCCGCCACTCGCGTCGGGCGCTGAATTTTTGGGATGTGGCTACTGTGCGGCTCCCACGCCCAAAATTTTCTGTACCTTGCGAGGCGCCCGACGATTCTAGCTGGGCTCAGAATTGCCGGCTTATTTGGGACGCACCGGTGCGAGCCCATTTTCGGTCTCCCAGCCCCCAAATCGCTATGGGGGCCGCTATGGGTGGCGCCGGTGGAGATGCTCTAAGTAAAGTACCTTTGGTTAAGGAGTAACCGAGGCACGCGGAGACATCGATGTATTCCAAAGTTCACACCCTTGCGGGTGCTAATTTTCCGTTGCAGCAATGTGGAAGCACAAGTCATTCCAAATGCCACAATGGCGAACCGTATTCTCCTCGAGCCTTTCCACTAAAATGGAAGTCCTTGATCCACTAAGGGACCCTTGATGGTGGTCACTGAACCCGCACAAGCTTGGCACGAGCTCATAAATTAATTGGTGGCTTGCAAGTAATCTCCACGAAGGTCACACATTTTTTTAAGCAAACTCCACAACAACTAGAGGCTCCAATTAATTTACACCAATGCCACAAAAGGCCATGCCGCCACAAAGGCCACAAAGCCACAAAGGCCAACAAGCCATCTAGTGTTCGAAGATCCCAAGAGGCACAAGCTCGAGGTACAAAGCACCCGAGAGAAGTCACCCACGAACTCTCATACACAAACCGAAGCATATTATGCAATGGCAAGAAAAAAGTGCTCAAATCCTTCACTCCCGAATTCCAAAAAAAATCTTCAAAAGCTAATACGGGAGGAAGAACAAGGGAGGAAATCCCCAAAAGACTCCAAGATCTAGATCTAGTATGTTCCCCTCACTAAGAGAATGTTTTGATTGGTGGAGTGGTAGACCTAGATGTCTTCTCTCCTTTACCTCAAAATAATTAAAGAATTATAGGAGGAATCAAGAGCTACGATAAGCTCTTTAAGATCAACACTTAAGGAGGGAGAATAAGATAGAGCTACAACGCCCATGGGGAAGAAGGGGGCCTTAAATATGTCCCCATGAAGGAAGTGAGGCTAGCTCAACTAGTTGGGGGAGTGGATGTACAAACCTAGCAGCTGAGTTCAAATACTCACGGATACGAATTTAAGTTTCTATTTATACTCAAGGCTTTGTAGTTTATTGTGTTAAAGTAATTATTATTTTGCAACTTTATTGGTACTTACCTATTAATAGTTGTAAAAGTGCACAAGTTCTTGCTTTACATTTTGCTGTATATGAAAAATACAAATATGAAAGAAAACGGCTTATTATGGTAAAATTCGGAGTTCCCTAGAATATGTTCCTACAGAAGAGTTTTCAAAGATTGCCACGAGAAGCCCTAAAGACGATGTCCAATAGAAAAAGTTAAAACATGAAAGTTATTAAAATAAATTATGCCAGTCATTCTAGACATAACATTGGCCAATTACCGCAGAGTCCAAAAGAAGTTTCGGTAATCCAAAAGATTTGCGAAGTGATTGACTCCAACTCTTGCTATATATGATGATTTTGGCCAAGCCATGACTTTATGGGTTCAAAATTTGAAAAAAGTTCACATTTTAAAATGATTGGCATAAATCCAAAAACATATTTAATTTTTTTAGAATCCAAAAAATGTTAACAATTTTAAAAATGTTTGAATTTTAAATATATTTAAAATCGTAAAAAGTTCAGACTTTTTGATAATTTTGAAAAAATCAGATTTGAGAAATAGAAAGAAAATAAAAACAGGGAAAAGAAAAAAAAATGAAAATAGAAAAGAAACAAAAAAGGAAAAAAAACTCAGGAAACGAGAGAACCTGGTGAAAAAAATCGTAAAAAAACAGAGCGCCTAATACACATCATGGGCCGGCCCATTTAGTTATGAAACTGGCGATCAAGAGTATATGCGTAGCGTTCCCATGAAAGGGATCACCGTGCGAAATCGTTAAAAAAAGGCCGACCTTTGCGAAGGGAAGACAACTCGCTCCGCACGAGATAAGTGGCGCGCTGTGATGCCAAATCTTCCTGAGTACTTCCCGCTTCGCCACGCTGTCGCATTTGCTAAGGCGATGTGGGAGTGAGATAAGACGCCACATGGGCTTTTCCTTTTCTTCAGATTCGTTTTTTCAAATGAAATATCTTGAGAACCGTAAGTCCAAATTGCGAACCTTTTTCACTTTTGAGATCCTCGCGCGAGATCTTCAAAATTAGATCCCATGTTGGTAGGTTTGGAGATACTTTTTTCCGTACTTCCAATAACATACGTATCAGCATCTGTATGTACCTAATCGTATTCGCGTTTCTTAACCTGAGCAAGACGGGGGTTTTTAGTGTATTTGGTAATTTTTCCCTTTTATCCGCTAATCAGACTCACTTTAAAAGGGACCGTACCTGTACTTACGCTGCTGAATGGCCTAAGCTGGGTGGTGGCGCGATCGTACTTCAGACATGTACACGACTGTACTCTACTCGTATGCTGCTTGTACTCTCATTCAGGATCGACATTTGTACTGCTTTGTGTGTTCAATCGTACTCGTGTGTTGTACGTGACTCGTACTCGCTCATGTGCACGAATCGTACTCGCCGTGTGCGTGATCGTACTTGTACTGTGTTCAATCGTACTCGTGTGTTGTGCGTGATCGTACTCGCTCGTGTATCGACTGCATCACACACAGGACTGCACTGCACTCGCACGTATGCTCAACTGTGAATGCATCTGTTGGTGTATGGATCGTATCTACTCGTGGTGTACGCATCATACTGTGTAATGCATCAGACTAAGGTGGTAGCCGTTACGAAGGGAAGTGTCAGCGCATGGTAGTACGTAAACTCGCTCGGGACTCGCTCGGGAGAAGCCTTGCGGGCCGAACGCTAATCCAATCTTTGCTCTCGCTCACGTGCGTGGAGAAGAAATCATGCTGTAATCCAATCATTGCACTCGCTCATGTACGCGGAAAGAAACCATGCAGGTGCAACGCGCGCTGCGCGGGAAGAAGGAAGTACATCGCGCGTGGGCTGATTCTTTCGGTCGTTTTGCCACGCGTCGCTTTTTGGCTGATTGCTTTTCCTCTTTAAAGGTCGGTCTTTTTATAGTCATACCCATCACCGTGCGGTAGCGAGAACCCAGCTAAGGTGAGCCGCATGTTGAGTAGATCGGGCTGGCGAAGTCCATGTTAGAGCATCTCTAACAGAGCCCGTAAAACGGCGAACCGAAAAACACAAGTTCAGTGCATCGAATTCGTGTTTACGGGCCGGAAAATGGGAGGCGCAGAACAGAGCCCGTAAACGAAAGCTGAAAAACAGTTCTGCGTCATCGGCATCCGAACCCGTAAATACAGGGTTTATCAAATTGATTTGCATATGCTCGATCAAACCTGACGATAAAACGCAAACAAATCATGCATAATTCATAGTGCAGACATCAAATAACACAATCAAATGACACAATTCATAGTTCTAAACCGCCAACATCAAACAGAGGTTTGCCCGCCGTCAGCACCATCGGCAAGACTTCCTGAGCAAGATCGTTAGCACTGGAGCAGCATCACATCTTCACTCTTTGGAGCAAAGATTTCCAAGATACCACTGAGCAAAGATCGCAGATTTCCTCGCTGCTCCTGACGAGTCGTCATTTTTGCTGCATTCCCGGATGTCTCCTTCCACCACTCCAGCTGAACCCGTTCATCATGTTCTTCGTGTTCATCATCATGTGATCTCCCTCTCTTCGGCCAATAGTTGCTTCATTGCTTTGGCCTTCTTCACATTGATCCTCATCTCCTCCAACTTGGCTTTGCTCTTTGCTTCCTCTCGGCTTGCTTCAAGCTTTGCAAGGCTCACCTCCTTATTTGTGTCGATGATGACACGCTTGGTCTCCAATGTCTTGGTCGCTATCACCTCCTTCGACTTCATCATTTGCTCAAACTTGTCCCTCAACAATGCAGCCTCCCCCTCGAGTTTGAGCCTTTCCTTCGCCTTCTTGTTCCCCTCCGACTTGTTGGCGTTCCTGCCATCCTTCTCGTCCTCGGTGTCGTCGAGCGCAACCATTGCAGCCTTCTTCGGCGCCTTCATCTCTCAATTTCCACTTGGGGTGGTGTTGGAGCACATCAAAGCAATGACGCATGGTGAAGCTCTTGCCCTTGCTGCCGGCCATGTCTCTGTACCTAGCATCGGCAATGCGATCCTACATATGCAAAATAATCCAACCAATCGTCAATACGTCACCGAAGCTAAAGTACAAATTGATTGGCGAAATATGCACTCACATATTCATTGACGGTTGCGCCGCTAGGAGGATTGGACACCACTTGGTCCATTGCTGCTGCCCACTGCTACACGATGGTTTTATCGCGTCCCAACGACCTTGGAGGATCGGTAGGTGCGATCGACAGGATGGCGAACGCGTCGACATTAGCTTATGAAACTTGTCCTCGATGCGCTGCCAGTACCGCTTCCGGTTTGATCCGTGCCCGAGACGGCATCCATCCCCACGGAGGCCCAAGCTCGGCACAAGGTGGCGTCTTCAATCTCAGTGTAGTTGTTGGCCCGCCGCTTCTTCCGATTTCCATCGGCGGTGACCTCCACCACACCGTCGTCCCCTTCCTCGTCCCCTTCTTCCCCTTCCACCTCGTCGTTGCAATCGCCGAACGGAGGTAGTGGGTTAATGTTCACCTCCCCCAACATCTCCATGTACGACGCGGAATCGTTCCTAATTTGACGAGGCCTCAGTATCTACTCGCAATCAAAAATAAATGGAGCAACAGATCATGTACCTTGCTGACCCGTCATCGAGCACGTCCTGGGCGGCCTTCGTGGTGGCTTCCGCAGGCGGCGGCGGCGGCGTTGCCGGAGATGGGCACGGAGGCGGGGCGCCACGGGAAGTCGCCGCCTTCACTTTGGTCCTTTTCGGAGCCGAATTCTTCGGTCTCGCACGGACTTCCTTCGGCTTCACCGCTGACCCATCACCGGTGACTGTCGCGGCACCGGCTTGCGGGAGCAGATGCGTTCCCGCGCGACGCCGCTTCACCGCTGTCTTCGAAGACACCGTCGAAGCAACTTCCGCGGGGGTCACAGGGCTGGGAGTGGTCGCCGGGGTGGTTGCTGGAGCGGCGGAAGCTGCGGCGACCACGGGAGAGGGTGGAGGCGCCTGCGCGGTAGCAACGGCGGCCGGCGGGGTAGCTACGGCGGCCGGCGGGCTCGATTCGAGACTCATCGGGGACAAATCGGACGGTGGCGGCGCAGAAGAAGGCGAGGGCGCACAGATCGGCGGCAGCGGCGTCGGTTGGGAGGAGCTGAATGTTCCCTCGCGCGCAAAGTAGGGATTGTGTTCGGGCTGCTTTCGGTTCGCTCCTTCGGCCCCTACAAATACATGCCGATGGAGCGAACCGAACGCAGCCCGAAAAAATATTTTCAGTTTTGGCTCGTTTACAGGCACTGATCGGCGCCGTTTTTCGGCCCGAACCCGTAAACTGGCGGTTATTATTCGGTTTTGGGCCTTTTACGGGCTCTGTTAGAGATGCTCTTGTCTTGGACGGTGCACTTGAGCTTGGCTGAATCGAGTCCGCTTTGGTGGAACTATACCTTTGGTTGTGGAAGGCTAAGCGCTCTGGTGGGCAACCTAGTTTACTACAAGCATGCGACCTAGTTCAGTGCCAAAAAGCACACGACCTTGATGTGTGTCACGCCTGAGTAGCCTTTCCCGAGCACCTCCGATCGGAAAGACTCTCCTCCCCCCCCCCCCGCCCCCTCCTCCCCTCCGTAGGTCCCCCCCGCGGGCTGTTGGCCTGGCCCCGCCGCCGCGCTCCCCGCGGGCGACAGGAGGGCGGCCACACCCTAGCTCGGCCACGAGACTCCCTCCTCCACCCTCCCCTGCTGCCGCTGTCGGCGTAGGCCGCCGGGCAAAGCAATGTGCGGTGCCAGCGGCAACGGTGATGCTCCTACCGGCGCGTCTGCAGGGGAACGCGGGGTTCCCTCGGCCGGCGGCGGTGCTCCATGGATCGACGGTGGTTCCGGCGGCGGCGATGCTCCTTGGGCAGTGCAGCGCCGAGCTTCGAGCTGGTGATGGCGTCGCTGGTTGGCGGCGGGGCAGCGAGGTGACGCCTGGTGGTGCCCTCCCTGCCCAGATCCGGGCCCTTTGGGCCCCATCTGGGTCCTGGTGGTCCAGTTCCGAGCGGAGCTCTTGCTTCCAGTGGGCAGGGGAGGTGGCTGATACGTCCAATTTGCATCACTATTTTATATCATAATTTGATGTTATTCATTGATATATTTCATATTGGGACACAATACTTATGTTATTTCATCTATTTTGTACAGTTTCATCATTATTGAGGATCAAGCACCGAGCTGGGATTCCGCCTCGAAAAGCAATCGTCGTAACGCAATATTTCGGAAGATCAACTGTGGAAGGAAATTATACCAAAATCCCATTTTCCGCATGACTGAGGGAGCCGCATGGGTTAAGAGGGACCCGAGGTGGCCCACCCCATAGCCTTCCTGCGGCCCAAGGCCTCGGCCGCGCCGCCCCCATGAGGAGGTGGCCCACAGCCCCTCTCGCCTCCTTTTCTTGGCGTATGCCTTCGTCCCGAAACCTAAGCCACAGAGGTTACCTCAATGGTAGCTACAGCTCCGCTCTCGCGTGTGGCCGAGAACACCAGAGAAAGAGCTCTCCGGGTGGTAGGAACCGCCGGGGAAATCTCTCCCCGGAGGGGGAAATCGACGCCATCGCCATCGTCATCAGGCCGGACATCATCTCCATCATCATCATCATCTCCACCATCTACATCGCCATCACTACCGCCGCACCTCGTCACCACTGTAACGATGGTTGGATCTGATTGTTTGATAGGGGAAACTCTCCTGTTGATTTCTACTTGTTATTGATGCTATTGGGTGAAACCATTGAATCAAGGTTTATGTTCAGATTGTTATTCATCATCATATCACCTCCGATTGTATTCCATATGATGTCTCGTGAGTAGTTCGTTTAGTTCTCTTGAGGACATGGGTGAAGTCTAAATGTTAGTAGTGAACTATGGTTGAGTAATATTCAATGTTAGGATATTTAAGTTGTGGTGTCATTCTTCTAGTGGTGTCGTATGAACCGACCACACGATACTTCACCATTTATGGGCTCTAGAGGCATCTAGTCTAAGCACATCATGGGTTGTCGAGGATTGCAAACCCGAGTCCCCATTGGTATATCGATGCAAGAGGGATCGGAGGATCTCAGAGTTTAAGGTTCGTGTTAGATTTATCTTAATTACTTTCTTTGTAGTTGCGGATGTAGTGTAATCACAAGTATGTATTAGTCCTGGGAAGGGCGCATTACCATAGGTTCACCCACACAACACTTATCAAACAATGAAGATTAATTAGTCGTATGAAGCGAAAGCACTAGACCACCCCGTGTCCTCAAGAACGTTTGGCAATTATAGGTAAACAAACCGGTTTGTCCTTTGTGCTAAAAAGGATTAGTCCACGCCGCAATTATTTCTCTCGCACTTTACTTACTCGTACTTATCTCATCTGTTACATCAAAACCCTTGAATACTTGTCCTGTGAGCATTTACAGCGGGGAATCCTTCATCGAACCGTTTGTCAACACCTTCCGCTTCCTCGTTGGGATCGACATTCTTACTATCGAAGATTACGAGACACCCCTATACTTGTGGGTCATCAAGACTACTTTCTAGCGCCGTTGCCGGGGGAGTGAAGCGCTATTGGTAAGTGGAATTGGTAAGGAAAACCTTGACTGTTTTTGCTTGCTGTTATAAGTCATTATGGAGAGATCTTCTCTTCAATTTCTATTTGGGGAATCACTACTACCGCAACGGTAGTGGATGAAGCTGTGTGAGGAAGTGATACCATATAAAATACCTATGAAAATTATTGAACGTGTTATGGATAACCGCCATGAAGGGGATGGAAACTGTTCATCCCGGTGATCATTTACCTGCTTTTACATGAATTATGCGGGGTTATTCAAATAAAAGGGTGTATTACTATCTGATGGGGATATGCCCATAGGGGGGGGGGTCGCCAGTCCCACTCGCCATGAAGACGGAGGCCCAGGCGGGTCGCCAGTCGCCCGAGCGACTGGGCCCCAAGGTGACTGGGCTGTGATCTCAAGAAGGAAATCTGTGCGTCTGGATAAGAAGTTTACTTGCAAGAGGGTTAGCGAATCCCAGATTAGTAGCAACTGATACGATTCGGAGTTATCTCCATGTAACCCTAGATCGGGGGTGCCCATATAAACCCCCGAGCTTAAACCCTAGAGGACACGTTATCCGAGACTCGATCTCCCCTTGTAAGCTCCCGGCATAGCCGCCGGCTGAGCCCCCCCATTGTAATTCTCCACCGAGTAATAAGATCTAGCAGGACGTAGGCCTTACCTCCTGAGGGGCCGAACCTCGGTAAACCCTTGCGTCTCTTGCACCTCGACCGTAGACGATGTTCCCTTGTCCTCGCATCAACGAAGTGCTACTCCCTGAGCATCCGCCGTGGTCACATCCACGACACTGGCGCCACCGTGGGGCATGGGACATCAAGCCTCCGAGCTACGGCGCAGGCCCTACTTCGCAAAGGCGCGCTTGCTGCTCCGGCAGATGATCGCTACCGGGGCAATTTCTTCCACACATCCAGCCTGGGCACCTACCGCCCGCCTCGTCGCTCTCAAGCACGCCTCGGATGGTGCCGATCGGGCTCCATCAACCTCTTCATGGCTCTGCCATGCGCCGACCTCTGCCGAGCTCGTCCTGGCCGCCGTATGACCCTTCGCGCTGGACAGCTCACTGCGCCCGCCTGTCATCAAGTAGGGGAGCACGCGTAGGTCAGAAACAGCCTCGGAAGATCATGCCGAGCCTGCGGTCGTGGCACCGGCCGCCAACTCCACTGTTGCGCGGCAGCCGCCGACTCCGCCGACATCGTCCCACTTATCGACTCGCTATCGCTGCGATCGACACCGACTTCCCGACATCAATGTGCTATGACACGATTACCATCGGTCCACTCTGCGCTTCGACTCGCTCTGTTGCCGCGCATCGGACAAGGGCTCTATCTCCCTGGTCTCCCACCCGAGCGACTCCGAAGGTGTGGCCTCGAGGACGACTCTATCCTCTCCCTCTTCGGCAGTGACGGATTCAGACTCCGTCGAGGCCCCACGTTACCGCTACCCGCGACCGCCGTTCTTCATGGCAGGGCGGGAGGAAACTTCCACGACGCTTCACCACCCCCTTCCTCGCAACCGCCACCGCACGGAGACCAGCTCACCGGGCGGCCCTCGAAGAGCAGAGGAAAAAGGAGGCAGAAATTTCGCCTCGAGCAAGACGAAGTGAGAGCCGTATCTCACTATCGCCAACAGCGCAAACCGCTCGGCGCATGGAGCGCGCCTCGCGAACGACTTCCCAAACAAGGCGTCTTAACTTCGACGACCCGTACGGAGAAACCGGTCGCCCAATCCGCAACCCCGACATCCCGAAGGAAGTCGGGTTGCCGAGCGTAACGGCGCGTGGAGCACCTACGCCACCTCCTCCGCCACCACCCGAAGTTCTCGGGCAGAAGTTGACACCAACGGCTTACCATTGCACTCGTCTCCAGCCGACAACGTTGCGGCTGCCTGCTCGTCCTCGCAAGAATCCTCGAAACGGGAGATGGAGCACCCTGTCCAAAGATGCCAAGGCCTTGGTCGCCAAGGCATTGAACAACAAAGACGCCGCAGCCTCGACTGGCATATGACTATTCGCAAGACATCCGCCAGCCATAGTCATTGCCGGATGCAGCAAACCGCGCGCCGTCAACGCTAACAACGCTCCGCGCGCACTGCGTAAGTGCTGCCCGCTTGCCTAACAACTGAAGCGAGCGCCCGCGCGGGTGATGGTCGCCGCTAACGTGACAGCCGCCGACGCTCGAACCTACATCACACGACCAAGAATGGCGTGGCAGACCGTTGAACGATCACACGCTGACTTAACTCCTCGCGCTAAGAGCGCTGCTCACTAATCGCCCCGCTTGCTTTCGCCAATGATCGAGAAGTAGTCACACTGGTGGTTCAGCGACCAGACATCGTGAGAAGTACACACGACATCACCCACGGTTCGGATTCACTCATACGCCTATGGCAATGGGTATCCAGGGCCACCAGCTACCCGCAGACGCCATCGCCTCGCGATGGACGCAAGCGCTTAATCGCCACCTGTTCAACACCTTCAATAACAGCATTGACTGGAAGAAGCCCACCGCTGCTCATCCAGCACTTCGCCAAATGCTGCATTACCACGTGCCACAACCATAGAAGACCTGGATCGTTGCATCAAAGGCCCGCGCGAGTCGACCCGCCGGTGGGTGCAACGCTGGCAAGATATGTGGACAACCTCCAACGGCATCAGCACGGATACGGCAATCTATTGCTTCCGACGCTGCTGCCGGTACGAACCATTAAGCGCCAAACTCCGTCGCGTCAGCAGGGATAATATTTCAATCTCCGAGCTCTTCGACATCGCCACCCGCTACGCCGACGAAGACCCTACAGTCGACTCGGACGACGAGTACGGTCACCGACGCAATCGCCGCCCTGTGCACACGGAGCCCCGGCGCGGCGACTATCGCTTTGCCGGCCGACCCAACAACGGCAAACGCCGCGGAGAGGGAGGACACAACGAGCTGGTCGCCACCACCGATTACGAGCAGCGCGAGCCAAAGTCGTTCCGACGCGACATTCGCGCACCACGAGAGGATCGGCCTCAGCCCAAGCGCTTCGACGCCCGCAGCCTCCTCGACGCACCATGCATCTATCACAGCAAGGAGGGCAAGCCCGCCAATCACACGACGGGAAATTGCTACTCCCTGAAGCAAATAGAAAAGGCCCGCCGCGCCAAGGAAAACAACGGCGGTGATCAGCACAAGGACCGCGCAAAAGACCAAGACCAGCACAAGGGGAAGGCTCGTCGGCAGCTACGCTCCGCTCTCCGACACCTTCACCGAATGGGCGACCGGCGGTAAAGAAGTCCTCGCAAGGCAGTGGCGCACACGAGTCATACTTTCTCGACGTGCCCGGTGGCTCAACTGTCCGAGCAAAGCATCACCCGGGAGCCGCGAAGATCACGCCCCCCGAGACTCACGCCTTGAGAACACCAAGGTTACGTTCCATGGCATTGTCCCTGGGCGGAAGGCCTTCCCAATCGGCAAGGTGACATTGCCAGTCACCTTCGGCACGCCCGTGAACTACCGCACCGAGCGGATAACGTTCGAGGTGGTGAACTTCCGCAGCTCCTACCACTGCGTACTCGGTCGACAGGCGTTCGCCCGCTTCATGGCGACCCCTCACTATGCATACAACATGATGAAGATGCCAGGGCCTCGAGGCGTCATCACCGTCCGCGATCCCAGATGGCACCGGAATGTTAAGTGATTGCCAACAGCCAAGCTTTTCCCATGCCGTCATCGCCACGAACAAGACAACTCGCCGAACTCCACGGGCACCAGAGATCGCAACGACCCCGCCATCCCGGAGAAGCCAACCGAGCTCGACTCGTCCGCGGCGACCTTAAGCCTGCAACGGGCACTCGCCAAGTAGATCTTGTAGAAAACGATCCAAGCAGGCAAGCACACACGGGCCTGTCCGCCCAATAGAAAAGCGCGTTCCTCCGGGAGAATCGAGATATCTTTGCATTGAAACTGTCTGACATGCCAGGTGTCCCGAGAGAACTTGCTGAGCACAAACTACACGTCGACGCCTCCGCACGACCCGTTAGACAGGCAATGCGCCCTGTAGGAGAAGAACGGCGACGCGCAATCGCCGAAGAAGTAAACCGGCTACTCGCCGCCGGCTTCATCATTGAAATCAACACCCAAAATGGCTGGCAAACCCAGTCCTGGTGTTAAAGAAAAACAAGACGTGGCGAATGTGTATCGATTACACAGCCTCAACAGCGCATGCCCCAAGGACCCATTCGTCTTACCGCGAATCGATCAAATTATCGACGCGGTCGCCGGGTCCGAGTCACTATGCTTCCTCGATGCGTACTCCGGGTACAATCAAATAAAGATGGCAAAGGAAGACCAAGAGAAGACAGCATTCATCACGCCCATGGGCGCCTACTGCTACACGTCCATGACCTTCGGCCTCAAGAACGCCGGGGCAACGTACCAGCGGTGCATGAACAGCTGCCTGGCAATGTGCATGTCTACATCGACGATGTGGTGGTCAAATCGACCCACCAGACCGACCTCATCAACGACCTCGCCGAAACATTCGCCAACTTACGGCGATACAAGATCAAGCTCAATCCCTTAAAATGCACATTCGGGGTCCCGTCCGGACAACCCAGGCTGTCGCTGCCTCCAAACGAGTATCGAGCCCAACCCCGAGAAGACGTGTCACAAGCACTCAAGCAGCCGACCCGTCAGCGACGCGCTAGAACTGCACGCGCGAGGTCGCCGCCCGCCGCTTCATACCCGCTCGCGACAAGGCCATGCCACCTCACCGCTTGCTCAAGAAGTCGGAATCATTCAAGTGGACAGAAGAAGCGCAACGGGCCCTGGATAGTCCGCTGAGCTTCCTCAGCCCACGTCCCTATCCTCGCGGCCCCGCTGCCATACGAGACCATGCTCCTATACGTCGCTGCGTCGAACCGCGCTATAAGCGCGGTCATGGTTGCTCGAACGGAAGGAAGAGTGTAAGGGAGCAACCGGTACAACGCCCGGTCTACTACAGTACATCAGCGAAGCTCTTATTGAATCCAAGCAGCGGTACCCGCACACAAAAGTCGTACGCAGTCCCTGTGGCCCGTGAGGCGCACTGCCCCCTTTATTTCCACGAAAGCACCCCATCAAGGTAGCGCCTCAACGCCACTTCGCGCCGACATCATCCTAACCGTGACGCAACTGCCGGATCGCCAAGGGGCAACGAGCTGGTGTCCACAACATCACTCTACTTTGTGCTCGCCATGCAATCAAATTCAGCACTCGCCGACTTCTTCGCCGATCGGGAAGAGGCCCGCAGCCAAGTCTCCCCGCGGATCTTAAATAACTGACACCGGCACTTCGACTGCCTAAAATCTCGAAGGGCATGAGTCGTCTCACATCACCAAAGGCTACATGTTGAAGTACGTCTTGGTAACTCGCATTCGAGCCCTCGCACTCAACATGGCTTTGTGGCACGAGGCGCCCTACATGGTATGCGAGTCGCAAAAGAGATGGGCGCAACACGGCGGCGCTGCCTCGGCGATTCCGACCCAGTCGCCAGCCAGACTCGGCACCTGCGACGCCACCGACGCCAACATGATCGCAGACACAAGCGCGCCGCCGACCAAGCCGGGCGCTAGCTTCGCCGCCACAGCGTCGAATGGGCTCGCTGTGCGAAGAATGAAGAAGCCGACAGGCTTAGCGACCGGTCCAGCGACTCCAACCCCCACCGGGTGTCGTCCCCGGGACATCCTCAGCCACCCCTCGGTCACCCCGCGAGCTGGACATCGCCGAGCCGCCTGCTCCCGACTCCGCCTTGGTCGCACGCACTCGCCGCCGACAGCATCGATTGGACCGAGCCATACTTAAGCTACCTCGAGCGCCAGACACTGCCGATGGACGAAGCCAAAGCACGAGCCATCGTGCGCAGGTGCAAGTCCTTCACCATCATCAACAACGAACTATACAAACGCAGTGTCTCGGGAGTATTCCAACGGTGCGTCGCCACCGCAGAAGGGCGTAACATTCTGCGCGACATCCACGCAGGGGACTGCGGCCACCACGCAGGCGTGCGCCGCGTTCAATCGTCGCTAAGCCATTACGGCTTCTACTGGCCAACAGCCTATACGAAGATGCGAAGTCACACAATTGCTCATGCGCTCGGTTAAAGTACGTGCCGCCGCACATACCGTGGTCGGCATTAAAGACCATTCCCCTCACTTGGCCATTCGTCGTCTGGGGCATGGACATGGTGGGGAAGTTCAAAATGGCCCCCGGCGGATATACTCACCTCCTGGTTGCGGTAGACAAGTTCACCAAATGGGTAGAAGCAAAACCCATAAAGAAGTGCGATGGGAAGACAACCACAAAGTTCCTACGCGAGCTTATCTATCGATATGGCTACCCGCACAACATCATAACTGACAATGGCACCAACTTCGCCAAGGGGGAGATGGCCGACTTCTGTGAAGAGAAGGGCATCCGACTCGACCTCGCCTCAGTCGCCCACCCCGAGTCGAACGGCCAAGCAGAAAGAGCAAACCAGAGCATCCTACACGGGCTCAAACCACGCCCTGGTCGTGCCCCCGGAGCGCCGCGTGCACCGGTTGCTGGGCGAGCAGCTCCGCGCGCTCGGGGTATCCGCACAACGCTGGGGCCAGGTCAATCGGCTTCACGCCTTCTTCCTCGGTGTATGGCGCAGTGGTTTTTATGCCTACTGGGACATTGCCTACGATTCACCTCGGGTCGCCAACTACGCCGAGGTGCACAACGAGCGAGCTCGCTGTGATGACACGACCTCCCCGACGAGGCCGAGATCTCGGTGACTTCGTAACCGCCATCTACCAGGATCTCCTGCCGCCACCATAATCGCCGTGTTCGGAGTCGTTCCTTCCAAGTCGGCGACCTATCCGGCTAATCCAAGACAAGAAAGGCATGCACAAGCTGTCCCCGCTCTCGAAGGACCATCTGCCGTCGAGCCGCGTACTCGGCAACGACTCCTACTACCTCATCGACGGCCGCAAGGACGACAAAGGCGAACCGCTCACCAAAGAAGTGGAGCGCCCCTGGAACGTCAACCTCCTCCGACGGTTTTACACCTAAGGACAAATGTAGCCCGCAAATTCTGAGGTTAATAAAAATCGCCGACCGCATTGATCTCCAATTCCAACTGCCTCTCCTTCATTGGTTACATATCTCCATCTCTCATCTGTGCGTGGTAACATACGCCCGCGCCGCGATAAGCGACTCGGCATCGAGAGACCGTCTCGCTGCTGAAGACAGGTCTCACGATCGCCGAGCAGTCGGCTATCATATGGAGCATGTGACCGGACGCAACACCAAAGTCCGCGTTATCCACCATCCTCACGCCGTCGGTGAAAACGCGACGGAACCTGTCAGCAGGCCGCACGCTCGGCCGCCCCCACGGGCCACGTGCGACCGCCGTGCTACGTTTATACAAACACACAAATGCCCTCTCACTTTATTTCATGAATGCTATACTTCGACCAGGGACCCGTGAACGGGACTCATGTCATGCCAAGGAAAATACGCCCGCAATGACCCCTTTGGAGTCGCCAGCGACCTGCTCACTCGAGGCCACGACGAGTGGCGTGTCATATATGAATAAGCAAACTACAACTTTCTACTGCCATTACACCCACGAGGCCGCTATTCGACTATAACGACTTCACGCGCATCGATCGGGGACGCCAGCTCGAAAAGGAAAACAGTCAAGTCGATAGCTCTTTCATCGGTCGCAGGCGATCGGCCTCGAAGGCCATGGTAGCCCGGAACAAACTCCAAAGCGTCGCCGCCACAAATAACATACAGCCAGATGCAACCACCGAGTTATAATTTAGAAAAAGATTATCACTTTATTTACAACTGACACCCGCTCGCGGGAATTCAAGTTACTTCTTACACAGGGACTCAGAAGCCTACGAGGACGGCCTCGGAGGCCCTTCTACGACAGGTTCGGCGCCGTCATCGCCGTGATGAAACTTGGGCGTATACAACGACCGGATACCGAGATAATGAGCCGACGCCGCGGCATGGGGAAGAGTGGCCCGCGCGGGTAGCCCAATCGGGGTCCCGGCCCTTCTTCCGCGTCCCTGTGCGCCTCGCCTGGCTGGAAATGAGTCTCCAGTCTCAGCCGCGCACTCGGTCGGCAGGGGCGCACCGTCCGTCAGCAAAGACCTCGCAACGCGAACTCGCTGGGCCTCCGAGGGGAAGCCAGCGGTGGCCTCCTCCACGTCGAAACCCTCGGAGTAGTGCGCCAGCACCATGCTCTGGAGCCATGGTAATGCCAACACGGCAGAGGAGCGATTTAAGCCAACAACGGTTGGGATATTGACACGGTCTCTGCCACGCATTTACGCAGCCCTGCGGAATCACCTCCTTGGACTCGTATACGGAGCGCCGCCAATATCTCCCCCGCACAAGCAATGATACGCGTGGTCGCAGCCTGCTAGCACTCACGAGGGGTTGTCGTTTCCACGAAGTCGCACGTACCTACGACCACCGACATAAGGAAGAGGAAAATAAGAATTTGTTTCGACATCGACTCGCCACGTCGGGGATCGCCGAAGCCTACTCGCTGTGCTGGGACCTGTCTCGAAACGACTCGCTGTGCTCTCGGGACCGACCAAGCCGACTTCGCCATGCTCGGGACCTGCCCCGAAGCCGACTCGCCATGCTCGGGAACTGACCCCCAAAGCCGACTCGCCATGCCCGGGGACTGGCCCCCGGCGAGCCACGCTCGGGGACTCGACGCCCCGGCAAGTCAACAACAAGCGCAAAGACAGGAACTTACGAAGGATCTGTCGCACATCTCTCGCACGAAAGCCTCGGCCGGTCTTCTCGGCCTCGCACCGCTGTGACGACGCTTCGATCGCCTCTCTTTCAAAGCAGGCCAACTCCTTGCGGCTGCTGCTTCTTGCTGCAACCTCCTCCCGCAGAGACGTTGCAGCCCCACGCGCGGAACTCGCGTACGGGCCGCGCCTCCGCCACTCTGTACTTCAGCGGTTGACGCTCTGGGCCTCCCGCCCTTCGCTTCCAGACCTTCGCTGGCCCACGACCTCCGCTGCCTCTTCTCCGGCCTCTGCCCGTCGTTACCAACTCGCTTTCACAAGTAAGATTCTTGACGAATCCTTCGCTCAAGAAGAGCTTCCTTGCCTGCGCTCGCTACAACAAAAGAAGATGCAGAGACCGAAAATACTGCTGGGGGCAAACTATACCTATTAGAATTCAGCTCGGGCAGAGCTCGGTTCCTCGCGCCTCGGAAAGAAGTTCCAGAAGCGCCGTAACTTTCTAACCTTAATGAAGTTAGAAAGAAACTATTTCACGCTCGTCTGCAAAGCGGCGCATATAAATTGCTGAAGAATAGGGATTCTTCTGATTGGGAGGACATTGTGCCTTATTTTATTCCAAATTTTATTCTCCAAGTTCATAAGGATCGGAACCGTATATATAATTTCTCCGCCTCATGATGGAGAGTATTGCCCAAGCTTGGGGAGACTGAAGTCTTTAATGCTCAAATGCCCCATTCATGAGCCTCTGTAATGTTATTATTGATAATTTCTATGCAAGACTTTCTTTCAAGACAAGACCTTGCTGAATACTTCTTGTTCTGGATCATTTGCTACTCAGTCAAAGAAGAGTTTAAAAGGACCTTCTTGATCGGATCCAGGAGAATACCGGAAGGATGAGAAATCCATAAAGATAGAGAGTCGTGTATAATTTTGATTAGTAAATGCATTGTGCTTTATGGATAACGGAGCACCTCGTAATATGAGTGCTATTTATGGTCTTGATTCCCAAGTTGTTGCAAATCTTTACAAAGTTTTCGCTTCTCATTATGAATTGCCTCAGAAGAATTTTTGATAAGTATCATGAACCGAATAAAGATAAAATTGATTCTCCTAAAACAAATGTGTGATTAAAACTATTGATCATGTTATTCCTGAAGCTTATATTGAAAAACTCCTTTTCCTGCTAAAATAAAAGAACTCTGTTATATCTAGGGTGGTTAATAAAAGTGAAAAGAAACCCATAGAACTCAAGAACAAATTATGTTGAACTTGTTGTTGTAATAGTTAAAGATCTTGTGACTAAAATGTGGAGGATGGTCATATTATTTTCTGTGAAGATGCTTCTAATATTGTTTCACATCCTAATAAACCCAAACAAGCGAGTGTTCCTATGCTATCTGTTAGAATTGGTGATCATTGCTATTATGGTTTATGTGATATTGGTGTAAGTGTTAGTGCTATTCCTTATGAGCTTTACACGGAGATTATGCACGAAATTGATTCTTGTGAACTTGAAGATATTGATGTGGCTATTCAGCTGGCTAATAGAGAAACTATTTCTCCAATTGGTATTGTTCGAGGAAGTTCTATGTGGTAAGATTAAATATCCTGCTGACTTTTTGGTACTTGGTTCTGCTGTTAGTGATTATTGTCCTATCATTTTTGGTAGACCTTTTCTAAATACTTGTGGGAGCTATTATAGATTGCAAGAAAGAGAAAATTTTGACTAAATTTGTGATGAATCTTATGAGTTTAACTTCTAAATTTACCAAAACTCTATAAAGCTGATTTGCCTAGTGATGATTTTAAAATGGAGCAAGGTGCATCTATTGTACTTGTTCCTAATAACTTCAGCAACATTTGGATAATAGCGAGAGGAAGTCTTTAGGGAAGAAAGAACAGAACTTGATGGAAATTTTCTTCACAACCTATCCTTAAACACACTTTACAAGCTTGAAGATTTAGGTACAACACCACCACCAAGGGAAGATCCTGTTTTATTTAAAACCATTGCTCGATAATCTTAAATATGCTCATATTGATGATAAGAACATATCCTGCTATTATTAGTTCTAAGCTTTCAGAGATTGAGGAAGAAAGGTTATTGGAAATAGTGAAGAAACATCGAGGAGTGGCTGGCTACACTTCAGAGATTTGAAGGGATTTCTCCTTCATTTGCCAAGATGCTATCAACATGGAAGATGATGCAAAACCTGTTGTTGAACATCAGCGTCGTCTAATTCTTAATATGAAGGATGTGGTAAGGAATGAGGCATTAAAACTTCTTGAAGCAGGTATTATATATCCTATTGCTGATAGTAGATGGGCTAGTCCTGTGTGCATTGTGTTCCTAAGAAAGGAGGAATGACTGTTGTGCCTAATGATAATGATGAACTTATCCCTCAAAGAATAGTTGTAGGGTATAGAATGTGCATTGATTTTCGAAAAGTTAATAAAGTAACTAAGAAAGATCATTACCCTTTACCATTTATTGACCAAATGTTAGAAGGTTGCCCTTAAAAATACTCACTTTTGCTTTCTTGATGGCTATTCTGGTTTTCACAAATTGTTGTTAAAACTAAAGATCAAGAGAAAACCACTTTCACTTGTCCTTATGGAACTTATGCTTATAGGCGTATGCTTTTTGGTTTATGTAATGCTCCTGCTACTTTTCAAAGATGCATGTCTGCTATTTTTCATGGCTTTTGCGAGAGTATTGTAGAGGTGTTCATGGATGATTTTTCTGCCTATGGGAATTCTTTTGATAATTGCTTACAAAACCTCGATAAAGTTTTGCAAACATGTGAAGAAACTAACCTTGATCAATGGGGAGAAATGCCACTTTATGGTTAATGAAGGAATTGTATTGGGACATATAATTTCCTGAGAGAGGTATTGAAGCTGATAGAGCTGTCAAAGTTGAAGCAATTGAGAAGATGCCCTATCCGGTGATGTTAAAGGTATTCGTAGTGTTCTTTGGTCATGTCGGGTTTTATAGAGATTTATTAAAGATTTCTCCAAGATTTCAAATCCTCTTACTAATCCTCTTCAAAAAGATGTACCTTTGTTTTTGATGATGAATGAAGGAAGCTGGAAACTCTAAAGAGAAAGCCTAACAACTGCTTCCCGTAGTTGAACCTCCCGATTGGAATTTGCCTCTTTTGAAATTATGTGATGCTAGTGATTTTTACGTAGGCGCCGTTTCTTGGACAAAATAGATAAAAAATTAAATGTTATTCATTATGCTAGTAAGTCTCTTTGATGTCGTCAAAGAAATTATGCTAACCGGTGCTAACTTCCTCTCCCATTTAGTCTTTGTTTGTGACAAGTTTAGATCCTATATTTGTTGATTCAAAAGTCATGATTCATACTGATCATGCTGTGAATTAGATACCTATGACAAAGAAAGATGCCAAGCCAAGTCTTATTAGGGTGCTTCCTTTGCAAGAATTTGATTTACATATTATAGATAGAAAGGTGCTGATAATCCTGGTTGCTGACAATTTGTCTAGATTGGAAAATATTGCTTATGATCCTTGTCCTTGTTAATCATAGTTTTCCAAATGAACAATTGGCTGTAATAAAGGTGAACTCGCGAGATAGCCCTTATGCCGATTATGCTAACTTTATTGTATCCAAGTACGTGCCTCCAACCTTTTCCAGTAAAGGAGGAAATTCTTTTATGACTTGAGGCATTATTTTTGGGATGACCCACACTTATATAAAGAAGGAGTAGATGGTGTTATGCGAAGATGTTCGAATATGAACAACAGGAGATATTGAGTAAAATGACATGGTAGTGTTTATGGAGGACATCACGCTCGAGATATATAACCGCGCAAAAGGTTCTACAATCAGAAGGGTTTTATTGGCTACCTCTTTCAAAGATGCAAGGAAGTTTATCTTATCTTGTGATGAATGCCACGGGTTGGTAATATCTCTAGACGCAATGAAATGCCTATGAATTATACTTGTTATTGAACCATTCGATTGTTGTATCTGACTTCATGGGTCCTTTCCTTTCTTCAAGGTAACACTCACATACTTGTCGCCGTGATTATGTTACTAAATGGGTAGAAGCCATACCCACAAAAAGTGTTAATGGTGAGACCTCCTTAAGAATGCTTTAGATATTATTTTTCCTAGGATTTGGAGTACCTAGATATATTATGACTGATGGAGGTTCTTATTTTATTTATGGAGGTTTTAGAAAAACTCTTGCTAAGTATGGTATTAATCATAGAATTGCTTCTGCTTATCACCCTCAAACTAGTGGTCAAGTAGAATTATCAAATAGAGAGATTAAATCTATTTTTGGGAAAGACCGTTAATAAATCTAGAAAGAATTGGGCTAGCAAATTGAAGGAAGCACTATGGGCTTATAGAACTGCTTATAAAATCCCATGGGAATGTCACCTTATAAAATGGTTTATGGAAAAGCTTGTCATTTACCTTTAGAACTAGAGCACAAAG
The DNA here is from genome assembly GCA_030979885.1 of Lolium multiflorum. Classification (NCBI taxonomy): domain Eukaryota; kingdom Viridiplantae; phylum Streptophyta; class Magnoliopsida; order Poales; family Poaceae; genus Lolium; species Lolium multiflorum. The sequence continues at coordinate 247,430,244 of CM061747.1, forward strand.
CTTATTGGCCGGTAGAACTAAATAAAGATCCAAAACTAGCCGGTAATAAGAGGTTGTTGCAATTAAGTTCTTCTAGATGAATGGAGAAGTGAAGCTTATGAAAATGCTAAACTCTCTTTAAAGAAAAAGTTAAGAAATGGCACGATAGAAGGATCAAAAAGAGAGTTTAATATTGGGGATAAAGTCCTATTGTATCGGTCCCGTCTCGATTTCTGCGGGAAATTACTCTAAATGGGAGACAATATAAATGGGCAAATAGGTATCGCTCGTGGAGCACTAAATGGCTCTCCAAGGCAATGCTACGCAAGGGTGAATGGACAAAGACTCAAGCATTATATCCTCGGGTGATTCTTATAATGTTGACGTTGATATTATTCAAGGAAACACCGCAGGCTTTCATCAAAGGACAAATTGACAATCCGCCATAACTCGACTTTGAATAGGTAACAAGACATGTAATAAAAGTCCGCGTTTAGCTTTCCGAACAATATTTCTGCTGTTTTTGAAAACATGAAAAATTACGGGATCGAAACGGAGTGGACGCTGCTGAAGTCTGCCACCACAGGCCGGCGCGGGCCCCACCCCGGCCGCGCCGCCCTATGGTGACAGCCCTCGGCGTTTCCCCTCGTTTTCGGCCCGGAACCTTCCTTGTCGTAAAAAATATTTGCTATATAATCTCCCCTGGGAGTCCGTATATCGTTTTCTCGTCGTGTTTTGTTTCGAGATGTTTTCTGCTAGATATTGAAGCATCATGGTCTCCAACAACAAGGACAAGGGACCTTTGAGGAAGATATTCAAGACCCGGAACTCAAGGAAGAAGAGCGGGTGAGGATGAGGAAGAAGTGAGGAGGTTCCGCGAGTACACCAACGTCCACCATTGCAAGCATTGGTGTGATATCAAATCCATCCAACACCAAGAGGAGTGCACGAACCGCTACCGGAGGAGCAGTTCCACGTCGCTTCCTAGCTCCAATGACATCTTCTCCAAGCAATTACCACCCTTACCGCAATCTAATCTATGATCTCAAACTGAAAGGACCCCAAGGTAGTGTTGCCACAAGTGGTTGGGATATAGATCGTTCTAACATTGCAGTAGAGATGAAATCTGAAGCTTAAGGATGGGGAAACAACTCTAGGAGCTGCCATAACCATTTATGATTTCCTATGCACCTTTACTTGTGATTTCTCTTACTTATTTCAAGTTGAGTTATAGGAAGAGAATGTTTACTAGAATGTCTTGTGTGAATCAATATGATGCTTCTTGTCCGTATTTTATTTATCGACTCCTCACCCATAAACATGTGGTCTTGTTTATTGAGGTCAGTGCTTCGCTTGGGGACAAGCGAGTCTAAGCTTGGGGGAGTTGATACGTCTAATTTGCATCACTATTTTATATCATAATTACTGCTATTCATTGATATATTTCATATTGGGACAATACTTATGTTATTTCATCTATTTTGCATAATTTATCATTATTGAGGACTGGCACGGGAGCTAGATCAATGAAAGCACCGTCATAACGTGAATATTTGAAGATCAACCGTGGAAGGAAATTATACCAAAAATCCTATTTTTCCAGATGACTCGAGGGAGCCGTAAGGGGGAGAAGAGGGACCCGAGGTGGCCCACCCCAGGCTTCGGCGGGGCCCAAGGCCTCGCCGCGCGCCCCAGGAGGAGGGCCCACAAATTCTCCTCGCTCCTTTTCTGGCGATGCCTCTTCTCCGAAACCTAAGCCACAGAGGGTACCTCACGAAGAGTTACACCGCTCGCGGGGCGGAGAAACGTAGAGAGAAAAGAGCTCTCCCATGGGCGGTGAACTGGCTGGAAATTCTCCGGGAAAGGGGGAAATCGACGCCATCGCCATCGTCATCGAGCTGGACATCATCTCTATCATCATCATCATCATCTCCACCATCTACACCGCCATCACCACCGCCGCACCCTCGTCACCGCTGTAACGATTTGGGTTGGATTTTACTGTTTGATAGGGGAAACTCTCCTGTGTTGATTTCTACTTGTTATTGATGCTTTTGAAAAATATTGAACCAAGGTTTATGTTCAGATTTGTTATTCATCATCATATCACCCTGATCCGATTGTATTCCATATGATGTCTCGTGAGTAGTTCAAGTTTAGGTCTTGAGGACATGGGTGAAGTCTAAATGTTAGTAGTGAACTATGGTTGAGGCATTCAATGTTATGATATTTAAGTTGTGGTGCAATTCTTCTAGTGGTGTCCGTGTGAACGTCGACCACACGATACTTCACCATTTATGGGCCTAGGAGTGCATCTTGTATTCGGTTGCTAATTGCGGTTGCCGGAGTGACAAGAAACCTGAGCCCCCATTGGTATATCGATGCAAGAGGGATCGCAGAATCTCGGAGTTTCATGGTTAGGATTTATCTTAATTACTTTCTCTTAGTTGTTATGATGCTTGCAAGGGGTATAATCACAAGTATGTATTAGTCCTGAAGCATTAGCATAGGTTCACCCACACAACACTTATCAAAACAATGGAAATTAATTAGCTCACATGAAGCTAAAGCACTAGACTAAATTCCTATGTGTCCTCAAGAACGTTTGGTCATTATAAGAAAAAACCGGGCTGTCCTTTGTGCTAAAAAGGATTAGCCACTCGTCGTATTTCTCTCGCATTTACTTACTCGCACTTTATTCATCCGTTACATCAAAACCCTTGAATACTTGTCTGTGAGCATTTACAAAGTGAATCCTTCATCGAAACTGCTTGTCAACACCTTCCTCGCTCCTCGTTGGGATCGACATTCTTACTTATCGAAGATACTAAGATACACCCCCTATACTTGTGGGTCATCAGTGGCCGGAGCGGAGCATGGTTGGGGTGGCGGCGCGTGTCCTACAACATCCCGACGGGGGCTTCACGAGCACGGGTTAGGTGGTCCTGTGCTCTACCGGGCCAGGTAGGCCTGGTGTGCCCCTTGTTGGCATGTCCGGACTGGTACCGCCGCTGGCGGTGGAGGCGGTTCCCTCCTGCGTGTCCAATACCTCGCCATTCCTCGGTTTCGGGATCCTCTTTCGTCTTGCTGGCTTCGGTTCGTTGGTCGCGGTAAGACGGCGGTGGTTTCCCTTTGGCCGTGGTGACACAAATTGGTGGGCGGTGTGTCTGGTGGAGCACGATGGAGTGTCCGGGGCAAGGTTGCAAGGGTCCGGAGAAATCTATGTCAGTCTGGCCGACACCGACGCGGCGACGCCTGCAAGCGCCATCTTCCCTTCCTGAAGGGCATTGGGTGAAGCCTTCCTCCCTTGTCCCTGCACGTACCGAGGGAAACCCCAGGATTAGTCCGGGCAGCAGCGTCATCGTCGTCGCATCCCTTCTTGGAGGTGCTGCTTGGTACGCGGGGTTTCAGAGTGCTAGGAGCGCGGTGGGAATTCTCCGAAGGGCGTGGCGGCTACATGGCATCTTTGTTTTCGTCGATCCGACCTTGTCGACTGATACGTCCAAAACGTATCTACTTTTTCGAACGCTTTTACTGTTGTTTGCCCTATATCTTGTATATTTTGAATGCAACTAACGCGGATTGACGCTGTTTTCAGCAGAATTGCTCGGGTGTCCTATTTTTGTGTAGAAATTCAACTTTCAGGAAAATATCGCAAAATCCATATTTCACCTGAAGACTCACGGAGCCAGAAGACGAGACGGAGGGGGCCACGAGGGGCCCACACCTGCCCTAGGCGCGGGCCAGGCTTGGCCGCGCCTAGGGGTGGTCTGACAGCCTCTGTCGCACCCTCGACCTCTCCTTCGCACTCCTCCCCAGTGAAAATAAGGGGGGTTCGACGTTTTTAAAGATCCGCTGCTTGTGCAACCAGCAAACCCCAATCCGGATGAGAAGAACCTGTCGGGACAGGGAATTGGAGGAGATCAACGCCATCGCTATCAGCGACGCCTCTACATCAACCATCTATGATTTCCCCATCCATGTGTGAGTAATTCCCCGCTGCAGGCTGTATGAAATGGTAGAGATTGGATGAGATTGTTATTAGCATAGTGCCTCGTACCCGTTGCTAGTATTTTTGACATTGTTGCAACTTGTTATGCTTAATGCTTGTTACTTTGGATCATGATGAATCATGATGATAATTATTGTTTTTGATCATACCTGCAAGTTGTATACACATATTGTTGTCTGGAACACGAGGCCCCAAAATGACAAAAATTCGGATAATCGGAGGGGATGGTTATGTTGTGAGGATCATGTGTGTTCACGGAGTGTTAATGCTTGCTCCGGTACTCTATTAAAAGGAGTACCTTAATTACCGTAGTTTTCCTGAGGCCCGCTGTAACGGGCTGGTAGAACAAAAGATGTCGTGCAAGTTTCTCATTGCGAGCACGCACGACTAAATAGGAACACACGCCTATGGTTATTTTATACTAGGATGCTATATCATTATTATTCGCAATGCCCATATCTTGTTATTATATGAACTATCTTATTCATGCAGCGCCCGTTCATCCATCCTTGTGCCTATAGTATTTTAATCCTGTTGTCTACTGCAATTATCGCTACTGCTATTTTTATTTCATTACCGATGTTACTTCAGTACTACCACTTCTATAAAACTGTTACCACTGATAAACTATTGCGAGCAAGTCTATTTTCAGGTGCATGTGAATTGACAACTCATCTGTTAAAACTTATAAATATACTTTGGCTCCCCTTATGTCAAATCAATAAATTTGGGTTTTACTTCCCTCGAACACTGTTGCGATCCCCTATACTTGTAGGTCATCATCGACTTTCTTTCTCCTTTCTTTCTTTTGTGTTTTTTTTTTGGACGTGCTTGTGCTAATGCCCCAGCAGTTGTACCGTGTGTCAGTTGTACCGTGCGGTTGCTATATTAATATAGCGGGGTGAAAGCCTATTTTGAGGGAAAAGCACACGGCGTTCTTTGAGAGCTTGTGAAGATCACTTTATTCATTGTGGGAAGAGGTATATAGATTGAACAACAATGAGCAAGGAGCTCGATCATGTACGTGGCCTACTCAATTAAAAGAGATCACAAAACTACTTGGCCAGTACTACAAATCAAATTAAGGACCAAAAGTCATGAGATAGCTATCCCATGCATGGTAGACCGGCCATCATGCACCGATAACTGAGCCGAAGCCAGCGAAACTAGTAATGGTGCTGTGGGTCGGGGCCGCCGGGAACCGTCCTCTTGTCTCCGCCTAGCGTCCTTCGAAAGTTCCACTTGGACGCCCGAACGCCGGCCGATTCGCCATTGGCGGCCACCGCCCTAGCGTCCTTTGAGGCGACGCCCGGCTGCCCCAGCTGGCGAGCTTCCGGCACGGGCACCATCTCCGCGCCGATGACCATGATCACCAGGAGCACAATGCCGACGCGAGCTGCCATCTTCTGAATAGGTACTTAATTGCTAGCTCTATTATATGACAACAATGAGCTTTGCCGTGCGTGTCACAGTGCAAGTGCCGGTCTGTAGGTATGCTTGATCTGTTCATCGACATGTGTAACTAGTGCCTGTTATATATAGGCCCTTCAACGGCGCGTCGTGACAAAGCCAGTTAACTTAAACTTTTGTCATTTCTTAAAGAATTAGTTAATTTTGGTCCTTTTGGGATGCAGGAAAAATAATTGTTGTTCTGGACAAGTAAACAGCCTAGTGGCCGCTACACCTGGTCGTTTTTTTTTTGAGAGAGAATATACCTGGTCGTTATGCCGCAGCAAATCAAATTCGCGGCCTTTTTGCGGTTATGGGCTCATGATTCCGGTTGGCCCTCACGCTAGACCGTGGGACATCATTTTCCACCCAGGTTGGCTGCACTGAGCCTGGATTTGCTGGGGATGATCTGGATGGAGAATGGAAAGTTCAAAATCAAAAGTGGGTACTGCATGTAAAAGTTTCTTGCTTTACAGTCAACCATGGTGCTAGAAAATCGTCGATTTCGTTTCAGTGGTGGCACAACCGAAGACGCATCAGATATTCAACTGCCGTCCACGGCAGCTAGAAAATCGTCGATTTCGTTTCAGTGGAGCATCCATCACCTTTTATGTACCATTGTAATATAATCGCTTTAGAATCCTAGTACTACTGTACTAGCCAGCAGCTAGCAAGCAGTTCCATCTTTCGTAAAAGCTTTTCAGCTTGCAGCATGGCGAACGGTATAAACTCTCGTGCGCTCGAGTGGCATTTCGCCTCTTTAGAGTAGTAGCATACGTTGTCCTGCATATACGTGTTGCTTCTCTCATTTCGCTACTTTCAGAGTTTGCCCAGTGGCCATGATCGTGCATCAGTGGAGGACATAACGAATAGGCCATGTTTGGATGGCTTGTGTATTGCAAGCATATTGGTCACTTGGTCACCACCAAATACAATCTTCTTCATTTTTTCAGATCTTCACAAATATCAACTAAAGTATGTGCTCTTGCAACTGCGTTGCATTTGACTAATCTAAACTGTGGTGTAAAGTGAAGAGTACGAACAAAATATAGTAGTGGCGCATGCATGCTCTCAAACCTGCGAAAAAAGTTATTCGCCTTTGCATAATGGAGACAAACAACCACCTTTGTGCCTTGTCAAGGGATCCTTGCCAGTTGCCACTAAAGAGTGTTAGTTTAGTGCAAGTTGAAGAGTGGAGACAGTTAGTATGACTAGACAATTAGGACCGGTGATTTATACTTGGAATTACAAGTAGAAACTTCAGGCATTCTTTTTAAAAGTTGAGAAAGCATAAACATGCGTTGACATTCTATTTACAATCAATTACACATACCTAGACATATCACACTCATACCCTTGAAACACACACCCTGATAAGTTTTTGACCAATTGATAATATACTTCACGAAAGCGGGGCACACAATTTATCACTGAAATACGCACACGGCACACCTATTAAGGTGCGACACATAAACGTTCCATCTAAGGATTGAACCTGGTTGGGTAGGTTGCACCATCACAAGCCTTGCCATAAGCAATGACTCACTTTGCAATTTCAAACATGCAATAATTAGTGCTACTACTAGTGCCATAGCCGGAAACCGTACTACCTAGTATGGGCTAAGAAAGACAGGGGGAGAAAGTCTAAGAGAGAAACTCGCTAAGATAGGCCTAGATACCCAAATTTTACTAAAAAAAAATTTGTGTCCTTCAGCTAGCCATCGCTCTACGTGTTTTGGTCTTGTCTCGGTCCCTTGAAAAGCCCACCAGAGAGCATTATTCTTTAGTGGTAGGCAACATGTCATTCAATATAGATTTTTTTTGATGATTTGGCATTATTAAACCCCACATCTCCAGTCTTCAGTAGACACCAGATGAGTGCAAGCAAGGTTATGTTGTTAAGTCTCGCAGATGACATGATTACTTTAAAAAAACACTCTCTATTATATCATCTCACGAACAAGTGCACAATGAACTTGAATGTGTGGATGAACTTTGATCATTAGATAGCTAAGTGCGTTATGGGTTGCTATTTCAAGAACATATATATTCTCGGATTTGCTAATACATCTTAAGGCTCAGTAGATTGTATAACCCTCATATATCATGTGGAAATTTGTGCAACTTTTTTTCACGCATTGAGGTTTTGGACGTTCCAAAACCGTCACGCGCGGGGTGGGATTCAATCCTGGGACCTCAAGTTATTCAGCACAACAGATTACAAGTATTAACCAACCCAGCTATTGTTGCTTGATGCTAGAAATAGACAAGGAAAGTTTTTGTACTATATCATATACGGTAGCTATAAAGTTTGCCTTCTTTTTGTACTTTAAATACCACCAGTTGAACCATTTTTTCTGACTTAGATTTTTTTAAGTTAATATGGCATTGTCATCGAGATTTTTGTGTTGTATTTGAAACCTTTTCAGTTGTAAATATGGTTGGAACTATTTTTTTAGAGTTACAAGTGGGGAGCTGCAACTGATTTTTTTTTGTCTAGTTACAAATGTAGTTGCAACTGAGACTTTCTTCAGTAATAACATTTTTTAATTGCAGGTGTGGTTGCAACTGAGATTTTTTTTTAATTTGCAAATGAAGTTGCAATTGAGATTTTTTTTATAGTTGCAAGTATCGCTGCAACTACAGTTTTTCAGTTGCAAGTATGGTTGCAACCAAAACTTTCTGTTGCAACCGAGAATTTCTCCAGTTGCAAATGTGGTTGCAACCAAGAATTTCTCCAGTTGCAAGTGTGGTTGCAATTGAGATTTATCCAGTTCCAACAGTGGTTGCAACTAAGATTTTCTCCAGTTGCAAGTGTGTGGCTGCAACTGAAAGTTTTCCAGTTGCAAGCGGGGTTGCAACCAAGTATTTTTAATAACTGTAATTATAAAAATCTTACCAAATATTTTAGTCGCATGATTTTATTTTACAAAATATGAAAGGGAGAAAATTAACTTGTGTGTTTTGAAAAGAAAAATGATTAGATTTTAAAAAATAAAACATAAATATAAAAGAAACAACTATAAAAAGCAATGAAATCATTCTACTGAGCATTAAGCTAATTCTGAGTAAACTGAGCTGGAGGGAGACCCATATATTCTTTAATTGTGCACCATTGTGGTCTCTACCTCATACAAAATGCAATGGGCCGAAGTTTTACTTCATCAAATTAATGCCAATAGACACATGTTGGAATAATTTTACATGCTATATTTTCATTTTTGAAACCCTCTACTACATCTGCCGAGGGAGGGTCCACGTGGTATCTAGTTAATGGAGAGGTGAGTCTGGAATACAGGCTGGCTAGTTCGCCATCACATGGGCGCCAATAAGACCACGAGCCTTTCTCTAATATCATGGTTTTTTTTTAGAAACACGGTACAAACGTAGACGCTCACATACACGCGCATACACTCATCCCTATGAACGCACACGCTCAAAGACTGAGCCGGCGGATTGAATCTTGAAATTGACGAAGTTATCACATACCCCTCGTTGTCGACGGAAACGTCGCGTCCCACTGAATGAATATTCCGCCTTTATAAGCACTACAAGAGGACCCCACCTACAGCAACGCATATATCTGTATCTAAATGTTCATATTGGCGTTGCTAGCGCTTTTACCAACAGATTAAAATGTGTTGCGTTTTCAGGCGTTGCAAGGGTACAATGCAACGCATATAGCTCCGTTGGTAACTAGTGGGATAGGCGTTGCAGATTAGCTACGTGTTTCGAGCAACATGTGCATGCGTTGGTAGTGAAATCCCACAATAAGTGAAATTTCTATTTAATAATATTTATTATTATTTGGCCTGAGTGGTTTGATCGCTCAAGAATACGGTAGATTGTATTTTCAGCTATGGAACATTTATGTGAGACATGCAAAACACACGAAACTCGTATAATATGAATGTATTGAATGCCAAATAATTTAATATTTTTATTGCAACCACCATCCAATACATAAAAGTTGTCTGAAGAGTAAACAATTTTACAATCTTGCAGAAACGTATAATATATATACTGCCAAGTCCTATATATATTATTTCTAATATTTCCCCAGCATGTTCTGATCTGATGTCGGGAATATAAAAAGCATCGATGGGACCTGCAAAACCAAAAATCCATTTCAGTATCACAGTGGCAAATGGTAGTGTGAGGCGTATAGTGAATTTTACTATGCACGGAGAGTAGTTGCTCAGCAATACCTAAATGGGGTATACTCACCTTGCTGGTATGCCAAAACTAAGTCAGCACGCAAGACCTCTTTGCTATCTTGGGCATCAAAAATATCTCGTCCTACCTACAAATCATTGTGGTTACCACATAATGATAAGCAGACAGAAATCTTTATAAAGAAATAGCCAGAAGATTGACTTAAATGAATCCATCAACCAGAATATTAGACTACTTTATTTAACAAGATCTTCCATCTAACAAAAGATCAAACTTCTGAATTAAGTAATAAATATAATGTTCATTACAGAGCTAAAAATTTAATCTAAGGGGTATAGGTTTAGCGGTAGTCTTCAATATAGTAAAAGGAATCTAATCTACTTATAAGATCAGCATACGTACCAATTCTCGCTTTTGCTAACTTCATCTATCTACTCAAATACAAAGATTTCTAAGAGATAGTAAAATAGCCTATATATTCTAATGATTCATGGGCAACAGGAACAATAGTCTAGTGTGCTAGGTGCTAATGACTGATGGTTCAGTATAAAGAACTTGGTTACGTGCTAAGATTCTTGTCCATTCTCTCAGTCAATTTCCCACCTCCTCCTCCTCCTGCGCATATGCATCTCTCTCGCATGTGAATGAAACGCTGCTACAGAATAAAATACAATAAGATTAAGAATATTGCATTTTGCCTGTAATAATCTTGTGGATCAGAGGAGGCATGTCAGGGGAAAAAGAGAAATTGAATAATTCGAACCTCTGCCATGTCGCCAAGCCCCCTGTCTGTCACGAGCCAACATACACTCTGTAAATTTAACCAGTGCTAAATACCTAATCAGTACACAAGTTCGGGAGAAAATGAGTGATACAAAGTAGATTATAGTTACACTCAAAAAATTAATAAGAAAAATTAATTAGGCCAGGCTAATTGGGGCTAATCATCAAATAGTAGGAAAAATGCAGAAGAAAAAAAGTTAATCATCCATAGGAGGGAGATCGGAGGCCATAGGTGGGTTGTGGCTTTCATGACTGCAGAGCGCCTCGCCCAAGTTGTTGCATGGAGAAACCATCGTGCTTCCTGCCAATGCCAGACAAGAGAAAACACAGGTTATGACTTGTGAGATCGGATAGAAAGAAAGGATAAAGGAAGTTTCAGATCGGAGCTGTAAAAATTCAATCTTGGCTGCAGTGGGATGTCGTAGTACACAGTACACCTACGCAAAGCAATCATAAAATCAGCCCATGGATACGTTGGGCGACGTCCTCGATCTTCTATCACCGCGCGGTGCTTCGCCAGGGATGGACGCGAGACGCCCTGCTCGCAAACTGCCTAGCGGCGCCATGGGGAAGAGGAAAGAGGCGGCTAGGTTTGGGGAGACGACTTGCGTTCGTGGACACGACGTTTAGGGCGTTGGGTTAAAGGAAATATATAAAGGAGTGGTGGTTAGTGGGCTCGGCCCATAATTATTATTTGTTGTTTGATATGGAGTATGTATATTGGACAACGGATCTAGCCTGCAACGTATGCATCTGTATCTACCGCAAAATTTAGCAACCCATATTAATTTCGTTGCTAGGTATGTGTCGTTGTAGGAGGGGTTCTCTTGTAGTGAAGACACAGATGTCAAACCTGTGGTTTAAACTCTGGTGGGCTGGAGGTCAGTGGCGGAGCTAGCATATGAACAATGGGTGTGACTAAAAGTCATAATTTTACTTATGTTTCTTCTAATTTATTTGATGAATATTGCTCTATAAGCTTTTTCCAGAAAATAATGGGTGTACAGTTGTACACCCATGTATTGATCTCCCTCCGCCCATGCTGGGGGTACAACCACCCTTCTAACCACCCAACCTCAAGTTGGTTCTCGAATATCATGGTTTTTTGATACCGTAATGGTTGATATTTTCCTTATAAACTAAGTCAAACTGATAAAACTTTGATTTAGTAGGAATATTACAATGGCGCCGTAAAAAAAGAACATGGTATGTGCAACCTACAAGCTGCAAATGAAGTCTGTTGAAACATGTATGTTTGGATCAATTAAGCACAAACCTAAGTACCTGCCGACAGCATCACAACAGGACATGGTGGTTTCAGAAAGTGTTCTGCGTGCTAAGAAGGAAGAGTGAAGCGTTGATGATATTTTTCGCGAGATCTAGATTTGCTACGATCGCTTGACTCTTCCGCGCGCCTCTTTTCAGAGAAAGAATTGCACCAGGCCACCAGCGAACCAAGCTGACGCACTCCTCTCGTCCTGAAGCGAATACTCGTACAAGTTGGCCCATCGTGTGCGAGATTATATGGAATCTAGTTAGCATGAGAGCCACCGCGCGCGAAAAGGAGCCGCACCACAACGACTGCACCATCAGCAAAGCAATGGCCCAGTCCTTGCCGCCACTCAGGCCCACGCGCTGGCCTCGCTGTTCTTCTCGTCACACCATTGGCGCTACTTTTTTTTTTCCAAGCGATCCACCCAGCGGGGATTGATTTTCATTACCTTTTTGGGATACCATTGGCGCTACGAAATATGAACTGAGGGGCGATGAGAGACTGAAAATTCTGTTGCTGGTTAGCTTGAATAAGACACATTGAAGAAGAGAGAGAGGTGATCCTAAAACTAAAGCCCATCTAGGGGTTCGTTCACCCTCGCCGGCGATGTCGTTAATTCCTCGTTTTCACGGTGGTCTGGGCCTCTGGGGGCCTTGGAGACTATGAGGACCACGGCCTCTCATTGGCAGAAGGTACTCGTTTTTTTCGATTTTTTAGTATATTATTTGACATAGCGAAGTGGCGGCTACATCTTAAAATTAGAATAAGGTCATCTTCATGTGATTCTCGCTGAGGTCGTGCATTGCTTGGCGGAGGACGCGTGAAGTTGCGTGTCTTTTTTTTTTTTTGAAACCTGTACAGTGAGTTTCCTCACTGCGTATATTTTTATTGCATTTTTTTGGGGTATAATGTACAAAGCTAAAGCTAAAAGAAAACAGAGTGCTTGAGAACAGCACTTAAAGAAAGCTAAACTAGGCTAAGCTAAACTAGTCTAGAAATCTAGAGATTACAGAAAATTCGTTATCCAGGCCCGAAGGCCAATGTATGATTTCTTCTTAGCTTTATGAACCAGTAAGGCCAACTCTTCTTTGAATTTATGTCTGCAGCGATATAGGCTTGGAGTGATTCTTTTGAAGATAAAATCATTTCGGATAGTTCAGATTGACCACGAAGTAAGCATGATGAGCTCCATGAAGAAAGAATGCTGAATTTTGGTTTTGAAGCTCTGAACTACATCTTGTAGCACTATAGGCCTGTCCGTCAGTGTTGAATCCCAACCAGGACATAAATATTTCCAACAACTTTCAGCAAAAGGACAAGAAAAGAACAAGTGATCTCTTGTTGATCACCTGAAGTTGCGTGTCTCGTGGATCTCCTGGGATCTTGTTGATTTTTGTGTTCATTCGTGTGGTCTTAGGTTGGAATTTTCCGATTTATGAGTCCTATCTTTGTTGATGCTTGCTGCTTAGTTGCGCTGGTTCTTAGGGGACTTAACACGACGGGTCATGCATGTTTGTCTACTACGACAAGCTTTGTCCAACTTCAGCGATGGAGGGACGAGGATTGTGATGAGTCTTTGGAATGCACCGGCTAGATGGTCTAAATACCTATTTATATTTTGTTCTTAATTTTATAGATATTTATACTACTTCTATAAACAATTATCAATAGATGGATGAACATTTTTCCGGAGATGCCACGAGGCGACACCAATGGGATCTTCCCCGTCGTTTCGCCGTCTTCTTCCTCTGGATTCTAGCACGGGCCAGACGCAGAGGAGAGGAGCCGCTTTCCAGGATCCCTGATCTTTGGCTCACAGACTCGACACCTGTCGACGGGAGCTGGTCGAACACGTGATGGCACCTGCGTATGTCGCACCGTGGTCCGGTTTCGCCATGCGCGCACGTAATAACGATGGCGGCAGTTGATGCCAGCCCACGGAAAGCAGACGCTGGTCGATCGTCGAACTGCGCTGCTCGCCGACCACTGGAACTCTGATGGAAACAACCGGGGCCGCAGCACATGGGTTCACTTTTGGGCTCAGGACAGGAACCGGAACGATCCTCCAGAACTCCCTCTGATTCATTTTACCAATGGACTATGTGGGTTGTGCAGAGCGTCACAGAGCGTGAAGTCGTGACATTGTCGCTCTAGAAACTGGCGAAGGGCTTTAGCCCCTGTGTTTGTCCACAAAATTGCATGAATCCTAATCATGTTAAACAGGATGATGGCAAAGATCTAGGAATTGTCGAAGACGGCCGCGTTGCGATTCTTTCGTAATCTGTCTAGAGCATCTGATTCTCCTAGGTATCTAGTATTCTTCTTCTCTCTGCCTGGAGCAGATGTGAAAGGTCAGCTAGTTTCCGTGGAGCGGTTTGCTGTCTGTTTCTGCGTGCTAATTTTGCCTTGGTCACTTTATCAAATTGTAAGTTTAGCTCTGGTTATACTAGTATTATCCACGTTTCTCACTTTATCAAAATGTAAGTTTAACTTTGTTTACAAAGTGGGAAATAGGCGCAGACCCTGCATCAAAATTATGCACACGACCTTTTATTTAATAATTTCAGTTTCTCGATTAAATTGGTCGTTATTTCTCACTACCTAACTAGAAAACTTATTTCTGAGTCTAAGAGCATCTCTAGCGGGGCGGCACAAACGGTCGCTCCGCACCCGTTTTCGTCCGCGCGGTTGAAAAATGCGTCTGAAACCAGGTTCAGCGGCCTGACGTATAGTGATCGGGTCGTCCGCGGAGATGCAAACGTGGCACACATTTTGCGTCTTGAATGCATCTCGGCGGACGCCGCGTGATCGCTCGCTTCTCCCACGGTATGCCACCAACATCATGCCGCCAGACCTCACGGAGGAAGAGGCCCTACAACAGGCGCTAAAGAACTCGGCCATGCACCGCCGCCTCCACCTCCATCGTTCAGCCAGTGGGTCGTGGGCTGCTCCACCTCCACCTCCACCGCCAGCGGCACCGGCGTATGTTCCGCCGATTGCCAATTGGCCTGTGGCAGATACCAGAGTTCATCGTGCTCGACGACGACGATGAGGAGTAGGCTAGGGTCGTTACATGCGCCATTTAGTATTATATTTTTTATTTTCTTTATTTACTATCTAATTATGTTTATGTTGAAACAATGCAAAACCAAAAAAAAAATTGCGTCGTGCCGCTCGGGGCAGCCCCCGGCGTAAACGGGCACGCGGTCGATTTCGACCATTTCGGCAAACGCAAACGGGCGCGCGCAGATAATTTGGGCGTCTGTTTTGCGTCGCCTAGCTAGAGATGTCCTAAGTCCCTCTTTGAGAAACTTGTGCCATTTGGATTCTTCTCTCTAACAAATCTCAATAGTCATGATTCGGTGATCTGACTGCCTCCCTCCCGTCCCTCCGCCGTGAGCAGCCGGAGCACCCCCTCCCCCTCCGGCCTCACCCCCTCGTATCGCCCCTCCCTAGGTTCCACCTACGCGAACCACCAGGCAAAGCCCGGGCGGTGCCGCCGGCGGTGGTTTTCTCCTCCCGCGCGACTACCGGGCCCGACAGGGCGACGCCCTTCCTCGCGGCGGAGCGTCCCGGTGACGTTACCCCTGGCCAGCGCTGACGTGGCCTCCCTTGACGGCAGGTGGTTCGGATGCAGACGTGATATCTCCCGTCGTTGCTCCGGCTGGCGGTGGCTCTGGACGGGCGGCTCGATCGGATCTGGGCTCGTGGGCCCAGATCTAGGCCCGGCATGGCCTATCCGGATCCTCTGGATCTGAGGGTTGTCGGGGATGTACGGTTGCGTGCCCCTTGCGCCACCTCTGCCGGCTCTCGCTGGTTGCATTCGGGCTGGTTCTGGGCTTTGCTGGCCTGGAACTTTCCCTAGTCGTTTTGGGGTTGTCGGAGGTCTGTTTTTCAGCGGACTTTGGCAGTGATCCGTCACCAGAGGGAGACGTTTCAGAATCATTGGGGCGACGTCCGTGCTAGCTATCTAGGACGCGGTCCATGGGCCGGCTCAGTACTGTAGCTACTTCGGCAACTGCGGTCTGTTCTCCCTCTGTCCAGCTTGGACGTGCTTCGTGCAGGTGCTCACGTGCTGGGGATGGTTTGGCCGTCATGGTGCCGCCAATCTAGCTTCATGGACATTTAGATCTGATCCTGGTCGGACTCTGCCAGCTAACGCGTTCTTCCTGCGGATGAGTCTAGTTGGGGATAATTCAAAGTGCGACTTAGCTTGGAGGGGCGACAGTGATCTCTGCCTTGCTTGCTCTGCATCCTCACGACGGCATCAGGAATTCTGACCAGGCTTGGACCTCGGCGAAAGCAGCGCATGGCTATGGCCTGTGCCGGTGGCGGCGTCACCAGCGGGTGTCGTTCCTTTGTTGAAGGTGTCCCGATGATGGCCCTCTTATTCGAAATGATGGACTTTGTCCCTACGCCTCAATATGCTCCCCTTGGGGACCTTGCTTCGTGTAAGCTTCTCTGGTACTGTCTTGTGGATCACCATGTAACTTCTCGCTGGTGTCGCAGGCCTTGCGCAACATTGGCCTGGCTGCCTTTTACGCGATTTTGCTGCGGTAGCTAACGTCTTCCCTAGCGGCTTGGGGGCTTTACTAAGTCGGAGTCTGGTCGTAGCTGTTGCCGGTGTGCTTATCCCAATGCCAGTGGATTGTTTTGGGCTGCAACTAGCACGAGTTCCAGGGGTGGTGGTTTTAGGTTCTGGGTGAAAACTTTGCAGGACTTCGCTCCAGAGGTGGAGTCCCTGTGCCATTCACCTTCTTGGAGGCGTCGTTGCAAGACACCCCTCCTTTGGTTCCTCAAGTTCTGCTAGGATGTCACCTCGTCATCTAGTTCCCCCTTCGGCTGCAGTCTTAGAGCGGTAGAGGTATGTTGGTATGGACAAGGTCGTGCTCTCTTCGGTGCA
Organism: Lolium multiflorum; assembly: GCA_030979885.1. Lineage (NCBI taxonomy): Eukaryota > Viridiplantae > Streptophyta > Magnoliopsida > Poales > Poaceae > Lolium > Lolium multiflorum. The sequence continues at coordinate 247,446,819 of CM061747.1, forward strand.
ACACAAGACAAGGCTCCCTCATCTTGGTTCAGTCTGGCGCTTCGGCTTGACGTTATGTGTTGTCTTTTCTTGCGGATTTCGGTGTGCGCTTTGTGCTGGCGTGTGGTGTAACCGTTGTTGTAACTCCTAGCCTGTTGATGGCTTTATTAATTCAAAGCTGGGCTCATTTCGAGCCTTCCGTCTAGAAAACTACTTCTTTAAAAAAAATGAGGGTAAACCCAACCTCTACATCAACTGATGCATATGACCATTTGTTGCATTGTTGAAGGATTCAAGGTTTACAGCTTATGGGCCACATAAGGTTGAAACAAGAATCGACCACTTAAAAAGGCTAAAAGATACATGAGATTTCTAATCATCTACTCATAATCCTAATAGCATGGCTTAGCGCCGTTTTCAGTGCTAGCGTTTTCAAGCGGTTGCACTCAGAAACCATGGCTTGGCTCAACTCCTCCGGCTGAAAACATGACCATATATGGATCTCATGTAAATCCAGGTATAGAACCTGCAAAAAAGAAGATTGTTTGGATCAATTAAAGATAATATTATTGTGTGTGTTCCATAGATCCCAAAGAATACTGCAAGCTCCCACTCGGATGTTTGCTTTATCTTGTTTATTTATCCCATGCAACCTGTTTCCAAACAAAATTTTCATATTAGTTCGAGGAATTATACTGAAAGTCATATGAATAACAGGCCAAATAAATTTACCAAGGGAACAATAGAATAATAAATGTTGAATTATTTCATCGTGATTACAAAAGAACACTTCATATTACCCTGCCGGTTTCTTTTGCATGAATATCCTTAGTTAGGACTACTTTTCGATGAAGAAACTACATAAAAATCCTTATTTTCAGAGGAATCTTATTTTACAAATATACTTCCTTAAGTATTTACAATAGTATGTTCTAAATATAATAACCTCACTGTGTACACCCCTGCGGTAGGCAAATTCCAGACAAACACATCTTTGTGGTCAGTTAATTGGATGTCCATCAGTCGCGTTACCAAGTACAGCCATCGTGCATATTTGTTCTTAGATAAAACAAGTCTAAATCCTATGTTTAGAGGGTTATGAGCTAAAACTTCAGCCACCAAAACCTCTTTTCGTTGAACTATGTTAAATAGCGATGCAGATTGCTGAGAAAGGGGTGTTTTTTCCCAACCAAATATCTCCCAAAAACGTGTGCTTACCCCATTACCAATTTTAAAGGAACATCTATAAAAAAGCAACGTCTTTAACTTTCATTAGTCCCTTCCAAAAAGATGAGTATGCAGTCTTTGCTTTAATTTGGGACAAAAAATTTGAGCAGAGGTATTTATTTTGAATTTATTTCTGCCATACTCCTTCATTTTGGAGTTTATAGAGCCATTTGTTGAATAACCACCTATTCTTGCCGTTTAAAACTTTGATACCAAGTCAACCCCTGATATTTTTGCCAACAGAAAATATTCCATTGAGTTAATCAGTATTTTTTCTTGTGGATATCACTTTGCCTAAAAAAATCTAGCTCAAAAATAGTCTAACCTTTTCCTTACATCCTTTGGTGTTTAAATGAAAGACAACATAAACATAGACTGACTTGTCAGAACATAGTTGATAAGAACAAGCATGTCACCATAAAATAGGATTTTTCCCAACCAACTTGCTATTTTTTTCTCAAACCGGTCCTTTACCGGCTTCGATTCGCTGTTTCTTTATCTGCGTAAATGGATTGGTATTCCTAGATATCTAATGGGGAAAGACCTGAATCACACCTGAACAAATTCCCATATTGATATTCTACTTCCTTTGCCTGACAAAAACAAAAGACTACGTTCTTACTCAATTTTTTTTTGAAAAATACTTAGGATAAGTTTTGTATTCAGCCTTTTCTAAGTTATGCTCCCGAAAAAAAAATGATAGCATCATCAGCGTATTGGAAAATCAAAACTCCCTCCTCAACCAGGTTAAGAATCAGCCCTTCTACCTGACCATTTCCTTTTGCCCGTGCAATCTGAAACTAGAAATTGCAAGTGTCATTGGAGCAACCAAATGCTTTGTGATACATACGGAATTAGTTACTCCAACGTAAAGATGAGCCCGAGAGAGTGTTTTGCGCTGTCTTATGGAAACGTTGACACCATCTCTTGCGCGTGTTAAGGAGAGCTGCACAGCAGCGGCGTGTCCGCGTTCAGTCTGCGTGAAAATAGTATGGCAAAAGAAACGGACGGTGAAGGATCGACATCAGGTAAACATTGCGGCGGTCACGGGCTCACGGCAGTGGAGCGATCGAGAAATGTTAATGTCCTTTTCAATCAACCTCCCTTTTGGCTTTTCCAACTGCTCTCTTCAATCCAACTGACAGAGAATTAATTCAAGTCACTGATAAACCGATTGACCAGCACCAGATAACTCGATCGATTCACCCTGCACTGGTCTGAAAGGATAGCTGATCTAACTCGATCGATTCCGCATCTGGCCGACAAACTGGAGGTCGTCCTCTTGTTCTTCTTGCCTTTTCCCTGCTTATTGTTCTGCGTTGTTTCCTTTTACATCTTCATTCTATTTGGATTGACGATAGAAGGTCGTATTACACATCATTTGCCCTACACGATCTTGACAGGTGATGTACAATCATAGCTGACATTTGCTCTTATCAAAATCGAAGCCAGCGTTATTTATCAACCATATCCAGCCATCATCTTTGCAGGAACTAGTCGGCAGCACACAGCTTATCAAAAATTGATTGCAGACGTAGAGGTGACGCGATCTTTTTTCTGTTTGAGAACAACCAAACGGACCCAAGTTTTGCAAATCTTGTTTTCTGATTTATGGTTGACTTAACAACGATTCGAACTTTTAGAATGATTGAGAAGAACACATTCCTGAGTATCTGAATCTGAAGATGCACAATACCCACTGATAGTCAATTTGACTGTATTTCCTTCGGTTTTCAGGCAATATCACCGGCTCCAAAGTCAGCCAACAAAAACAAACCAACTGCCATATGTTTCTCGTCTAAAAATGTTAAACTTTACGCAATATGTCATTGACATCCAGGACTGTTATGCAAACTGGGCTGTCCGGTATTTTTTTTAACAACCCTTCAAAATACAAAATAATGCTAAACCTACGGGCAAATTTCTTATGGAAAGAAGTTACGGGGTGGAGTGGAAGCATAGGGTTGGTTCACACATTCTCAGGTGCCATGATTTTAGGGACGTGAGCCCTCACTTTTTCACCATGTAATCCCGTAACAGTGTCTAGACTAGGCTATTATTCCAGTTTACCGAATATAATCAATTGATTCGTAGGCTGGAATTTTCAGCTCAAGCTAGCCTCTAGTTCTCACCTCAGCAACCACCATTCCGGCCATCCCCACCACTGTCTTTCGCGCCTGAGAGACCACCGCTCCAATTCGAACAAAAATTTCATCTAATTTTCAGGTCTTGACAGGATGACGACCATTAGCGAACTCGAGCACCACCACCACCATTACTGGACTTAACGGATCTGCACCTGCGGCAGTGGAGGGGTGCCGGCTGCCGGAGCTGGACCCACATGTTAGGATTCGCCCGCAGACCAGTTGCATTGAAATTCACGTACACGCACAAAAAATATGTCAAAGGCATATGTCACGTGCCTTTTCTTAATTTCTCTTTATTTCTCAACTTGCTCAACTAAACCTACACGGGAGCCATCTAGGAATCACTAGTAATAAGAATCCAAACTGGACCACCACAATGCAACCTTGTAACTGCTCCGAGGATGATACTTACCCTTGGCATAGATTTTAAGAGCATCTCCAGCCGCGTCCCCCAAAGCGTCCCCCAAACGGGGACGTGTTTTGTTCGTGCCGCGTTTGGGGGACGTCGCTCCCCAGCCGCGTCCCCCAAACACCGCCCCCAAATGAATATTTGTGCACGAAAATAAAGGTTTTCATTCAATTTTGATTATATATTACAAAGTTTAAATGAAAACGGCTAGATTTCATCTAAACCTAGACTACTGACCGCCCGGCGGCGCGTTCGACGGCCCCCCCGTCGTCGCCTCCCTCCCCCTCTGCGTTCGGCGGTGGCCGGACGGTGCCGCTCCCGCCGCGCGTCCTCCGCCGCCCCCTGCGCGCCCTGGAGGGAGAGCTCGATGGCGCGACGAATATGCGCTCTTCGCGGGCACGGGCGTCGTCCTGGAGCTTTTTCTCCGACTCGAAGGACTCGACGAGGGCGCGTTTGACCCGTCGGTCTCGGCCCTGCCGCCGTCCCGGTCTCTCGCCTTGCCGCCTCCCTCCACGCCGGCCGCTTCCTCCATTGGCTCCTCCTCCACATCGGCGCCCGCCCGCATCGCTCGGCCGCCGCTTTCCGCGCCGTCCGCCGCCGCCTCCCGCCTTCCGCCGCCGCCCGCCGACCCGGCACGCGAGTCCCGCCGCCGTCACGGCTGAGTCGCTGCCGCGGAACCGCGCCGCCTCTTCCTCCGTCGCTGTCCGGCCGTCCGCGCCGCCTGGCTCCCGCCCCGTCGAACGCCGTCGACGCGTCGAACCGCCCGCACCTGCCCGGCCACCGCCTTCGCCGCGGAGGCAGGGCGGAGAACGCCGCAGATCCGCGCCCGTCGCGCTCACGCCGCTGGCGGGCCTCCACCTCGAGTGCCTCCTCTAGTGCCGCACGCCGGCCGGGCTGGAAGTGGAGACGGCGGTGGAAGTGGCCATCGCCGGGCGGTTCGCCATTGCCACTGGTGATGGAGGAGACGGCTGTGGAGCGACGAGGGCTGTGTTTGTTGCCGGCGGGGTGTGGTGGCTACCATTGATGAGCCGGGAGACCTTTTATAGACGCCGGCGTCGGGAAAAAGCGCGGGAACGACGAGAAGAGGCGGAAAGATCGCGCGGAACGGGCGGTGGCGTGCGAACGCCGGCAGGTCGCGCAGCACCGACGAGACGTCTCACCTGCCCCTCCGTCGCCATTAAGGCAAAGATGCCGCCGTGTGTCATCGCGCGAATAACTTCCGTCGCGAGGTAGGCGACGGTTAGGTTAAATTAACTATGCCGCGACGCGTCGGCCCGCCACTCCCGCCTCGCGTTGTGTGGCGTGCCCCGAGCATCCCCTGTGGGACGGGGACGGGCTCGGGCGCCGGACACCGTATAGGGACGCGCCGGACAAAAGGGCTTTGGGGGACACGGCTGGAACGCATTTTTGGTCCGGCGCGCCCCAAATCCCTTTGGGGAACGTTTTGGGGGAGGCGAATGGAGATGCTCTAAGAATGCGTGTTTGTGATTTTCACCTGTGACCGATTTGTGGATGAATCCCAACATCAGACCTGGAACTAGCGGAGGGGCGGCGGGAGTCAGCCAAAGCTGCGCATCAGCGCATGGGACATGTGCCTAACGGAAGGGCCGGCGGCTGCCCGCCAGGGCAGGAGGAAGCAGCGTGCATGAGAACGGGGCTGGGTGGCTGGGAGTCAGCCAAAGGGCCGCATGGGACATACGCCTAACAGAAGAGCAGCCGGAGTCATCCGCCGTGGCCGGAGCGGCGCAAGCAGTGGCTTCTTTCGACAACACCCAAAGAGAAAGAAAGACAAAGGAGAAAAAAGAAGAAAAAAGGCTACCCACTGACATGTTAGTTGAGCCCGGTAAATTATTCTTTTGGGGTTTTACAATGTACTAGTTGAATGTCCGTGCATTGCCGAGGCCAAACAACGTTTGAATGTGGTTGCGACTTTTATAGTTCTGTTGATATATACTTCCCCTACTCCATTGCGCGCAGTGGTCTCAGCTTGTGTTCCTACAATGCGAGAAATGAATGTTTATGCTTATCTCCCTCCTTCGTCAATCTATTTATCACCGCGTTACGTCGTGTTGTTGCACTCTCTAACTATGACAATCAAATTTATGTGTAATTCTAGTATAGTGCATCACTCTAACATAGATAGTGAATGACAAATACACATTACACAACAATGGCTATTTATCTATGCTCTCCTATGCATTAAGAAGAGAATTTCAGCACCTTCGAGTGAGAATATATGACTATTGGTGTTGAGGATCACCAATATCATAATTTATTTAATATAATTTTCATATATTTCATAGAACAAAATTCAATACATACGAAATTGGAAGTTTTTTCACATTCACTCTAGATATGGAAAAAGGAAAAGAAAATCAAAGTTCGACAATTTAGCCTGAATGAATCCCTGGGTTATCAGTTGGCAAATTCATTCCCCAAGACATCTATTAGCAATTCGAGAAATTCTATGTTGTGACACCTGAAGCTGGAGTTCTTGACACAACGGTTATGGTCTGAGATTGCATGCAGAGTCATATGATCATCAAAGCTTAGGTAGTCTAATAAAAGCTAAATAAAAGGAAGGCCAAAGGGAAAGCGGAAGATCTGATGCTACTTACAAAGCCTTAAACTTAGTGATGTCTGAAGCTCTCAAGGCCCATGATGAAGTGATCACTAAAGGCTACATCCACTATTTTAAGGGAGCCCAAATTTCTCAGAATAAAAGAATTGAATGCTCCATCACTACAAAGATCCGGGTCTATTTGCAATAAAATTGTTCGTCGCAATACAAACTGAATTGTGGCAATATGAATCTATTGCCAAGAAATGATATTTGTTGGCAACCGTTGCGACTGGATACATGGTAACAAGTTTTTGCCACAAAAATGGAATTGTTGCAATAAAGTGTGCTATTGCAACAACCATGTGAAATTTTGCCACATTTTTGCCCGTGGCAGCACTCACTTGATGGCACGATTTGGTTTGTGGAGATAGCTTAATGCAACATGTAACAAATCGTGGCAACTCATATCTCGTGGCGATAGACATTTGTTGCAATAACCTATGCCTACGACCCTCATTTCGTGGCGGATTGGGGCATTGCTAGATGGTTCCGCGAGATTAGGGCAGAGCCACAAAGGGGTAGAGAGGTTGGAGGCGTCGAGGGAAGCCGGCGGCAAGGGATTTTGCGGTGCAAGAGGCAGAATGTGAGCTTGTAGTGGGACTGAGGTTAGGGAATTTTACGAAATTTTGTCGCTACGACTTTATTTCAATTTCCAAGGATGGAACGTGGCTCCTATGTTCCACATAGGAGCGAAAAGTGCTAAAATCATGGTGGGACACAATTTTTCACATCGCACACGTAGCTGAAATCATGGAGCGGGACTGTTGTCGTATGTGGCTTGGGCGTGTGGCTCAATATTAATGTGGGACCCTAGGCAGCCCGTAGGAAAATTGGCCATATTTCTGTGGAGCACACGCTGGCTGATAGCCTAATGTATTTCGTTGTAGGCTCATCGTGGGGCTGACGCGGTGACACGTAAATATTTATGTCTCTGGTAGTGATGGCATTTACAACAAAAAATCAGGATTGTTGCACTGTATTTTACATACTGCCATGGATACATAGTTCGTCGCATTATGCAATAGCTATTGCAACAAATTGGGGTTACGGCAAAAGGTGTGCTATTACGACAAATTCATATTTTATTGCAATATGAGACTATTTTTGCAACAATATAAATAACTAACGCAACATGGGGGAAATGTTGCATTATCTTTCGAATATTTCCACGAATTTTGGCTTTCATTGCATTATCTAGTCTCTATTACAACAAGATGAATAGTTCACGCAACAAAGCAATATTGTCGCAATATCAACACCATACTACGCAAGTGTGTTTTGTTGCAATACATGTACTCTATTACAACAATATGGATACTTAGCGCGACAAAACTAAATTGTGGCAATATGTGGAGCCTATTACCACAAACGAAAATTTCGTGGTAATATTGCATTTTATCGTAACGAAACATGATTGTTGCAATAATTTGTGTTGCAATACACCAAAATCTTTGCAGTCATGCATGTTGAAAGTAAGTCTATTCTTCTAGAAAGATTCATAATTTGGACATGTTTTGATGCTAGAACCTTGCAAATGTCCATTTTAATCTATTATATTCTATTAGCTCAATTTATGGCATTTTTAGTGATTTAAGAGATACATCCTAGGCAAATGATAATTATCATTTCCAGTCATCGCAAAAAGAGAACAACAATATTGTAAAAAATCTAAATAAAAACAAAAATGACAAACACTTGCAGATATAATCATTGAAGTAGATACGCATATCATCACATGAACTGAGACCCACATCTCATGTCAGTTCAAGTGAGTTGTCTGCCTGTGCATGCTGTCTTCATGAACTTCCTCAGGGGTTGAGAATCAAAACCATTGTTAATAAGAGAAGGAAATACAAAGAGACTCCTCACAACTCTCACTATCGTGCGGCGCACAACGAACCGTCTGATTCGAATGATCGAATTCCATCACCTTGCGACGGCAGAACCTCACCTAACATTATCCGCTCACCCGTGCGGCCGCTCCAGCCACACATTCAACCCCCTCTCTCCCGCCAGGTTCCAACCGGAGATTTCCTCGAGGACCGTCGGCCGGCGGCAGGTGGTGGCGTGGCGGGACCAGCATCGCGCTAGGATTTCGAGGCCGCCGTCGTATAACCACGTCACACCATGAAGTTGCGGGGAGCTATGTCGAAGTCGGGGGCCTTGTCAGGAAGGGGGCGTTGTCCCGCAAGGACAATACTATGGGAATTGGGAGCTTGAGGTGCGGCTGCTGGGCAAGACGATGACAGAGCGGTCCGACGCGCAGATGATTCTCGCGGCGGCGCCAGAGCGGTCCGACGCGGCTCTAGGATGTGGTGCGTCGGCCTCGTAGCCATCGAGGCTCATCTTGGTGACACATCTTTCTTGCCGTTAACATACAATGCATGCTTCACCTTCTTGGCCATGTGTTGAATGCCCTTCTTGATCCTGCACAAGATGACTCCAGTTGTCACATTTTCTTCAAGATTTGGTGGCACATAGTAGGGCAGCAACTCAGTTGGTCATGTCTCCCTTTTCGGGTGCCTCAGAAACCTATTTTTTGTTGGCCAAGGCCCTGGTGTGGGCATTGCCATGATTTGTGTGTGCATACGAACATCACCAAGCTACTCCAAGCCCTGAATTGCCTCCCTCTCCAACCTCCTACTAGCTACTTCTTCCCTTTCCCGCAAAGTTCTCCTATGGTACACTAGCACTTCCTTGACATCACTGTTTTATGGAACCAGAGGCACCCCCTGGAATAGTACTCTTCCTCCTCTTTGCACTCCATGTAAGCCCTTCCATCTGTGCTACTCTGGTGTGTACTTCATTGCAATGCACTGGTTATTTAATGCTTGATGAGCCACATAGAAGACAAGTCAGAGTGCACACATGCTAAACTGTGTATGCATAAGACACTGCTGTGAGTTCTCAGTTCACTATCACTTTACATGAACTATCAGTTTCCCATGTTAACTAGTGTAATCAAATTAGAAAAGGAAAATAACATATTCTTCAAATTGGGAAGTGCATAGTTATGCACATTGTTCTATATGCATTGTTCTGGATAGAGAATATTCATTTCCTTGCAAATGTCAGATAGAGTGGAGCTCATAATTTTATTCATTTGATAGATAGCATTACATTGATTTGACGCGCACATTGCAAATGTCAAACAAATCCTTTAATTACAAGAGCAAAGACTCCATAAAAAATACATCCTACAAAAACTACTAATAAAGCCAAATATTTTCTATCCCTAGCCTTCATCTCTGCATTGTGCCTAATTTACATCTCCTTGCTCTCACACTTCATCTTCAAAATCAGTTCCTTCAGTGATGCATTCACGTTTGTTAGCAACATATTTTGTTATCCAAGATGTCTAACAGATCTTCTTTCTTTGCAAGCACTAGACACCACAGCTTCTTCATGATGTTGTTGCTAATTCATCAGTGCCCTTCTTCTGATTCTACAAAATCATACAAGTTTCCTGATCAATGCCAGATCAACACTCCTAATTTTGGATGAAATATTGCAAGTTCAGCTCAACTACCCACATTAGTATTAAATCGGCATAGATACAAGCTCACTCTCAACTTTCCGGAAGAATGCAACACCCAGTAGTACACCGCCATCTCCACCCACTCACCGCCGTCGCCGATGTTGGCGGAACCAGGGAACCACAGCAGCTTGCGCCCAAGTGTAGGGTTACGACATAGGGGAGCATCTCGATTTAGGAATAGGGGAGACTGACCGCGAATGCATGCCGCGCACTAGCTTAGGGGGTTTTCCATAAAATGTTCTGTCCGTGATGGGAATGCCTTTCCAGCGTGGCAGCTCACGTGGCATCGTCTGATTGGCTTCGTATGAAATTCGAATCTGCATGACAAGTTTGTGTACCACCCGGCCTCCCTTTTCAAGTTCGTGTAGTAATTTGCTCCTAGCGTGCAAGCTTATGTACCCCGAGTGCAAATACCTCAAAAAGAATCCCGTGAATACTCATGTTGAGAATTGGAACTTATGTTTTTTACACGGGAGGGGAAAAAAATATTATTTTTTCTCAAAAAATGTCTAGATGCACGTCTAAGTTTTTTTTTCAGTTTTTTTATTTTAAAATGTATTTTGAAACAATGGCTTCATACAAGCCGAATTGGATTTCCAAACCAGAATGTAGCTAGTTGTTTTTTGAACAAGGCATGTAGCTAGTTAAGTACGTACGTATCAAAAATGCCATCCATGCATGATTGAGGAGCGTAGCATTCGCGCACAGGACCCATCACCGTCCTCATTCCCCGACCCCAGGCCACCGGCGGATCAAACCGGAACACGTCGCCCCTCCCCGTGCTGGAATTCAGTTCGCGGCAGCGCCGGGCTCACTCAATACAAAAAGGCGCAGCGAGACAGGTCAGTCGACCCATGCGTGCACCAACACGACGCGGGATGAACAGCTCCTACCAACGTTGTCCATTCCCTCCCATTCGTTTCTCCCGCGCCTAGGCCCCGCTCAGCACCTCCATGGCCGCCTCCCCTATATATAAGCGCCATGAACTCCCACTCCAACTCGTGCACAACCGAAGCTCGACGAGCTCTCATCAGCACTGTGCTTACTGTGGTGATCGATAGACATATACTCTTTGCAGTGGCCTGTTGTTCTCTTTGGATTCAGTGATCGAGCCTGCTCTGCTTTATTCTGCTCTAACCTGTTTGTTTGGCCATGGTGGTGCTCGCGAAGCCGGCGGCGCTCGAGCAGATCTCGCTGCTGAGGACGCCGGAACCATGGGAGACCTTCTCGGGGGTCCCGGCCGTGGACCTGTCCGGGCCCGACGCGGCGGGGGACGTGGTGCGCGCGTGCGAGCAGTTCGGGTTCTTCAGCGTGGTGAACCACGGCGTGCCGGCTGGCGTGGTGGACCGGCTGGAGGCGGAGGCCGTCCGGTTCTTCGCGTCGTCGCAGGCGGTCAAGGACGCGTCGGCCCCCGCCGGCGCCGACCCGTTCGGGTACGGCAGCAAGCGCATCGGCCGCAATGGCGACATGGGGTGGCTCGAGTACCTCCTCCTCGCCATCGACCGTGACGCGCTCTCTGAAAAGGCCTCCCGTGCAGCCACGTCCACCGCGCTGAGAGACGCCATTAACGAGTACGTGGTCGCGATGCGTGGGCTGGCGAGGACGGTGCTGGAGATGGTTGCCGATGGGCTGGGCGTCTCCCCGCGTGGCGCCCTGGCGGACATGGTGACGGGCGACGCGAGCGACCAGGTGTTCCGGCTGAACCACTACCCGCCATGCCCGCTGCTGCAGGGCCTCCCGCCCAGCTGCAGCGTCACGGGGTTCGGCGAGCACACCGACCCGCAGCTCGTCTCCATCCTGCACTCCAACGGCATCGCCGGGCTCCAGGTGGCGCTCCACGACGGGCGGTGGGTGTCCGTCCCGCCCAACCGCGACGCCTTCTTCGTCAACGTCGGCGACTCCCTCCAGGTACGCACGTACGCCGCCCACATTCACCGACGATGGGATCGATCAAGATTCTGTCCACGACGTACGGCAGCTAACTAATCAGCTGTTGGTCGGCCCATCATCCTGCAGGTGCTGACGAATGGGAGGCTGAAGAGTGTCCGGCACCGGGTGGTGGCCGGCAGCGGGCTCAAGTCGCGCGTGTCCATGATCTACTTCGGCGGGCCACCGCTGGCGCAGAGGATTGCGCCGCTGCCGCAGCTGCTGGCGGGGCTGCCGCTCTACAGGGAATTCACGTGGGGAGAGTACAAGAAGGCGGCCTACCGCTCTCGCCTCGGCGACAACCGCCTGGCCCCCTTCGAGGAGCCACCTGTCGCCGCCGGCCACCACCACCGGTCCTGATCCATCGGCGGTCTCAACAAGATACCAGGAGAGACCACACACCAGCTCGACCGAGGTAGCTTTGCCTAGCTTTTCTCGTGTGACGTGTCGACGTGCACAAGGCTGCTGATTGCTCCATCCGCCATGAGTGACCTGGCTGCCTCTCTTTCTGTCGCTGTGGGCACAGCACGGAGACGAAGCCGATTACTCGATCTCGCCGGTCACTTTGGTCAAATGTACAGTTACTAGCACTAGAGATCGATCCAGCTTGTTGTTGGTTAATGCGCGCCCTATGTCTTTGTTGACATGCGGTGAAAGTTGATGTGTGTCGGAATCTTTCCAACAGGTGTGGTTACTACTCGAGTGTGCTACTCTATTTATAGGAGTCTTGTGTTTGTCCCTGTTGTGCTCTGCTTCCCGTCTTCCTTTGCTTTTGTTGCTTCCACTTGTAGGCATGTTTGTGCTCATCTCATTGGGCGTATGCATGTGGGCCTTCTCCACCACTGTTCCACAAGGGCCATGAATGTCTAATGCTGATAGTGTTTCACTGTTTGTGGTTACACAATTTTTTCTCGACAAAACTCAAAAGTGATTACAATGTGGAGAATCCAATTTTGATCTAGAGTGCATATGCTCATGCTATCAGAAAACACATTGTAAATGTTAAAAAAATTCTGAAAAAAATTTCGTGCGCACATGTCGACATTCTATACGTGCACGCTAAATTTCGCGAAAAAACAACATTTTTTATGTGCTATGTAAAAAAAGATAAGAAAGTATCCTCGTGAAGAGCTTTTTTAAGCACCAAAATTTGTCTTTTTACAACACAGAAACAATGTCTTTATTTGTGAAACAACTTTGCGAGTACATAGAACATCAAGATGTACGTGCGACAATTTTTGTCATGACCATGAATGTCTAATGTTGACAGTGTTTGACTCTTTTTGATTAGTGACTACACAATTTTTGTCTACCAATCTCAATAGTGATTACAATGTGTGGTATATATATCTCCTATATAAGGATGTTTCTGCACATGTGATTGGGCGTGTGCAGGTGGCCCTTTGCCCCCACTGTTCCACAAGGACCATGATGAATGTCTAATGTTGACAGTGTTTTACTGTTTGTGATTACTTTTTTTTCTCTCGAAAAAACTCAAAAGTGATTACATTGTGGGAAATCCAAATTTTAATATAGGGTGCATATGCTCCTGCTATCAGAAAACACATTTTAAATGTTAAAATTTCGGAACAAAAATTTTGTGCGCACATGTCGATATTTTATATGTGCACGGTAAGTTTCACGAAAAAACAACATTTTTTATGTGCTATGTAAAAAATATAATAAAATATCCTTGTGAAGAGCTTTTTTTAAGCACCAAAATTTGTCTTTTTGCACATGACACAAAACAATGTCGTTTTTTTGTGAAACAACTTTGCGAGTACATAGAACATCAAGATGTACGTGCGAAATTTTTTGTCGTATTTTTTCAACATTTTTTTTGCCACAAGGACCATGAATGTCTAATGTTGATAGTGTTTGACTCTTTTTGATTAGTGATTACACAATTTTTGTCTACAAAACTCAAAACTGATTACAATGTGTGGTATATATATCATGTATAGGGATGTTTGTGCGCATGTGATTGGGCTGCATGCACGTGGGCCTTCACAGCCTGGCTCGAGGCCTGGCCCAAAAATCCCGGGCTTGGCGGTGTTGGCCCGACAGCCAAACCGGGCCAGGCCTAGGTAGCCCGAAAACGATGTTTAATGAAGTGGCCTAGACCACAGCCCAATAGGCTTTCTGGGCTTTTGATCGTGCCGAGCTTGGGCGTGATTTTCCACCATCGGGCTTTTCTTTGCCCAGCCCGAGGCCCGGCCCGAGACATGATCGGGTATACTCAAGGAAGATGCCACTATTTGGGGGCATGTCATTAGGCGTATGCATGTGGGCCTTCTCCCCCACTGTTTGACTTAACTGTCTTGTGCTGTTCTGCATCACATTGTATAGTTCCACAAGAACCATGAATGTCTAACTATAAAGTTCGTCGCGGCGGCACGCCGTTGAATGGTAGACTGTTATTATAATATTATAGAAATACTACAATATATAAGTTATCCGATGTAGTGCAAAAGTGTTATCATGGAAGTACTGGTCAACTAACGTGAAACTGATATTGTAGCGCAACGGTTCAGATATTTTTCCAGTCCCCACGGGTATCACCAGAAGGAATGAAGCGATTTCCTCACAAAGAAAACACTAGGGGACATTCTTCCTTAATGTGGATCTCAGTGGCGGGAGGAAGAAGCAGAAGTGGAGGGGTCAAAGTCCTCTATCGAGAAAAGACAAGAAAAATAAAAGTGTAAAATCACTTGTTTGAAATCTCTTAAACATAATCTCTCCAGTTAGAAGTTGTATTTTCGTAGGTCGATCAATAGGGCAGAAAAAAGGTAATCGCTAATCATGAGGTGATCATAAAAGAGGGTGGTATAGAAAGCGGGTGGAGTACTACTTTTTCCAGTGTTGCTGCAGAAGGAAACAGTAGTATTTTCTCGGGCTGAAAGAGGCAATAGGTGATGAAGTATAACTATCTAAAGATACTGTAAAAGAAGGAAATAGTATTTTTTCGACGGTACCGTACAAAAACATAACATTATTTTCTTAGGTTAAAAGAGGGGGCGAGTGTTAGATTTTCTTTTGAACTGCTGCTGAAAAATTATGCACTGACACCTATCCGAACCCTCGCGGATGCTACTAGTAGCCGAGGGCCAAAAATGCGCACACGGCTAGTGTGCTCGTAGTAGTAACGGAGCGGACTGAAATACTAGTGTGCCTCATTTGGGCACCTTACTACTAATCAGCCTAGTGGTAGTGTGCCCTATTTTGGGCACCCTACTAATTATCAGGATTTGCACCCTCAGTGGAACAATATCGCCTTTTTAGTTTTGAAAAATTAAAAAATGATAGAAAATTCAAAAAATAAGATCCTTCGAGATGGACATGTGTTAAGTCATCTAGTTTTAAGGAAAATTAACAAACATAAATTTAAATATATTATGCAAAATAACGTCATGTTTCGGTAAAACGGCTTTTCTGGTTGCACACGACCTCCGATGAAAAGTTTTTTATATGAAAATTGATCTACGGGAAATTTTACATCCGATTTCAACCGCCTACGGCCCTTTAGAGATTTTTATAATTCAAAATATCGAAAAGGAAAACAGAGTTTTTGGAGGTTTTAGATTTCGTCACAAAAAATTTCAAATCTGAAAAATTCCAAAACAAAAATCCCCTCTCTATCATTTCAAACTTTCCCCTCCTCCTTGATGAGCGCAGATTGCACACAGTTGGGGAACCCCAAGAGAAAGGTATGATGAGCACAGTAGCAAGTTTTCCCTCAGTAAAAAACCAAGGTTTAATCGACCAGTAGGAGAAAGGCGTGACTTCTGAAGGTGTTGCTAGCTAACTTGTGGCAGGGCGCACTACCGGCGTCAGCAACAACCTGTAACCTGCACACAACAATACCAAAATATTTTGTCAAAACTTACAGCGAGGTTGTCAATCTCACCGGTTTTACTGAACACAAAGTATTAAATGTACAGTGTGGAAGAGATTTTGTTTGAAGTGGAATTAAAAAGAACAGTGCTTGCAGTAAGTAAACAGAACAAGATGATTGTATCAGCGTAAGAGAAAGAACCGGGGTCCACAGTTCACTAGAGGTGTCTCTCCATAAAGATAAATAATATGATGGGAAAATAAATTACAGCTGGGCAATTAACAGAATACCGACCATACATGAAAAGATGATTACTATGAGATTCGTTTGGGCATTACAATATAATGCATAGACCGTAATCCAACTGCGTCTATGAATAATAATCCACCTTTATGAATAATAATCCACCTTTCGGTTATTGTCTGAACCCCTTTCAATATTAAGTTGCAAGCAACAGATTATCCGATGAATCAATGTGTGTAAAGTAAACAATAGAATTATCCTGAGACAAAACATTGTTATTTTATCCCTAGTAGCAACAACACATCTACAACCTTAGAAGTTATTGTCACTCTTCCAGAAAACTAGAGGGATGAACCTACTATCGAGCATAAATAATCCCTCTTGGAGTCACAATCATTTACTTGGACAGAGTATCTACTAGCAACAGAGAGCATGCAAGATCACAAATAACATATGACAAATATATAATCGATCTCAACATAGTATTCAATATTCATCGGATCCCAGCAAACACAACATGTAGCATTACTTAAAGATGATCTTGATCATGATAGGCAGGTCACAAGATCTAAACATGAGGGACAAATTGGAGAAGACAACCATCTAGCTACTGCTATGGACCCGTAGTACAGGGATGAACTACTCATGCATGCATCACTTCGGAGGCAGGCATGGCGATGTAGAGGCCTCCGGTGATGATCTCCCTCTTTGGTAGGGTGCCGGGAAGAGATTCAGAACCCTCTCGAGCTAGGGTTTGCGATGGCGGCCGCAACGGAACTTTTCGTGGATGGAGACTCGAGTGTTTAAGTTTTTCCCGAGATCCTGAATAAATAGGCGGAAGGGCGAGGTCGGTGGAGGCCAGGGGGGCCCACTCCACCCCTTGGCGCGGCCAGGGCTTGGGCCGCGCCAAGGCATGGCTGCCCTCTGGCCCCTCTTCGTCTCTCCTCCGGACTTCTTCGTTACGGTAAAATATGAACTTCGGCTTTTGTTTCGTCCAATTCCGAGAATATTTCCTGTACAACTTTTTTGAAATACAAAACAGCAGAAAACAGGGACTGGCATTGGACATCTTGTCAATAGGTCAGTGCCAGAAAATGTGTAAAAGTGCAACGAAGTGTAAGCAAAACATATATAAATTGGTGTAAAATAAGCATGGAGCATCAAAAATTATAGATACGTTTGCAACGTATAAACATCCCCAAGCTTAACTCCTGCTCGTCCTCGAGTAGGTAAGTGATAACAAAAATAATTTTTGAGGTGACATGAAGCCAACACAATCTTGTTCAAGGTATTGTAAAGCATTGTGAGCTGGGATCAAAGTACTCTAAACATAGGCATGATAGATATAATTCTAACAATAGAACTTAGCAACTATGTTACAACATGAGAAGTAACTCAAATAAAGGATCATGAATAATTGTGCATTGAAATCAACTGTTTGTTTATGAGCATAGAGAAAACATAGCAAAGTGGTATTCAGCTTATCCTTTATGAAGTAGCAAAACATAAATTCTAGGACACCTTTAAAGTTTAAAGGGTGACTAGATACAAGTAATTTGAGAATAAGCAATATCATAATCATGAATCAATCAATAATAGATTTTGGGACTATGCACATTATACTCAGAATAACAACTATGCTCTCTTAATTGGTGCATCAAGTAAGAAGATGAAGACTCAACATAAAAGTAAAAGAAGGGTCCTTCACAGAAGGAAGCAAGATTAACAAGTTTTATAAACCTTCCAAAAAGTATTGTACTCATTAGCTTTGAGCTCTCATTACCCCTATCATAAGCATCTTGAATGATTAAAGTTTATGTGAGGGCAAGTATGAGTAATATGCTTGACAAATCACAAGTTGAAAATCTTGTGCCCCTTGAATACGAGTACCTAAACCTCATGCTACTCAACTTAAGTCCCAAATCAGTTCTTGTCATTGTAAGCATACATATATCATTGAGCGCCAACGGGGTACCTCCTGCCCCATGATTTAGGAGCATCCCCATACCAAAATGACAAGACAAACAGACAATGAGCATCTCAGCAATCCTTTTATTTACTATGGGCATAGCTTTTTATTGAAGATGCTTCATAGAATGCTCACTATGGTTCGCTGTAAATTTCCACCATGAATGATGCATGGCTTAAGTTGGCCGCCTAGGCGTTTCTGTAACATATATACAAACTCCATGGACTTACAAGTTTCCATTTTATTTCACACCACTAGGCGTCCATAAACAAAAGAACATGATATCAACTAAATAGAAATAGTGCAATATTGAAAGCATGCCCCATGAAAGCATGGTTGTGCTAACTCCCAACTCGTAATTTGCAAGCATATAATCTTCATAAGATAGTCACAATGGTCCAGGTTTATTAAGTGCAAGAAAGTAAATGTGCCATTAAGTTCGTGAGAGTTTTACTAACTAATTTTCTCATGACAAGATTTAATTTGGAAGATAGATAAAAACATGATGAATATACTTGGAATAGCAATAATGGTAGCAGGTAGAGATATGGTGGACACAATTGGCAAACTTTGGTTTTGGTAGTTTGATACACGAGTAGAGCTCATACTCAGTACAGGCGAAGACTAGCAAAAGACTGAGAGCGACCAACTAAGAGAGCAATAATGGCCATAATCATGCATAGCGATAAACCATTATTAATCAATGCACAAAGTGATATTACAAGTCAAAACCTAAATGATTATAGAGGCTTTAGTTGACTGGTTTGTAGTCATAACATGATGTAAACATGCGCCAAGTCAACCCAATAAAGTATCAAAGGAGAATACCATAATATTATGCTTTTTTTGATGGAAACAACGCATGATTCTTTCAATAGCACATTATGCACTCTCAGCTATTTGAGACAAGTCATGCTACAACAATAATTACTAAGCATATGGTAAGAATAACATATAATATGACATGCCAAAGTCTATACCACAGTCTAGACAAGATTCCTTTTGCATCACTATCAGCATGAAATATTTTACTCGTCTCCAACACCAATCAACTTATTTGAAACAACTCTCATAGATGAGAATCAAATAAGACTAGAGAGTTAATCATACATGAATAAAGAAAACTAACAAGCTCTGAAAAAATAAGAATGAAAAACCAAGAGCTAAACGTAGTACTAGCAAACTAGAACACTCGCAGAACAATAAGAGCGAAAACTAGAGCGTTATATGCAATTAAAACGGAGTGTGTCACTCTCCAAAACAAATATGCTGGGATCCAACCATATGCTACAGCAAACAAAACAAAACTAAACTAAAATAAAAACAAAAA
Organism: Lolium multiflorum; assembly: GCA_030979885.1. Classification (NCBI taxonomy): domain Eukaryota; kingdom Viridiplantae; phylum Streptophyta; class Magnoliopsida; order Poales; family Poaceae; genus Lolium; species Lolium multiflorum. The sequence continues at coordinate 247,466,045 of CM061747.1, forward strand.
TAAAGACGCTCCAAGAACAACGCATAGCATATGAAGCAATAAAAATATAGCGCATAGAAAGATGACCTGGTGCTTTGTTGATGAAGAGGGGATGCCTTGGGCATCCCCAAGCTTTGACGCTTGTACCTCTTGAATATTTCTTGGGGTGACATGGTCATCCCCAAGCTTTAGCTTTTGTCCATTCTTCATCTCATTACATCATTCTTCTCTCTCTACACTTGAAAAATTCCATCATACAAAACTTCACACAATTCTCATTAGCAGCATTAGTGCAATCAAAATAACAAATTCACTTGGGTTCAGTTATAACATATATCAAACATCCATTAAAACATTAGCTACTTTAGCAACTTCTTCAAAAATATCTTTCCTCAAAAGAACTCAAAAAGAAAGAGATTAAGAGGCAAATGCAAATAGTGGCAGAAATCTGTCAAAATAGTACATCAGGTAAAGATCGATTTTTTTTGAAAAGCTTATGTTGCCCAGATCGAAAAGTGTTCAAATAACGAAAGTTAGATAATAACCTTGGGCATATGAAAAAAATTGGCAGCTCAAAATTACGTTCTGGCTGGGAATACGAATTTTTATGGTGACATCACAGAATCTGTTTCAGGACAGCAACTTCCCCAAATCTGACTTTCTTCCTATTAGAGGCTATTCTTGGCACAAAAACAAAATAAAAATGATAAGGTGAGGTTATTATGGAGGTAATAACTTCAAAGACTCAACAAAAGAAAAATTATAGAAATAAAACATGGGTTATCTCCCAAGAATGTTTTTTCTTTAAAATGTCTTTCAGCTAGGCGCAGAAAAAGAGTTAGCATCAAGTATTTTCAAGTGAAGAAGCATAAACTTCATAACTTATTCTAATAATAGAATCATATGGCGAATTATTTCTTTTTCGAGGGAAGTGTTCCATACCTTTCTTGAGTGGGAATTGATATTTAATAATCTCATCTCTCATATCAATAGCAGCACCAACAGTTCTAAGAAACGGTCTTCCCAAAATAATTGGACAAGAAGCATTGCATTCAATATCCAAAACAACAAAACCAACAGGGACAAAGTTATTATTAACCATAATAATAACATTATTAACTCCCCCCAAAGTTTTCTTTGTAGCAATATCAACAAGATGAACATCCAAATAACATTGTTCCAATGGTGGCAAATCAAGCATATCATAGATTTTTCTAGGCATAACAGAAATGCTTGCACCAAGATCACATAAAGCATTGCAATCAAAGCCATCTACTTTCATCTTAATGATGGTCTCTTAGCCATCTTATAACTTTCTAGGAATAGAAACTTCACGTTTTAATTTCTCTTCTCTAAGTTGCATGAGAGCATTTGTAATATGTTTCGTGAAAGCCATATTTATAGCACTAGCATTAGGATTTCTAGTAAGCTTTTGTAAGAACTTAATTACTTCAGAGATATTGCAATCATCAAAATAAAAATCATTTTTATCAAAGGTAAAAGGACTATTGTCTCCCATACTTCAAAAAAATTCAGCAGACTTATCAGAAACAGTTTCAGTGGTTCTAGGCAGTTTCGTAGAAGGAGTGGGGACTTTTTCTACACCAATTATATTACCATTAATAGTAGGAGGTTTGCTAGCATTTGAGACTTCAGCATTACTAGTGGTGGTAATGGTACAAACTTCAGTCAAATTATTTTTTCTAGCAATTTCATCCTCTCTTTCCCATCTAGCATGCAATTCCCCCAAAATCCTAACATTGTCATCAATTCTAACTTCAATGGCATTCAAAGTTTTGCTTTCTTTAACATCATGAGGCATAACCTTTAATTTAAAAAATTCAACATCATGAGCAAGGCTATCAACTTTGGAAGTAAGAACATCAATTTTGCCAAACTTTTCCTCAACAGATTTATTAAAAGCAGTTTGTTTACTAATAAAGTCCTTAAGCATGACTTCAAGATCAGAGGGTGCACTTATATTGTTGTTGTAGGAATTACCATAAGAATTTCCATAAGCATTACCATTATTAGAAGGATATGGCCTATAATTGTTGCTACCAAAATTATTCCTATAGGCATTGTTGTTGAAATTATTGCTTTTAATAAAGTTCACATCAACATGCTTTTTCTTGAGAAACCAAAGAAGCTAACGGAATATTATTTAGACCAACATGTGCTTTACCGTTAACAAGCATAGATATAATAGTATCGATCTTATCACTTAAGGAGGAGGTTTCTTGAACATAATTTACCTTCTTACATTGTGGAGCTCTCTCGGTGTGCCATTCAGAATAATTTATCATCAAGGATTTTTGTTGCAGCCCCCATAGTAATGGACATAAAGGTACCTCCAGCATCTGAACCCAGAAGGTTTCTTCAAGAAAAATTCAGTCCTGCATAATTTTTTTGGATGATCATCCAAGTAGTCAGTCCATGAGTGGGACAATTCTTTACCAAAGATTTCATTCTTTCCCAAGCTTGAGCAACATGTTCATTATCAAATTGTCTAAATTTCATTATGTCACTTCTCAAAGATATAATCTTAGCAGGAGGATACTATTTTCCAATAAAAGCATCTTTGCATTTAACCCAAGAATCAATACTATTTCTAGGCAAAGATAGCAACCAATCTTTAGCAGTTTTATAATGTCACCATCTACATCCTTATACTTTTGCATCTTAGAAAGTTCAACAAAATTATTAAGGTGTGAAGCAACATCATCTGTACTAACACCAGAAAATTGCTCTTTTATAACAAGATTTAACAAAGCAGGTTTAATTTCATAGAAATCTGCTTCAGAATCAGGTGGAGCAATAGGTGTACAAATAAAATCATTGTTGTTTGTTCTAGTAAAGTCACACAACTTAGTGTTTTCAGGAGTACCCATTTTAGCAAAATTAAAACAAAGCAATAGAAATAAAAGCTATAATAGAAACTAATATTTTTTGTGTTTTTGATATAATGAAGTAAACAAGACAAAGTAAAATAAACTAAGCAATACTATAACAAAGTAAAGAGATTGGAGATGAGATAATTCCCTTGCAGAAATCCTCTTTCTCCCCGGCAACGACACTAGAAAAGTAGCTTGATGAGCACAGATTGCACAGTTGGGGAACCTGATAACCCACAAGTATACGGGATCGCAACAGTCTTCGAGGGAAGTAAAACCCAAATTTATTGATTCGACACAAGGGGATGTAAAGAATACTTATAAGCCTTAACGGCGGCGTTGTCAATTTAGCTGCACCTAGAAAAGCACTAGCAAAAGGGGTGATGTGAAAGCAGCAGTAATATGAGAGCAATTGCAATAGTAACACAGCAGCAGTAGCACAAAAGAGATGACACTGTAAAATATTCCAGTGCGTAGTTGACTGTAGAGCAATGATGATGACAGAAGGACCGGGGTTCCCAACTATCTACACTAGTGGTAACTCTCCAAATAACATGTGTTGGGTTAACAAATTATAGTTGGGCAATTGATAATTGTGAGGGAACTCTACAGTATTAGAAGTTATTGTCACTCTTCCAGATTACTAGAGGCATGAACCCACTATCGAGCATAAATACTCCCTCTTGGAGATACATGCAACTACTTGATCAAGGTAACTACAAGTACCGGAGAGCATGCAAGATCTTAAATAAAAGTAGTATGATAATATGATGAACAATCTGATCACAATTCCACAATTTATCGGATCCGAAAAAACACAACACCGATTACATCATATGGATCTCAATCATGTAAGGCAGCTCATGAGATCATTGTATTGAAGTACATGGAAGAGAGAGTACCAACTAGCTACACCCGAGAACCCGTAGTCCAAGGGGGAACTACTCAAAAACCATCATGGAGTCGAAGTGGAGGCGGTGGAGTCGATGGAGATGGCTCCGGGGTCAATCCCGTCCCGACAGTGCCTTCTGAACCCCCGAAACTTATCTGGACGATGGCGGCGGCGACGAAACTTTTCATGGACGGAAGCTGGTTGTTTTAGGGTTTTTGCGTCGAGGGAATTTGTAGGCGGAAGAGCAAGGTCGGTGGCCGCCTGGTGGCCCACACCATGCCATGGCGCAGGCCCACCCTTGGCCGCGCCATGGGGTGCTGTAGCCGCCCTGTGGCGCCCCTCCGTCTCTCTTCTGGACTTTGACTTTGTTACGGAAAAATAAAATCTTCGGATTTTGTTTCGTCCAATCCGAGAATATTTCCTGTACAACTTTTCTGAAATACAAAACAGCAAAAAAAATAAACTGGTACTATAGCATCTTGTCAATAGGTTAGTTCCGGAAAATGCATAAAGTGCCACAAAGCGTAGACAAAACATATAGAAATTGGTGTAAAACAAGCATGGAGCATCAAAAATTATAGATACGTTTGCAACGTATCAGAACCCCAAGAGGAAGGTATGATGAGCACAGTAGAAAATTTTCCCTCAGTAAGAAACCAATGTTTAATCGACCAGTAGAAGAAAGGCGTGACTTCTAAAGGTGTTGCTAGATGACTTGTGGCAGGGCGCACTACCGGCATCAGCAACAACCTAGAACCTGCAAACAACACAACCAAAATACTTTGCCCCAACTTACAGTGAGGTTGTCGATCTCACCGGTTTTGCTGAACACAAAGGATTAAATATATAGTGTGGAAAGAGATATTTGTTTCCAGTGGAATTAAAGAGAACAATGGTTGCAGTAAGTAAGAACAGGATGACTGTATCAGTGTAAGAGAAAGAACCGGGGTCCACAGTTCACTAGAGGTGTCTCTCCATAAAGATAAATAACATGCTGGGTGAAAAAATTACAACTCGACAATTGACAGAAGAAAGATCATACATGACAAGATGATTACTATGAGATTCGTTTGGGTATTACAACATAATACATAGACCGTAATCAAACTGCGTCTATGACTAATAATCTACCTTCTGATTACCGTCCAAACCCTTTCCAGTATTAAGTTGTAAGCAACCGATTATCGCATTAAGCAATGTGTGTAAAGTAAACAATAGAATTATCCTTAGACAAAACATTGTTGTTTTCTCCCTAGTAGCAACAACACATCTACAATTTTAGAAGTTATTGTCACGCTTCCAGAAAACTAGAGGCATGAACCTACTATCGAGCATAAATACTCTCTCTTAGAGTCACACGCATTTACTTGGCCAGAGTATCTACTAGCAACGGAGAGCATGTAACATATGATAGATATATAATCGATCTCAACATAGTATTCAATATTCATCGGATTCCAGCAAACACAACATGTAGCATTACATAAAGATGATTTTGATCATGATAGGCAGCTCACAAGATCTAAACATGCGGCAAAATTGGAGAAGACAACCATCTAGCTACTGCTATGGACCCGTACGTAGTCCAGGGATGAACTACTCACGCATCACTTCGGAGGCAGGCATGGCGCTGTAGAGGCCTCCGGTGATGATCTCCCTCTCCGGCAGGGCGGTGGGAAGAGGTTCAGAACCTCCCGAGCTAGGGTCTGCGATGGCGGCCGCGACGAAACTTTTCGTGGATGGAGCCTCGGGTGTTTAGGTTTTTCCTGACATTGTGAATAAATAGGCGGAAGGGCGAGGTCGATGGAGGCCAGGGGGCCCACACTACCCCTTGGCGCGGCTAGGGCTTGGGCCGCGCCAAGGCATGGTCTGGCCGCCCTGTGGCCCCTCTTCGTCTCTCTCGGACTTCGTCTTCGTTACGGTAAAATATGAACTTCGGCTTGTTTCGTCCAATTCCCAGAATATTTCCTATACAACTTTTCTGAAATACAAAACAACAGAAAACAGGGAACTGGCACTATGGCATCTTGTCAATAGGTTAGTGCCGGAAAATGTATAAAAGCGCAACGGAGTGTAAGTAAAACATATATAAATTGTTGTAAAACAAACATGGAGCATCGAAAATTATAGATATGTTTGCAACGTATCACTCCTCTACCCCTTCTCCACCTTAGCCCCTCCTCCTCTTCCACTTCCCCACCTTCTCCTCTCCTCCTCTTCCACTTCTCCACCTTCTACTCTCCTCCTCTTCCACTTCTCCACCTTCTCCTCTGCTCCTCTTCCACTTCTCCACCTTCTCCCCAAAGATGAGCACCACCTCCGGCGACCACCTCCTCTCCGACGATGGCGACCACCTCCCCTCCAGCGATGGCGACCACCTCCTCTCCAACAAAGGTGAGCACCTCCGACGTCTTGCTTCTCCGCCTACATACAACGCCCTGCTCCGCCTCCACCGACACCCTGCTTCGATGCCCTGCTCCGCCACCGCTGACGCCTGCTCCGACTACCTCCTACAGGCCATCTCCTCTCGTCAATGCCACAAGGAGGCGACATGGACTCGATATTTTTCTTTTAGTTTTTAGGATGTTTTGTGTAAAATCATCTAGAAATCTACGCGTCCCAGATTTTTTTTTTAAATTGCAAAAAAAAAACTCACTAGCAGCGGACCGATAAGCGCACGCAACTAATACATTACTGGCAGTGAGCCGAGCACACACAGCGAGTCACGTGCCGCGTAGCCCGTGACTAGTAGGCCTTTATCACCGCTGAGGTACTAGTGGTGGGCTAGGGCCCGCGACTACTAGCATTTTTCCTACTAGTGGCTAACTAGTTACCGGCAGGTAATTACTCTCTAAAACAACGGTTCAGGTTGAAGATTCGTGTACTACCTTGCTTGTGCGCACTTGGAAAATAGCCGGTGCGGAAATATGTAGACTGGAAAAATAGTATTAGGTAGTTAACGCATGTTTCATAGTTGACGTGGAAAAATTACTGTTGACACTTAAGATTTCCACCATGAAATTGCTTTCAGAAAAAAAAAATGTATTTAGTTACTTCGTCGTGAAAAACTACTGCTGGAACTATAGTTCAGGTTGCAATTACCACCCTGATGCACCACTGAGAAATTACCATCGTAGGAATATGCACCCGCGAATAATTATATTAGGTATGGACGACATGTTTCATAGTTGACATCGGAAAATTACTATTGACGTTCAAGATTTGTATCGATAAGTTGCTTTTTGAAAAAATATGGGTAGGTATCACCCCTCTGATTAATGCAGAAGCTGAATATTTATATCGACTATTTACTGCAAAAAATAGCATCGTAATCTTTACAAAATTAGTATCAAAATTTTAAAAAATGAAAAAGGTCTAAAAAAATTATGCACTGTTCACGCAAAATGTTCATGCGTGTGAACAGTGACAAACGGTGTGGAAGCAACAAAATCTCTCAGCTTTTATATATAGATGTAAATATGTGGAGAGCATTTAAATGTATGTGATTACACACTTTTTGTCGACAAAACTCATAAGTGATTACAATCTGTGTTTTTTTAAATAGGGAAGGGGTCCTGAAGGACCCTGGACCTTGTTGCATTGATTCTGGGAGATTACATAAGCTTTCATACACGACCCTAAGAAATTGAAAATTACAACATTATCCTGATCTTTTGCACAAAGAACCATGTACACCAGATTGGAAAAGCAATCTAGTCCTTTTAATTTGCCGCACATGTAGTTAGGTTTTCTTCCGATTGTCACATTCATGAACTAATAGAACTATATATTTACATACATATTTTCAACTGTCTCCAGAGGAAGCTTTTCTTGTCGGTGCCCACTATCTTTTTTCCATTATAGGTACAAATAATCAACTCTCCAATCTCCATTACTCAAAAATATGAAATCCTTATTCACATCTGACCATTGTAGAAAATATCATGTTTGTTAGTATACCAATATTTTCACAAGACGCATATGAAATATTTATACTAATTTATTTTACTTAGTTATAACTTGTTATATTAATATGCAATCATAAGCAATGTCAACATTCCTAAGTATTTTGATACGGCATTCTTCACATAACTTTTCCGTGTTTCCTTGGAGATGCATTTGTACCAACTTTTAATAGTAATTCACAATGACAATTATAGCTGTTACTTTTTTCAAGCATTGCCGCTTATAAAAACATTTTCTTGTTCCATATAAGAGTGAAAAATAGAAGGACACTAGGGATGCCTCTATGAGCACATGTCACTTGGATGCATTCCATATGTGAGTAAATGTGTTCTCATGTCTATTTAGTGTTCTTAAATATCTTTGGTTATGTTTAAAGAATTAACTGAATTTTCTAGAGTTTATGGTGGTCAACTAATTAATTGAATTTTCAATCTGGCCACGTTGGCACGGCTAGGGTGGCTGCTTTTGCAAGAAACAACTTCTTTATGTGCTACTATTGTTCTGAAAATTAGATATTTCCCAAATTTCTCTGACTTGACGCTAAGCCACAGGCGGGTATGTCATACACATGGTGCATCATCTTGCATGGGGTAGAAATTCTGAAACAAGGACTGGTGTGGAGAGTTGGTACCGGTGATTCCATTGAGGTGTGGTCTGATCCATGGATCCCTAGAGGAACCACGAGAAGACCGGTCAACCGACGTGGACGTGCTCTTGTGGGTTCCTGATCTGATAAACCCAGTGACTGAACAATGGGACTCTGACCTTGCGCCTGATCTGTTTGGTGAGGAGGATGGAAAGTCATTTTGGAGATATCGTTGTGGAGTACTATGGGGGATCATTTGGCAAGGCATTATGATGTAAAGGGGGAATGCTCAGTCAAATCGGTGCACCACCTTGTAGCCATCCGTGATGCGAAGCACGGAAGAGATGCGAGCTCGTCCTCCACGACTGCTCCATCTACTTCACCGTCGAAGCAAATCTGGAAGCTCAAGTTGCCGGGCAAAATTCGAATTTTCTGTGGAGGCTTGCACATAACAGTCAGAATGAACATATAGAGGAAGCACATTGAGCTTGATACACGGTGCCCGATGTGTTCTAGGCTTGATGAGGACGATGGCCACCTGTTTGTTCGGTGCAAATATCTGAAGAAGGCTTGGAGAAATCTGAATCTAGAAGAGATCAGAGTTGCAGTGTTAGAGTGCCGGAACCCAGATGCTATACTGTATTTAAGCTGCTACGCAGTAAACCGATGAAGCAACAGGAGTTGGTCTCATTTTTATTGTACGATTGGTGGAAATGCAAGAAACGGTGTTAATTTTGGAGACAAGGCATGATCAATTGAAGATGTGTATTTTCAGATTAATAAACACTTATACGGGTTTGTGGGGGAACCTGCTGTAAAGGAACCATCGATCCAAAGTGTAGCTTCTTTGAAGGTCGACATGAGTTTGTCAAAGCAAATTTTGATGTTGCTTTCAACGATATACCGCGTTCAGATGCATGGGGTTTTGTTTGGTTTTCGGAAGAGGGAGCCTCCTGGTGCGACAGGAAACATAGAGCATGCCAAGTCTGCTTTACAAGCTGAGGCATTAGCCTGTGCGGCGGCGAACGATGGTACATCTCGGATGGAGATCTATAGGGTTATTTTTAAGTCTGATTCTACTCTTGTCCAAGCTCTGAAAACGACCAACTACGACCTTCCAGATATTGGTAACTTGTTTTTGCCGTCATGATTGTAAGGCTGGTCATAGTGGGGAGTAACTTAGACTAGTAACATATGTCATGTTACTAGTCTAGGTTACTACCTTCATAGTGGGTAGTAACTTATATGTGGTGTCATGCATTGTATCATTTATTATACTGTAGACTCATCTTGCTTTGAGGTGTGTGATGTTATGGTAACATAGCTAGTTATCACATCACTCTCTTTCTTCATTTATTAGCACGAGCAGTGTCGCTGACTCTGATCGCTGGTCCCGCGCACTCTTGGACCCAGCCGTCAGTGACCTACCAAAGGAAGCAGCGAGTGAGAAAAAAGTTACCGCATCCGACGGCTGCAGTCAAAAGTGGGAACCAAAAATTACTGTACAGGTGAAATGGACGGATCAGATGGATTTGCCCCCTTTGGATAGCCTGGTTGGCCGGGTAAGGTTGCAACATTTATAGAAGTAATGCCATGTCACCAAAATGCCATGAGATGTGTGATGTTATTAGCTATGTTACTCCCACTATGAGCAGTCTAATAAGTTAGCCCATGAATTAGCTTAATATGGTGCTACGGCGATTTTGCCGATCTCCAAGTGGATCGAGCATTGCCCATAATTGGTTTTTGGTTTAGTGGCCAGCAAATTAGCTGAACGAGTGGTTTAATAAAGTAATATTTTCCACGTTGAAAAAAAAGAGAAAAGTCTAGAGCACATCTAGAATTGTTTCTAGGAAAACTTCATCCACAAATGGTTAGTACTGATCACTTTTTATTTTCCCTTGTTAAATATAACTGGCATTATACTATATATATACACATATATAGAAATATATCGATGGATAAGGGCATGCATAACTAGTTAAAATTTAAAACTTACTAAGTGTGAACAAATATATAATAAACATCAACATCAACAATATGGAATGATAATTTACAGATCTATTAATTGGTATTGAAGATGCCCATTTTTTATATATAATATTTCACACTCAGTAGAGTTCAAATTTGACTAAATTAATACTCTTTACTTTTATGGGGAAGATGTACTACATGTTTGGTCTCCTTCATCGGCGGTGGGTACCGCTCCCACGCGACCTTTTTTTCAACGGGGATCAGGTCCAGAACGACCCAAGCGCTTCTAATATTATATTGGCGGGATTACAATTTACAAAAAGATCTAAAACAAAAGGAAAATACAACCAGGACCTACACTGTTACACAAAGGACTCCGAAATGAAAACGGAAAAAGCAATCAACTATTTGGGGCCTTTCTCCACCACAGTATGACGACGAACTCGACGGCCGGAGCAACGATGCCAACGCTGGGGATGAACCACTCTGGATAGCACCTCCGTTGAACCTTCCTTCGGAGTTCAGAAGCCTCCAAGACGGCATGCGGCTAGGAGGTTGAACAACCACTTGCTGGTGCCCTTGAGAGCCGCCAATCGGCAATAATAAGTAGACGCAAGACGGGGCACACCGTTGTGAGTCCTCTACTGGTGAACTCTAGAGAAAAGCAGCAGAAAATCCCCGCCTTGCTAGCTGACGCCGACCATGGCCCCACCTCTCCCCTCCTCCATCACCTCCATGGTTGCATGTGTTGAAGAAAGGAACAAGCAGCCCGAGCCAAAAGCACAGCCGATGGCCTCCAGTTTTGGACCTGAAGGAGAAACTGCATACTTATTGAACGATATGTCACCAACTCTTCTCTTCGCCGCCTCTGGCTCCAACCAAAGGAGCACCGCGGCAAGGAGGAGGGCCATCAAACGCCGGAAGCGGCCTACTAGCTCTGGCAATTCACTCAGGACTAGCATAAAGCCAAACACAAACATTAGAACTAAAACTAAACCAAGACTACTTCTTTGCAGGGAGGGGACCCTCGATCGCCTTGCTTGCCGACAACCTCCGCCGGAGAGGAAAGCGCAGGGGTTGGCCGGCCCTAGATCTGGCGGAGCACTAGGAGAACTGGAGGGGAGCGAGAGCGGTTGGGAACAAAGAGGAAGTCTCACTCCCTTCTTATTTTCGCACTCTCGGGCGGCTTTGTCGTCTGCCATATTTGAGAGATCACCGTCATGGGCTTCCCTCTAAACCCCTTTCTTCTCCGGCGACGACAAACACTATTGCACTCATGTGTCCACCAATAGTTTTGCGGCTAGTCGCACGTCCACGTCCACGTCACTAGTAAGGTCAGCCGCATATGTTTCCTCGTCGTTGTCTCGACGATCAAGACATCATATTTAGCCGTCTTTGTCAGCTGTCCGACACAAAATGGGCCGATGTCACCATTCTCCAGGTGTGAATGTTGCGCCGAATGAATTTCAAATAGGAATTGGGGCCGCGTCGATGGCAATAGTCGGGCCAGGCTTCACAAAGAAAGCCCACTAGCCTTTCTAGCAGCCGCATGTCATCAAATTATTATACCTTAACGCCAGGAATAAAATGGAAAACATATATTGGGTTAAACATCACTAATCTCAGTAACATTAACATGACCCAAATACCAAAAGTACTGTACTTCCGTCGCACATAATTTCATCACGGTATAGTAGGCACGCACTAAACGCGGCAAATACAATGAAGTTCTAAATTTTTTTTTTTACAAATTCGTACAGTACTAGTGGTATTACACATTTACACGTGGAGTAGTAAATTTAGCCGAGCACCTGAACCCGATCTGTCGAGCACCCCACCAAGTTCCCATGCGCGCGCGCTGTACGGAACGGTCGATCGCGTCCAGCACTTTCCGGTCACTTCTGCGTTTTCTTCTTCCACAGGTCAGCCAGCAGCCGTACGGCGCCGCCGGATTTCCGCTTCCGGCCGGAGCCTTCGCCATCCACGTCGTCCCGCATGTCCATCTTCCCGTTGTTGCTACCGACCGAGCCATGGCGTATGTCCTTGCCGCCCGGCGCGCCACCGAGCACCGCAGCGGCCTCCTCGGCCACCTTACGCCACTGCTCGCTCTGGACGCGCAAACGCCACTCCTCGGCCTCCAGCTGCTCCCGCGCGCGCTCCGACGCTGCGAGCCGCTCGGCTAGTTGTGCCTCACGAGCCGCGCTCTCCCTTAGTGCGTTCTCGGCTTCCCTCGCCCTCGATTCCGCCGTCTCCCTCGTGGCCTCGGCGGCGTCGGAGACAGTCTTTGCAAGGGCAGCGTTGCTTGCTCTGAGAGCGGCGATTTCGGTGTCCTTTGCAACTAGCTTCGTCGTCAGCTCACTGATATTGGTGTCCTTCGCCTTCAGCTCCACCCTCAGCTCGTCCGCCTCCATGTCCCTCACCATCAGCTTCGCTCTCACCTCGTAGACCTCCCTGTCCATCACCTCCAGCTTATTCCTCAGCCGGTCGGCCTCCGGGTTTTCCCTCTTTCTGTCGCCATCTGCAACAAGGGCAACATTTTTGTTCACCTCATCACGATCATCACTCGCCTTATTCACCTGTTCGTCCACCTGGTCCCGCTTGTTCTCTGACTCCGGCAAGATTGGTTCGAGAACACCGGTTGCCGGCAAGCTGATGCTTCTTGTCTCGTCGTTGCCACCATTCGTGACATGATCTTCAGTGGCGACTTCTGCAAGCCTCTTATGTTCTGCAGGTGCATGATCGTCGCCGTTGTCTTGGGCCGGCGGCGAAGTGACGTCTCCCTGCTTCACGGCGAAACGATTCTTGGCCTGGACGAACGCGGCGCGCGCGTCCTTCCTGGCCTTCTCCGCCGCCGCGAGCTGCTCCTGCATCTCCGCAAGCTGGTCGTGCGCCTTGCCCAGCTTCACCTCAAGCTCCGCCACCCGCGACCCTGCACCAACACCTGCCGGTTTCTTCTGCAAATTGACCACCGTGCACACAAAGTTTCGGACAAGTGTCACGTGTCTTCAACCGTAAATCGGTAAATGCATTGTTCATTTCAGGAGGAGCGTACTTGCCTCGTGCAACGGGCTGCGTGGTGACGTCCCACGGCCGGCGCCGAGATCACGGCGGCCGCTGGCCTCGGAGCGCATAGCCGTCGTCGTCGTCTTCGGGCGCGTTGCCGCGCGAGGAGCTGGCCGGTGCGGCAGCTCGGACATGGCCCTGATGGGAAGCGCAGGCCGATGATCGAGGCCATCAGGGAACATAGAGTTGCTATGAAACAAAGTCGAAAACAGGTTAGCAATGCTCGATCAGTACCTGGGCCTTGACGTGTGGCTGCTGTCCGAGTCTTCGAACTTGCTCGCCTTCTTGGCGTAGGCTGTGCCGGCGCGTCCGAGCATCGTAGCCCCAAATATTTCCGAAAACAGGACAGTGGTAGTTCTTGAAGCAGAAATGTAGCCTGCCATCCGGAGTTATATCGTCGCCGAGTGAGCGAACGTTGGGACGTACTTTTGGTTGGATTGCAAGTCTACCTTTGGCCATTAATTCGTACTTGCTGCAGAATTTTGCTGCTGTTGAAAATTTTGGAACTGCTTAATCACATTTCAGTTAAGTTTTCTGACATGGAGCACACAGAGATTAGAGAGAGTGTATTTTTCTTGTTCTTAATCGTTATCAAACTCATCATCAACCTGCCACTCTCTGAACCATCCATCTGTCTCGGCAAATCGAGCATTATTCCAGAAACTTGTATCGATCTCTTATTCTCAAAAAGAAAAGACTAGTTATAACTGATGCGGGTGATAGAATTAGGAACATACTGCTGCATGTGTCTCAGGTTCTCAACCGGCTAATGGGAGGTGCTACCCGCATCAGCACGTACAGAGGTGCACGGAGACGTGAGTAGCTTCTAAGTTGCACCTGGAGGCTTGCGTTCGCAGCTATATGAATTCTGTCGTCGTACATATAGGCAGCCACCAGTGGGCGGCTACGTACGGAGTTGGAAGTGAATATTGGAAATGACATCTTCGTCCGGAAAAAAAGGATTAAGGTGATTTCCTAACGACTGCGGAATCCTTAGAACTACTCAGATTGCTTGGATTCACTATCCATTTGTCCTTCAGCTGGATTAGTAGTCAGCGATATTCTTTTTAGAGAAATTGCTAGCTTTATTCACTACAGGAATGGCCGCCTACGCCGACGGCCACCACGTACGCCGAGGGCTTTTTATCGGGGCCGTCGGCGTATGGCCCGGCACGGGCCAGCCAGCCCGTCGACCCTCGGCGTATCGTTGCCATCGGCGTAGCGAAGTCCACACCGAGGGCAGCCCTCGGCATATATTTGGCCATAGGCGTAGACAGGGCGCTACGCCGACGGCCACCCTCGGCGTAGGCTATTTTTTTAATTTGTCTAATTTCTAAAAATCATAACTAATTCATATGATGTCAGAAAAATGCGTATGAGGTATCAAAATGTTCAGAAAAACATCCTTTATCCGTTTATGTCAAAATCATGCATATTTGAATCATGTACAGTACCATTTTAATATAGAAACAATTCAATCACTTTCTTATATGTCCTCAGGTTCCCGTTTTAGCCAGATGGCAATTTAAACGAAGTCAGAAAATCTCGCGGAGCCGCATGGCATCATTTTATGTGTCCTAGTAACCACTCCAAAAGATGGAATTATGATACGGCAATTATTTTAGAAAACCCTTCACGAACAGGGCTATCAAGTCCGGAGTTCTATGACTTTTAGGGCAAATGAGTAGGAAACGGCCCGTGACACCGCATAGTTTGTCGGAACGAGGCCATATTTGGCACGTGCGTGGTCCTGATACGTCTCCAACGTATCGATAATTTCTTATGTTCCATGCTACTTTATTGATGATACCTACATGTTTTATGCACATTATATGTCATATTTATGCATTTTCGGAACTAACCTATTAACAAGATGCCGAAGCCAGTTGCTGTTTTCTGCTGTTTTTGGTTTCAGAAATCCTAGTAAAGAAATATTCTCGGAATTGGACGAAACTTTCGCCCGGGTCCTATTTTGCACGAAGCTTCAAGACCGAAGACCTCGAAGTGGGGCCACGAGGCGGCCAGGGAGGCCGGCGCGCCCAGGCCCTGGCCGCGCCGACCTGCCCCCTGGGCCCCTCGTGTGGCCCTCGCGTTGACCTTTCGCCTACTTAAAGCCTCCGTCGCGAAACCCCTACCGAGAGCCACGATACGGAAAACCTGAGACGCCGCCGCCGCGAATCCCATCTCGGGGGATTCGGAGATCGCCTCCGGCACCCTGCCGGAGAGGGATTCATCTCCCGGAGGACTCTTCATCGCCATGATCGCCTCGGAGTGATGAGTGAGTAGTTCACCCCTGGACCATGGGTCCATAGCAGTAGCTAGATGGTCGTCTTCTCCTTGTTGTGCTTCATTGTTGGATCTTGTGAGCTGCCTAACATGATCAAGATCATCTATATGTAATTCTATATGTTGTGTTTGTCGGGATCCGATGGATAGAGAGTACTATGATTATGGTGATTATCAATCTATTGTTCATGTGTTGTTTATGATCTTGCATGCTCTCCGTTATTAGTAGAGGCTCTGGCCAAGTTTTTACTCTTAACTCCAAGAGGGAGTAATTATGCTCGATAGTGGGTTCATGCCTCCATTGAATCTGGGACAGTGACAGAAAGTTCTAAGGTTGTGGATGTGCTGTTGCCACTAGGGATAAAACATTGATGCTATGTCTAAGGATGTAGTTGTTGATTACATTACGCACAATACTTAATGCAATTGTCTGTTGCTTTGCAACTTAATACTGGAGGGGGTTCGGACGATAACCTGAAGGTGGACTTTTTAGGCATAGATGCGGTTGGATGGCGGTCTATGTACTTTGTCGTAATGCCCAATTAAATCTCACTATATTTATCATGTCATGTATATGCATTATTATGCCTTTCTCTATTTGTCAATTGCCCGTGTAATTTGTTCACCCAACATGCTTTTATCTTATGGGAGAGACACCTCTAGTGAACTGTGGACCCCGGTCCTATTCTTTACATAGCATACATTCTACTTGTTTTACTGTTTTCTTTGCAAACATCTTCCACTCGATACGTTTAATCCTTTGTTACAGCAAGCCGGTGAGATTGACAACCTCACTGTTTCGTTGGGGCAAAGTACTTTGGTTGTGTTGTGCAGGTTCCTAGTTGGCGCCGGAATCCCTGGTGTTGCGCCGCATCACATTTCGCGACCATCAACCTTCAACGTGCTTCTTGGCTCCTACTGGTTCGATTAAACCTTGGTTTCATACTGAGGGAAAACTTGCCCTTGCGCATCATACCTTCCTCTTGGGGTTCCCAACGGACGTGTACATCTACGCGCATCAAGCACTTTTTGGCGCCGTTGCCGGGAGATCAAGACACGCTGCAAGGGAGTCTCCACTTCTCAATCTCTTTACTTTGTTTTTGTCTTGCTTTATTTTATTTACTACTTTGTTTGCTGCACTAAATCAAAATACAAAAATTAGTTGCTAGTTTTACTTTATTTGCTATCTTGTTTGCTATATCAAAAACACAAAAAAATTAGTTACTCGCATTTACTTTATCTAGTTTGTTTTATTTTACTGCTACTAAAATGAGTAATCCTGAAGTTGAAGTTCGTTCTTTTAAGCAACAAGGTGGAGAAAGTTTTAAAGATGCTTGGTATAGAATTAGTAATGCTCATCAAAGGTGCATTAAGAAACACTCCACTACTATCCTTCTTAGGAACTTTTATGTCGGTTTATCTAGTTGGAATAGATATGTTCTTGATACTCTTTCGGGAGGTAATTTCCTAGGTACTCCTGCTTTAGAAGCTAGTTGCATCATTGAGAGTCTAGTTGGAATACCACCTGTTAATGAAGTTAAAATTGAAATCTCTCTTGAAGATGTTATGAAAAAATTGGAAACCATAGAGAAAAATTTTCCAAGTGTTGAAGCTAAATTGGGAATGTTATTTGACAAAACTTATGAACTTGATAAATCCTTAGGAGGAATTGATGAAAGAATTAGTATCCTAGGAACTTGTGTTGTCCATGATAATCAAACCAATAGGATTGATGAACTTGAAAAAGCTATGGGAACCTTGGGTTCAACCTTTTCTTCTCTCAAGTATAATGAGAAAGCTTATGTGGGTAAAGAGCAAAAATTCATGTACGCCTCTAAGGTGCCTAAACAAAAGAATTATTATAGGCCTAAAATTGCTAAAACCCCTAGCACTACCATAGAAAATCTAGATAATGGAACACCTAAAGTACCCCCTGCAACAAGTTGTGTTTGCATGAAGAATAATAATGTTGATGCTTCTACTCTCGATGTTACTTGATTTGCACTTTCTGCGCCTAGCTGAAAGGCGTTAAAGAAAAGCGCTTATGGGAGACAACCCATGTTTTTACCTACAGCAATTTTTTGTTTTGTTGAGTCTTGGAAGTTGTTTACTACTGTAGCAACCTCTCCTTATCATGTTTTTGTGCCAAGTAAAGTTTCTATGTCAAAGTTGATGTTATATTTGGGATTGCTGCGCAGAAACAGCATTGCTGTCTGTCACGAATCTGGGCATAATTCTCTGTAGAAAATTCGAAAAAATCTGCCAATTTACGAGCGTGATCCTCAGATATGTACGCAACTTTCATTAGTTTTGAGTTTTTCCATTTGAGCAAGTCTGGTGCCATTTATAAATTCGTCTTTACGGACTGTTCTGTTTTTGACAGATTCTGCCTTTTATTTCGCATTGCCTCTTTTGCTATGTTGGATTTATTTCTTTGATCCATTAATGTCCAGTAGCATTATGCAATGTCCAGAAGTGAAAAGAATGATTGTGTCACCTCTGAATGTGTGAATTATTAATGATGCACTAACCCTCTAATGAGTTTGCTTGAAGTTTGGTGTGAAGGAAGTTTTCAAGGGTCAAGAGAGGAGAATGATATACTAAGATCAAGAGGAGTGAAAGCTCTAAGCTTGGGGATGCCCCGTGGTTCATCCCTGCATATTTTAAGAAGACTCAAGCGTCTAAGCTTGGGGATGCCCAAGGCATCCCCTTATTCATCGACAACATCATCAGGTTCCTCCCCTGAAACTATATTTTTATTCAGTCACATCGGTGTTCTTTACTTGGAGCGTCGGTTTGTTTTCGTTTTTGTTTTTGTTTGAATAAGATGGATCCTAGCATTCACTTTGTGGGAGAGAGACACGCTCCGCTGTTGCATATGGACACATGTGTCCTTAGGCTTTACTCATAATGTTCAAGGCGAAGTTTCTTCTTCGTTAATTTGTTATATGGTTGGAATTGGAAAATGCTACATGTAGTAATTCTAAAAATGTCTTGGATAATGTGATACTTGGCAATTGTTGTGCTCATGTTTAAGCTCTTGCATCATATGCTTTGCACCCATTAATGAAGAAATACATAGAGCTTGCTAAAATTTGATTTGCATATTTGGTTTCTCTAAGGTCTAGATAATATCTAGTATTGAGTTTTGAACAACAAGGAAGACAGTGTAGAGTCTTATAATGTTTACAATATGTCTTTTATGTGAGTTTTGCTGCACTTGTTCATCCTTGAGTTTGCTTCAAATAACCTTGCTAGCCTAAACCTTGTATCGAGAGGGAATACTTCTCATGCATCCAAAATCCTTGAGCCAACTACTATGCCATTTGTGTCCACCATACCTACCTACTACATGGTATTTACCCGCCATTCCAAAGTAAATTGCTTGAGTGCTACCTTTAAAATTCCATCATTCACCTTTGCAATATATAGCTCATGGGACAAAATAGCCTTAAAAACTATCGTAGTATTGAATATGTACTTATGCACTTTATATTTTATTAAGTTGCCTGTTGTGCGATAACCATGCTTCTGGGGAACGCCATCAACTATTGTTGAATATCATGTGAGTTGCTATGCATGTCCGTCTTGTCTGAAGGTCTATCATTTTAGTGGTTGGAGCATGCAAAATTGTTAGAGAAGAACATTGGGCCGCTAACTAAAGCCATGAACCATGGTGGAAGTTTCAGTTTTGGACATATATCCTCAATCTCATATGAGAATAATAACTTTGCTACATGCTTATGCATTTAAGAGGAGTCCATTATCTGTTGTCCATGTTGTCCCGGTATGGATGTCTAAGTTGAGAATAATCAAAAGCGAGAATCCGAAATGCGAGCATTCTCCTTGGACCTTTGTACAGCGGCATGGAGGTACCCCTTTGTGACACTTGGTTGAAACATGGCATGCAAAGATCCGGTAGTCCAAGTTAAGTAGGACGTGCGGGCACTATTAGTATACTATGCGTGAGGCTTGCAACTTGTAAGATATAATTTTCATAACTCATATGCTTTATTACTACCGTTGACAAAATTGTTTCATGTTTTCAAAATAAAAGCTCTAGCACAAATACAGCAATCGATGCTTTCCTCTTGAAGGACCATTCTTTTACTTTTATTGTTGAGTCAGTTTACCTATCTCCTTCCACCTTAAGAAGCAAACACTTGTGTGAACTGTGCATTGATTCCTACATACTTGCATATTGCACTTGTTATATTACTTTATGTTGACAATATCCATGAGATATACATGTTACAAGTTGAAAGCAACCGCTGAAACTTAATCTTCTTATGTGTTGCTTCAACACCTTTACTTTGATTTATTGCTTTACGAGTTAACTCTTATGCAAGACTTATTGATGCTTGTCTTGAAGTACTATTCATGAAAAGTCTTTGCTATATGATTCAGTTGTTTACTCATGTCATTACCTTTGCTTTGATCGCTGCATTCATTACATATGTTTACAAATAGTATGATCAAGATTATGATGGCATGTCACTTCAGAAATTATCTTTGTTATCGTTTTACCTGCTCGGGACGAGCAGAACTAAGCTTGGGATGCTGATACGTCTCCAACGTATCGATAATTTCTTATGTTCCATGCTACTTTATTGATGATACCTACATGTTTTATGCACATTATATGTCATATTTATGCATTTTCTGGAACTAACCTATTAACAAGATGCCGAAGAGCCAGTTGCTGTTCTGCTGTTTTTGGTTTCAGAAATCCTAGTAAAGAAATATTCTCGGAATTGGACGAAACTTTCGGGGGTCCTATTTTTGCACGAAGCTTCAGAAGACCGAAGACCTAACGAAGTGGGGCCACGAGGCGGCCAGGAGGGAGGCCGGCGCGGCCCGGCCCTGGCCGCGCCGACCTGCCCCCTGGGCCCTCGTGTGGCCCTCGCGTTGACCTTTCGCCTACTTAAAGCCTCCGTCGCGAAACCCCGGTCGAGAGCCACGATACGGAAAACCTTACAGACGACGCGCCCCGCGAATCCCATCTCGGGGATTCTGGAGATCGCCTCCGGCACCCTGCCGGAGAGGGGAATCTCCCGGAGGACTCTTCATCGCCATGATCGCCTCGGAGTGATGAGTGAGTAGTTCACCCCTGGACCATGGGTCCATAGCAGTAGCTAGATGGTCGTCTTCTCCTTGTTGTGCTTCATTGTTGGATCTTGTGAGCTGCCTAACATGATCAAGATCATCTATATGTAATTCTATATGTTGTGTTTGTCGGGATCCGATGGATAGAGTACTATGATTATGGTGATTATCAATCTATTGTTCATGTGTTGTTTATGATCTTGCATGCTCTCCGTTATTAGTAGAGGCTCTGGCCAAGTTTTTACTCTTAACTCCAAGAGGGAGTAATTATGCTCGATAGTGGGTTCATGCCTCCATTGAATCTGGACAGTGACGAGAAAGTTCTAAGGTTGTGGATGTGTTGCCACTAGGGATAAAACATTGATGCTATGTCTAAGGATGTAGTTGTTGATTACATTACGCACAATACTTAATGCAATTGTCTGTTGCTTTGCAACTTAATACTGGAGGGGGTTCGGACGATAACCTGAAGGTGGACTTTTTAGGCATAGATGCAGTTGGATGGCGGTCTATGTACTTTGTCGTAATGCCCAATTAAATCTCACTATATTTATCATGTCATGTATATGCATTATTATGCCTTTCTCTATTTGTCAATTGCCCGACTGTAATTTGTTCACCCAACATGCTTTTATCTTATGGGAGAGACACCTCTAGTGAACTGTGGACCCCGGTCCTATTCTTTACATAGCATACATTCTACTTGTTTTACTGTTTTCTTTGCAAACATCTTCCACTCGATACGTTTAATCCTTTGTTACAAGCCGGTGAGATTGACAACCTCACTGTTTCGTTGGGGCAAAGTACTTTGGTTGTGTTGTGCAGGTTCCTAGTTGGCGCCGGAATCCCTGGTGTTGCGCCGCATCACATTTCGCGACCATCAACCTTCAACGTGCTTCTTGGCTCCTCTGGTTCGATTAAACCTTGGTTTCATACGAGGAAAACTTGCCACTTGTGCGCATCATACCTTCCTCTTGGGGTTCCCAACGGACGTGTACATCTACGCGCATCAGGTCCCTGGGATGGGAAGCAAGGCCCCGGGAGCGGATTTCCAATCCGACCCATGGGCGATGGTTTTTTCATTTTCGAGGTGCCAAAACGGGGTTTTTGTGAAGTAACTACACGGGGCGCATTTTAGTATTGGGCGAGACCTCCGCGTAGTGGTAGGACACCGCCTTCGCACCACATATCACATGACATATGTGCGCGCTAGCTATCTGGGAATCCATGCGGCTTCCTACGGTGTCCCGCCGAATCCGCTGGAAAGTGATCGGATTTGAACTAGGGCTACACATTTCGTCGCTCAATAAATTCCGGGAAAAATGTTATTAGGTCTATGACACATAACTTTATGTGCGAATTTTTTTCCGTTTAGCGCGATGGCAAACGGGTGCACCAGCGCGCCCGGTACGGCCATACCGCACCTCCGTGGGGGTCCGTTTTGGCCAAATAGCAATTTAAACGAAGTCAGAAAATCCCGCGGAGCCGCATGGCGTCATTTTATGTGTCCTAGTAACCACTCCAAAAGTCGGAATTAGGATACGTCAATTATTTTGGAAAACCCTTCACAAACAGGGCTATCAGTCCGGAGTTCTATGGCTTTTAGGGCAAATGAGTAGGAAACGGCCAGTGACACCGCATATTTGTCGGAACGAGGCCATATTTGGCACGTGCGTGGTCCCTGAGATGGGAAGCAAGGCCCCGGGAGCGGATTTCCAATCCGACCCATGGGCGATGGGTTTTTCATTTTCGGGGTGCCAAAACGGGTTTTTTTTTGTGAAGCAGCTACATAGGGTGCATTTTAGTATTGCGCGAGACCTCCGCGTAGTGGTAGGACACCGCCTCCGCACCACATATTACATGCCATATGTACACGCTAGCTATCTTGGAATCTCTACAGCTTCCTTGAATCCGCTAGAAACTGACCGGATTTGAACTAGGGGTACACTTTCCGTCGCTCAATAAATTCCGCAAAAAATGTTTTTAGGTCTATAACATATCACTTTATGTGCTATTTTTTGTCTGTTTAGCTTGTTGGCGAACGGTGCACCAGCGCGCCCGATACAACCATTTCGCTTCTCCCGAGGGAGCCGTTTTGGCCACATGGCAAATTGGACGTCATATTTGGATTCCTCTAATTTTCAGGTTCAAATGATGATATAGATGTTATATTTAGATTCCTCTCATTTTTTTGATCGATTTAGACATATTATTTGTGGAATTTCGATTTTCCGATTTAAAGATATTAATTATTCCATATTAAATATTAAATAGAAAAAGGACCAAACAATAAATCATTTTATTGTTATTTGAATTCAATATTATTATTACTTATATATTCATTGTTGTCTACTTAAGTAATTGTTTGGGATTCAAAAATAAAGAGATGTGCATCTCGGTTCAAGGGTTAATAGGGTTGATATGCTATTATTATCAGCAAGAGGTGTCAATTCTTTAATGGAAGCTCATCCGAATGGAACCAAGAAGTTAAGCGTGCTGAGGCTGGAGTAGTGTGAGGATGGGTGACCGACTGGGAAGTTTAACCATGATTGTAATTTGACCTAAAATTAAGTGTAGTTAGAGTTAAATATGTATAGGGTGAAAGATAAACAAGTAAAAAAAGAAAAAAAGAAAAAGAAAAAAAATTGTGTAAAAGAAATTAAAATTGTAAAAAATTTAAAAGTCTATGCCTAGGGTTTTGCCGTCGGCATATAGAAAAATATTTTTTTTTGGAAATTTCTTTTTTTGAATTTTTTTTGGAAAAAGGAAATTTGAATTTTTTTTAAAATCTATGCCGAGCGTTTTGCCGTCGGCGTAGCGTGCTACGCCGAGGACCGGGCTACGCCGACGGCGATAGTGGCTTTACCGAGAGAGTTATACGCCGAGGAGCTACGCCGAGGGTGGCCCTCGGCATAGCCTACGCCGACGGCCAAAGCAGGCTATGCCGAGGATTCCTGGCCCTCGGCATATCGCCACATTCCTGTAGTGATTAATCCAAAATCACAATGTTAGAAGCAGTGCTAAGAGTGTGCAAAAGAAAGGCAGGTGGCACAACATCCCATAAAAACGACTCCTCTTTCAATGTGCCATATTTGGCACAAGAGTGAGCTTTCTTGCTAGCCCCGCGGCGTGCAAAATAATACATTTTTTTTTGAAATGGGAACTAAGTCCCGGTCTCTACATCGACATGATGCATACAACCTTTATTGCTTTATTAAAGAATTCAGTCTGCAGTATCAGAACTTATTACAAAACTTATGACAATTCACGGATCCCTTAAGGTAGATACATGTATCAACCATTTAAAAAGAGGCAACAGAAATAAACGTCAGTGAATCAACATGTGAGCCTGCGATCAAGCTGCCAACTGGCTAAATAAAACCTGTGCAACCATTTTCAGTCGGTTGCACCCAAAATCCATGTCCTGGCGGAGCTCCTTCGGCTGGAGACATAACCACGTACGGGTCCAATGGGTAGAAAGAGGGATAACCTGCAAGAAAGAAGCATGTTTTGATTTGTTAAAAACTAGATCATTACGGACGTGCCATATCGCCCAAAGTAAAGCACAAACGCCAACTCTCATTTGACTTTTGACTTTTTTTATCTAAACCATGCAACCAATTCCCAAATAAATAAGTGAAATTTGTGGGTGGTGAAGTTCCGAACGACATATGGACAATGCGCCAAATAGTCTCAGCAAAAGGGCATTCAATAAACAAATATTGAATAGTTTTTTCTTTGTCACAGAAACAACATTTTGTATTTTCTTGCCATTTCCTTCTAACCAAATTATCCTTTGTCAAAATTACTTTCTTATGCAAGAACCACATAAATATCCTAATTTTTAGTGAAACTTTGATTTTCCAAATATATTTGCGTAAAAATCTAGTGTGCCCATTTAGAAGATCGAGATAGATAGATTTAACAGTGAATTCACCCGAAGAAGTTAAGTTCCATGTGAACTTGTCGTTGTCATCAATTATATTAATATCTATAAGACGCTGAACTAAATGAATCCACTTTGACCATTTGTCCGTGTTAACATTTCTTCTAAAAGCTATATTTAGAAAAAGCTATATTTGTGTAAAATAATACTAAACGGAATAAAAAGACACACTTAACTTGCTAATCTTGTATAGGATAGGTTTGATCATACAGCGATCAGAACCCTGCTCCATCCAATGTGGTACCATCTCTGAACAATCGACCTCTAACACCACCCTGTCGAATCCACGTTCCACCACAAAGACTGGCGCATCTCTCAGTGATAAAGCTTCAGCAAACATGGGGCTAGATATCCCCTTGCAAATCCTGCTTAAGGCACCACGAAAGGAAACATTGTCCCTCGCTACCACTCCTGACGCTGCTATACCAGCCTTCACTTGCAATCCTCCATCTGAGTTTACATTGATAATACCTGCAAGTGGCTTGCTCCAAGTACAAGCACGTCGAGGAGGCTTCTGATCCTTTCTCCTCTTGGGCAATTCCAACAACTGAATAGTCTCCTGAATCATCTCCATGGACTTTGCCGAGTCAAAAGTTAAAACCAGTCTCCCCATGTGTCAGTTTGTTAATTGATGTCCAAATAGAATACATCACATTAATTATTATCTTCCTCTTCCTTTGGTTGAACATCAGATCACAAAGAATGTCCTCTTCGCACTTCAGCCGATGAAGTCTCGGCTACTTCATTAATAAAATTTTCTTTGCAGCTTCCCAAAACAACCTTGCATGATTGCACTCCATCAGTGCATTTTTTTCGAAATGGGGATTAAAACCCCGGCTTCTGCATCATGATGATGCACACGGTCTTTTATTAAAAAAGTTACGAGTACAAGGTTTAAAATATCTCAAGCATCGCCCAAAGTTGATACAAGAATCAACCAGCGAAAGAAACAAAGCAAAAAAACTACACATCAAAGTAGTCGTCTAGTATGTCGCCAACCAGCCTGGCACAAGATATCCTGAGCGACCATCTGGAGCCGTGTGCAACCAGTAGCCATAACATCCCGCTGCCCCTTCGGCAGCTGAACCCAATGTGACACCATATGGATAACCTGCAAAAAGTGGAAAGATTGTTTTTTGTTAAAAATAATATCATTTCTCCCCCGCCATATAGACCAACATAAGACCGAAACCCCAGTACGGATGAATGCCTTAGATTGTCTATCAACTCCATCTAACCAATTACCAAACATATTCGTAATATTGGTTGGAGGTGGAAGATCATATGTGAAATTAACCGTGCGCCAAAGTAATTTAGCTAAAGGACAAGTTATGAAGAGGTGTTAATAGTCTCCTGCTCTCCGCAAAAAAACACATTTCGTACACCCATTCCACCGATGTTTAGCCAAATAATCTTTAGTAAGCAAAACCTTATTACTCAGAAACCACATAAATATTTTTATCTTAAGTGGGACTTTAACTTTCCATATGTATTTTCTCAAAAAAGGTGTGTGGTTATTCATAAGATTCTCATACATAGATTTGACCGTAAACAAGCCATTGGTTGTCAAACTCCAAACGAATCGATCATTCTCTTCATTTAGATTAACCATCATAAGTTTTTGGCATAACTGTAACCACAAAGTCCATTTGTTACCCACCAACAACCTTCTGAAACTGATATTCAGAGATATTTGAGCTAACACATGAGATACCGTTACATTTTTGTGATGCACAATATTATATAAAGATGGATATTGTTGTGCTAGTGGTATTTTCCCAACCAAGTATCTTCCCAAAAACGAGTATTTGCCATTACCAACTTTGAAAAAACCTCTACTAAAGAAATCGTCCTTAACCCCCATTAATCCCTTCCAAAAAGGAGAGTTTGTAGACTTAGCTTTTACCTCGGATAAGGTACTTTGTCTTAGGTATTTATTATGTAGCAATTCTTACCACACCCAGTCCTGGTTAAGAAGTTTATAAATCCACTTACTCAATAAATATCTATTTTTGAGTTCGAGAACCTCAATACCTAATCCCCCTTGATCTTTGAGACGGCAGACAATATTCCATTTTGTAAGTCTATATTTTCTCTTATTTACATCGGACTGCTAAAAAAATCTCGACATATAGAAATCCAGTCTTTCCCTTGCCCCAACAGGTATCTCTAGAAAGGACAACATAAATATAGGTAAGCTGGTTAAAACTGAATTGATAAGAACAAGTCTATCCCCATAGGATAGTAATTTGTCTTTCCAGCATCCCAATTTACTTTCAAATTGGGTCTCCACTGGATACCAATCAGAATTTCTGAGTTTTCTCTAATGAATAGGAATACTTAAGTAACGAAAAGGTAGGGAACCAGCATCACATCCAAATATCTGCTTGTACTGATCAACCTCATCCTTTGACTTACCAAAACAAAAAATCTCACTTTTGTGGAAATTAATTTTAAGTCCTGAGAGCTCTTCAAACAGACATAGAATTAACTTCATATTAACAGCTTTCAAGAGGTCATGCTCCAAAAAAAAGGATTGTACCATCAGCATATTGTAATATAGAGATGCCACCCTCAACAAGATGAGAAATAAGCCCCCCAACTTGACCATCATCTTTTGCTCGTTCAATTATGATGGCTAGCATATCCACTACAATATTAAAGAGCATTGGAGACAACGGATCTCCTTGCCTCAAACCTTTTTCCGTCTTAAAATAATGACCAATGTCATCATTTACCTTTACACTGACACTCCCCCTTGAACAAATTGTTGAACCACTCTACACCATTCTGGAGCAAATCCCTTCATTCTCAAAGTCTGTTGTAAAAACGGCCATTTTACTTTATCGTATGCCTTTTCAAATCAATCTTGAACAAAACCCCATCCATTTTCTTAATATATAACTCATGAATAGTTTCATGAAGAATGACCACCCCTTCTAAGATATTCCTCCCTGGCATAAAAGCAGATTGTGTTGGTTTTATAACTCTTGGGGCAATCCCCGTTATACGATTTGTACCCGCTTTAGTAAATATTTTGAAACACACATTAAGTAACCAAATTGGTATATATTGTTGTATTTGAACCACATCCTCTTTCTTAGGTAATAATGTGATTACGCCAAAATTTAGTTTATAAAGAGGCAAATCCCCATTACTGAACTGATGAAAAAGCGCCATCAAGTCGCCCTTTATTACCACCCAATTTTTTTGATAAAACTCCGCCGGGAAACCATCAGTCCCGTGAGCTTTATTATGTTCCATCTGTGAGATCGCCTCATAAACCTCTTCCTCGGAAAAAGGAGCTTTCAAAATCTCATTCTCGACATCTGAGATTTGAGGAATGTCCTGCACCTCCTCCTCTACCAAAGAAATATTATTTGGCGCCGGTGCCCCAAACAATTTCTTATAAAATTTAGTAATATAGACCTTCAGATTATCTTCACCAACAATGGTTTCTTCTTGTTGCTCTAACTGAATTTTTTACTTTTTCGATGCTTCCCATTTGCAATCAAGTGGAAGTATCTCGTATTATTCTCTCCTTCTTGAATATGTTTAACTTTCGCTCTTTGAGCCCACTTAGACTCCTCTTCTCTTCTTAATTTATTTAGATTATCATTTGCATTTTTTAGAACTTCCCTTTCTGATAAAGTCAAGTTATTTGTTTCAGCTTTCACATCTAAATGATCAATAATACCCAGTAATCTCTCCTTCTATTTTTTTATACTTCCCACTTTGATTTTTTGCCCATCCTTTCAGAAATTTTCTTATGTGTCTTAGTTTATTCAACCAAACATCCATCGGATTCAAACGTACCATCACCGAATTCCACTCTTTTTCAATCATATCGAAAAAACCTTCTTATCGCAACCAATGCAACTCAAAGAATTTTTTTGGCTTATTACCCAAGTGTGTTTTCACCCCTGAATCAATAAGTATCGGTATATGGTCGGAATCCGCTCTTGTCAATACACGAACAGTGACTAAGGGAAATTTTTGTTCCCAAGAGATGGAAGCTAGGACTCTATCTAGCTTCTCATAATTTGGTTCTTCTCGACGACTCGCCCACGTAAACTGTCTCCCCGATAGAGCAATTTCACGCAAGTTCAAATGTTCAATAATTGCATTAAAGACAAAAGGCCAACGAGCCTTAATAATTACCATTGTTTTTTTCTTCTCGTTTCCGTATAATATTGAAATCACCACCTACCAACATAGGTAATGTTTCAGAACGTTCGCACCAATTCCGCCAGAAATTCAGCTTTATGCGCGTCTTGAGCAGTCCCATAGACTGGCAGTAGAATCCATTCGAAACCATCTCTTTTACACTTAATATGGAGCTTTACACAAAAATCTCCAGTACTCACCTTCAACACATCTAGAGTGTCTAAATTTATTCCAACTCAAATACCTCCAGATCGACCATGAGGTGGTAAACAGAACCAAGAGTAGTTATACCCCGCAGCAAGTTGATTCAAAAAAGGAATAGAGAAATTAGACCTTCCAGTCTCCAACAAGGCTACAAAATCTAATTTATGCTCCCTAATTGCCTCTTTGACAAATAAATGCTTAGCAGTATCACCAAAACCACCTGTATTCCAATTCATTCCTTTTAAATTATGCATTATGAAAACTGTTTTTTAATTCTTCTCCTAGTACTTTTACGAATATTATTGGTATCATAAACTTTTCTGGCCCTAGTTTTCTTTTCCTTGACTACTGGGTTTAAATGTTCCAGATGATCATCTAAGTCCAGTGGGATGCCATCATCCTCAATCAAATCCTCATATAGAGTAGATTTTTGACATCACAAGAGTCAAAGGACCTTCGTCCTTATTCACATTCTCATCCACATTCTTTGCAAAATCGTTAAATTTCGTTCCTCTTCTAACAACTTAATTCCTTCAATAGATTTTACTACCTCCCCTTTGGATTGTCCTAACGACATTTTCAAACGATCCGCCTTATGAAAAATTTCCGAGTCAGGTATATTAACAATAGAGTATTTTGGAGGTAAAGGCTTACCTGCACTAGAAGAAACATCCCTCAACTGTGCATTCTTCATTGCTTCTCCATCTGGGGCATATCCACTCCAGGCTGGCATCCCAACCTAGCACTAGTCTTCACACCCAATGAGGCCTTAGAAATTCCCCCAAAAGCAATAACCTCCTCCATAGTAGGTCGAGCTGACAAATTTTCAGGTGAACATGCTATTAGGGACAAAGAAAAAGTAGACTTTGCAGTGTTTGGTGAAGCCCAAGAGAATACTGGAGTCTTACCATCAGCCCTTGAAGATGAGGCAATCCCCATCGAATTCTGAGGACCTATGTCAGTAAAGCTCCTCTCTTGTAGTCATCAACACCTCATCTGTATTACCCCCTTAGTTTGTTCCAATGAACTAACCAATTTGGGCTCCAATACCAAACCTACACCATAAGAATCATCTTCATCATGCAAAAGATTGGAAGTAAAATCTGCATTACAATGCTCAACATTACCCATACTAGAAACACTATTATTTTTTATAACAGTAAACATACCATTGCCCACAGAGAAACTATGCACAGCAGATCCCTCCACTGCCACACCTGATCTATCAGTGCTAATCATTGGCAAATTATTGGCACTAGCCACCATGCCCAGACCTGGCCCGCCGTCGCCAATCACCTGGATCCTCTGTGGCGCATAAGGAGCACACGCAGCCGATGGCTGCTCACCCGCCGCAGAGGATCCTCCATCAGCGCCCCACCCGCATGTGACCGACGCAGGGTGCCGTGCGTGTCCGTGCCCCTGACGCAAGCGCGCGTCGACCGATGTAGGCGACAGAGCTCCACCAGTGGCTGGCAGACGCTACTGCTGCTGTCGGCCAGCAAGCCCGTGCTGCTCCCCATTGGCCGCATGCGGCAGCTGCTTCCCACTTGCCACCTGCTGCCTAGTGGCAGCCTGCAGGCTCCAATCCCGAGCGCCGACCGGAGAGGATCTCGAGGACGATCCTGTGGGCATCAGATCTGCACCAAAATCCATGAAAGATGTGTCTTTTAGTGGAAAAAATTCAGCATAAGATAATGACTTGTAAACAAGCTCTTTTTTGTTCATTTTTTTTGCACAAGAGGGAGAACCTGTAGGAGTAAGTTTTACATGCATTGTCCCAATCTGAATAGCATCTAAAGTGCAAAGTTTCTCTTGCATTCCATCGACACCATTATTCATATTCGAAGCATCTTGCTCATTATTGTTGGATGTTGCATCCATATCATTTCTCTTGTTGTCCATGTCCATAGCATGACCACCACCATTTTCCCCCTCTCCATGATGTGCACCATCATTCCCATCATTTCCATTATTTGCATCCATCATGTTCACTTCTTGAGACTGTTGAGCTACTTCCACTTCAAAATGCAGTTTAAAAAACCCTCTCCTAATGAACACGTCGCTATCTGCCGGAATAAGGTTACGATCCAAACATCAAATCTTGGTCCTAAGCACTTTATTATTCCGAGTATATGTCATGTCAACATCCAGAGTCTTTCTGAATAGAGTTCCAACACCCCATAAGGATAAGTAATCTAATCTAATATCCGATGGCAAACCAAAGATGACCAGAGGTCAAAGGTCAAGCAAGATTCCATGTCTGTGCATATATAAGTGCCAAAGTTCTTCAACCTCTGAACTTCCTGTTTGCTTCGGAGTTTAACTCTGAATACATTATCTCTGAAATGGAACACTTCCCAATTAAACTTCTCAGATGGTACAATCTTCTTGAGTTATTCAATTATTTCTAGTATAGTCGTAGCATCTCCATCTACAGTAACTTTGGCCAACTTTGGATTTTCATCTTTGGCCTTAAAAGCACCACATGGAAGTTCAAAAAACATAAGTGCCTCATTTGCATACCCATGGATAATTGATGTGGGCTTTGGAGCATTCAAAAGGTGACAAGCTGGGGTTGCATGATGGATGGACTCACAGATATCACAGAAAGGTGTTGGACAATCATCAATATAGTGTCCAGGTTTCTTACAACGGAAACATCCCGCTTTATCTTCCTTCTTCTTCGGAGGAGGACCCAGGGCCTCATTATCCTTATCTTTTGCACCAGCTTCCTGAATATTTTGAGTCCCCTGACCTGTCACAATTGGCTATTGGAGAATAGCATTTGGTGTCGCAACCGACATGCCCACCTGCTGATCCGTAGCCATACCCAAATTATCAGCCACTTGAGGCACCCTCCCTGTCGGCATTTCATTAACTTTTGTAGCAGCCATCACCGCCGCCACCACTGCCTTCATCGTCTGCTGCAATAGATCAGCGTTAATGCCATTACGTGCAGCTGCATCCATCCCATTAGCACGAGGTCGATTCAAATAACCACCACCGCGCCCCGTGTTCCATCTCTGTTGATTGCCACCATGTACAAACCTATTGTTATTGTTGTAATTGGCACCTCTCTGGAAATTGTTATTCGGACCACACCCCAATTGTCATCATGGTGCCCAACACCCCTCACTAGTGGAAAAAGGGCTAACTGTGGCGCACCGAATTTAGATTCTGTGGCGCATATGGCCATCGCCACAGTTGCCACGTGACTAGTATTAGAATTCTGTGGCGCAGCAGCGGGTGCGCCACGAAGTTTGGAATGTGGCGCACGCTGTTCGGTGCGCCTAATCTTAGACTTCGTGGCGCACCATTGACAGTGCGCCACAATTTGCCAGATTTTGTGGCGCACTACATCTCCATGCGCCACAGAATATTTATAAGTTTTTGTGGCGCACTGCCCATGCGCCACAGAATGTTAATTTTTGGATTTTTGAATTTTTTCCATTTCTGCAGTATATAGTGCTATTTCACAGGAAATATACAGATATATACAAGAAATACATAGCACATTCCAGAAATAACAGAATTACTCACAAATGACACACAAATGACATGATACACACAAGTCTTCATCATTACATCATTTAGATCCAAATTACACAAGTAGAAATGTGTTTGATCGTCGCATACACATACATGTGTGTTCATCTCGTCTCATATGCACATGCATCGTCACCGGCCACCTAGACTAAAGTAAAGTAGAGTACAACCGCGGTGGCGGTGAGTAAGAGGGGGACCAAGAACTTCAGCCGGTTCTTCTTCTTGCCCACGTGTGCCCTCCACTGTGCTACCGCCTCCTCTCTAGTCGCGTATCCCTTGTAGCTGTTCCCGCTGAACTTGTGCACCTGTTCGAGACAGTCCTGCCACTCCTCGTAGACACCTGGAACCCGACCCTTGTACACAACGTACGTCGGCATCTCTATTGACAAGGGCATATTAGTATATCATATTAGTACATCATGCATATATATATATGTTGATAAATATTAGACCAAAGTATATAGTAAAGTTGAGCACGGCAACAATAAGTTTGCGACACGCACACACAAGACGACGTCCACCGATACACATAAACCGATGAACATAGTACTTAGAGTTTAATTACGACCCACACAAAAGACCACGTCCATCGATATATATACAAACTAACCGATGAAGATAGCTAGTTTATCACACACTAAGTCAAGGCTCGCAGGGCTCCGGGAACGGCTTGTACAGATCTTTTGTAATGCACGTCCTCGTGTCACCCTGCGCTTTGAGGCGGTGCTCGATGTCCCTCTTGCATAACGCTCTACCCTGGTGCAAGGGCCCTCCCCCTGTGGTGACGTCTTGAGTGATGATATGTGATAACTTGACCCTGGTATCCTGGAAGTCTTCTCTGAGGTCATCATCGTTGATCCGCGCCAACTTTTCGGCCCATCCTCGGAGAGCAGATGGTAAACGCAAGTTCTGGCTATCCCGGACAAACCCTTTAAGGTGATGCATGACATAGAAGGCGTCCAGAGTGCTGTTTTCCGGCTGCTTGACACAGGGGAACTCGAACACGTGCTTGAACTTGTGTTTACCATCATCCATGAAACATTCCACCTTTTCTTTGAAGGCGCCTCCCTTTTTGAAGTAGCCCTCGAGAGCATCATCTAGCACACCCCTTATTCTGGCGTAGTTCTTCTTTTTCGCACTCCCCGAGTCGAAATAGGTGGCAAGAGAAAACTTCGGGGCAATGGAGATGAGTACGCAGTGCGTGTCTTTGCGCAACACAAATTTGGAACAAGATCGAGGTTGGAAATGAGCAATGGAAAAGAAATTTATTACAGGGCTAGCGGATGTGTACTTACTCGGGAAAGTAAGCCAAGAGGATGTTGTCCTTCCTCTTGTTGTCCAAGAAGCACTTCTGTAGGTACAACGAAGCCCGTACCCGCACCGCTGATAAGTTCAACTGGCTTTCACGCATGTAGTAAGGATCCGCTATCGCGACGTCCGGGATACTCTCTCTCTTGATCTTCATCGCCAGATTGAGCGCGAATAGGCGGACCAAGTTATAGTCCAGCCTTCTCGCGTGGAATAGCTTGAAGATGTCCTCGTACGCTATAAAGAATATATCCGCGGGGACATCAGTGACGAAGCCCACATCTCTTGGCACCCTGACCGTGAAGACCGGGTAATTTGGATCTTTGTCCTTAAGAAGGATACTCTCTAGGACCAGGATACTGTCTGCAGAGGCAGCATAGCTCCGGAAGCAAGGTGTAGCAGCTCCGGACCCAGTATTGGTTTGCCAACTTCATGCATTCTGGTCAAGCCATCCTTGCTGGGAGGTACCATGGAGTCCCGATGACGGATCGTCGGAGGTGGCTGGCTCGCAGACTTCTCCTTGTTCTTACTAGGTCTTTACGGGGCTTCTTCGGAGCAACGGCCCCCGACGCTTCAAACTGCTCGTTGACCTTGTTGATCAGCGTATTGGGGCTGAAGATGTTTGCGGCGGTTGGCTCTTGTGTATCGGCTGCCGGAGGCGTCTCTTGAGAGAAGCCGCGGAACACCAGGCGCTGTTTGGTTGCCTTGGGTGGGCCAGCTGGTTCGTCGCGAACGCGGTATGCTTCTTCATCCGCGCCCGCCATGTACAAATCATCTATGTCGGCGCCGGTGTTGAGGTAGGCATCGACGTCTACCGGCCCATCATCATCGATGTCATCTTCATTGGGTGATGGGATGGGCGATAGCGGTGCAGCGGCCTTGCCTTTAGGCTCCGCCGGTGGCGGTTGAGGGAGACTCTCCCAGCAGTTTCTTGTGGCGGCTTGTTGTGGCGGTGACGACGGGAGGAGCTGCCCTCCGAGGAGGCGGCCGGACGATCGGCTGCCGGATGATCGAGGAGGCGCCGGTGGAGCGACCCCCAAGACGGATCTGGGTCTTTGGCCATACCATGGTATAGCCATGGCAGTTCTCAAGCGTCAGGTGCTCGTCGGCTCCTCGGGCTGTTGGGGGTCCATGCTTCGCACCCCCAACACCCGACCCAAAGTGACCTTCGGGACGTTGGCGTCCATAGCCACGGTGTGCAACGTGGTGCTCTTCGGTTGTATGATCATTCCCGTGGCAACATCCTTCAACTCGCCGCCGGGCGCGCAGTGAAGGAGCACGCAAGGAGTGTCCTGAGTAATGTTGGGCATCATTAATTAGATAGCCGGGTATCAAAACGCATGAAGGAGATGGCATGGAATAACTAATTAGTTAAGTACCTTGGTGATGGCGTTGAGCTGTGCTAATGTGGAGACAGTGGCGGCCGGCCTATCAATCTTCGGGGGCTCGGGTGCATTATGAAGCACCGCCGCCGCCGGCTGCGCCTTGGTAGCCTCGGCAGGATCAGCGGGGGGCACCGGTTCATCCAACTCCATCGGCTGCCCCGCGGCGATGGTGGGCGGCGGGGTAACCAGATCCGGAGATGGCGACGCGTTGAAGATCGAGTTGCTGGCCCCGGCGCTAGGCACTTTTATCGACCCCACCTGACCGGCCGCATTCCACGCAGCTATCCCCTCGATGACCTGAGGGGGCAGGAAATCGCGGAGCTTCTTCTCGAAAAGCTTGTCCACCTCATCTTTGTCCATCGAGTTTGCCTGTTTTTCCTCGAGCATGGAGACCTTCTTCCTCAGCTCTTCCACCTCGGCTTTATCCTCTTCTGACATCGCGCTCCTCCTTCTCTTCTTGCTGTTTTCCTCTTTGTAGTACTCGCGAAACTTCATGCTTGTACCAAAGCCGCAGACACGTCCAGCCGACGTCGGCGGCTTGGATACTGGCCTCTCCTTGAGGATATTCAACGCCCTGTTGAAAGGCGTGTCCCACGGCTCCGTCGAGCCCTGGGACGACGATTCGGCCTCGGGGAGATCGGCCTTCGCCAACTGCTCGTTCTGCAGACAAGGATAGGGTGAACACATTTAGGGCATTGCATTCACGTCATATATGTAATATGTGCAGCAATGGACCGCGCGAGTAAATTCCCTTACCAGCTTTTCCTCGAACTTCCTCACGTCGTCATGCTCGGTAACGAATTCCATTGTCTTCCTGTCCAGAGTGTAGCGGGCCCGGACAAAGTACCTCACCTGCAGGTCCGTAATTTTCAACCATGGGTTCGGTTTCCCAGCACGTGCAAGTTCTTCGTCCTCCTTTTCCCAAATGGGAATCTTTCCTCTATAACCGCCGCTTCCAAGGTGATGTGCTCCTAAGTTGAGCTCATGCATTTGTCTACCCCACTCCGTCCATGCTTTCGCATCGTCGCTATCCAGCCGCTCCTTGAATATCTGGAACTCTGCTTCATCGAGCATCGGCTCACCCTTCTTAATACTCTCAAAGCTTTCACCTTTGTCGATCTTGGCCTTCACCCGGCTTTTCCAGCTGCTCAGGGCGTTGCTCATCTTCGTGATGGCCAATTTATTCACCGGGTTGGATCTTTCCAAGTTATTGTATGGCGCCGGGAACTTGTACCGTCGGTGAAGCTTGAAGGCAGAGCTCGACCAAATGCTCATTGCCTTCACCTCGGATTTTCACCGTGTTGATCGACATGCTTTCCCGGACAATGCACCCGAGTTGCATGCCGTACCCGGCAACACCTCCGGCTCCTGTGGTTGCCCACTTTCGGAGACCAATGTGATCTCGCTGGTGGTGTTGGCGAGCACCGTCGGCTTCCGATCCTTCCGCGGCTTCTTCTTCTTCTTAGCAGCCGGGTTGCCGCTGCAGCCACCCCGACGCCGTCACCCCCGTGTGGGCGGCGCCGTCGGTGGTGGGTTCATCTCCTCTCCTCCCCGGCTTCAGTCATCTGACGGTCAGCTCCGACTTCCTCCGCCGCCAAGTCCACCTCCTCCTCCTCTTGTGGGAGGGGCCAAATTCCCAGAACTCGACGTTCGCCGCTCTGGCTTCCTCTTCGAGGGTCATGGCGGCCTTAGAAGTGCCGGCCACGTTGTCGTCGGCCGACATATTTGCAATTTCTATAAAGAAGAGGATGAAATCTATTAGTACAATTGTCGGCCGGAAAATTCGGCATGACCTTTGCTAATTTTTGGACATAGGAGCCCCATTTCTCAACCGAAACGGAAGTGAATCAACGTTTCGGGAGAAATGGGCAGCTCATTTGAAGTCCCTGCAACAATTCACATAAAAATATACCAGCAGCTACCACAACATCATCATACACACAACAGCTGCAACATTTGCTTATTCATACAGGTGGTATTGCTCCAGTACACACACAGCAGCACCATACACACAGCAAATACCACATCCCTACACCATACACTTGCAAGAACCATAAAAAAAACATCACCAGTACCACCAACAAGTGGTACACTGCTCCAGTATACCACTGGAAATGACTTGCTTGGCTGCAGCCAAGCAACAGCAACTACTACTGCTTGCAATTTACTGCCACTACTACTGCTTGCAATTTAAATAAATCTTGCAATTTACTGCTTGCAATTTACTCAAAACTATACATGTACAAAATTCATAAAATAAGCAAAGGCACTTCTCTGGTTAGTAACTGTAGCATATTAGATAAACCAACAGCTTCAGAACTGTAGCATATCATGTATCATTGTTTCTCAAAAAAAATGCTTTACTCATTGTATTTCTTCTCTGACTGAAATATATAGAAAAATCCTAGCTACATAAAACCATTTTTGCACAAGTCAACACTTCTCTGTGTAGCATATCCATTTTAGTGTACTGTAGCATATCAGGAATTTAAACACTTCCTGTATGAGCCTTGCAACAGCTGCAGCCAAGCAACATAAAACCATTTTTGCAGTATAAAAAACAACACCTACCTTGCTACTGCTACACTGTACATCAATTTACTACTAAATTTAGTGTACTGTGTAGCATATCCATTTTAGTGTACTGTAGCATATCTTATAGGATGACTAACAGTAGTAATTCTTCATGCTTAATTAAGACTGTACATTTAAAATAAGCAAAGTCTATACATTTCATGCTTAGCCTGTACATTTAAAATGAAGTGATCATAACATAAAATGAATTATATCCCTGGTAGCATACCCACACTCTACCTTGCTACTGCTACACTGTACATCAATTTACTACTACTTGCTTACTACCAACAACTTCTTCTGTAAACAATGGCTATTTTCTTGAATGTTGTGAATGCTCCAGTATTATGCCACTACTGCCACTACTGCATGCTTGCTTCAAGAGACAATAGCATCAGCTTAGTATTTTTAATTAAACCAGCATACAAATATATATAATTTACCTAGCTACTGCTACTACTGCCAATATTCATCAAGCATAATTAAGACTATTGCATGCTCCCTTTATGTTCCACTATAACACTAGTGCTGAGTGATGAAACCTATTTCTGTAGCACAAGTGATGATGAATTAAAAATGCTACTACTTCTGATTTATTACATCATGCAGCACCTTGCTCATTTTATTTGCTCATTTTATAACCAGTGGGCATTTTAACAGCTTATAGGATGACTAACAAATAAGATACAAAATATCAATGCAGCAGCATATCAATGCAGCAGCTTCCACCATATATACATATTGAAAGGACAAACATAGATACAAAATACATAAATGAAGCAACAGCAACTACCAAAGTCACTTTGCTTGCAGAGGGGAAATGACTTGCTTGGCTGCAGCCAAGCAACAGCAACAGCCAAGCATTATACATGTACAAAATACATAAATGAATAAAGCAATTCTAGAACCAACCATTCTCCTCATACAAAGGCAACAGATTGATTAAAAACAGCAACAGCTCATACAAAGGCAACAGATTGATTAAAAACAGAGATTCTCAAGTAAAGCATATCATGCCCACTGTAGCTCATTTTCTACAATAATTTAGTGAGATAAATTCTCTGACTTAGTGGATATAATTGCCTACTGTAGCATATCTTGCCCACTGTAGCTCATTTTCTACAATAATTTAGTGAGATAAATTCTCTGACTTAGTGGATATAATTTATCAATTTAGTGACATATTGCACTAAGATTGTGATAAATACTGTTTAATTTATCAATTTAATACAACTTGTTTTGATGTAGTTCACAAACAGCTTATAAACTAATTATTACTTGCTTGCTTGCTTGCAATTTCTAACCTACTGCATCAACTTGCTTGCTTGCAATTTCTCTATGCACAAATTAAACAGATAATCCCAGATAATCCAAATAAAATTCATAAGACATCATGATGTTCTCTATGCACAAATTCTCGATCATCTCCTCCTTTGATGTGCTGAACTGCATGCCATTTGATATTGAAACTGAACTGGATGGGAGGGGAGAGGAGAGGGGCAGAGGCTCACCTGGCGCGGATGAGGGGTCGTCGACGAGGATGCGGGCCCCGACGAGGCGACGAGGATGCGGGCCCCGACGAGGATGCGGGCCCCGACGCGGCGGCGAGGCTCCTCTGGGCGGCGGGCTCCTCTGGGCGGCGGCGATGGTGCTCTGGGCACGGGCTCCTCTGGGCGGTGGCGAGCGGTTAGGAGCGGGAGAGAAGCACGGCGGTGAGCGGCAGAGCAGTTGGGCGCGGGAGAGAAGCACGGCGGCGAGCACGGCGGCGAGCAGGGCGGCAGAGCAGTTGGGGAAGAAGATGCTAGGGTTGGGGGAGAAGAAGGGCGAACCGTCGTATATGGCTAAGTCAGGGAATTCTGTGGCGCACCAAAGCAAACATGCGCCACAGAATCTTGAAATTCTGTGGCGCATGTTGGCTTTGGTGCGCCACAGAATTCTCTGACTTAGCCATATAGTACGTATACCCCTGTGTGGCCAATTGGGGAATATGCCTAAGTGTCAAATTTCTGTGGCGCATGGGGCGTTTGGTGCGCCACAGAATCTCAAATTTCTGTGGCGCATGGGGCGTTTGGTGCGCCACAGAAATTCGATACTTAGGCATATTTCTAAATCCCTGCATCATATGCCCAAGTGTTTCATTAATTTTTAAAATTATTTCATTTAATACATTCCTAGTGTTTTATTCAAGAAATAAATGTTATGCAAGTTAATTAATATAGATAATTCAAAAAAATCACCACACATCCACACACACATGCATGTATGGATGCTTGTGTGTCATATATACACACACATATAGACACATGTGATTTTTGCCAAAGTACATAGTACACAAAAAAAGCCACAATTGAACTTCTCGGTTCCGATCGGTGGCTAGCTAGCGTTTCTTGACAATGTTCTTGCCCTTCTTCATCGCGGTTGTTGAATACTTTAGCCCGGCCACCTTGAGATTTCTTCTTGTGTACGGGCAACCTTTAGCCGGTAGGGTGGTCTTCCTTCTTACTTTTGAATAAGTAGTAGGCTTGTCGAAGTACTTGTCAAATTCCTCTTCGATCTTCGGATCGCCGTTCTTGTCGATGTCTTGCTTGTCGGCTTCTCCTTCCATTCCGATGATGCTCCTCTTGCCCCTCCTCACGACCACACGGCTGGGCTTTGACGGGTCGGTAATGAAGAAGCATTGGTCAACTTGGCTAGCGAGCACCCACGGCTCATTTTTCGCGGAGGGGGTCTTCGATTTGGCATCGGGTATAACCATGGTGGTGAAATATAGTCCATCTTTTTCGACGCTCTTGGCCCATCTCACACGGAACATCGGTATCGTCACTCCAACGTAGTCGAGTTCCCAAATCTCCTCGATCCTTCCGTAGAATCTTTCCTTGACATCAGTCTTGTCATCGGTGTAGGATAGCATAGTTACTCCTGAGTTTTGATATTCGCTATTCTTGTCCTTTTCCTCGGTGTAGAATCTATAGCCGTTGATGTCGTACGACTGATAGGTCCTTACGTTGTGCCGGGTCCCTGCGACAGGGAGAATATGAGTTCTGCTCTTCAGAGAAGGCATCGGTGCGGGACTTTCCAGTAGCCTTTTCTTGAACCACCCCGTGAAGTTGGAGTTGTGCTCTTTCGTAACGTCCCTGTTTTCCTCGGCCGTCCTAGGTCGATGAACTTCTGCTCGCTTTTGTGCTTATCCACCCAAGGGCTGACCAATTCTATGTGTTGTAGCGCGACTCGGTGTGCCCTGTCAAAGTCGGCGTGTCGACCAGCGATGCCGACATGCATTGCGCGGTAGCCCTCGCGGTGACCAAACCCGCTAGCCTGCCGACGTGCTTCTGGTGGGCAGACCGACATCCTCGTTCTCGGTGCTTAGGTAGTTCTGGCAGAAGGAGATGCACTCGTAGGTGAGAAAGCCCTTGGCTATGCTTCCATCTGGACGGGCCCTGTTGCGAACGAATCCTTTGATGACACCGTTCAACCTTTCGAATGGCATCATGTTGTGCAGGAATGTCGGCCCGAGGTGGATGATGTCATCCACTACATGGACAAGCAGATGCACCATGATGTCGAAGAACGCTGGCGGGAAGTAAATCTCGAGCTCGCATAGTATCTCGACGATCTCTTCTTGTAGCCTGTTGAGCTGCTTAACGCCGATGGACTTCCTAGAGATGACGTCGAAGAAGTTGCAGAGGCCAAACCGTCTCTGACGTGGTCGTCCATTATCCTCGCATCGCAACGGGAGTATCGTGTCATCAGCACGTGACGGTCGTGAGACTTCATCCCGCTAAACCTCTTCTTCGCTACGTCCAGATATCGCTTATCTTCCCCGAGTAACCGTGAGGAACTTTACTCCTAGGAGGCACTCGAAAAACCTCTCGAGCTCCTCCTCGCTCAGAGTGAAGCAGGCAGGTTTAAGCACCACCACCTCATTCTTCTTAGCCCTTTTGTGGTGACCCTGAGTCGTTTCCGTCTGTTCATCATCATCATCACTATCGGTGGGGTACTGAAGTTCTTTCTTGAGGCCAAGCAATTTCAGGTCGGTTCTTGCTTTCGGGCCATCCTTGGTCCTCTCCGGCATGTTCATCAGAGTGCCAAGTAGGCTCTCGGTAACGTTTTTCGTGATGTGCATGACATCGAGGCTATGGGGCGTGTGGAGGACCTTCCAGTACGGCAGGTCCCAGAAAACATACCTCGCTTTCCATACTCCTAGCAGCGGCGATTCTCGCGGTCGCTTCTTTCCCGGCGCGGGGCACTCTTCCCAATTTTCCAAAAGCTCGGATATTTCTTCGCCGCTCCTCGGTCGTGGGGCTCTTCCGAGCTCCTCTTCGCCGGGTGATCGAAGCGAAGCCACATTCGAGTCCCTTGGAACACAGTTTTACAAGACCCGGGAGGCTTCGGCAGCTGCAGATGCGGGGTCTTATCCATGCACTTGACACATCCCTTGAATCCGTGGTTCACCTGGCACGATACATATGCGTAACCAGGATAGTCCTGCACTGTCGTTAGCAATGCGGCTCTGAGAGGGAAATAATCTCTTTTGTACGCGTCCCAAGTAGGGGCCGGCGTCTGCCACAGCGTGGCTAACTCCTCTTTCAACACCGAGATACAGATGCATGTCCACGCCCGGTTGTTTTGGCCCCTGAATAAGAATACTCAT
The DNA here is from genome assembly GCA_030979885.1 of Lolium multiflorum. Taxonomy (NCBI): domain Eukaryota; kingdom Viridiplantae; phylum Streptophyta; class Magnoliopsida; order Poales; family Poaceae; genus Lolium; species Lolium multiflorum. The sequence goes on from CM061747.1 coordinate 247,508,572, forward strand.
GTGTACGTACCGCTGCTTTGTGCACAGCCAGGGGGGAGGTTGTATGGCCATACAAACACGGGCCAGGTGCTATGCGTGCTACTCTAGTTTCAAAGGGATTGAGTCCGTCGGTGCTCATGCCCAGACGAATGTTCCTCGGTTCGCTCCCGAACTCATCTGCGAACTCAATGTCCAACGCATTCCACGGCTAGCGTCTGCAGGGTGTGTCAGGATCTTGCCCTTCTCCGGATCATCTGCGGGCTTCTCCCTTTCCGCGTGCCATTGCATGAGCTTTGCTTCCTTAGGATCTACGAAATACCGCTGCGGACGGGGAGTGATAGGAAAGTACCAGACAACTTTCAGAGGAACTTTCTTGTTCCCTCTCTTGTACCGTCCTTGGCCGCACACCGGACATGTGGTTCTATCCTTGTACTCATTCCGAAAAAGTGCACAATCATTGATGCATGCGTGGTACTTTACGTGCGGTAGGTCGAGTGGGCAAACTACTTTCTTGGCCTCGTCGATACTTGTCGGCAATGTGTTGTCCTTGGGAAGACGAGCATGCCAGGATTTCATGTTATCGCTGAAGCTGCTGTCGGTCCATTTGTGTTCCGCCTTCATCTCCAGACAATCGAGCCTTCATCTCCATTTGTGGCCGGCACCCTGGATACAATGGAGTCATCCCGTCTACCTCCATTTGCGCCAGCTTGGCTTCAAGTTTGGCGTTGCCCGTGTCCTTCAGGAGAAGCTCTTGAACATGAGGGTCCCGCAGGGCCGACGTTAGCGGCGTCTGCTTCCTCTCGGCATCTCCACCACCATCTCCTCCGGCATCATCATCTCCTTCATCGGCCCTCCTTCCTCATTGAACACCATGTTCGGGAGACTCTTCGTCTCGCCCGATGTCGGCCTCTTCTTCATGACCAACATTTGCCGCCGCTCCTCGTTGAAGCCGAGCATGAAACCGCGCCTCAGCAGGTGTTCCTCCGTTGTCCGAATCAGGGTCGATCCACTGCCGGAGTCCGCATTTCGACACGGACATCTTATCGGGTCATGTTGTTCCTAACCATGTCGGCCTTCGCGTTCACCTTGTATCTAACCACTTGTCCTTCCCTCATATGGACGACCATGGTTGACTGCATCATACATATATAGAGCAAAAGAGAGTTAATTAGAACCACACACACCATGCATAAACACACATGCATGCATGATTGCCGGAAAATTTCGACATGACCTATCCTAAAAGTGGGACATATGGCTAGTGCAAGAATTTGCCGAAATGGAAATGAATCAACATTTCGGCAAACATCCATGCACCACACGCCGGCACAAACCAACAACACAAATAAGCTTCTTCGCAAGCAAACATTCAACCACAACACAAAGCTCAACACATATAAACATCATCTTCTCGCCACCGCAAACCGTCCGGGAGCGCGATAATAATCTTCACCTACAAAACATCCATACACACAAAACATGCATCCAATAGTACTCAACCTCTCACAAATCTACCAACATCATGGTGGAGCAAGAGGATGGGGTGGTGGAGACAAAACAATGGACCATGCAAGAGGGAAAGTGGAGGAGGAGGGAAAGAGAATTGTGGTTTTTAGTACCCCTCTACAAGTTGGTGTGGCTTCCCCTCACAAATATGCCCACAAAATAGGCTTAGAGCTATCAACAATGGAGAAAAGTATGACCAAAATGGAGTGGGAGAGAGGAGGAACACGAGCTGGTTGAAGAAGACAAGAATGGAAAGGGTGGTGGGTGGAAGAAAAGAGGGGGCTGTCTTCCAAAGTGAGATCTACTATTCACTTTCTGGCGCATTGCTGATATGCGCCACGAAACATGAACCTGTGGCGCATAACAGCTCATGCGCCACAGAATCATGGTGGCGTGAGCCGGGGGTGGTCCCCGCAGGAAATTACGTGGCGCATGGACCAACGTGCGCCACGAAACTTTCTGTGGCGCACGGGGCCAGAATTTCCTTCGGCCATGTGCGTGGTGGACCCAGCGTGGGTCCCACGAACTTTCTGTGGCGCACTGCTCACCGTGCGCCACAGAATCTCCATCTTCTGTGGCGCACGTGCAAGCATATGCGCCACAGAAACATCAATTTTTTTATGGCGCAGTTTTGTAGTGCGCCACAGAAATATTTTTGTGGCGCATGATCTTTTTGGTGCGCCACAGAGGTGGTTTCCACCTATAATGGTTTTCCTACTAGTGCCTGCCTGCCGAGCTGCTAGACTTGCCATGGATGAAATTACGGCCCCCTCCAAAACCAGTAGTAGCATTGTTACCTTGGTAACCACGACCTGGTCCGTATCCATGGCCGCCACGGGCTCCCCCTGATTGTGGCGTCCCCTTGCAGCAAAGGCTCCCCGGGCATTGTCGTATCCGCCTTGACCTTGGCCAATGCCGCCGCGTCCAGCGTTGAATCCACCGCGACACGGGTTGAAACCCCCCGGCCACCGTCGCCATTCATCGAGACGTCGGAGCGCCGCCGCAGAACAGCAGGAGCACCAGTCTCGCACCGCTTCCAGGCTAACCCTAACAAGTTCCGAAACGCATGTCCAGCGACAGCGTTCGTGATCTTTACGAGACGTGGACCCTGATCGTCGTTCGATTGAGAGAAACAGTAGCCTCTCTGTGGCACAAGATTTGGGCCAGACAATTTTGTACTGCTGTTGGCACCAGCCCGCAACCTGACAAGGCCCACAGCAGGGTTTTTTCGAATTCTCCTTCTTTCTCGGATCTCTAATTTTCGCACCGAACGCCGACGACCAATGCCTCCGGCGAACGACGGTCCAACCCTCATCATTTTCATCAAATAATACTGTAGGTTTTAGGACTGGCATTGCCTTGAACCTAGCCGAACCATGGTTTTTGCCCAACGGCGGAGAAGGTGAAGGAGGCGACGAGCTCATACCTTCCACCGCATAGATCAGCATCGCCTCTTTGGTGGCCATCCGTTGATCTTCGCGCCGTTTGATCCTCTTGAGATGCCTCCGTGTCAGCTCCGCCGAGTCCTCAAGGAGATCGGCATCACTGACCGGCGACGGTGATCGACAGAAAAACCTTACCGATATGGCACTGTCCTCTTCCCCTTCTTCCTATCCGTCTTCTTCGTCATTAGAGGACTGCAACATCCAAAAGCGGCTCGCGCTGAGCCACTCCGGTGAGCAGACTCCCTCCCTGGCCGTCAGAGCCCTCGCCGGCGTTGGGGCGGCGAGATCGCCACCCATGTCGCTCGGTGAAGTCACAACGGTCATATTTTGGTCACCGCTGTGTGCTTCATCAAAGTTACGGACTCTACTTTACCACCATGACATGCAGCGGTGTAAGAGTTCCATAATCTGGTAAAATACCTCAAAGAACTATCCACCAAAACACTCCCACCTTAGGAATTGCTGAAAGCTTCCACACAATCTTCCATTTATCTTTTCCATCGGAAGATGAAGGAGCTCCATCAGAATGTGCAAGTTCCTCCCCTGATTTTTCAGAACAATTGATCTATAGGTTAAACAAACTGAGTACATACATGATTCTTCTCTTGCCCAAGCCATGCAATCTTACCCTACACTCATACAGAGAGGAATCTTCAGAATCAGCATCACGAGCAAAGACATGTTACGAATAAGTGGAATCTTTATAATAACTAGGAAGCGTAGGCGCGGCGGCACGCCGCGCCCATGGTGTTACTTTTTAGTATGCAAAGTGCCGTTTTTTGAAGTGACAGTAAGAAAATTGTAGAGTAAGCTTGATTGCATGTTACTTTTTAGCATGCAGAGTAGCGGTATTGACCTGTGATGGTAAGAGAACTGTAGAGCAAGCTTGATTTCATTGAAGATCTGGAAAAATAATCAACCTGGTTATACAGTGGAAGTAAGATAAGGTAGATGATACAACTGACCACATTAAGAAAGTTGCTCCATATCTAGGACTCACATTAGTTGACAGTGCTGGCAGATACTTACCTTGGATTGCTTGGTTAATAATGTTGAGCGACACCGGATACATTGAATGTACGTACACATTCCCGCTGGACTAAGCGGTGTCGTTGCACATTCCTACTGGATTACATAGTGGATGGATCTGCATTACAGAGGGCATCAATTATCTAGTAGTTCTGATCTACACTATTGGGAACTATTATCTAGATTGTCTTCTCTGGAAAGACACCAGCTCTTGCAGGTAGCTTTGAACGCTGAATGTTAGCAGCTATCGTTTCCAGACACCTGAATTTAGCAATCTAAACATCATCTTGGCACTGCAATTAGTTTTGAACATTCAGTACTCACTTTGTGTAAACCAGTAGGAATCAAGATACTATAATGTACAAAAGCTCACCACATCAGTATCTAAGCAAAATACTCCTCGTTTAATACTACTATTATGTGGTCTTGCCCCTGCAATGGATTTGAATTGATTAGTTCCTAGTATGTACATACCAATAAAAAATGTTACATCAAACACTTTATAGAAGCTTGCCATAGCAGTACCTAGATAGGAAACGCACCATGGCTGGTATATAGCTTCAGTAGCAACACACCAGGCAGTACACTTATAGGCAGTGATTGTATTGCCAAGATCTAGTTGGCATTTCATTTTCTCGATGGCCTATGCTTTTTAAATTTGTTTGCAGCACTCAATAGGTTGCAGTGCATGAACAAAATACTTACATGGTGTAAGCTAGCTATGTATGGTTGGAAGCAAATATCAATGGTTGTTATATAGCTGAAGGTGCAAAGACTTATAAAAGGTTAAATATAAGGAATTATCACCCAAAAAGGACAGATAATTGATATATAATCAGAGTGGACATGACACAAGCATGCAACAGGCCTCTAACGGTTTGTTATTGTTTTATTTTCCATGTTTATTACGGTCTGCCTTTTCAGGTAAGTAGCTCCTTCCCGAAGAATGCCCGAGAATGGGAAATCTGTTACGTAATTGAACTTGGCATTCAATTGATTTTACATCAGCATGCTAGGCATTTAGAAAGTAGTGGGGAAGGGAGGCATTTAGGAAACTGCAATTCGATGTCAAGAGATATGTATCAACTGAAGTCTAGTTAAATATGTATGCCAACACCAGCATGGCATATTATGAAGCAAACATAAAAGGTGTTGCTGAACTGAACAAAGTAGAAGGAAGAAGGAAGCATTACCACTGCAACTTCTTGCATAGACCCCTCCTCCTAATGAGCACTGGCAAGCAAAAAATATTAAGCACTGCAATTATCATGGCAGGCAACACTACAATATCAAAGGTGTAAATTGTTTAACATGTTTTTCTCACAGTAAGAAGCTTCTGTGCACATGTATAAGATGAGATTACCAACTGAGATTGCAGCCACTGAACTGCCTGGAATAGCAAATAAGATGATTCACCATAATCATTTTAGAATAGCATAATATAAAGACAAATAGCAACAAACATGCAACACCCAAGCACCTCGTGAGTGCAAAAGGAAGGGCCCGCCAACACCATGCCAGATTTTCCCGGAAGCGGCGAAGCTGGAAGGGTGGAGATGGAGGGGTTGCCCGGCGGCTAAGGTTCATTACCAGGTCGCACGCGGGGACGACATGGGACGCACTCGGTTTTATCCTCTCTGCAACTGTACCTCATTGCCATTTTATCATAATATAATATTGAAGGATATGGCAACACAATTAGATACTTGTAAATGTGTGTTAAGATGAGCATATGGAAGACAGGCTATCAAAGAAACTGGACAATAATGAACCTAGAAAGACGGAGACCATATTTTTTTTTCCAGAACTTGAAATCTCGTGAATAAAACAGCCATTAAAGTGGGCTAACTCCACATCCACTTGCATGTAACCGTGTAAGAATAAGTAAATCAAGTGTTAAGTAGTGAGTTGTGTGTCAAGTGGGATACCTCACGGAGTCACGGTGAACAGCAATGAGAAACAGTTCATACAGATTCATCCATGTTTCTTGATTTATGTATTCCTAGACGCCTGCAACTGATTTTCCAATAATGACTCTGATGCCATAAATATTTCAACAATTCGATCTGTATTGTTCTTCTGACCTGTGTGCCTCCTCGAAATAGGCTTTCGTCCCGCTTTATAAATAAAGCACCACAGTTATACAAGGTTCAGAAACAACACAACGAACACAGCCCCACAACAACAACAGTCTGCTGGGGCAACAGCACAACATGCCCAGAAGAACGAGAAAAACGATACATCCCCAAAGGAAGGGGCCACTCAGAGGCTGGACGACGTAGAAATGCGACGGGCCGCCGCAAGAAGATCCTCCAACATGCCGTCCAGGCGCTCCCTGTCCCGCTGTCTACACAACGGGTACCACTGCTGCAACAAAGCCAAGAAAGAATATAAGGAGTCAGAAGCGCGTCGAGGTAGGATACGCTCAATGACCAACTTATTACGCACAGTCCACAGGGTCCAGGTCAAGGCCGCGAACAATAACCAGAAGAGGCGCCTCCTCCTACCGGTGTTGTTCGCATGGGCCTCGATGAACTCTCCGAGGGCTGAGGCCTGCCACTCAGGCCCCAGCGCCTCCTGGAGGAAGCTCCAGAGGAAACGGGCCACGGGGCAAGAGAACATTATGTGGGTCGTCGTCTCCGAGACCGCACACAATGGACAAAGCCCGTCGCCCGGCCCGTGCCTCTTCGCAACCTCCACCCCAGAGGGAAGGCGATCCCTAAGCAGCTGCCATAGAAAAATCTTTGTCTTGAGCGGGATAGGCGCTTTAAAAAGAGGGGCCGTCCAAGGCAGCGAGGGACCCCTAAATAAGGACCTATAGGCAGTCCGCACGGAGAACGAGCCGGATGGCGTCAAGCGCCAAGAGGGCGAATCTAGTCCTCCCGGTAGAGCGTCCGGGAGGAGGTACCGCAGCTGGGTCAGGCTCAGGGCCTCTCCCTGTGTAATACCGCGACGAAACAATAAATCCCATCCCCCCTGGGCGGCGTCAGCGACAAGAATAGGGGGGTTGGCGCAAATAGCGAAGAGGTCGGGGAAGTCAAGGCAAATGGGGCGACCACCCAGCCACGGGTCGAGCCAGAACATGGTCCCTCTACCATCGCCTATGGAGAGGGATAGTCCCGCTCTAATCTCATGCTTAATGTCCTGGAGGGCTCTCCAAAACTGAGAACCCTCCCGGCGGTCACAAGCAAGAAGTGGCCGGCCCCGTAGGTATTTAGCCTTAATTAACTTAAGCCACAGGCCCCCGTCATCAGAAAGGATCCTCCAGACCCATTTCAGCATGAGGGCCACATTCATGTGGCGAGAGGAGATAATCCCTATGCCCCCAAGATCCTTGGGGGCGCACACATCGGCCCATTTGACCATGTGGTATTTTTGACGGCCTGTCCTGTCCTGCCAAAAGAAGCGTGAGAGCTCTTTGTCAAAGGCCGCATGTACCCCTTCAGGAAGGATGTACATGCCCATGATATACATGGGAAGACTAGACAGACACGAATCAATGAGAACCGTCTTGCTACCCTTGGAGGTGAACCTCCCGCACCACGGTTCAGCTTTCGCTCTAACTCGCCCCACCAAGGGGGCGAGGTCTCTAATAAGGATCCTAGAATCCCTAACAGGTACCCCCAGGTAGTTCACAGGGAAGGTTGCCAACCTGCAATTGAGGTTGTCAGCGATCCGCTGTTGGGTTTCCGGAGGGTACCCCAGGACCACTACCTCACTTTGGTCAAATTTTATTTTGAGGCCCGACATGGCCTCGAAACAGAGGAGTAGGAACTTGGTGTTCTAGATATCTAGGTCCGAACCCTCAAACATGATCATAGTATCGTCCGCATACTGGAGGTGGGTCACCCCTCCACCAGGGATCAGGTGCCCGACCACTCCAGTAATATGGCCCGAGATCCTAGCCCTCTCCAGGATTTCGGCCAGGGAGTCAACCGCCGCGTTAAAGAGGATAGGGGATAGGGGGTCCCCCTGTCGCACTCCACACGCCGGCCTAAAATAGGGACCCACTTCCCCATTAATGTTAATGGCCGTGCTGCCAGTCATCACCGTCTGCATAATCCAGCCAATCATCCGGTCATCAACGCCCCTCCTCTGAAGAACCTGTCGGAGGAAGGACCAATCCAAACGGTCGTATGCTTTTTGGAAGTTTAGTTTTAAGAAGACACCCCTCTGGTGTCGAATCTTGACCTCATGCACAATCTCATGAAGTGCAAGAATTCCATCATGGATGTGGCGGCCCTTAAGGAAGGCAAACTGGTATTGGTGCGTAATCCGCTCCATCACCGGGGCCAACCTCACCGCGCACACCTTGGAGAACAACCGCTGGATAACGTTGATGACAGTAATTGGCCTGAACTGACGTATATCCGTGGCCCCCACTAACTTGGGGATCAAGGTAATAACACCGTAGTTCAGGCGCCCCATATCAAGAGTTCCAACATAGAACTCTTGAAACATTGGCATGATGGTTGATACGCGCGAAGCACACGTCCGTTGGGAACCCCAAGTGGAAGGTATGATGCGTATAGAAGCAAGTTTCCCTCAGTATGAAACCAAGGTTATCGAACCAGTAGGAGCCAAGAAGCACGTGAAGGTTGTTGGTGGAGGAGTGTAGTGCGGCGCAACACCAGAGAAACCGGCGCCAACGTGGAACCTGCACAACACAATCAAAGTACTTTGCCCCAACGTAACAGTGAGGTTGTCAATCTCACCGGCTTGCTGAAAACAAAGGATTAAGCGTATCGAGTGGAAGATGTGTTTGTTTGCAAAGAACAGTAAGAACAATGATTGCAGTAAAATGTATTCAGATGTAAAAGAATGGACCGGGGTCCACAGTTCACTAGAGGTGTCTCTCCAATAAGATAACTAACATGCTGGGTGAACAAATTACAGGCGGGCAATTGACAAATAAAGATTCAATACATATCTACGATGATTACTATGTGATTTAATCAGGGCATTACGACAAAGTACATAGACCACTATCCAGCATGCATCTATGCCGAAATAATCCACCTTCAGGTTATCATCCGAACCCCTTCCGGTATTAAGTTGCGAACAATAGATAATTGCATTAAGTATGGTGCGTATTGTAATCAACACAAATATCCTTAGACAAAGCATCAATGTTTTATCCCTAGTAGCAACAACACATCCACAACCTTAGAACTTTCTGTCACTGTCCCAGATTAAATGGAGGCATGAACCCACTATCGAGCATAATTACTCCCTCTTGGAGTTACAAGTATCAACTTGGCCAGAGCCTCTACTAGCAACGGAGAGCATGCAAGAACATAAACAACACATATATGATAGATTGATAATCAACTTAACATAATATTCTATATTCATCGGATCCGCCAAACACAACATGTAGCATTACAAATAGATGATCTTAATCATATTAGGCAGCTCACAAGATCTAAACAATGATAGCACAAGCGGAGAAGACAACCATCTAGCTGCTATGGACCCATAGTCCAAGGATGAACTACTCACGCATCAATCCGGAGGCGGGCATGATGACGTAGAGCCCCTCGGTGATGATTCCCCTCTGGCAGGGTGCCGGAGGCGATCTCCTGAATCCCCGAGATGGGATTGGCGGCGACGGCCTCTCAGTAATGTTTTCCGTATCGTGGCTCTCGGTACAGGGGGTTTCGCGACGAAGGCTATTTGTAGGCGGAAGGGTAGGTCGGGCGACGCGAGGGGCAGGACAACGAGGACGCGGCTAGGGCCTGGGCCGCGCGGCTAGGGCCTGGGCCGCGCCGCCCTAGTGTCTGGCCACCTCGTGGCCCCACTTCATCTCCCTTTCGGTCTTCTCGAAGCTTCGTGTAAAAATAGGCCCCTGGGCGTTGATTTCGTCCAATTAGAGAATATTTCCTTACTAGGATTTCTGAAACCAAAAACAGCGAAAAACAACAGGCACTTCGGCATCTTGTTAATAGGTTAGTGCCGGAAAATGTATAATAATGCTGTAAAGTATGTATAAAACATTCAAGTATTGTAATAAAAGTAGCATGGAACATAAGAAATTATAGATACGTTTGAGACGTATCAAGCATCCCCAAGCTTAGTTCCTACTCGTCTCGAGTAGGTAAACGATAACACAAATAATTTCTGAAGTGACATGCTACCAACATAATCTTGATCAACATTATTGTAAAGCATATGAGATGAATGGAGTGATCTGAACAAAAGATTGCTAACAAAGATAATAACTAAACAAATGAATCATATAGCAAAACTTTTCATGAATAGTACTTTCAAGACAAGTATCAATAAGAGTTGCATAAGAGCTAACTCATAAGCAATAAATTCAAAGTAGAATGCATTGAAGCAACACAAAGGATGATTAAGTTTCAGCAATTGCTTTCAACTTGTAACATGTATATCTCATGGATATTTGTCAACATAGAGTAATATAAAGTGCAATAAGTAAACATGTAAGAATCAATGCACACAGACACAAGTGTTTGCTTGCTAAGAGAAAGAAGTAGGAAGGACTCAACATAAAAGTAAAAGAAGTAAAGAATCCTTCGCAGAGAAGCATTGATTACTATTTTTGTGCTAGAGCTTTTGTTTTGAAAACATAGAAACAATTTTGTCAACGGTAGTAATAATTCATATGTGCTATGCATAATACTTCCTACAAGTTGCATGTCTCATGCATAGAGTACTAATAGTGCTCGCACCTTGTCCTACTTAGCTCGAAAACACGGATTCTCATCGCATAACATACGTTTCAACCAAGTGTCACAAAGGGGTACTTCTATGCCGCATGTACAAGTGTCTAAGGAAAGCACGCATTGGCTTTTTGATTATTCTCAACTTAGACATCCATACCGGGACAACATAGACAATAGATAATGGACTCCTCTTTTAATGCTTAAGCATTCAACAATAGTTAATATTCTCATAAGAGATTGAGGTTGTATGTCCAAACTGAAACTTCCACCATGATACATGGCTTTAGTTAGCGGCCCAATGTTCTTCTCTAACATATGCATACTCAAATCATTTGATCATGAAATCGCACTTACTTCAGACAAGACGAACATGCATAGCATCTCACATGATATCCAACAAAGATAAAGTTGATGGCGTCCCCGAAACATGGTTACCGCTCAACAAGCAACTTATAAGAATTAAGACACATAACTACATATTCATCACCACAATAGTTTTAAGCTATTTGTCCCATGAGCTATATATTGCAAAGGTAGAGGAATGAAATTTTAAAGGTAGCACTCAAGTAACTTACTTTGGAATGGCAGAAAAATACCACATAGTAGGTAGATATGGTGGACACAAATGGCATGGAGTTTGGCTCAAGGTGTTTGGATGCACGAGAAGCATTTCCTCTCAGTACAAGGTTTGGGCTAGCAAGGTTGTTTGAAGCAAACACAAGTATGAACAGGTACAACAAAACTCACATAAGAACATATTGCAAGCATTATAAGGCTCTACACTGCCTTCCTTGTTGTTCAAACACTTTACCCGAAAATATCTAGACTTAGAGAGACCAATCATGCAAACCAAATTAAACAAGCTCTACGGTAGTTCTTCATTAATAGATTAAACTACATGATGCAAGAGCTTAAACATGATCTATGAGAGCTCAAACAATTGCCAAATTGCCAAACCATATGCAGCATTTTCCGATTCCAACCAAATAGCAATCTAACGAAGCAATAAGACTTCGCCATGAACATTAAAGCACAATTAAGAACACAAGTGTTCCATATGAAAAAGCGGAGCGTAATATCTCCAATACAAGAATGGTGGGATCCAACTTTATTCAAACCAAAACAAAAATAAAAGCAAACCGACGCTCCAAGTAAAGAACATAAGATGTGATGGAATAAAAATATAGTTTCACTAGAAGTGACCTGATAATGTTGTCGATGAAGAAGGGGATGCCTTGGGAATCCCCAAGCTTAGATGCTTGAGTCTTCTTAAAATATGCAGGATGAACCACCGGGCATCCCAAGCTTAGACCTTTCACTCTTCTTGATCATAGTATATCATCCTCTTCTCTTGACCCTTGAAAACTTCCTTCACACAAACTTCAAGCAAACTCATTAGAGGGTTAGTGCATAACCAAAAATTCACTTATTCAGAGGTGACACAATCATTCTTAACACTGGACATTGCACAAAGCTTCTGAAAGTTAATGGAACAAAGAAACTCATTCAACATAGCAAAAGCGGCAATGCGAAATAAAAGGCAGAATCTGTCAAAAACAGAACAGTCCGTAAAAATGAATCTGACAGGGGCACTTAACTTGCTCAAATGGAAAAACTCAAAACTAATGAAAGTTGCGTACATATCTGAGGATCACGTAAATTTGCATTTTTTTCGATTTTTTACAGAGACTTATGCAAGAATTCGTGACAGACAGCAATGCTGTTTCTGCGCAGCGATCCCAAATATAACATCAACTTTAACATAAAAACTTTACTTGGCACAAAAACATGATAAGGAGAGGTTGCTACAGTAGTGAAAAACTTCCAAGACTCAACAATACAGTAAATAAAATGAAACTTGGATTATCTCCCAAGAAGTGCTTTTAACGCCTTTCAGCTAGCAGAAAGTGCAAATCAAGTAACATCAAGAGATGAAGCATCAACATCATAACTTGTTCTAATAATAGAATCAAAAGGCAACTTCATTCTCTTTCTAGGGAAGTGTTCCATACCTTTCTTGAGAGGAAATTGATATTTAATATTACCTTCCTTCATATCGATACACAGCACCAACGTTGAAGAAAAGGTCTTCCCAACACAATAGGACAAGATGCATTGCATTCAATATCCAAGACAACAAAATCAACGGGACAAGGTTATTTTTAACCGTAATGCGCACATTATCAATCCTCCCCAAAGGTTTCTTTTTAACATTATCGGCGAGATTAACATCCAAATAACAATTCTTCAATGGTGGCAAGTCAAGCATATCATAAATCTTTTTAGGCATAACAGAAATACTTGTACCAAGATCACATAAACATTATATTCAAAGTCATTGAATTTCATTTTAATTATGGGCTCCCAACCATCTTCTAACTTCCTAGGAATAGAAGCTTCAAGTTTTAATTTCTCTTCCCTAGCTTTAATGAGAGCATTTGTAATACGTTTTGTAAAGGCTAAATTTATAGCGCTAGCATTGGGACTTCTAGCAAGTTTTTGTAAGAACTTTATAACTTCAGTAATATGACAATCATCAAAATCTAAACCATTATGTTCTAAGCAATGGAATCATTGTCACCAATATTTTGAAAAATTTCAGCAGTTTTATCACAACAAAGCAGTTTCAATAGTTTCAGGCAATTTTGCACGCTTTGCACTAGGAGAGAAACATTGCCAACACCAATTATTTTACCATTGATAGTAGGAGGTGCAGCAACATGTGAAGAATCAACATTACTAGTGGTGGTAATAGTCCATACTTTAGCTACATTATTTTCTTTAGCAAGTTTTTATTTTTCTTCTCTATCCCACCTAGCATGCAATTCGGCCAACAATCTAATATTATCATTAATTCGAACTTGGATGGCATTTGTTTTAGCAAACCTAGCATCTTGAACTTCCTCAGGCATAACATTAAATTTTAAAATATCAACATCAAGAGCAAGACTATCAACCTTAGAAGCAAGAATATCAATTTTACCAAGCTTTTCTTCAACAGTTTTATTGAAAGCAGTTTGTGTACTAATAAATTCTTTAAGCATGACTTCAAGACCAGAGGGTACACTCTTATTATTGTTGTAAGAATTAACATAAGAATTACATAACCATTACCATTATTAGAAGGATATGGCCTATAGTTGTTGTTACCATAATTATTCCTATAAGCATTGTTGTTGAAATATTTTTCTTAATGAAATTCACATCAACATTTTCTTCTTGAGAAACTAATGAAGCTAAAGGAACATTATTAGATCAATATGAGATCTACCATTTGCAAGCATAGACATAATAGCATCAATCTTATCACCCAAAGAAGAGGTTTTCTTCAACAGAATTTACCTTCTTACCTTGAGGAGTTCTTTCAAGTGCATTCAGAATAAGTGATCATCATATCATCAAGTAATTTAGTCGCCCTGTGGTGATGGACATAAAGTAAATCCATTTGAATCCAATAGGTTTCTTTAGGAAAAATTCAATCCGCATAAAAGGTTTGGATAATCATCCAAGTAGTCAGTCCATGGGTTGGGCAATTCTTTACCAAAGATTTCATTCTCTCCCATGCTTGAGCAACATGTTCATTATCAAATTGTTTAAAATTCATTATGCTACTTCTCAAATATATAATCTTAGCAGGAGGATATTATTTACTAATAAAAGCATCTTTGTATTTACTCCATGAATCAATACTATTCTTAGGCAAAGATAGCAACCAATCTTTAGCTCTTCCTCTTAAGGAGAAAGGAAACAATTTTAGTTTTATAATATCACCATGTATATCCTTATACTTTTGCATTTCACAAAGTTCAACAAAATTATTAAGATGGCAGCACATCAAAAGTACTAACACAGAAAATTGCTCTCTCATAACAAGATTTAGTAAAGCAGGTTTAATTTCATAGAATTCTGTGTAGCAAGTGGAGCAATAGGAGTACATATAAAATCATTATTATTTGTGCTAGTGAAATCACACAACTTAGTATTTTCAAGTACCCATTATACACAGTAAAATAAACTAAGCAAATAAAGTAAAGACAAGTAACTAATTTTTGTGTGTTTTTGATATAGAGAAAAAGAAGAAAGTAAAAAAGCAACTAAATTTTTTGTGTTTTCTTTAAGTGCAGCAAACAAAGTAGTAAATAAAATAAAGCAAGACAAAAACAAAGTAAAGAGATTGGAAGTGGAGACTCCCTTGCAGCGTGTCTTGATCTCAGCGGCGCCATAAATTTAGCTTGATACGCGCGAAGCACACGTCCGTTGGGAACCCCAAGTGGAAGGTATGATGCAAGCAAGTTTCCCTCAGCATGAAACCAAGGTTATCGAACCAGAGGAGCCAAGAAGCATGTGAAGGTTGTTGGTGGAGGAGTGTAGTGCGGCGCAACACCTGAAACCGGCGCCAACGTGGAACCCGCACAACACAATCAAAGTACTTTGCCCAACGTAACAGTGAGGTTGTCAATCTCACCTGCTTGCTGAAAACAAAGGATTAAGCGATCGAGTGGAAGATGGTGTTTGTTTGCAAAGAAAAGTAAGAACAATGATTGCAAAGAATGTATTCAGATAAAAGAATGGACCGGGGTCCACAGTTCACTAGAGGTGTCTCTCCAATAAGATAACTAACATGCTGGGTGAAAAAATTACCCGGGCAATTGACAAAAAGATTCAATACATATCAACGATGATTACTATGTGATTTAATCAGGGCATTACGACAAAGTACATAGACCGCTATCCAGCATGCATCTATGCCTAAATAATCCACCTTCAAAGTTATCATCCGAACCCCTTCCGGTATTAAGTTGCGAACAACAGATAATTGCATTAAGTATGGTGCGTAATGTAATCAACACAAATATCCTTAGACAAAGCATCAATGTTTTATCCTTAGTAGCAACAGCACATCCACAACCTTAGAACTTCTCTCACTGTCCCAGATTAAATGGAGGCATGAACCCACTATCGAGCATAATTACTCCCTCTTGGAGTTACAAGTATCAACTTGGAGCCTCTACTAGCAACGGAGAGTATGCAAGAACATAAACAACACATATATGATAGATTCATAATCAACTTAACATAATATTCTATATTCATCGGATCCCGCCAAACACAACATGTAGCATTACAAATAGATGATCTTGATCATGTTAGCAGCTCACAAGATCTAAACAATGATAGCACAAGCGGAGAAGACAACCATCTAGCTATCGCTATGGACCCATAGTCCAAGGATGAACTACTCACGCATCAATCCGGCGGGCATGATGACGTAGAGCCTCCGGTGATGACCCTCTCCGGCAGGTGCCGGAGGCGATCTCCGAATCCCCGAGATGGGATTGGCGGCCTCTCGCAATGCTTTCCAGACGTGGCTCTCAGACAGGGGTTTCGCGACGAAGGCTATTTGTAGGAAGGGTAGGTCGGGCGACGCGAGGGGCCCAGAACAGGTCGCGCGCTGGGGCCGGGCCGCGCCGCCCTGGTGTCCGGCCACCTCGTGGCCCCACTTCGCCTCCTTTCGGTCTTCTGGAACGTGTAAATAGGCCCCCGGCGTTGATTTCATCCAATTCCTAGAATATTTCTTACTAGGATTTTCTGAAACCAAAAACAAGAAAACAGGAATCGGCACTTCGGCATCTTGTTAATAGGTTAGTGCCGGAAAATGTATAATAATGCTGTAAAGAATGTATAAAACATTCAAGTATTGTAATAAAAGTAGCATGGAACATAAGAAATTATAGATACGTTTGAGACGTATCAATGGTCTCCTGGAGTTTCGTCCAGAATTTCTGGAAGAAGATAACCGGAAGCCCATCAGGGCCAGGGGCCGAGCTAGCCTTCATGCCCTCGAGCGCGCTCCGGACTTCCGTAGAGAGGAACGGAAGGGTAAGAGCGGCATTCTCATCGTCGGAGACCCAGGCCCTAGCTGGCCACAGTTCTGCCGCGAGGGCAACCCCAGTCCTGGGGCCAGCCGCAAAGAGGCCTTTATAGAAGGAATAAATATGGGTGGTGATCTCCCCGGCCTCCTCCAGTAGGAGATCACCATCCCAGAGACAGGGGATGGAACACTTCCGCCGACGGCCATTCGCAATCGCATGGAAGTAGGCAGTGTTCGCATCCCCCTGGAGGAGCCAATTCTGGCGACTCCGTTGTCGCCAGAAGACCTCCTCCCCACGGTAGATCTCCATGAGCGAGTGTTCAAGGGCATAGCGCTGAAGCCACTCCTCAGCGGCTAAGCCCTCCTCGTCCACCGCGCGATCTAACTCCTGAATCTGACGGAGGAATAGGTCCTTCTTCTGGCGTACCTCCGCCCCGAGGGTAGCCCCCCAGCCTCTCATAAACTGGCGGGCAAGCTTCGTGCAGTGATGCCAAACATCAACCGCGTTGAAGACCCGCGGAGGGGACTCCGCCGCCCGCTCCCACTTGTAGCCAACCGCCTCCACGAACCCTGGCTGATTGAGCCAGAAGTTTTCAAAGTGGAAGCGGTTTAGCCTCGGGGGGTAGATCCCCCCGAGCACAGTAGGAGAGGGGAGTGATCAGACCCGATCCTGGTAGCCGCCCTGAGGGTGCATAATGGGAATTCCACTTCCCATTCAACCGACACAAAGACTCGATCCAGCACACTCTGTATCGGGTCAATGCGGTTGTTGCTCCAAGTGAACCGAGCTCCCACTCGTGTGATCTCTCTAAGGGCGAGATCCGCAAGGCAGTCGTTGAAAATCCTCATCCTAGGGATGTCCACGCGACTCGAGCACTTGTCCTCCGGGGAGCGTATCAAGTTAAAATCGCCAGCCACCACCACAGGGGTGGTACACCGGTCGATCTTATCCCGCAGCTCCTCCAAGAAGGACTGAGATCTCGAATGGTCCGCCGGCCCGTAAACAATAATAACCTCCCAGCTAAGGTTAGATCGTTTATGGGTGATGGCCATACTCACGAAGAACTCGCCGTGCTCCATATCCTCGACCTCGAAGGTATCCTCCTTCATGCCAAGAAGGATGCCGCCCGAGTGGCCCGAAGCAGGGCGCCAATGCCAGGCGAACTTGTGTCTACTAAGACCCTCCAGCTCGTGGAGGAGGAAGGACTCCTTAATCGTCTCTTGGAGCCCCACAATATCCACGTTCTCGTGGCGCATGTACTCCTTCAGTTGTTGTTTGCGACCCTGGGCCTCGAACCCCCTGATGTTCCAAATGAGTGAGAAGAAGGGATCACTCATTGGAGCACACCAGATTGGGGGGTTCCCCTACTGGGAACCGATCGAGCCCTACTACGCGTCGAGGGTCCGGACGGTGGTCTAGGAGGTCTCCCTCGTGGACCCCCAACCTGGGGGGCCGCGTCAGAGCTATCCAAAGGAATAGACCCATTGGTAGGCTCCAGACCAAACCCAGGTGCCAGATGCACAGGGTCGGTCAGGGTCGCGGCGGTCACCCTCTCGCGCTCCAACTGAGCACGAGAGGCTGCGAGCACGCCATCGTAGACCTCCTTGGCCTGAATCGCCGCCAGCTGTTCAGCCCGAGGGCCGCGTTCACCCCTGAAAATCACACCACAATCTGACGCCACCTGACCAAGGTGGTCGAGCGACGCCGTAGCAAGAACAGAGAATCGAGAGCCTGAGGGGGGAGAAGGGGGGACAGAGGGGGAGGGGCGAGGAATGGGGCGGGTACCTGAGTCGAGGTTGCGGGCTGCAGCCCGCTGCTCTGCCTGTTCAGCAACAGTCGGCTCCATCGCCTCTGCCCCGGTGCGGGAGCGAGCGAGCCTAGCGCTGTGACGGGACGGCTGAGTGGACTGGCGCTGGCGCCGCGGGGCCCTCGCCTTGGCTCCAGCCACGGGAGTGTGGGGGAAGACCGAGGCTGGCTCCAGGACGGTAGGACCAGGGGTCGCAGGGCCCAGGGGCGAGGTGGGAGTAGAGCCCGGGGAGCGCGTGTAGCAGACCAGCCCTAGCGACCTCGGGGACTGCGGGGGGCACACGTCCAACCCCACGCTCGCTGACGACGTCTCCTGCGGGAAGTTGGACCCGTACTCCAAGATGGATAGGTCGCAGGACTCCACGGTGACGGCTGGGGGGCGCGCGGGGTCGTCGTCCCCATCTTGGCCGGCGCGCTCCTGTGAGACTGCGCCGACTGTACCCCAGGCCTGGCGTCCAGAGCTGCTGAAGCCCCGGCCCCGATAGCAGGAAACTGTGTGTAAGTTCATGTCTTCAGTACAGAGATTTCTGTGAGGCAAAACAGAGGAGATCGATTCACAGTGGCCTGCTTGGTGCCTGAGATAGAGCGCCACCGATCGTGACGCAGCAGAACCACAGGAGAACTGCACAGAAGAATAGCATATTAGGTGGAAAGGAAAGAAAGAACCGGCCTCGCCGATCCTGCTCGCCGTCCAGCCTCCTCAACGCGGACAGTAGAAGGGAAAGGAAAGATTCGCCCTCGTTGCTCGCTGTCCCGCCTCGGCGCCGCCGCCAATCCAACTCCATGCGAAGTAGCACGGCGGCCAGATCAGCGCGCCGCCGCCATGCCATGCCCGGATTCGGGAAGTCGGCGCGATGCCGCTCCTCCCCGCATGCT
Organism: Lolium multiflorum; assembly: GCA_030979885.1. Lineage (NCBI taxonomy): Eukaryota > Viridiplantae > Streptophyta > Magnoliopsida > Poales > Poaceae > Lolium > Lolium multiflorum. The sequence continues at coordinate 247,527,775 of CM061747.1, forward strand.
GCTTCCATCGCTGTTCTTTCTGTCCTCGAGTTCTGGGTGCTCGGCTAGGGAAGGTCAAGGCGTGGGGCAACTCGGGCGAGGAAGAGAATTATCCTGGTTCTCGCCGACATGCAAAACAGCCTCCTCCCCCGCCGAATAGCCACCAACGCGGCGACCGTCGCCACCATCCCGACGAGCCGTAAACTCCTCGTAGGCTCCTGCTCGCCGGCACGGCACCCAGTCGGTCTCCTCCACCGATTCCCCGCAGTCGCGAGCCGGCGAAGCCGTTCTGCTCTTATGCACGACTCCCGGGGCAACCCCAGTCGCCTCGGTCGTTGGCGCGTCTCCCAGCCTCCTCCTACTGCTCCGCCTGGCTGCTTCATCCTCGGCCTGCTGCCACGGAATTTCGGCCAGGGAGGAAGTCGGTGTCGTTGCCTAATCGACGATACCTCGGAGGAGGGATCCTCACAAGGGGGAGAAGAAGTAGGGGCCATAGGGAGGAGTGCACATGGGACGGTGGTACGCGAGTTACCCAGCTTCGGAACACCTGCACGATGACAGGGCCTACCGCCGCTTGTCTGAATTATCCGGCGCTGCGCGTTGTTACAATGGTGTGGTTGTGCCTCTAGGGCTCCCGGGATCCGGCTTATATAGACGCACGGATCTAGGGTTTACATGGAGAGTCCTAGCCGGAATACAAGTTGCCTAACTACGGTACAATATCTTGCCGTGTACGTCAAGGATCCGCCTTCCTCCCGGTCGGCCGGATCCGGATACTTTATGGGCGTCCACGGATCCGGCCTCCTTCGTAGGTCGGTTAAGATCCTCTCTCCTCGGGCTGGACTTCATCCTTAATGATCAACAAGAATGGGCCGCCCGATGGGCCGTATGCCACCATCACCGTCTGTGGGCCACCCGGGCTTGCCGGATCCAGGCCATGTCGTTGATATACCCATAAAGTATACCCACAACAGTAGCCCCCGAAGTTCTCCGAGATTCATCATTCCTCCAATTTTAGTTAACTCAGATCCGAAGAGAATCTTGAAGAACTTCCAAACTTTCTTGTTTCCGACATCATCTTCTCGGAAATCATATGTCCTTCAATAACGATAATGTAACGGAGTTTCCATCTTTCCCGCGCACAACCTCCTAATTTCCCGCGCTAAATTTTCAGATGCGAATCTTCAGCCGGAAATTTCGGGAGCGCACGGTTAAGTTACCCCACGTCATTTTACCGCTTACCTAAGACACGCGTCATGTATCCAACGGTGAGACCGTTCAGTTTCCACCGTCGATCTGAATCGCGAATCTCCGCGAGGTCTATAAATACCCCCACGCGCGGTAACTTTGCATTCTTTCACCGCATTACCCACTTCGTCTTCCACCTTCGACCGCGCCGCCGCTCGGATCTCAACTCCGGCGAATTCACCCGCAGGAAGCTTCGTCCACCGCCGTTCCAAGGCTCCTCTCAATCCAAGATCATCGCGTTTGAACGGGAAATCCATCCCGCCGCCGATCCGTGGTCAAGCGGAGAGATTTGCTTCAAATCCGGCGACCTTCACCCTACCGAAGTACCGCCGGACCGCCGCGCCATTAACGGTACGTGCACCGGACTTGTAGAAGAAAAAGTAGACTAGAATAGTTTCCGGTTACTCAACTTAGTTTGCATGGGTGCAGCCGGAAGTATGCCGCTTGATTCACACTGTCTGGTAGTTCTCCGAATAGCCCGGATCCCAGTTCGCTAGAACCAATCTGTCCGGATCCCATAGCATATCTACCACCATATGTTTCTGACATTAGACTTGCTCAACCATTCTCCGCCTCTTCCAGTACCAAACTAGGCCGGATTCCAACCACTCAAGAGCTCGAAGAGGAACTCCAAGGTCAAGCTAAAATGGCAGCCAAGGTCCAGGAGACGGAAAACAAGAAGGCCTCCAAGGCTCGGATCCGCGAAGGAGAGCGGGGTCAATGGTGGCCCTGTGAAACTACCGACGTGGAGCTTAGAGAGCTCCAAAACGAGGGTATGATCTCTGCTCACTGGAGCTTCATACGCGACACCGTCGTCCCCAAGCCCGTAGCCGGAGAAGTTGTCATGACCAAGGCTTGGGTAGAACGCGGACTATCGCTCCCCTGTTCGGAGTTCTTTCTCTCCGTCCTCAACACATACGGGCTTCAGCCCCACAATATCTGCCCCAACTCATACCTTCTGCTCTCCAACTTCGCGACACTTTGCGAAGGGCATCTCGGAATCCGACCAGATGTCAAGTTATGGCAGTTTTTCTTCCGAGTGAAGAAGGAAACGAAGGATAAAGCTATGCTGAACTGCGGGAGCATGACGTTCATGCTCCGACCTGGCCGCATGTATCCACCTCACGACTCGCACGAATCCGTCTGGTACTGGAACGTCGAATGGTTCTATGAAAAGAACGCCTCGGTTCCGGACATTCACAATGGTTTGCCCAAGTTCAACAACGAGCCTTCGGAAGAGCTCGCAAGCTGGAGCTTCGTCCCCTCGCTCGCCCAAACTCCTATCTTAGAGAAGGCGGCGCGGAGAATCTCCTGGTTAGTCCACGACGGGCTAATCGGAGCTCAGCTTACATTTAGCTGGTTCACCCCGGATCCAGCAGCGGTATAATGCGATTAATCTGCGCACACCGGGGCGGACGACCAGCTCCGAGCTACCCGCCACGACCTTCCGGTTGATTCCCTCAAAAGGAGAATCAAAACGCTCGTGAAGATAGGCCGGGGCCAACCGGTCCCGGAATTGATCAAGGATATCTACACAAACAACCAGTGTCCTCCGGTAAGCTCTGATCCCTTCGTTACTTCAAACTTCACAAGTTTTTGGATGTTGACTAACATATAATAGCTTTCCTTCCAGCTCGATACTTTGGCGGAGGAAAACTTTGCGCCATACTTCGTGTCCCCGCGGCGACGCGGCGGAGGAGGTTCCGAAGACGATGAGGAGGAAGAGGAGCAGGCACCCCGGAAGGCGGCCCCTCAACCTTCAAGCGTCCCCGCGCCAAAGCTTCGGCTCGAAGCCGGAGCCAGCGGCGAGGCCTCCGCCAAGAAGCCCAAGACCATCAAGCCCCCTCCGCTAGACTCGAGGAAAGCGGAGCGAGAACGTTTGAAGATGCTTGCCACAGCAGGCAAACGCTCGCGCCCCATTATCCCCGGCGCCCCGTAAGTTTCCGAGTGATTCGGTGGTGCTGTGTTTTAGCTGGTCCTTGGTCAGGTTCATCTTCTCCAGGGTTTCCAAGTACATGATGTTCAGGCTAGCTCCTCCATCCATAAGGCACTTGGAGAAGTCATACCCGTCTATGCGGGGACTTACAACCAGAGCGTAGCATTCTTTGGGGATGACGGCCGGGTGATCCGACCTGTCAAAAGTACAGGCTTTCTCCGACCACTTGACATACTGCGGCACAGCCGGAACCGTGGCGTTCAAGAGCCGGAGCGCCGATTTTTCGCGCGGACAGTTGGTGTCCGAGGAAGGTGTGGTAGGTTCCACACTCTTTTTGCCGAAGGGATTGATTTGTTAGCTGCGGTACCCTCCTTGTTCCGGCGTCGTCCTCATCCATGGCCTCGAAGTCCTCTTCTTTGTCTTTGTTCTTGCCCTTGCCTCCTTTGCCACGTGGGCGGTGCTTCCGGGCTCGCTTGTACCCTGCCTCCGGGTCGTTCTTGAGATCATTGACCCACTTGCAGTTGCGATTGGTCTGAGTGGATTTGCCCGTAGCCGGATCCGATGAGCCGTGCACGGCATATCCCGTATTCTTCGTACGTTTGGGGGGCGGGATCCGCTGTGGTGACCTCGCGTCGCGCTGCCGGCCCCTGCCGCTCCGCCTCCACGTTCGCGCCTCTTCCGCCTCCTGAACCTCCGCGTTGAACGTCATGGCGACCATGTCGGATCCGCCGCCTTCTGGTCTTCGGGGGTTCTTCCGCTTGTTGCTGTTGCTGACGCCGTTGTCACGGTTTTTCTTTGTTGCAGGGGTATGGCTGTAGCTGCGAGATCTCCGCCTGCGTCGTCATCGGCGGCAGTGTGATCGCTAGCGATGTTTATCATCTCGTCAAGAGTGAGCTTGTTCGCGTTCACTGTGCAAGTAAGCTTGTGGCGCAGCAGCCCCCACGCGCTGACCACCAATGAAGGCGTGCATTGCCGTGCGGTTATCTACGTTCTCGCACTCGTTTCGGTTGCCAACCATCGGGTGAGGAAGCTCCGGATGTTTCACCCTTCTTCGGATGCATGCTTGAAGGTCGCTGGTGGTGGCCGGTCTCGTAGGTGCCCCTGAAGTGGTTCTCGAAAGCCTTCTTCAGGTTCAACCAGCAAAAGATAGTGTTTTCCTCGAGGTCACCGAGCCAAACACGAGCTGGACCAATAAGGTACAACTGGAGCATGCGGCAGGCTATATTCGGGGTTCCTCCGGCGAAGGTTACCATTGTAGTAATCCTCAATCAGGTATCCGGCCTCTCTGCCATCATAATGCTTCAGGTTTCCCGGTAGCTTAAGGTTCAAGCTTCTTGGCTTTGGTCATCCGCCAAAGCACCTTGGGCCAATGTAGTCGGATTTGTACTCGTTGAGCGCTCCCGGCATCGGGGACCGCGCGGGTGATTTTGAGCGAACGGATCTCCGGCCTCTCTCCGCCTCCACCTCCGCCTCCACCTGGTGGCGAGGGGATCTGCGAGGGGGCCCGTGAGATGTTCTTCCGCCTTCGGACTCTCGCGCTGCTCCCGCGGCTGGCTCCGGCCGTGGCTCCCTTCCTCTTGGTGGTGATCGCCTCCGTCGTTCCGGCTCGGCGGTGCGCGCTCTTCGTGCCGGCTCCTTCTAGGTTCCCGCGTTCTTGATTCCGACGAAGCTCAGGCTCGCGGTCTTGGTTCCGGCTCCTGCGTGGCTCCGGCGTACGCTCCCTGCTCCTGTTCCTAGGAGGCGGCATGTTGTCGCGGATGTTGATTCCACCTGGCCCATGGGGCATGGTGTTTCCGGCGGGACTGCGACGTCGAGGGGTAGCGGGGGACGCGAAGCTCGAGGTGGTGGTGATGGAACACGATACTTGTCTCTGCCAGCATACATCGGATCCTTTCCCTTTGCCGGATTTTTCGGAGTTGAATCCGATGGCACCGGGATTGGATTTGGATGATCTCTGACTTTCCTCCTGCGCTCCGTGGATCCGGTGCGCGACTCGCCATCACGGTGTTGACTCGCTATGGCGTCCGCGTGGATATGCAATGTTCCGGATTGGATTCCAACTGCGCGAAGTATCTGCCTTGCTCGTTGCTGCATCGCTGATGCAACGAGCTCCGGACGTAGTTGATGTCAATCTCCTCGTCCTTCTTCTTGAGCTCCGCAGCCTTCTTCATGTTATCCTTTGGAGTTGCGGGCTGTTCCGTGGGTGTTGGTAATCTTGCGGGGAGGGATGGCTTCTCGAGCGATCCTATCAACCTCCGCCTGCGCAGAGGCTACCCTTTCCTCCCATTCCTTTCGGAGCTTCTTGACTGTTGCCAGCATTTCGTCGACCTCGCGATCCTTCTTTAGGGAGTGGTCCACAAAGTTCGCAGCTATGGTTCTTTCTTCTAGCATTGCGGCTGCGGTCCTGGCAAATTTCTGAGCTGTTGCGCATCTCCGCCTTTTGCTTCTAAGGCCTCCGGATCTGCAGCCTCCTCGGGAGTTATTGGTTTGTTGAGAATATCAGATTGCGCGACTAAATCCATGCGTGCTTGCTCGACCATCTCTTTAGGTGACAGGACATCCTTTCGTGGTCGCGCCCGATCTAAGGGAGACCTTACGTTGGATGGTCCTGGGTCGGAGGTGGAGTCTTCGTCTTCCGCTTCCTGCTGATCCGGTGCTGATTGCTAGAACCTGCATTGGCTGGGCGGATTCGCGTCAGCTTGTTCACCACCTCCGAGTTCCTCGAGCTTGCGGTTGAATTCATCCGTATCCATGGAGGAGGATTCGCCGGAGGTTGGGCTTAAGTTGCCGAGGATTGATTCCTCGGGATTTCTGGCTCTATCTTGTTCCGGGGCGTCGCTATCTCCGACAGCCTCTTGCTGATCCGGAGCGTCGCCGTTCCGGTACCTCAACCTGCAAGGGGTTAGCTCCGTCCTCAAGGGGGGCTGCGGTGTGGGCCAAGAAGTGCACGAAGTGACACCTTTGCTTATCTAACACCTGGGAGACCCGCGGATCTCATTGGTCTTCCACCGTTTTCCCTGCTCAGGCGGATTGGGTGGGCTTTGATTTTCCTGATCTAAGGCGGAATCTTCCTTAAGAAGTTCCCGCGACTCAGATCGGATCTTCGCGACGGCGTCCAGCTCGAGGCGGACGCGTCAGCATTACTTACCGTTTCCGTTGGAATCGACGGTCTCGCCGATGAAGATGTGGATGCCGCCGATTGGGACGATGGAGAGCTTGACGGGGACCTAGCCGGAATCCAGAATTCGTCCGGAGGGACGATCGGAAAATTCTCGGCGTAAAGTACGCGCCCCACAGCGATCGAGTCGTCGTAGCTTCCCATGGCGGAGCCCTCCCGGTTCCGGCCTCCACGCCTGGCCCCACGGTGGGCGCCAACTGTCGTTGCCTAATCGACGCGATACCGGAGGAGGGATCCTCACAAGGGGAGAAGAAGTAGGGGCCATAGGGCGGAGTGCACACGGGACGGTGGTACGCGAGTTACCCAGCTCGGAACACCGCACGATGACAGGCCTACTGCTGCTTGTCTGGAATTATCTGGACGCTTGCGCGTTGTTACAATGGTTGTGGTTGTGCCTCTAGGGCTCCGGGATCCGGCTTATATAGACGCACGATCTAGGGTTTACATGGAGAGTCCTAGCCGGAATACAAGTTGCCTAACTACGGTACAATATCTTGCCGTGTACGTCAAGGATCCGCCTTCCTCCTGGTCGTGCTGGATCCGGATACTTTATGGGCCTCCACGGATCCGGCCTCCTTCGTAGGTCGGTTAAGATCCGGCTCCTCGTTCCTGGGCTGGACTTCATCCTTAATGATCAACAGCAACTGGGCCGCCCGATGGGCCGTATGCCACCATCACCGTCTGTGGGCCACCCGGGCTTGCCGGATCCATGCCATGTCGTTGATATACCCATAAAGTATACCCACAACAGTCGGCTTAGGTAGAGATCAACCAAGCTACCAAAAAGGAATTTCACGGAGGAGATCATGGGAGAGGAGGCGGAGAAGGAGAGTATATGTTGGGGACGTATACAAATTGTCCACTCTGGATTGCTCGAGCGTGGGGTCGGTGGCCGCTTTGACTACCGCTTTGAAGCCAACGTCGTGCTGAGGGAAAAAAAGTAATTTGCTTCTGAAGCAACAACGGCGGCTAGCAACCGAGCAATGACTAAGAACCGGTAACCCTCCGGTTAAAAAAAGGAAAACGTAGAAACGATTGATGAAGTAAATCAATGTACAAACCAGAAAATGTGACGACGTGTCACGTAACTATTGAATGAATGAAAGGATAAATAGCACATGAACAGTGTCCAAATAAATCTAGAGTGTCTAAACTGTTTGAACTTTATATAGTGTACTAGAAGGACCTGGCTTGCTTTGCCGCGCCCGTTTTTTTGTTCCTGATCTTTTTTTTTCCATTGTTTGGCCATAGTGGGTTGCAGTTAAGCTTTTTTTTTGAATGTGCAGTTAAGCTCGTTGCTAGGTGGCATTGTAGGGTCCATTCTTTACTTGTCGTGAATTCTTTTGTACACCTGATCATTATTCTTTGATTTTATTTTTGAAGTCTTTGATAAATAAGTTTTTTTTGAGAACATAGTACAACGCAGACGCTCACAAGCACGCATGTACAAACACCCCTATGAACGCACGCACACCCTACCCCTATGAGCACCTCCGAGGGACTGAGCCGGCATATCATGAGGTTGACGAAGTCACCACTGGCGCCTCGCTGTTGACCGGCACGTCACCTACCACTGAAAACATAGCGCCGGTTAAATCCCGGAATAAATCCAGGTAAATGTAAACACCCATGCCAAGTCTAGGACTTGAACCTGGGTGGGCTGGTTCCACCACAATGATAAATAAGTTGACTGATCAATATGAAACAAATTCTAAAAATCGAAAGAACAACATGAAGCAACAAAAGATTAAACTATAATGGTGCAATACAAAATTAACAGTGTACACAAGATTGTTTTTATATATATATTTCTCATTCATCAGCCGCTGAGCATTTGCTATACATATGGATAAAAGCTCGGTTCTACTATTATCTTGATAGGTAGAGCCTTTGATTTCACCAAACCTTCGAACGCCGGTCTGCTAATTGCTACTTAAAGTCAACTCAGTTTACACCAAGTGTAAGTGCAGACCATAGATTATAGTTGGCCAACCAGTAGGTTTGCTATGCAGACAAAAAAGAACGACACGGAAAAGAAAACACATCAAGGATAATCAGGCATTCATGTACTTGAAAAGAACTTGACGACCTGATTTTAGAGCACACCCGGGAGCTTTTTCAGCGCGTGCATTTTTCTTTTTCTTTGCACCATTTTCTTTTTTTTGGGATTCTATGGTGAGGTACTATCTTCTCTCGTACTCACTGGTGTGCGCTAATTATATTCATTTTAATGATGAATTTTAGTCGCAAAATTAGATACTCCCTCTAGATACATCTATTTTTTGACAATTATTTTGAGTATTACTGTTCCAATCTTTCACTATATATCACGTATCAACAAATATAAATAAGCAAACAAATAATAACATGAAAAGCCCTTCTACATGGGAGCAAATCATTCTGCATTAGCGTGGCACCAGGGAGCAAAGCTAAGAAGCACAGAACTACAAAATCACTGAATCAGTAGCGCTCGTGAAAGAGTCATGTAAACAGAGTTCAGGGAGAAAAATCTGATACGCACAAGCAATTGGCACTGTGATGGCGGCCTCGCCTCCGTATGCTCTGCTCCATGGCCTGATGATGGCCTTGCATGGTCGCCGTAATTCAACAGAGAGACGACGGAGACGTGGCGGAGCTAGACTGCTTGGGATTAGCCAGGACAGTACCATGTATAATAAAGCTGACAGTATTGAACGCCTGTCAGCAACTGGAGAAGCAGCGGATCATCCTCCAGGTTGTACGGATGGACGATCAGCAGTGCTGCATTACTTGGCGCAATGGCTACTATGATTCAGTGGTTACTATGAATGATTCAGCATATTGCATTAAGCCTATCTTCTAATCTTCTATACAAATGAAGAATGAAGAAATAGTAATACACACACAGCCAAGAAATTACTATAGGGCCATGGACATGCAAAGCAAGCCCATACCAAGTCAGGTGAAGGTTTGAAAAATATGTATAGATAAGCTAGCTTGAGTCGTTGAAACTGGAATAGATTGTAGATTAATTACGCTATAAGTGAAAGTGCGAAACATGCCTTGGAAATATGGCATATTTCAGTTGATGAACCACTAAACATATTATTCATGCATCTGTATGTTTCATGTTGATCTTAACAGACTGACAGTTTATTTGGTTCGAGTCGCAACATTCTACTGCTAATAAGAAATCTAAAGAAAAGATTGCCACCGGTGTGAATAACTGGTGTATGTGGCAGGGAAGAGGGTTATTAGTAGTAGTTAAAAGAGTTATGATATGCATTATATGGTAGAGACACACACTGGAAAAAAGAGTTATGATATCCATTGTATAGTAGAGAAACACATTGCACATAACATAGCATGCTACAAATATATCGGTGACACTTAGATTGAATTATCTCAGTCCATACAGTCATCATACCAATGTAATGGGAAAAGACGTATGTATCACTGGATAATCAATCTTAAGCGAGCAACATGAAAACTGAAAGGTGGGCTACTGGTTAACTAAAGTAAGAGTATAGCATATAGTTCTCATAAGCTAATAGCAAATATTTACACTTGATACAATTCTGCAAATAAAATGAGAACTGCATAACTAAATTATATTCAGATAATTACCAGGAGTGTATGACTCTAAATCTCACACAGATACAAGTAGAAGGGAGTTGGGGCATGTAAACTCTTTTATGCCTTAGTTTTATCTTGTTTGCGCAGAAAACATTATCTGTTACACTATCTTGTAATTTCAAGGCTTTTACTAATTCTTATGATCTGAAAAACTGAGGTAAATACATCAGTAATCAAACATACATAATCGTAATTGTGACCACGCAAGAACAAATATCACTTGAGCTGCTTGCATCTAAATGATACAAAATCAAACATCACATTGAGGTCACTAAAGTCTACAAAACTATCTAGAAACACCATAATATCACATTGTGCTTTCTGCACTTTACTCAACCATCTGACTTGTGCACGTAACTTTTGTTATGTGTATTGAATCTTTCTCCTTCAGCTAATTTCTCAAACCTGGAATAAATGGTGATGAGAGAATTTGCTGAACTTAAAGGAAAAAAACAAATAATGCCTACCCAATTCTCATTAGTCATCAGTCATCCCAACATCCTTTAGTATGTAATGATGCCATATCAGCTGATTGCATAAGCAACTTGATATACTACAGATAAGCGATATTTTGTTGATTAAATTCGTGGCTACCATCAAACAACAAACAAGAAGAAAGCTAATAAATTCATGTAGTATGATTTTTTGTTCGAAATGATTCTTGTATGTTCAAAAAGCGATGTGTATAAATATTAGGAAATCTAGTCTGATTTCTAGCCGCCACTGTAGAGACACCGTACTGCAAGTATCACGGTTCAACATCCCAACCTAGCAGCCTTGGCTGTACCAGATTGATTCAGCATTTATAGAGAGAAATTTGAAGAGAGGGTAGAAATGGAAGGGAAAAGGGCGGGATGGGAAGAGGGTGTGGGGAAAAGCATAGAGATGGATACCTTTCCCACTGAGATGTCATCGTTGACACGGATGGAGAGGTGCTGGGAATTGGAGATCATACTCTAGAGAGGGAGGCGATGGAGCCATGGGGATCCGACCTCGGAATCTCGGATCCAGCCATCGTTCACCTTGATCTCGCGTCTCCACCATCTCCCTTGGCGCGCTGACTCGCCCCTCCGCCGTCGCCATTGACGTGTTTGTCTGGCCAGCGATTTCAAGAAAGGAGCCTAAGCCTTTAAAAAACGAAAGTAAACCTAATCAAAGAAGAAATTAAACCTAATCAAAGAAGGGGGATTCTCCAGGGGCATGCCAGCGGCGTCGTCCTTCAACAGCTGCGGCCACCATCGTTGACCTGAATCTCGCTGCACGATCACCGACCGAGGTAGGGTTTGCCGCTGCTGCCTGGTTTGGGGAGGGAGAGAGAGACGGGCATGGCGGAGTGGCCTCATCCGTCGCCGCCATTCTAGACGGAGGCGGAGGTCGAGGCGAGAGCGGTAGGAGGTGCAGTGATGGCTGGCGGCGGCATGTGGAGGACAGAAAGAGGCGTCGCCACCGCCAGCTACCGGGCACGGAGAGAAGCCATCGCGACAGAACTACCACATGCTGGTCACCCGATCCGTGAGAAGACCGAAACACACCACGACCGCCTTCTTCCCCGCGTGCGGGCCCCGCGAAAACGACCTGTGGATCAACCACAAATGCTCCCAACCATGGGAGCTTAGTGCTCTTAGAGGATAATGTATAATGTCGTGACGCTCTGGACTTATCAGCTAAATAACCATCAGCAGGTCTGAGGCATGTTGCCAGCCCATGGGCCTCATTTTTGTGGTATCAGAGAGCCAACAATAATCCCATATTGAAGTAGACTTGCCCGAGCCCACTCGTTTTACTAGCCCGGTTTTCAAAGCCTCCCTTTCGGCTAAAATTGATCTACACGTCCTTGACGCACCTCTTGCTGTTTTAGCCTCCATCAAAATCTAGTGGTCAACACTTAAAAGCAAAGTGAGGTGGGATTCATAATATTCTTCAAGCTTGCTTGCCCAAGAGCGAAAATTCAGTTCGGCTCTCGGGTGCATATGATCCCTCCATCCAATTAACATACATTTAATTGTCAAAAAAATCTACATAAAATTTTGCATGTAAATCTTGATAATCTATGTGGGTTCTTACAGTTTCACGAAAACCCGGTATTTTTTGTGATCGATGTAAAAAGACAAAACATGTCTCACAAATATTTTTAGCACCAAATTGTTTTTGCACAACCCAAACGACAAGTCGTTTTTCATGGAAAGACTTTATGCGCAGGTAGCATGTGTGTATATGTGCACATGAATGTTTTTGTTGAAATTCTTTATCATTTCAAAATGTATCAAAGATGCATTTTAAACTGAAGGGAGCATGTACACCCAAGAGCCAAAACATCACTCCCTAGTTAATTGAAATATGTAGAGACTAATAGTGTAATTAACTAGTTCAACATGTAAATTCAAGGATTAGTGATATGGTTTTACGAGAAGCTTATGTGATATTGAGCACTACTTACCTATGTGATATTCTTATAGAAACTACATGTAGCTTTAGATTTAGAAGTAGGCTTATCCCTATTTATCTCCCCTCTTTCCCCTCACCTCTGGTTAATAAATATTTTTCTCTCATCTTCTTTTTAAATCTCTAAGTCTTTTCAAAACATAGCCTATTTCGGTAATACCATATAAAATGTTTTGATGAAAAAATCTAGTACAACTCAGTTGTGTATTAAAGCATCGATGTAACGAAGACAAAAAGAGGTATGTGACGAGCTTTCCTCTCACTCTGTCTTCATGCATTTGAACATGGAGTTAGCCAACTCTATTTTGGTTTCCCCAATAGAAACCCGAATTCCACCCTTCAGGTGGTTATACAAATATGTATGAAGAAATACCACAGATGATATGCTTACTACTAACAAAAAATTAACAAAATATTAATTTATGTGTAAAAAAGATATAAGGGTCATACCTATTCCACGACATCGCAATTGTGATGTTTTGATGAACTATACATGACGCCTCTTTTAATTAAGAGCGGTTTGAACTGTTTAACTGCAATGTCACAAGGGTGATGGCTTTTTTTTTTATCTTGGTGACATTATACAAAAAAGGTTAGTTGGCATGTCAATACAAAGATTTTCCATCTCCGCAAAAGTAATGTACAACATGATCCTGACAGAGCTTCTCAAGGAGCTGGTGGTAGAATACGTTGCGGACATGACTCTAATGATCGAGCTGTGAAGGCTATAGTCTAAGCAATGAATTTGCTCTTCAATATTCGGATCAACTATTGGTGTTTGTCAAGCACAGTGACACCAATGTGGAGGTATGTAATGGTTTCATTTTCGCTAAATTTACATTACTCATAGTTTTGCATGTCAACTTATATTATATATTTTATGTTGAATCATAGTGGCAACACTACCTGAGGTGCTAGAGATCGAAGTATCACACCTTCCCTCGCGACTACTAATTCATTCTCTAAAACTTTTGTCGATAGACCTACTCCACTAAAATCGTCGGCCCCCCCCCCCACACACACACACACACAAAGGTAACAACATAATTACGAAATCTAAAATATTTTATTTATTGTGAATTAAAATTTACATATGTTTGAGTGATTTATTATGTATTTTTTGCTATAAACTTGACATTATGGATTTTGGGCTGTGATAATGAAGATTGAATAATGTAGATATGAGAGTGATATGGTCTATGTTATGTTATCCACTATGAATGAAATGTTGTCATTGTCAATACCGTGCTATGAAATTTGTGTTTGTTGTTAAATGTTTATATTGTGTTGTGAAATCTGTTATATTGTGCTTTTTCTTATTATATGCCTAATGCTCATTGCAAACAATCAAATACAAAGGCTGATGTGGATATTTTTACAAGGAAAACAATGTGGCAAAGAGGACCATTCTGAATTGGGGGCACATTAACAATTGGTATATGAGGGCGCCATTTTTATTTGAGGAATCTCATCTCAAATGGGTTTTCCATTGTTGCACATGCGCCTCCCACATCGGAGACATGATTTCAGCTGTGGGTACTATGTTTTCAATGTCGTTTTTCCACCTATGTCATGTCAATCTGCACTAGCGGTCCGTCTCTACTGCATCATTCTTTCTTAATTTAGTTTTTTTCTTCTCAACTGCACCGCTCTTGATTGTGTTCTTCTTATTATTCTCAACAATAATATTATTTGTTTTTTACTACATACTTCTTCTAACTGTGTGTGGTTTGGCGTTCAAAAAAAAGTGTGTGTGGTTCTATATAGTGGGTGTATGTAAGGAAAAGAGTAAGAAGGAACCAGCAAGGTTCACTTTTTCAAAAAAAAATTGTATCACTTAATGAGATGAAAATAGGTTATTTTCTGCAGTAGCTTCTTGTACCTTAATGAAAATAGGTTCTCTAGTAAAATTATTATTCTTTTATTTCCTAGTTGCATGATGTTTCAAATTGAGAAAATATTTGCTAACCAAAGATCCTAGGTTGGGCATTGAGACCATCAGAATCATCCTCTTATTTATATTGGATGTTCATAATCAAATCAACGTGTATTTCTGGAAAAGTTACCTACTTATGTAACATAGTTCATATTACCCAAGGAAATAATGGTTCGCACAAAAGTTCTATTTATAAATTAGAAAAGCTCATATTTATACATGATGGGTTTACGTATCTTTGCAGGAAAACTATTTCATTCAAATCTTGAACATGACATCTTTTGATAACTTTTTTGAAAAAAGGACGTAGATTGGCATAAAAATGGCCGATCAGACTTGATATTGTGTATATTATAAGTATTTTATCCAAGGCTGCATGAAAATTCCAATAAATCTTCCTCATTGTTGCAAACTTCATGCACAAAATCCTAAATAGAAAATTCAGCATAGCTCACAAAATTTTTCATCTCATGGAGATAAAATAATATTTCTTAACTTCACAACAATTTGAAGTAAGGTATTCTGTATGTCAGAAATTTGTAACTTTGCCAAACATAACACACATTTGAATTATCAAAAAATCAGAGATAAGTTACAAAATTTCTAACATATCACATGACACATAAGACTAATTTATAATAAACTTTTTTATTTATTAATAACTCATTTTATGAAGATACGTTCAGAAATGGTTGTAGCTATGTTAAGCATTTAGATGTAACCGTTTTTCTGAATTTTCATTCTCTATCAATGTGAACACATTTTTTCTAAATTTTAATTGTACTTAGTAATTTGAATTATAGTCCTTTCATTTTTTTATGCATGACACACATTGAAGCATTTTCTTACTCCAGCTTGAGATGAACAATAAGAGGGACCAAATGGCATGCCCGCTTCTAGCTAAGAGTGCCACTTGGACGAATTATACATATGTGTGTGAATATTTGTTCTCATATATATTTTATATTCTTAAATATCTTTGTAGAAGGCTCTAAAATGCTAATCGGATTAGCAAACGTAATATTCTAGAGTATGCATATAAGGTGTGCCCTAAAATTTTATCCTTAGATCATTGGCTTTGCTAACTTTTTTTTGATTTTACATGGTCAATCATGACTTCGATGTTTAGGTGCGATTAATAGATGACAATGCATGTGTCCGACAAATTTGGCACACCGGAAATGTATGCATCATGCTTTTCCTCTTTATTTCTTGTGCAATATAGCACAAAATCGTCTAATTAATTTAACCTTGTTTGCAACGATCACCTATTGAGTTGTCTTTGGTCTGGCTTACTAACATGTAGTGGTTTACTTATTTTATTTTTATAATATTTTTTTATTCAGTTAGTCTAGTTTATATAGTCACTTTAGTAACATTGAAAAAGGATGTCTCACTACTAGAGAAAACCTTATTAGTGGTACACCCCTTTTGCCTAGCAGTGCCGCACCATGGTGCGTCACTACTATCATGCCACTACTAAGTGTTAGTAGTGGGGTACGATGTGGTGCGCTATTGATATCTGTCTTGGTAGTGGCGCACCATGTAGTGCACTACTACTAGCTGCGTGGTGCACCATTGCTAAAACCGCGAATTGCGCAGTAGTAACAAAGTAGGTGCGCCATTGCTAAATTTGGAAATCTGGATCTGGCACATTTTTTCAAATTTGTTGGCTCGTTATTTTCTCGCTTTTGTTGTCCGGATTATTTTTCCCGTTCATGTTCATGCTCATAGCGTAGCTATCGAAGTGGATGGAGGAGAGAGGGGCGAGGCAAGGAGGGAGGAGGGAGGAGAGCAGGGTACATGGAGAGGAGGGAGAAGAGGATGTAAGCAGAAGGACGGAGGTAGGATGAAGGCTGAAGGCTGAAGGGAGGGTCGCCAGAGGGAGGAGGGAGGGAGGGTCGTTGGAGGTCGCCGGAGAGAAGGAAGGAGGTGTGGATGGAGGAGTAGAAGGAAGGATGAAAGGATGGAGAGGAAGGAGAGGAGAGGAGGAGGAGAAGAATATAATGCGTGGAGGAGGGAGTAGGGAGGTGGATAAGAAGTGGGGGTAAGTGGCCGGCCAGTTTTGGATTTCGAAGGAGGGAACACTAGTAGTGGCGCACCATGAGCTGGCGTGCTTTGCTATATTTTTTTTAAAATTTTTGCCAGAAATCTAAAACCTGAAAAAAGTCATGTTTCCTTTTTGATTTTGGGGAATCTAAAAATTCGCTAAATGGCCGAAGGCGTTGAAATCGGATGTAAAATTTTCTATAGATATATTTTAATATAAAAAACTTTTTCATCAGAAATCATATGCAACAAGAAAAGGAGTTTTACCGAAACATAACGCCTTTTTGCATAATATGTCAAAATTCATGTTTATTAAGTTTCCCTAAAACTAGATGACATAACACATGGTCATCTCGAAGGATTTTGTTTTTTGAAATTTCTAACATATTCTATTATTACTTTTAACTAAAAAGGCGATTCCTGAGGGTGGAAATATTGGGCAACACTTAGTAGTGGTGCAACATGCTATGGAGCACCATGTATAGGTGCGCCACTGCTGCCTCAAATAGCAGTGGCGCACCTATACATGGTGCACCATTGGTATCTCTATGGGCGGCTCAAACCTTGGTCAAACTTAGTAGTGGTTTGGTCAAACTTAGTAGTGGTGCACCTGTGATAGCTATGGCGCACCATGTACATGTATAGCAGTGGCGCACCACTGGTAATTTTACGGTTAGCCTTTTTTTTCTAGTAGTGTATTTAAAACATGTTCACACACTAGTACATAACATGCCTTCACACATGGATGAATTGGTCCATCGCACACGATAAACCTTACTGTCACTACACAAGGGTGAGTGATGCTCCTCTACAGCACACACGGTTAAATAAACCGTGTGCAATGGGGTCCACTATCGCAAACTATTGTGTGGCCGTAATCGTCTCTGAGTAGGAAGCCCTTCGCAAACAACCTTTCAATATTGATCATTGATGCATGCAAAATACGTGCATGCACTTTGTAGTTTATTTCCACATATTTGCATCATATTAGTAGTTATTATCAATTTTCTTAATTATATCGGGGATTTTCTAAACAATTCTCTCTCCTTTTGTTCTAACTCTGTCTAGCAGAAAAACCTTCTGTTAGTATTTTGTAATTTCCAGGAGCTACGGGACTCGGAAAAAGGCAATGTTAGAGAGCACGCTTCGGAATTTTTTTGACGAACAAAATGAGCAAAAGTGGGCCACCAGAAGGTCAACAGGCTGGGAAATAGAGGGGGTGGTGTGGGCCCCCAATCGTGTGTCAACTAGGACGTCGCATAGAATTCTGTACGAATCGTCTGCCACCTGCTTTGTTGTATCAAAATTTATTAACATGGTAGTTCGATGCCTCATTGGAACAAAGAAAATAATTAGCTAAAAATTTCAGTAGCCTATAGGGATTTGGGAAAGGATAATTTGACCTCGAAAGTTTTGCACACCGTTATTGAGAACAAAATAATGTGCGAGGATAGGAGTAAGGCACACGGTTTTCCTATCGGCAACTGTCTGTATATATTCGCATATGCTCAAAATATATAAGTCATTTACTATGTTCACGCGCTGCGAACTGACCCATACTACACAACCCTTACGCTTTTGCAGCGATCAGCGTTTGGCCGCAGAGAAAACGAAAGCGGCCCAATCTGCACTAGTGATGATGCAGCAAGTATTGGTTGATGGCCTTCTTAACATGATTAACGCGTATGCCATATTGCAGATAAGCCAAGGCCAGAAGATATCTTTAAGATGGTGCAGGGAAGATCAAGTACTCCAGAAATCATGGATGGGCATCAACTATTGGTCACAAGGAGTCTATCATGCCAGAGACGTACCGATTGTTGATGATGCAAAACACAAATGGAAAGCTTGAAGATGTGAGATTAGAGCACGCGGGGCATTGTTTTTTAGGAATAGGTTATTTGACAAAACTGACTAAGTTATTTCCTGCTGCCCACTCTCTTAGTTTAAATATTAATTTTCTCATTATTACTGCAAAAACGAGTAAGTTATTATGCATTGTTGTCTGTTGAAACTTTTTTGTGCTGAAATACAAGATTATTCATATTGACTTGAATGAGAATGTTTACCCTCGTGCTGAAATACAAGATTACTCCAATATAGCTAAAGTTACAGTTTTCATTTATCTTACTTGATTGTGATGACATGGTAATCTACTCTATTTTCTTTCTCAATATTTACTCTTGTGCTTGTTTCCTTTTTTCCCATACAGTTGCCGAATCTTGTTGATGCAAACGGTTAGCTGCTCCTTTCTACCAAAGTTCCAATTGTGGCTCATCTGTCATCATCAAGATGAAGCTAATGTCTTGTTTGCTAGAGATCATATTTATTATTTTGTTTGGTTAACGATTTCTTCTAAAGAGTTATTTAATCTTTAATTGTCGATGCCACGGTGTTATGTGCCATTAGTTTCTTGCTAATTATCGTCAAGATCAAAATTAATGTTTAACTGGTGGTGATATGTACCATCTGTTTGGTGCTTGCTTAATAATCAGTTTCCCTTGTTATATCTTAAGGGCATATATGGTATGTATGGTATTGTTTGAATGGCTACAGATATACTACTTAGAGTGGATCTCAATATATATATGCAGTCATTAAATGCCTAAAGCAAATAAGAGCCAGCCTAGGAGCCAGACAAAGATTTGGTGCACATGGGCACCAGTGATTTCGTTTTTCAAATAAATCAAAACTCATAGTTTTGAGTTTCAAAAAATTATGAAAACAAATCTGCATATAGCCAATAACGTATCCCACAAACGTGTAAAATATTAATTTGAAATATTTTATATTTTAAGAAACACAAAAATGACAAAAGTGCAGATCTGAGTAGTCATTTTCAAATCTCCAAAAACATGTCAAATTTTGTTATTTTTGTCTAGCACAACGTAAAAAGAATTTTGGGTTGAGATTTTGCATGACTGTGATATATGACAATCTCCAGAATTATTTTTCAGATTTTTTGATAACTTATAAACAATTTTTAGTTTTTTCTAAAATTGCGAGAGCACTAGAGCTCAGGAGCCAAAAGCACTTTTGGCCAGCCTAGCTAATAGCTATCACATTGTATGATATGGCTTTATGATGGGCTGTAGGTGATGTGGCTTGGCTATAGAGTGAGCAATGGGCGGGTCCTGTTGCTTTTGCTCTCATGGGGTGTTGATGCGAAGTTTATGGCAACATTCTGCTTCTGTTAAGGGGCGGCTATTACTGGATATAAATGTCATTTATTTTGTGGAGATAGGGTTTGTTCTAGCACCCCTCGGGTTGTAAATGGGTAGCCTAAGTACCTTTGATACCGTGATCCTTTTTGTTTTCTCCTTTTTAGCTCTGATTTAGTTTCATTTTCTGAAAAATAAAATAGTAAAAGTGTGGCAGTTTTTTTAATGGAAGTCGGTGAGGGAAGGCTGGTCAAACAAACACTAGTAAGAAATAGCCTATATGAGAACTAGCAGCGCACCTAAAAAATCAACGCCGTGGGTATTTAGTTAGCAAACATATGACTTACTGAAATCTGGTACGCCACCAGTACTTCGTTACCGGCAACGTGCAGCGCAATTATTACACCACCAATATGGTTGGACACGCCACCGGTGTCCATGTTTCGGTGGTGTCGTCGAACGAGTCATGCCTCAAGTTACCCGCGGCCTAGCCCAGCCGGCGTGGATGCCTCACTAACTCCACGCACAACGCACACAACACACATGCGGACGCGCACACACGCGCGCGCATCCCCCGCGCACTCCACTCCCCAAATGCGCCGCCGCACTCCATCGCTACCTCGCCCTGCTGCCCTCACGCCACCCGTCTCACTACATCCCCGCACCTCACCTGTTGTGCCGCATCCACACCATCTACGCCGCAAACTCATCGTCGCTTTGCACGTCGCTCGACTCCTTGGTAAGTTGCCTTCACCGGCCATCAACACTACCTCTCCAATTTATTTCTAGTTGTTTTTGTTAGATGACATTGTAAGTTTATTTATATGACTTTTTTTTACTGTGGAACCGTAGGGGGAGCCCCTACGGTGTGATTTTCATTTTTTATATATATGCACAAAGGCAGGACCACAAGTTAATTTATAGTTAACATAGATGATATTGTAATTAGAAAATATATAGATGAAATTGTAATTATAAAATTGTGTAGTAGATTAAATTATTATTTTATGTTGTACACAGGATATGCCGTCGTGCTAAGTTTTCTTGAATGAAAATGAAACGGGCCCTCTTCTTTCAGGCTCTCGATGGGCATTCCAATCAGTTCTATAATCGCAAAGTATTTGAAATATAATTTCACTAGCAGGAAAAAGCCTATGTTTTTGGCCATGAATTATTCACTTCAACATTTCGAAATGCTGTTTGTACTCCCTCCGTCCAAAAATGTAAGGCGTCTAAGGACTGGTCAAAAGTCAAACTTTATTAACTTTGACCAAATATTTTAAAAATATATTTACATCTACAATATCGAATGAACATATTAAGAAAATATATTTTATGCTGAATCTATTCATGTTGATTCAGTACTGTATATGTTTATATTTTTTTTGTATAAATTTGGTCAAACTTAAAAAAAACGTTGACTTTTGACTAATCCTTAGACGCCTTACATTTTGGGACGGAGGGAGTACTGAAGTTTACCGGTTATCGCGTCGTGCCTTTGATGGGTTACGAAGCAGGGCCTTCAGCTGTTAATTTTGGAAAACAATATCTCGTCACAGGCCTGATTACACAATTTTCTGTATTATACTTAGACCTAGTACAAGAAATTCGAATAGCTTTCACATGTAAGAGCTGACCGCCGCCGATCAGGGGGCTGTTGTCTCAGACGATCTTGTTAGCCTTGTCTCTGGGGCTGACACTGATGGACGAGCCACAAGTACTGCTCCATCTCGCCGTGGCCAGTGTAAGCCGGTGACGGGGCAGCATGGAACCATCCAGGATGCTCAGGAGGGAAACCAAGCGCCAGCCCTGGAGATTCCGGTCCCGCCAAACGGTGGTCGCCGCTCATGACCATCGTTGAGGTACCGTGGAGCACGGGGCGGTTCTTGCGGCGTCCGGAGCCGACGGGCACGTTGCGGATGGCGCCGCCGGCGGTCCAGTAGCGGTGGCAGGCCCTGCAGAAGTGCCGCGGCTGATTGACGTTGTAGTTGTTGAAGTAGCAGAACTTGGTGTCCTCGCTCCGGCACCGCGGGCACGGCAGGCGCGCCTCCGCCGCTGCCGCGCGCGCCCTCGCCGCTTCCTCCAGCTGCTCCACGCTCCCGCGCCCCGAGGACGACATGGGTGGTGACGCCTGCTGCGACGTCTTGGATGGCGGGCCGCCGTCGGTGCCCGCGCGCGTGGCCGGCTGCCGCGTGATGACCTTGCCGAAGAGCTTGATCCCCGCCGCACCGCCCATCTCAACGTGAGACACCATGTCGGTCACTGTCTGCGCACTCCGGTGCTTTCTGTTGTGAGAGAGAAGTGTCATTTCATCGGGTAGACATGACCGTATATATAGCTCCCCAAAGATACGTGCTCCATGGTGGGTGTTGGGTGCGCACCTCGATTTCTTTCCTTTTACAGGGCGGAGAGAACGAATATCTGATTAACTAAGAGCATCCCCAGCCGTTGGGGCTCCCCAGGCCGAAATCCGACGCTATTTAGCGCCGGATGGATGTATTTTTTGGCCTGGGGAGGCCCATTTTCCCAGTGGCGAGCCCATGGTCGCCTTCACCCACCGCGTGCATAGCGACGGTGTCGCCGGGAAGGGCAACCGTCGGAGTGCCCTCGTCGCTTTGAACCGCCGTAATGGTCCGCGAAGTGGTCTGGAGAGCCTAAACGCCTCGTCGGGAACGGTCGAAGTCGCCGAAATTACAACCGCCGTAATGGAGCATGAACTCCGAGGAAGAGCAACCGCCGCTCTTCGTCCGAGAACTACATACGGTTTCGAACGGCCGGCGCCATTCATCTATTCTCTCGTCCACCATCTTCTGTCAACCATGAGCGACTGGTCGTGGCCATCGGACACCGACAGCGAGGGGAAGCCGCCAGGATGGCGGCATTGGTGGGATCGCGTTGCATCGTCCAGCAGCGACGATTCCCCCCCGCCGTCCAGCGAAGAAGAATGGGATGACGACGACGAGGAGGACGAGGAGGAGGCCGTGGAGCAGGCCGTGGAGCCGGCCGTGGAGCCGGCCGTGGAGCAGCCCGAGGAGCAGGCCGAGGAGCCGGCCGAGGAGCCGGCCGAGGAGCAGGCCGAGGAAGAAGCCGAGGAGCAGGCGAGGAGGAGGAGGACGCAGAGGCGAAGGCACCTTCCTCCGACGAGGAGGTGACGAGCCGGAAGCGTCGCCGCCACGACGATGAGGCGGGGCCATCTAGGAAGAAGTACTAGTTTTAGTTTGTTTTTAAGTTTTTATATGTAATTTTTATGTTTATTCGAACTATATATAATTATGTTTATTCGAACTATATATATTTGACTGGGAGTTCAAATCTTTCGTTCGACGATGGTCTTGCCGTAGATCGGGAAGACAAGGGTAGTGCCGTAGATCGGGAAGACGAGGGTATTGCCGTAGAAACTCATGCCATTGTCGCCGACAGGTCGGGCCACCAAACGTTTCCCGCGATTTTCTCTCATCCGAGTCCCCGAGCGCTCCCGGGGCCGGGATGGCGTGGGATCGCCGGATGAAATTAGGCCCATTCCGGACAACGAGGAACCGGGCGCGACTGGGCCGAATTACGCCGTCCGGATGGAAAAAAAGATCGCCGGGGGCCTCGTCGGGGGGACGAGTGGAGATGCTCTAAGGTGCAGTGCATGTGGATACGGTGACGTGTGATGCTGTTTGGTTTGTGTCTCCGTCGATCTCATCGCCTAGCCTTAGCCACATTACACTGCCTCGACGACTAACCTGCTGATCTGTACCACTCAGCTACTGATCAGGGACCCATTTGAACACAAGACTTCGATTTACGTGAGCTTTCCAAAGAGGAAGTTCATGCGAAATCGGCAGAGGAATTGCGGTGTTCCCATCAAGATCCAGTTAAGCTTGTTACACTAGACCAGAGTTGAGATATCTTCCATCTCGACTTTCGACAAAGCGTTGTGCGATCTGCTCCCAGGCGTCAACGCACAGGATACTTACCAACGAAGAGTCTTGATAAAACATCTAATCACTTTCGCGGCAGAAACACAAAGCGGAAAAAAGGGATAAGCTTCCTTGCTTTGCAATCAACTGGACATTTCATCGCTTTTGTGGCGGGAGAAAAGCGATAAAGACTATCCGAAACAAGGTGCTTCCCTTTACTCGCTTTGGCTGCGGAAAGGGCGAGCCTTTTGTGCGTGCTCAAGGTCCTTTCCCATATGGTGGCACGGCACTGCTCTCTAGCAGTGGCTTTTTGGGGGAGAGTCTCGCTGAAAGAGAAGGGCACACGAATCGTTTTGGTTGGAAAGGCGCCGGCGATGGCCTGCTGCTTTCCATGCCAATGCAAAGGCGTTCCTTTTTTAAGGCTTTTTCTAGCGCTTTATAGGTAAACTTAGATTTTACTTTCTTCTTTCTTTCTGTTGAAAAGGGGTTTCTGTGCAGCAATGATGTTGCGTTGAGGCACTTCTCACTTGTGAATTGTCACATGGATTGAGACGGTTTTCCTGAAGAACTAGTATGAGAAAAGAGTTTTTTTGGAGTGGATTGTTTTGATGTTGGCCTCACAGGAAAGTTCAGCTTTAGGGCTAAAATTTTGAGCTCTGCTATAGGTGTGGATCTTGCCCGTATGGGTCATCTACCTCAGTAACCAAACCTATTTACCGTCTAACGCGGGCGATGCCCCGCTGGGCTGGCCCAGCAGCGGGAGTGGGATTTTGGGGTTTCAATTTTTTTTTTCATGTTTCTGAAGGTTTTCTCTATTTTTAGCCTGGTTCTTCTCCTCTGGTGGTTTCCTTTTTTTGAAATTTTTGAATACCATAATTTTTTTCAGATTTGAACATTTTACATATTAGAATTTTTTTAATATGAACTTTCTTAAGTCTGAAAATTTCAACATTTTAATGTGAACTTTTTTTTAAGTTTGAACTTTTTCAATTTGAACATTTTTAAATTTTGAACATTTTTTATCTGAACTTTTTTAGAGTTTGAACTTTCCCAATTTTTTATATTTTTAAAGTATAATTTTTTAAAAAAATTGAACAATCTTCAAATTTGAACAGTTTTAAAATTTAAACAGAAAAACCCAAAAGACCGAAATAGGAAAGGGAACGATTGAACGCGATGTAAATGGGTCGCACCAATGTAGCCCATGAGGCAATCCTCTCAGGCAGCGCCTCGGATGGAGGCGCATAGAGCGAAGGGTAGGAGCCCTCTAGCTCAGTAGGCAACAAGGTTCTTTTCGTGAACAAAATAAAGAAGGAGAAGACTACAGAAGTGCCACACCTTTTTTTTGATAATCAATACTACATATATTTATAGTAACAGATAGCACATGGTAGAGATACATGAGCTGTCTCCAACGATTACAAAATAAAATCTAAAAGATACTAGCAAATTTTCGAGGTCTTCAAACCCTTTCTTCTTCCAAGACACAATCATGTACTTTTCCGAAGGCAACCAAAGATACATAACAAATCATAAACCTGTAAATACCAACAAAGGTTCATGAAGGCGCCGCACCCTAGTTATACCCATGTGGTGCATGTTAATTCTCCCGCTAAACCTGCTGTCGCTTATTTGATTGGTCCGTCTACCATCACTAAGGATGCTTGTTGTTACATGATGCTCCTAGCGAAACAAGCATAGATTAAACCAACACTACACCCTAGATAAGCTACCAAAAGTAATATAGGTTTCCTTATTGTAAAGGAAGTCATCACTGTTCACATGTCCTTGCTCACGATAATAATGTAGTTGATCTTGACTTTTTGGCGCTATTAGCTATAGATTTTTCAATACCATTGATTTGGAAGAAGAGCTAAAATACATTTCAAAATACCGGACTGTTTAGAAACCTTCGTGAGGTTATCTAATATAGCTGTAGATTCTCGCTTCTAACAAAAATCTACTAGGTCTCTTGAAGAAAACAAATAAGTACCTAATTGTTTAGAAAAATCTACCCATTTTCAAAACAGCTACCATGTTATTTACAAACAACAACCATATTATTTAGAACACTTGCCGAGTTATTCTACAACATCTATCAAATTTTTCGAAAACAAGTACCATGTTTTCGAATGCAGCTGCCATATTATTTAGTTACAACTGCCATATTTTTCAAAACCAACTATCAAGTTCTTCGATAAATTAACCAGGTTGTTTAATTTGATACATCTAACATGTTAACTACAAGGTTATTTCAAAATAATTATTAGATTGTGTATGAACAATTAACAGACACCCAATCATCTAAAAACAACGTTACCAGGCTTGCTATTTCTAGTTTTATTATTGTAGCTGCACAGTTGTTTAGAAATAGTTAACGGTTGTTTAGGAATAGCTACCTAGTTATTTGAAACACTTCTAGGTTCTTTAGAAATAACTATGAGTTGCTTATAAACCACTAGTAGTTGATTTTTTACAATCAACTATCGATCTCTCGTATCTTTGTGGTATATAAATGATTACGCTAGCAAAGAAAACGGTGGTTCTAGCTAGTAATTTTGTTATACAATTACTGGACACATTCAAAAACTTTGTGGATGCTAATTAAAATTCTTAGTACTTACCCAAAAAATCAAATGAAGGTTTATACTCCCTCCGGTTCAGTTTATAAGGCGTGCACGTCATTTAAGAAAAACTTTGACCATATATTTTTTCAACAAGATATGAGATATATCCCACAAAAGTTATACCATTGGATTCATATTCAAGAAAAGTTACTAACGGTATATTTTTTTGTGACATATAATTCATATTTTGTTGACTAAATTAATGGTCAAAGTTTTTCTTAATCTACGTGTGTGCCTTATAAACTGAACAGGAGGGAGTACATTAAAATAGACGACCCGCCTTTTATAGGAGAGAAGACACAAAATGTGGGACAAGAGCAAAGGGAAGTCTGGGAAAAACCACCTAATGGATGGATAAAATGCAGCGTTGACGCAAGTTTCCTAAAAGAAGAAAAGAATGGTGCTTGGGGTGTGGTGTCGCGGGATCATATGGGTAACGTCCTCCCCTTAGCATGGGATGTCGTTACTCATTGTCAATCTGTAGCTATGGGGAAGCTATTGCTTGTTTTGAAGGATTGAAGCTGGGAATTGCAAACTCTTCTGCATATCTTGTTATCGAAATAGACTGCTCTTCAACGGTACTTGCTTTTAGAGAGGACAGCTGTGATCGATCCGATGTGTGTCTCATTGCAAAGGATTTCAATAGGATAAAACCACCGGATCCACAAGTTGTTGTCTCTAAAGTCAATAAAAATTGTAATTGTGTCGCCCATGGTCTTTGTCAATATAGTCGTAGTGTGTTGTGTGGTGGAGTGTTACAAGGTGCGGTGCCGACCTGCATGTCGAAAGCGACCTTTGAAGATTGTAATCAAAACATTGTTTTCTAAGTAATACACAGCACATTTTCAAAAAAAAAACACACACTACATGAGGTACATGTACATGCAATGATCATATTTTTAGTAAAGGATACATGTAATGACCAGTTGACTAGTGTACACCCCATTCATATATTACAGAGATATATGCTCTAGTAGTTAACACTAACTCAATCAAAAAAAAATTGATGCATGCAGTCACAAGCTAGCACAAGCCTTATAATTTCGAGAAAAATGTATGCCTCCCACACTTAATACCCGGGTCAAATCAGGCATGCATGTAAAGCATCGGATAGTCACCCTACATAGCATGACAATTGGTATGTCGCCTCTCAGTTATCCAATAAAGAAAGAAAAGATCGGCAACCAAATATGGCATGTCACTTTATTTTTAATGCCCATTTAAATTGCACCCAAAAAGGAATATCCTTCAGTATATGTGATAAAAAGCAAACCCTAGCTGCGGGGGGGAACCTATGTTTTTGCATGTGTCTATCGATTTCCCATTTACCTTCCTTCAGCGACATCTATACATAACACTGGGAGGCGTGGGGATCACGAATTAATGTAGAAAAGCAATTTTAGTCTTCTTCATTTTTTTTGCTATGCTATGCTAGTGCGTTCTTCAGAGAACGTAATTTCTCGATGGTGAACACTATGATAAGATAGATCCGATGAATCAATATTTAAGGATTGGTATTTTACCTAACATATTCATGCCAGTATATATGAGCATCGTTTTCCTACTTGAGATACTCGGATCTGCGACATCGCACGCGCGCACGCATGCGCACCCACACACGCATGCGTACGCGCGCACATACACCCCTTTATTTCCAGCATGGAGAGGTGGTTTACCTACGAAAACAAACAACTTAGGGTTTTTGGCCGTATTTGGTGCTTCTAACTTTCATGATGGAGGCTATGGGTATAGCAATGGTAGGTGTGTCTGGGTCACAATTCTCTAATAAAGATTGCTCCTGATCTTCTTCGTTGAAAAATGATAGCGGAGCAGCGATAACTTGCCTTTGATGGAGTGTCCACCCTCTACATTGTGTTTAGCACCATAGGTTCGGAGGTGTCACCTTGTCTCACGGGAAATGATGCTCCCATAGCGGAAAAAGCATTTTAAAATGGTCAAAACATTTTCAATGTATTTTGAAATGTATATAAACCTATCATCCTAAAACATTCCGTGAAGCTAAACTATAGGTAGTGTCGTCAAAAATAAATAAATTAATTAATAAATAAAGGGTTGCATAAGTCATTTTATGGCAACAAAATTATTTTGTACATAAGTCATAAAAATTTATTTTCCCATGAAAAATTATATGTGAACGGAGAATATGTAGATGTACACCCTAGATTTTTTTTAAACAAAAATGTCATTTTTAAATGTTTTTCCACACTAGGAGCATATAGTCCTCCAAACCAAAATGGATTCTGGCATAGGTACTCACCTATTAGGAAGGGCTGTGATGGGCTTTAAAAAAAAAGATTCAAGGTTAGTTTGAATTATGTAGGATTGGACTTCTGCAGATTACTTACCTATCATGGTGAAATTATTGAGATGCCAAAAGTGAATCTATATATGAAGATTTCAAAGATCCTAAAGTTTTGCTTACTACCAACTTTTCTTGTACCTTTTTGTTCTGGTCTGTTCGGTCAGATTTATTTGATTTCACAAATGAAGAAAGTATCATTGTTTGCTAAAAAGAATAGACTCATTTTTTGCATCTTAAAATGGTAAAAAATTCAAGCCCTGATTTTTGTTGTTGTTCCTCAGACCTTCGTAGTAGCAACCTCCACCTGACTTGGAGAATTACATTTCCAACACCAATTTTGATATTTACTAGCTAAGGTGGTAGTCCAAGTGGTTAGTTGCTACTATTCTTCGTGACACCCGTAGAAGCCTCATGTCCCAAACACAGCACAAATTCAACCTTCTATTACTTTTTTTAATCTATATGGATGGGTATGTAATTAAGTAGATCTGCACTGAGCAAAATAATTATATACATTTTAAAGTTTGTTGCAACAACGTCAAATCTATGTGAGAGTTAAAATAAATATAATCACATACATGTACTAAACATTTGTACTTCTTACACTAATTTTTTTAACATATATTTCTGACTAGTATATTTATTGTACACATACCAAAAATTACATGGATATGAATGTTGATTAGTATTAACGCATGTTTTTAATTTTGGTACACATACATGTACTATGTCTTTTTTGCAATTCAAAACTTGTTAGTTCCTTCAATTTCCAACGGAATGCCCATTTAAAAATCTTCTCTCTAAATTCTAGCTGATCTGAGATTGCCGAGATGAAATTGCATGTCTATAGAGATGCCACTTAGAAATTAAGTTTTATTTCATATGCATGGATTTCTATTTCATCATTTTTAGTACCATTAAATATGTATACAAACGCCTCTAAAACTTTTTGCATAGCAAATATTTTGCTAGATTAGTCCATTCTAGAATCGTTGGTGTTCTACATGTATTATTTCTTTTGTGCTCAAGTATATATTTTATGATGGGTGGGTTGAAATTTTTTGGTTATATATATTCGTATGATATTAGACACGCATAAAATTTATGAGTATTTTTTTGGTTTGGTCTCGAACCGAAACAATAATGTGCAATTCAACCTTGAAAACAATGGAGACTTGCACCCTACAAACCCCCCTCAGAACCAATCTAGCTAACCCATATGGAAGGACAAGGATGCCGCCTAGAGGGGGTGAATAGGCGTTTTAATTTTTTTACGATAATGGCTTGAACAAATGCAAAGTAAAACTAGCATTTAATTTATCAAACACAAAACCTATATAATTAGGGCTCATATATGTGCACCAACAACTTATACTAACCAAGCAAATCAACTATGCGATAGAAAGATATATGACTTCAAGCACAGAGGCTATCACAAAGTGAAGTCCATAAGTAAAGATTTCGGGTATAGGAATAACTCAGGTGACACAGAGACGGCGATGTATCCCGAAGTTCACGCTCTTGCTAGTGCTACTCTCCGTTGTAGCGGTGTGGAGGCACAAGGCATCCCAAACACCACGAAGGCCTTACCGTATTATCCTCAAGCCTTCCCACCAAAAGGGAAGCCCTCCATCTACTAAAGGACCTTGGGGATGGTCAAAAACCCGCACAAAGTTTGGGGCAAACTACACAACTTAATTGGAGGCTCCCAATAAATCTCCAAAAAGGCATCACACTTGACGAAACTCCACAATTTAATTGGAGGCCTGTGGGGACCCCGGGGGTCGTAGGCTAGACAAACCCAGATCTCCATCTGGCATAAGTCTAACCTAGATCTCTAGAGCCTACAGGGTGAGAATCGGTAACACAACAGTGACTCTACGACACAAAGAGTAATACAAGCTCATAACTGAGCAAAGAACCAAAGTATTACAAGCGAGGTCACGACCTGACATTTCATCAATCAACGGAAGCGAAGTTATGCTATTCTAAATAGCAAGATAGCAAAAGGCCTAAGAGGCCAGGAGCATAACGGCGACGTCCCAGCCCATAGATTCCAGGCTGCCAGGAATCCCAAGCTACTCGTCGGTGTCGACCTAGAAACCTTCATCTGATGGAGCGACTTCGTCTGAAACAAAGCATGCAAAGCTGAGTACAGGGACTCAGCAAGACTTAGTACAACCTTTTAGCAAAGCGGTATGCGAGGCTTTATGTGGAGCTTATTTTGCGTAAAGCAGTTTTCCTTTGTAAAACAAGAGGGAGCAGAAGCTCGTCTATTCAGATCATTTTAAAAGGGGATAAGAGAGCGATATCTCTAGCTCTACCGATCATCATATTGAATCCACCGAGATCTTCATCATATGCTGAACCTATCAACTAGGAGCACCCCCTCGATACCCTGAGGAGGGATCCTTATCACACATTGATTCCAAGTTTTACGATTAGGTTCAAGTTGTCTATGATCACAGAATCCATCACCAAGTCGTCCATGGTGGACACGGCAAAAGATTTACCTGCAGGGGTGTACAACTTTACCACACGCGCCGACCGCCTCTTAGCGCCGTACGTTACACTTCCTTGGTGTGCCGGCGGAGGGTCGACCAAAACCTTTCCCTTGCTTCGCCTATTCCATGAGTCAATCTAACTGGGAACTCCGTCATCGTAGGTATCCATTCTCCGAGGCGGTCCCATTGTGCAGGGGATCCAGTTCAATGCCTACAACATCCTTCACCCTAGCCACGTCCCTGTATGATGCACCTTTGAAAACCTTTTCCACGCCTTCGCCATGCAGAATGCCAAATGGAACACGCAAACTAATTGACTCATGGGTAAGCTAGGCAAGTTCGGGCCAAGGGGTTCCCATGGGCCCCGTGTGGCTGTACGCTCGGTCTTGGTTTCGAGAACTCAGGTCCTAGTATCGGCGAGAACGAGTCAAATCACCACATCCCCATGTGGCGGCCCATCCAAGCCTTTAAGCATGTTTAATTATCATCACTGATCTTACCACGTCATCCTGTCAAACTAGGTTCATTTTGCTCTGATTCATCAACCGGATGGATCAGTTCATCAACTAAGCATGGCTAAGCATATTCAATATAACGGCTCTAGCGATGCACACATAGCTCAAACCTAGTCTTGCTGGGAGCAGTGGATCAGAGTATTTTAGGCTACAAGGATGGTAAATGCAACACATAGGATAACTATATCTGCCGATAAAACATATTGGAAAGCGTATGCAAAATGTAGGAACCAGAAGTAAAAGCATTTCGAAACCATATATGAACCAGGTTAGGGCTTGCCTTTGTCCCTGACAAACCAATGTGGATCTTCGAAGATCCCATGCTTGACTTGTTCGTCGGTGGACAGACATTGTCCTTCGGTGATGTCGATCTTCATCGTCTCGTCACTTGTTCTATCGATCGCGAAGAAGCAAACACCGAAAAGGTAAAGGAACAATCAACACATGGCATTGATGCAATGCACATACAAGTATGATGATATGACATGTTAATTAGGTACTAAAATAATCCTAAGACGTCATCAAATTAATTGAGGTTCGACGGGACTAGGGTTAGTAGTTCCGGAGCCTCAGAAGGGGTACAATTAGTTCTTCTAAAACAACTAGGGTTCAAAGTTGTTTAACAATGCATGAATTTGCTACCAAATTGTAGATCTCATTTTTCTGAAAATTTTGATATATAATACATATTTTTCTGATTTAAAATGAATAAGTTATGAATTTTACAAATTTTATTCATTTTAAATCATTTATGGAAATTCTGGAAAATATTAAAATCCTGACAGACTGGACCCATATGTCAGGGTTTTATTCTTTTTCTAAATATTTACGGAAATTATTAAAAACCTGACAGGGGACCCCACCTGTCATGGATTTTTCATTTACAGAAAATAATAAAAACAAAAAGAGAAAAGGGGCGGGCCCCACCGGAGTCCACGCCGGTGGTCAACTCCGGCGGACCTCGCCGGTGACCACGCAGAGGCGGCGCTAGAGCGCGCCCCTGGACGCGCGGATCGGCGCGTTAGACGCGGGCGGATGCGGCGAGCACGCAGGTGGCTGCGCCGCTAGCTGGGGGCGGCCGGAGCATCGCCGACGGCGATGCCGAGCGGCGGCCGGGGCAGGCGGGCGTCGCGGGAGCGGACCAGAGGGCTAGAGAGAGGGGCGAGGGCACCGGGGCGACGAGGGGATCACCGAGATGCCGTAGAGCTCGACGGAGAGGGTGGGGGAGGCCCGTAGCGGCGTCGATGTGCCGGTGGCCGGCTGCCGTCTGCGGAGAAGAAGGGCGCGCCTGGGTCGATTGGGGGCTTCCCCGGTCGATTCCTTCGGCCAGGAGCTTCATGGCGGCGAGGAGGAGGTCGAGGGAGGGTCGCCGGAGCTCGGGGAGGCCGGCAACGGCGGGGGCGCGCGGTACTGTCCGCCGGGGTTTCGGCCTCCTGCGCGCGTGAGAGAAAAAACGAGGGGGAAGAAGAGGTGGCGGGGCTACGGTTGGCCTCGACGGCGGCGTAGGGGGTCTTGTAGGCGCTGGGGGGCGGCGGCGAGCATCTTGGCGCCGGTGAGCGACGGAGGCGTCGACAGCGAGGTGCTTCCTCATCGTGAGGTTGGGGATGATGGGGATTTTTTGCGAAAAACCCCCTGGGCTAGGGTTGGGCTAGAGTGGGCTGCTGGTAGGTTGGTTTTCTGGGCTGCGCAGGGAGAGGAGGGAAGAGAGGGGAATTGGGCTGCTGGCCCAAAACAAGGGAGAGGGAGTTTTCTTCACTCTTTTTCAAAATATTGTTTCTATTTTGTTTTCCAAACTCTTTTTGCATTTGAAATATGTTTGAAACTTCAAACTTTCTGAAACTTTCAAAATAACAAATGCACTTCTTAACAAAGCACAAATGCAAAACATTTTGAAACTTTGAAACATTTTGAGCATTTAGAAGAGAGGGAGATTTGCATATCATTAGGGTTTTTCCAAAATTAAACCTTTATGCAATTTTCTTAGGAAAATTATCATGATGCTCATGATGCACAAACAAAACCTAATCTAGGGTTAGAGAAACAGGGGTGTTACAGATCTATCCCCCTTAAAAGAATCTCGTCCCGAGATTCCAAGGTAGGAATAGAGAAAGTAACAAGGACTACACCGGTCTTTGACGATCTTGTCGATACCACGACAATCTTCCTTCTTGAATAGGTTGATCCAAGATATCATGAATGAAGTTGATCCTCAACACCATGAAGAGCTCTTCATTTTCTTTCTTCATTCTAAAGGAAAGAGGGAATGACACTAGACGGTGGATCTTCATGAAGATCGAGTATCTCATGGTCAACTCATGGAAGGAGTGCTTAGTAACAACTCTTGAGCTAACAAACATGAAACACGTCAAGGTAACGGAGGAGACGAAAGAAGTTTCAAATTTTGGTAGGCAATTTCTCCACGCTTGACAAGATTACGAAGGGACAAGGTAGCGAGGAGTTAAACTGTCTTTGATACCATAACGAGGCACTCTTAGAGAGGGTGACCCGTAGAAGCACAGATGATTATCCCACGAGAGCAACTTTGGATTTCAAAATCAGTCACTCTTTTGGTATGGGCACATGAAAAGATTGTTGTCTATTAAAAAGGCTAAGGCCCTAGATGACTGACGAATTCACACAACGTGTGAATTGATTAGAACTTCAAGTAAAGTCTAAAGGAAGGGGAAAAACATTGTCGAACGACGTAGCAAGGATCACCTGGAAAGTGAAATTTCTCCTAACAGAGTTGTACGTTGTCACAAGAGAAATTGTCTCGAGGGATTGACCGAGAGACATTTAGCAACTCTGCTTCTAATGTTCTCCTTGATGTTCTAGACACCAATTTAGGCTATTGAAAAGCCTTCAATAGGTCATCAAGCGAAGGTCAGACTTTCGGATTGAAAAACATCATAAGGGCAACTCCTAGGATAAGTCGCACAAGATCCTTATGGAGAGTGGTTATTCTTTATGTTTCAAGAGATTATGGCATTAGATCTTCCGGCTAATTGTGTTAACCACGACAACAATCTTGCCGGATTTACAAAAGACCTATGTCATGAATCCTTGAGGAACACCAACCATCATTGCCGCTTGAGATTCAGCTTAGGTTAGGTAGCAAGATATTTCAGACGTAGCAAGTCCAAATAGAAATTTGCAACCGCTACCATCAAGGTAAAGCTGCTAGATTCTCAAGATATAGACTACAATGTCAAGCTCCAAAAGATTGAGCCATGTTACAAAATGCATGTGGTTGCAACTGCCAAAAGGCAACTGCACGCATATGAACTTACTGCAATATAACACAATTGAGTCTTGGTGGGTACATCAAAGAAGATATCAAAGCGATTAAGCTTCTTCTCTTTCTTGAACAAATCAATCAGTGGCTTAGTGTGCATAGAGGAACGTTCCAAGTAAATGGAGGTAACAACCTGCCATCTCAAGAATACTTTGCACATGCATGGCCGACTTGCGATGATTCCTAAGGGGAACAAACATAACTCTACTTGGATCCACGGCGACATCTTTCAGCAAATGCACGTGAACCAAAGAAGGTAACTTCTAACATCCAGAACACATACTTCGTGATAACACAAAGAGGGTTCTTAAAAGTTTCCAACATTAGTGCCAATTGTTCAATATGAACCTCTTTAGAAATGGAGAAAGTAAGAATGTCATCGATGGGCTCAACAACAAACTTATCAAGATACTCCAATGAGAGACTCACATGTTGCATGAACAAGGCAAAAGTATTGGTCAGACCAAAGGACATGAACATGTATTCAGGTAAAACACCAGGATTAGAAAACACCATGAGTATGAACATCATCAAGATAGTCCTCGGAACTAAGTTTGATTTGACGATAGCCCAAACTCAAACCAAAGATTTGGGGGAAGATAGCATATCCATCAAGGATATACTTACATACTTCAACACCAAACAAAACTAGTCATCCCTTTAAGAAGAAACAAGTTCAGTAGAGCTCTTGTCTTTCAACTATCCAAGTTGTTGTTTAAGCTCAACCAACTAGTCCAGGATATCCCGTACGGTTTCTTAGAGAAGTAGTGATTCAGAGAACCAACATACTCAAGAACTTGACAACACGATCATGTGAAAACATGGCGATACTTCTAGAAAGACAACCAAAAAATCACGAACCACCGATATGTCGCTAAGTTCTAGAGGGAAACTTGCTTTATAAGGAAACGATGTGGTCTTGCGAGCTTCGGCACGAACCTAACTCTTTGACCGAAGAAGGTGTGTCTAGATAACAGACTAGGGAACACAGTCAAACTTGGCTTAGTGATTGCTTAACAATCACGCTAAGAATGACACAAACGTCCTTGGATTACAAAACAATAAGAATTGCTAAGAATCTCGCATGGCCACATCAATACAAACACCCCAACATTCCCAAGCACGGACAGCTCGGAGGAAGGGCGAGTAAAGATATGTAAGAGCATCACTTCATCGATAAGGCCATGAGACTTAGCACGACCTGTAGATATAAAAGAGTGTGATACTCTAAGGTAGAACAGAACAGAAGGTGCATAAACCTCACATTCTGCGGATTACAATACTTTGACCGGGTCCTAGAAATGGACGAGGTACCGGAGTTTGTTTCTCCTGACATACAGAAGTGGAATGTCTTGACGGACCACAAGGGTAACATGCACTAGAAGATCCAATACACAATTACCACTTGACTACTAACTAGCAAACAAAGGCTAGAAAGAAACTAGGGAGAGGAACATGATCAGAATTAGAACTCCTGAGATGTAGATGCACAAGATAGCACTTTTGTGAAACTCATGCTGAAAAGAGAGGTGCGGCAGAGTCACGGATATAAATGTGAGACTCACAAAGAGCACTCTTGTCGTTATCCATTTGGTTCCATGAAAGAACCTCTGCCATAGCTAATGGTAGGGAAAAGCTTCTATTGCCGCAATTCAATCACGACAATAACTACAAGATTAAAGGCTAGCTGGATTTGAAGTTAGCCATCCTGATGTATGGTTTGACCATGGACAACAGGGGTCAATGGAATGGATCTTGGGTTAAAGGTCAGCATCATGTACTGATTTCAAAAGAACCCAGCACAATCCGGGACCTTTGGTTCAAGTCCAAGGGTTAAAATACAAAGAAAGGAGTAACTACTAACTGAGTGACACAAAGGACACTACGAGGTAGTAATCACAAGGTAACTTTCAAGAAGCCATAGATAGCTTCAGAAGTATCCAATAAAAAGGAAAGGATGCATCCAAGGTGAAAGGAAACCTTGAGGCCTAGAACAGAATGATGTGGAACCCACAGAATAGAGAGATTATGATGGAAGGAAATCTCTCGATTGAAACAAAACAAAGAGAGAACAAAGAACACACAAGGCTTTAGAGAACTCAACTCTAGGTCAACTGGTTAAGAAACGACCTGCTTTTGAGGCACCTAAGCTTTGAAAGACCATAAGAGGTGGTAAAACTTTTTCAAATCAACACAAGGTAAGGTGTGACTCTGAATTAGAGCGATACCAGATAAGGAGTAAAAAGAATCCTAATTAGATTTTCGCAAGTACTTTTAGCTTTCAAATAGTTTTCGCAAACACTAGACTCAACATCGACCAATAGAAAGGGTTTCCTACAGGCAGTCCTGCTCTGATACCAAAACCTGTGGGGACCCCGGGGGTCGTAGGCTAGACAAACCCAGATCTCCATCTGGCATAAGTCTAACCTAGATCTCTAGAGCCTACAGGGTGAGAATCGGTAACACAACAGTGACTCTACGACACAAAGAGTAATACAAGCTCATAACAGCAAAGAACCAAAGTATTACAAGCAGATGTCACTGACCGACATTTCATCAATCAACGGAAGCGAAGTTATGCTATTCTAAATAGCAAGATAGCAAAAGGCCTAAGAGGCCAGGAGCATAACGGCGACGTCCCAGCCCAGGCTGCCACCTGGGAATCCCAAGCTACTCGTCGGTGTCGACCTAGAAACCTTCATCGATGGAGCGACTTCGTCTGAAACAAAGCATGCAAAGCTGAGTACAGGGACTCGGCAAGACTTAGTACAACCTTTTAGCAAAGCTGGTATGCGAGGCTTTATGTGGAGCTTATTTTGCGTAAAGCCAGTTTTCCTTTGTAAAACAAGAGGGAGCAGAAGCTCGTCTATTCAGATCATTTTAAAAGGGATAAGAGAGCGATATCTCTAGCTCTACGATCATCATATTGAATCACCGAGATCTTCATCATATCTGAACCTATCAACTAGGAGCACCCCCTTGATACCCTGAGGAGGGATCCTTATCACACATTGATTCCAAGTTTTACGATTAGGTTCAAGTTGTCTATGATCACAGAATCCATCACCAAGTCGTCCATAACCGTGGACACGGCTTTTCGAAAAGATTTACCCTGCAGGGGTGTACAACTTTACCCACGCGCCGACCGCCTCTTAGCGCCGTACGTTACACACTTCCTTGGTGTGCCGGCGGTGGTCGACCAAAAATTTCCCTTGCTTCGCCTATTCCATGAGTCAATCTAACGGGGAACTCCGTCATCGTAGGTAGCCATTCTCCGAGGCGGTCCCGGTCATTGTCGTGGGGATCCAGTTCAATGCCTACAGCATCCTTCACCCTAGCCACGTCCTGTATGATGCCTTTGAAAACCTTTTCCACGCTTCGCCATGCGAATGCCAAATGGAACACGCAAACTAATTGACTCATGGGTAAGCTAGGCAAGTTCGGGCCAAGGGGTTCCCATGGGCCCCGTGTGGCTGTACGCTCGTCTTGGTTGGCGAGAACTCAGGTCCTAGTATCGGCGAGAACGAGTCAAATCACCACATCCCCATGTGGCGGACCATCCAAGCCTTTAAGCATGTTTAATTATCATCATCTTACCACGTCATCCTGTCAAACTAGGTTCATTCGCAGCTCTGATTCATCAACCGGATGGATCAGGATTCGTCAACTAAGCATGGCTAAGCATATTCGATATGACGGCTCTAGCGATGCACACATAGCTCAAACCTAGTCTTGCTGGGAGCAGTGGATAAGAGTATTTTAGGCTACAAGGATGGTAAATGCAACACATAGGATAACTATATCTGCCGATAAAACATATTGGAAAGCGTATGCAATGTAGGAACCAGAGTAAAAGCATTTCGAAACCATATATGAACCAGGTTAGGGCTTGCCTTTGTCCCTGACAAACCAATGTGGATCTTCGAAGATCCCATGCTTGACTTGTTCGTCGGTGGACAGACATTGTCCTTCGGTGATGTCGATCTTCATCGTCTCGTCACTTGTTCTATCGATCGCGAAGAAGCAAACACCGGAAAGGTAAAGGAACAATCAACACATGGCATTGATGCAATGCACATACAAGTATGATGATATGACATGTTAATTAGGTACTGAAATAACCCTAAGACGTCATCAAATTAATTGAGGTTCGACGGGACTAGGGTTAGTAGTTCCGGAGCCTCAGAAGGGGTACAATTAGTTCTTCTAAAACAACTAGGGTTCAAAGTTGTTTAACAATGCATGAATTTGCTACCAAATTGTAGATCTCATTTTTCTGAAAATTTTGATATATAATACATATTTTTCTGATTTAAAATGAATAAGTTATGAATTTTACAAATTTTATTCATTTTAAATCATTTATGGAAATTCTGGAAAATATTAAAATCCTGACAGACTGGACCCACATGTCAGGGTTTTATTCTTTTCTAAATATTTACAGAAATTATTAAAAACCTGACAGGGGACCCCTGTCATGGATTTTTCATTTACGAGAAAATAATAAAAACAAAAGAGAAAAGGGGCGGGCCACGGAGTCCACGTCGGTGGTCAACTCGGCGGACCTCGCGGTGACCACGCAGAGGCGGCGCTAGAGCGCGCCCCTGGACGCGCGGATCGGCGCGTTAACGAGGCGGATGCGCGAAGCCAGGTGGCTGCGCCGCTAGTGAGGCGGCGAGCATCGGCAAGCGAGCGAGCTTGAAGCGGCGGCGGCGGGCGTCGAGCCAGAGGGCTAGAGAGAGGGGCGAGGGCTGTTGGAGATATTCCCAAGAGGCAATAATAAAAGTGGTTATTATATATCTTTGTGTTTATGATAAATGTTTATATACCATGCTATAATTGTATTAACAAACATTGATACATGTGTGTTATGTAAACAAACAATGAGTCCCTAGTAAGCCTCTTAACTAGCTTGTTGATTAATAGATGATTAGTTTCATAATCATGAACATTGGATGTTATTAATAACAAGGTTATATCATTATATGAATGATGTAATGGACACACCCAATAAAGCGTAGCATAAGATCACGTCATTAAGTTATTTGCTATAAGCTTTCGATACATAGTTACCTAGTCCTTATGACCATGAGATCATGTAAATCACTTATACCGGAAAGGTACTTTGATTACATCAAATGCCACTGCGTAAATGGGTGGTTATAAAGGTGGGATTAAGTATCGGAAAGTATGAGTTGAGGCATATGGATCAACAGTGGGATTTGTCCATCCCGATGACGGATAGATATACTACGGGCCCTCTCGGTGGAATGTCGTCTAATGTCTTGCAAGCATATGAATAAGTTCATAAGAGACCACATACCACGGTACGAGTAAAGAGTACTTGTCAGGAGACGAGGTTGAACAAGGTATAGAGTGATACCAATGATCAAACCTCGGACAAGTAAAATATCGCGTGGCAAAGGGAATTGGTATCATATGTGAATGGTTCATTCGATCACTAAGTCATCGTTGAATATGTGGGAGCCATTATGGATCTCAGATCCCGCTATTGGTTATTGGTCGGAGTGAGTACTCAACCATGTCCGCATAGTTCGCGAACCGTA
This sequence comes from Lolium multiflorum, assembly GCA_030979885.1. NCBI lineage: Eukaryota > Viridiplantae > Streptophyta > Magnoliopsida > Poales > Poaceae > Lolium > Lolium multiflorum. The sequence goes on from CM061747.1 coordinate 247,568,055, forward strand.
GGGTGACACACTTAAAGTTGGATGTTGAAATGGTAGAACTTGAATAAGGAATGGAGTTCGGATATTTGTTCGGAGTCCCAGATGAGATCCCGGACATCACGAGGAGTTCCGGAATGGTCGGAGAATAAGATTCATATATAGGATGTCATTTTATGTGTTTGAAAATGATCCGGTGCATTTATGGAAGGTTCTAGAAAAGTCCGGAAGAAAGTCACTTTGGAAGGCGGAGTCCCAGGACTCCACCACCATGGCCGGCCAACCCTAGGGGGTGGAGTCCCGGGTGGACTCCACCTAAGGTGGCCGCCACCCCTGGGAAGGTGGGAATCCCACTCTGGTGGGAGTCCTAGCTTGGGTAGGTTTCATGTGATATGGAAGGTTTTGGTTTGGGGTCTTATTCGAAGACTTGTAGACCAACTCTTGGGTGTTCCACCTATATAATGAGGGCCAAGGGGAGGCCACCACAACAAGCCACAAGTTGGCCGCACCCCATTGAGGCCACCCCCCTCCCCAAACCCTAGCCGCCCACTCCTCCTTCTTCCCCGCTTAGCGAAGCTCCGCGGGATTCTCCACCACCAGACACCATGCCGTCGTGCGGATTCAAGAGGAGCTACTACTTCCGCTGCCCGCTGGAACGGGGAGGTGGACGTCGTCTTCATCAACAACCGAACGTGTGACCGAGTACGGAGGTGCTGCCCGTTCGTGGCGCCGTGATCAAGATCTTCTACGCGCTTTTGCAAGCGGCAAGTGAACGTCTACCGCAGCAACAAGAGCCTCATCTTGTAGGCTTTGGAATCTCTTCAAGGGTGAGACTCGATAATCCCTCGTTGCTACCGTCTTCTAGATTGCATCTTGGCTTGGATTGCGTGTTCGCGGTAGGAAAATTTTTGTTTTCTATGCAACGTTATCCTACAGTGGTTCAGAGCCGTGTCTATGCATAGATGGTTGCACGAGTAGAACACAATGGTTTTGTGGGCGTTGATGCTTATGTTGTCTTTAGTTTGAGTACTTTGCATCTTTGTGGCATAGTGGGATGAAGCGGCTCGGGCTAACTTTACATGACCGCGTTCATGAGATTTGCTCCACGCTCGACATGCAACTTGTATTGCATAAGTGGCTTTGCGGGTGTCTGTCTCTCCTACTATAGTGAAGATTCAATTTACTCTTCTATTGACAACACTAGTATCACCGTTGTGGTTCATGTTCGTAGGTAGATTAGATCTTACTCGAAAACCCTAAACCACGTAAAATATGCAAACCAAATTAGAGACGTCTAACTTGTTTTTGCAGGGTTTGGTGATGTGATATGGCCATAATGTGATGATGAATATGTATGAGATGATCATTATTGTATTGTGGCAACCGGCAAGAGCCTTATGGTTGTCTTTAAATTTCATGTTGAGTAGTATTTCAAAGTAGTTGTAATAGTTGCTACATGAGGTGAACAACCATGAAGACGGCGCCATGGACCTTGGCGCTACGCCGACGATGATGGAGATCATGCCCGTTGATGATGGAGATCATGTCCGTGCTTTGGAGATGAAGATCGAAGGCGCAAAGACTAAAGGGCCATATCATATCACATATGAACTGCATGTGATGTTAATCCTTTATGCATCTTATTTTGCTTAGATGACGGTACCATTATAAGATGATCCCTCACATTAATATCAAGATAATAAAGTGTTCTCCCTCGTATGCACCGTTGTACAGTTCGTCGTTTGAAGCATCTCGTGATGATCGGATGTGATAGATTCAACGTTCACATACAACGGGTGTAAGCCATGTTGCACACGCGGAATACTTGGGTTTGCTTGACGAGCCTAGCATGTACAGACATGGCCTCGGGACAACGGAAACCGAAAGGTTGAACACGAGTCATATGGATGATATGATCAACATGTTGATGTTCACTATTGAAGCTACATCATCTCACGTGATGATCGGTTTTGGTGTAGTGGATTTGGATCGTGTACCACTTAACAACTATGAGGGATGTTGTATTAAGTGGGAGTTCATTAGTAATTAGATTAAAACATGAACTAATTATCATAAACATAGTCTGGGTAGTATTTTGTATTAATTTTGTAGTATTGGCATCCGTTTACTACTATGCGCTAGTCTTGTTATTGAGATAGAAATACTGTTAAAATCTGATAAGAAACTTTACGGATTAGTACCGTATTGTTAAAGAATCAAGAATTGATTAAGTCCTATTGCAAACTTTTAGTAAACCTCACATTATTGATTCAAAGAGCTATGGTTTCAATTAGTACCCAAAGTTATCTTGTCTCCGTGAAACTTGAAGTTCAAATCTGTTTGAAAAGTAAGGAGCTGAAAATTTAGTTTTCGAAATAATCAAGGTATGAGATATATGTGATATCTAAGACCTTATTGCAAGATGATAGAATATAAATTTGGTGAGACTACATAAACTCATAAGTTTTATGGGAATGTATGAAGGTTGAAGACGCCAGGCGTCACAATCCTCCAACTATTGGGGCACTAATAATATTCGCATATCCATGAAGTTATCATCCTTAGTATGCACCGTTGCTAAGACTCGTCGTTTCGAAGCATCACGTGATGATCGGGTGTGATAGATTCTACGTGTGCATACAACGGGTGCAAGCCAGATTTGTACATGCGAATACTAAGGTTAAAATTTATGAGCCTAGCATGTACAGACATGGTCTCAAAAAGTTGTCATGAATTGATGGATAAAATTATGAGTGAAATTGTTCATCATAGTTACTAATAAGTGAAATCTAGAACACTTGTCATATGATGATCAACTTCAAAGTAAGAACCTCAAGGTTATTGGTATTTGACCAACAAACCTAGAAGTTATTGATGTTGAAGTGTTTTTCTGAATAATGAGGAAAGCTAAAAGAGAAACTGCAAAAGATATTTTGGCAAAAAGAAAAGACTAGAAAGTCTAGCTCAGGTGTATATAAATGATATACATGTTATGGTTGTATTCCTAGTTAGGTCACACAATGAAATTCTTGGGTATTTGTACCATATTGGTTGGTATGAAGTGTCATACAAAACAATGCAATACAAGAATACAATGGCCTAAGTGACTGACAAGGAATATGATAAGAATGCACGTCTGGAACAAAAATAAAGTGTTATTATGTTTGTCGTTGGCATTCTATCTAGCCCTTAGAATTTATAATAAAGAACTTAATAATTGTTATTTTGCTCTGGTCAAATGAAAACAATGAGTTGTTCAAATTATGACATTACTCCATATACGATGGATAAGTTATTATAAATCTTAATGGTGAAACACACATACATAACACTACGCTAAAATGCCATAAGGCAAATGATTTAAATTCCACTTATTTGTGGAACCGCCATTTAGGTCATGTTAGAAAAGAACGCATGAAGGAACTCCATGCAAATGGATTTTGGAGTCACTTGATTTTTGAATCATTTGACGCTTGCAAATCTTTTCTAAAGAGAATGATTAAAATACCGTTCATAGGCCAAAGTTGAACGGGCAACTAACTTAGTGGAAAAATACATGATGATGTATGTGGTTCACTGGGCATAGTTGTGTGCGGGAGATTCTTCTACTTCATGAAAACTTTCAGCAATGAATTGAGTATATATATGTGGATATATTCAATAAGGAAGAAGTTTGAAACATTTGAATGGATTCAAATAAATTTCAGCATGAAGTGGAAATCATCGTAATAGAAAAGTCAAATATCTATGATTGGATCATGGTAGAAATATTTGAATTACGAGTTTTAGCGAACATCTAAGAGAGTTATGAAATTGTTCTACAACTCACATTTCTTGGAGTATCATAATGATAATATAGTATCCGAGATATGTATCCAAACCTTGTTGGATTAATGATGAGATAAAATATTATGACGCCATTATATTTTGGTGGATTATGCTTTAGTGACTACCGCTTTTACACTGAATAGAGCATCATCATGATCCGTTGAAATGACACCATACGAGTTATGGTATGGGTATAAACCCTAATAGTCTTTCTTTAAATTTTGGTCTAAGAGTTCACAACCAAAATCGGATGAATGTCTTTGTTGGTTATCCCAGAGATTTAATTGGGAATTCTTCCCACGAGACAAAAACAAAAGTGTTTGTCAATGTTTCTTATTTTCGAGAAATTGTTTCTAGTGAAGTATTTGAGTGGGAGGACAATATAATTTGATAAGGTTTATGAACTGAGCATAATGATCGAGTAGCGCAGCATCGGAATTTGTTTCGGAAGCGGCCACGACGATCATGGCTCCCATGACTACAAAGTGTTTTAGCCATGGAGATCGAAGTACATATTGAACCTTGTAGGTATGGTTTACTTTGTGATCAAATAAATGATTTGTGAACAAAGGATTGATTTTGAATAATGATAAACCAACTACAAACAAAGAAGTTATGATGGGCCCTGACTCCGTTAAAATGGCCATGCGCCATGAAATCCATAATAGATGAATACTTTTTGAAAGTAAATGGATCTATAGACTTGGATGAAATATCCTTAAAGAAGCTCGACTTGTCGAAAAATTGTTTACGACAAAGTTCAAAGAGTTGACTACGATAAGATTAGATCTTCCGTAGCAATGCTTATAGTCTATGTGGTTTATTCTAGTAATCACTACATATTTCTTTTATGAGATATGCTAGTAGGATGGCAAAATACATTACTTATCAGAAGTATGTATTAAAGGTGTATACAAAATACAACCAAGAGTTTTGCCAGTCCGTAAAATACTAGAAAGGAATACGAACTTCAATTGGTAGAAGTGAGTATTGCGGAGTTGGAATCTTCACCGGATGAAATAGTCAAAGAGTTTTGATTTCATCAGAAACGATGAAGATGCTTGCATTTGCAAGAAATTAAGTGGGAGCGCTGAGACATATTTGTAATACTTTATGTAGCTGACATATCGTTGATTATAAATATTGTAATTATATAATTGATTAAAAGGTTTCATTGAGAATTAGCTTCAATGAAAGGATTTGGACAGAAACATATTTAGTGTCAAGATCTATGAAGATAGATTAAAACACATAATAAGTTTAAGTCAAAGTACATAAAATGGATATTGAAGTAGTTCAATATAGAAATATTAAGAAGGTGTTCTTTGCATACAAAGGTTTAACAAGACTTGAGTGTATTTGACACTCGATGAGTAAAAACACTTGAGTGATTTTGGATCACAAATAATATGTACAAAATCAGATGTCCTGTGCTCTAAAAGGTTAGGAGCATATACCAAAATGATTCATGTGATGATCATTGGACAAACAGTAAGAATATCCATGTGTTCTGAAGAACCAAGGATATATATATAGTTTTATATGGAGTAATGACAAACAAATCGTTGTAAGGTGTTGCACCGATATTTGTTTGGTCACATATAAGAATTAATTTCAAATCTCAATTAGGCTAAGTGTTATTAAAAAGGTAGCACAATGCTAGATTTAGAAGAGTTCTAAATATTGTGACGGATTCTACAAATGAAGGCAGAGCATGTCATTGTTTTGACAATGACTAAGGATGTTAAGTCGAAAAGTTCTTTGAGAACTTGGTGTAGTTCCGATAGTGTCAGAACTTTGAAGCTATATTGTGTGTGACAATATTAGTGACATATTTAAGACCGCGGAATTAAGGTTCCACCAGAGGACTAAACATATATGCCGACTCATTTGAAAAATGAGTGATGCGTTGAGACGCATATGAATTGCAAAACATACGTTTACGATGTCGGAACCGTTGACTAAAACCTCTCCCGTGAGCAAAACATGATAAAGCACCAGAAGACCAAGGTGTTATATCTTTACAAATGAAAACTAGATTATTGACTCTAGTGCAAGTGGGAGACTGTTGGAGATATGCCCAAGAGGCAATAATAAAAGTGGTTATTATATATATTTGTGTTTATGATAAATGTTTATATACCATGCTATAATTGTATTAACCGAAACATTGATACATGTGTGTTATGTAAACAAACAATGAGTCCCTAGTAAGCCTCTTAACTAGCTTGTTGATTAATAGATGATTAGTTTCATAATCATGAACATTGGATGTTATTAATAACAAGGTTATATCATTATATGAATGATGTAATGGACACACCCAATTAAGCGTAGCATAAGATCACGTCATTAAGTTATTTGCTATAAGCTTTCGATACATAGTTACCTAGTCCTTATGACCATGAGATCATGTAAATCACTTATACCGGAAAGGTACTTTGATTACATCAAATGCCACTGCGTAAATGGGTGGTTATAAAGGTGGGATTAAGTATCCGGAAAGTATGAGTTGAGGCATATGGATCAACGGTGGGATTTGTCCATCCCGATGACGGATAGATATGCTGGGCCCTCTCGGTGGAATGTCGTCTAATGTCTTGCAAGCATATGAATAAGTTCATAAGAGACCACATACCACGGTACGAGTAAAGAGTACTTGACGGAGACGAGGTTGAACAAGGTATAGAGTGATACCAATGATCAAACCTCGGACAAGTAAAATATCGCGTGGCAAAGGGAATTGGTATCATATGTGAATGGTTCATTCGATCACTAAGTCATCGTTGAATATGTGGGAGCCATTATGGATCTCCAGATCCCGCTATTGGTTATTGGTCGGAGTGAGTACTCAACCATGTCCGCATAGTTCGCGAACCGTAGGGTGACACACTTAAAGTTGGATGTTGAAATGGTAGAACTTGAATAAGGAATGGAGTTCGGATATTTGTTCGGAGTCCCAGATGAGATCCCGGACATCACGAGGAGTTCCGGAATGGTCCGGAGAATAAGATTCATATATAGGATGTCATTTTATGTGTTTGAAAATGATCCGGTGCATTTATGGAAGGTTCTAGAAGGTTCTAGAAAAGTCGAAGAAAGTCACTTTGGAAGGCGGAGTCCCGAAGGGACTCCACCACCATGGCCGACCAACCCTAGGGGGTGGAGTCCCGGTGGACTCCACCTAAGGTGGCCGGCCACCCCTCCCGGGAAGGTGGGAATCCCACCTCTAGTGGGAGTCCTAGCTTGGGTAGGTTTCATGCATGTGATATGGAAGGTTTTGGTTTGGGGTCTTATTCGAAGACTTGTAGACCAACTCTTGGGTGTTCCACCTATATAATGAGGGCCAAGGGGAGGGGGCGGCCACCACAACAAGCCACAAGTTGGCCGCACCCCATTGAGGCCGGCCACCCCCTCTCCCCAAACCCTAGCCGCCCCACTCCTCCTTCTTCCCCGCACGCTTAGCGAAGCTCCGCCGGGATTCTCCACCACCACACACCATGCCGTCGTGCTGCCGGATTCAAGAGGAGCTACTACTTCCGCTGCCCACTGGAACGGGAGGTGGACGTCGTCTTCATCAACAACCGAACGTGTGACCGAGTACGGAGGTCTGCCCGTTCGTGGCGCCGTGATCAAGATCTTCGCGCTTTTGCAAGCGGTAAGTGAACGTCTACACAGCAAGAGCCTCATCTTGTAGGCTTTGGAATCTCTTCAAGGGTGAGACTCGATAATCCCCTCGTTGCGTCGTCTTCTAGATTGCATCTTGGCTTGGATTGCGTGTTCGCGGTAGGAAAATTTTTGTTTTCTATGCAACGTTATCCTACAAGGGCACCGGGGCGACGAGGGGATCACCGAGATGCCGTAGAGCTCGACGGAGAGGGTGGGGGAGGACCGTAGCGGCGTCGATGTGCCGGTGGCCGGCTGCCGTCTGCGGAGAAGAAGGGCGCGCCTGGGTCGATTGGGGTCTTCCCCGGTCGATTCCTTCGGCCAGGAGCTTCATGGCGGCGAGGCGGAGGTCGAGGGAGGGTCTCCGGAGCTCGGGGAGGCCGGCAACGGCGGGGGGCGCGGTACTGTTCGGGTTTCGCCTCCTGCGCGCGTGAGAGAAAAACGAGGGGGAAGAAGAGGTGGCGGGGCTAGGGTTGGCCTCGACGGCGGCGTAGGGGGTCTTGTAGGCGCTGGGGGGCGGCGGCGAGCATCTTGGCGCCGGTGAGCGACGGAGGCGTCGACAGCGAGGTGCTTCCTCATCGTGAGGTTGGGGATGATGGGGATTTTTGCGAAAAACCCCCTGGGCTAGGGTTGGGCTAGAGTGGGCTGCTGGTAGGTTGGTTTTCTGGGCTGCGCAGGGAGAGGAGGGAAGAGAGGGGAATTGGGCTGCTGGCCCAAAACAAGGGAGAGGGAGTTTTCTTCACTCTTTTTCAAAATATTGTTTCTATTTTGTTTTCCAAACTCTTTTTGCATTTGAAATATGTTTGAAACTTCAAACTTTCTGAAACTTTCAAAATAACAAATGCACTTCTTAACAAAGCACAAATGCAAAACATTTTGAAACTTTGAAACATTTTGAGCATTTAGAAGAGAGGGAGATTTGCATATCATTAGGGTTTTTCCAAAATTAAACCTTTATGCAATTTTCTTAGGAAAATTATCATGATGCTCATGATGCACAAACAAAACCTAATCTAGGGTTAGAGAAACAGGGGTGTTACAAGGCCCCAAGAACACCACTAAGGTCAGCAAGATGTTTAGGGTCAAAGGACCCAAGAGGAACAAGCTTCCTAAGAGATATACTCACAAACTTTCACTTCCACGTAACACCATGGAGAACTCAAACTGATGCACCAAATGCAATGAAAAGTCCCTCACTCTCAAATTCCACCAAAGCTACAAAAACTATTGGGGGAATAGGAGAGGAAGAACAATGAGGAGAATACAAAAAATCCAAGATCAAGATCCAGTGGATTCTCCTCACAAAGAGAGGGATTTGATTGATGAAGACTGATATCCCACAAGTATAGGGAATCGTTTGTAGCCTTTTCGATAAGTAAGAGTGTCGAACCCAACGAGGAGCTAAAGGTAGGATAAACATTCTCTCAAGTTCTATCAACCACTGATACAACTCTACACACACTAAGCGTTTGCAATATCTAGGAAATAAAACAAGAGCGATAACGGGTATGAGAGGTGACTTTGCAGAACAATAAAATACACGGAATAAATGTTAATGCTGCGGCAATAAAACAAACTAAACTAGCAGTACCATGAGTGTGGAAAGGCGGTGGTAATAGTGGTGGCTTTGTTCAAGATCAATTAGTGAGGATCTTGGGTTCAATATCTTGGATGCAGCTTTCTATGTAGGAGAGGCTAAATATACATGCTATCCCTCCGGGATTACAAGTACTATATGATTGGCTTGCTAGCAAACATCCGTAAATACTAGCAAGCATTAAGGTTTCCCCAACCATAGCCTTAAGTAAATGGTCCTCTTACTCCCATACATGCAACATCCGGTTCGCGTCCTCAGGTTTCTGTCACTCCGGCAGAACTTCCCCCTTCTAGTATACAAGTACTACCAACCCTATGGTGCTTGATCCATGCGCGCACAAATATAATGGGCACCAAGGACGGTAACATATCAACATACAACTCTAATGAACCAAAGAGAAACAACCAATCAATCAAAGAACAAATAAACTATGGCAACATGACATAGATCATAGGATTATAACTTATAGCATAAAACACTATGTTTACATAGGGCGGTACAGAGGTTTGTGAGAGGATGGACCATTGAATACAATGAGGAGTTAGTGATGGAGATGGCGGTGAAGACGTTGGAGGGCTCAGCGAGGAGCGCCGGGAGGCGGAGGCGTGGGCGGCGGCGCGGGGGACTCCTTCCCCGCCGCCGACATCATCGCCGCCCCTTAGCCTTCTTCTTCCTCGAGTTGGTGCTGGTGTAGATGAGTGTTTCCCCCTCCTTGGCTGCTGCCAAGGAGGAGGATTTTCGTGACAATGCTTGGGGGCCTCCAAAAATAGGGTTTCCCATCAATATACAGTGTTGGAGATGCAATCTAGGCCATGGGATGGATGTCCCTTTGATCTAAGGGCTCTTGGGCACCTCTAGAACTTTTCTAGGACTCCCCTCTATCCTTCATGAGCCTCACAACTCGTGGCTGGGCCGAAATATCCAGGTATGGAAAGAGTTTGTGTCAAATACGTCATCAACTTTCGGAGTCCCGAGACTGCACGAACCTCCGCAGTAATTCTGCTCTCACGGATGCATCCGTTGTTCGATCTGGACGAATAAGATGTCCAAATTGTTCGGTTTGAAATTCTCTACAACTTTGTAGTTTACGATTTTTCCATTGGACGTCATTTTGATGGAGTTTCGAAGCGATTTTTGAAAAGTGTTCAGCAGGGACATATTCCGGGAAATTCCAGATTTCACCATAATGAGCTATTTCCTTCCATATTTGCCTATTTCCTGCACAACAAAGTTGAAACCAAGAACTTGTGCACTTTTGCAACTATTAATAGGTTAGTCCCTTAAAACATATAGTAATTGGTGTAAAACAAGCATGGAACATAAAAAATTATAGATACGTTTACGACGTATCAACATCCCCAAGCTTAACTCCTGCTCGTCCTCGAGTAGGTAAGTGACAAAAAGAATAATTTTTGAGGTGACATGCACCTTCAAAGTTCAAAGGATGACTAGATACAAATAATTTAAGAACAAGTAATAACACATTCATGATTCAATCAATAATAATTTTGGGACCATGCACATAGAACTAAGAATGACAACTATGCTCTCATAAGACGGTGCATATAACTTAGAAGATGAAGACTCAACATAAAAGTAAAAGAATGACCCTTCGCAGAGGGAAGCAGAGATTAAACATGTGCTAGAGCTTTTTATTTTGAAAACATAGAGATATAAAATTTTAAGAGAGGCAATTGTGTCAACGGAAGCAATAAGTAATATAGGTTATGTATAAAACTTCCTATAAGTTGCAAGCCTCATGCATCGAATACTAATAGTGCCCGCACCTTGTCCTAATTAGCTCGGATTTCCATGGATTATCATCGCATTACATATGTTTCAACCAAGTTTCACAAAGGGGTACCTCCATGCCACCTGTACGAAGGTCTAAGGAGAAAGTTCGCATTGGATTTCTCGCTTTTGATTATTCTCAACTTAGACATCCATACCGGGACAACATGGACAACAGACAAATGGACTCCTCTTTAAGCTTAAAGCTTTTGACAGAGATTTTTGAGGTTTTAATGTCCATGCTGAAACTTCCACCATGTAAACATGGCTTTGGTTAGTGGCCAAATGTTCTTCTCTAACAATATGCATACTCTAACCTTTTATCATGGTTATCTCCTTTACTTCAGACAAGACGGACATGCATAGTAACTCACATGATATTTATCAAAAATATGATGATGGTGTCCCCATGTCAGCATGGTTTCCACACAACAAGCAACTTATAAGAACTAAGATACATAAGTGACATATTCCTCACCACAGTATTTTTTAGGCTACTTTCCCATGAGCTATATATTGCAAAAACAGGGAATTATTTTGAAGGTTTTAAAGGTAGCACATGTAAATTTACTTGGAGTGGCGGTGAAATACCACATATAGGTAGGTATGGTGGACACTTTTGCATATGGTTTTTGGTGGTTGGATGCACGAGTAGAGATCATACTCAGTACAGAATGAAGGCTAGCAAAAAGAAAGATAGCGACCAACTAAGAGAGCAATAATGATCATAATCATGCATAGCGACAAAACTTATTAATTAAAGCATATGGTGATATTAAAAGTCTAAACTAAATGATCAATTCAACCCAATTGAAACATCAGGAGGAGATCTTCCATTTGCATCACTATTAATATGAAACCTTTTTACTCATATCCAACACCAATCAACTTATTTGAAACAACTCTCATTTATAATACTCATTAAAGATCAGAGAGCTAATCATATATAACTGAAGCATACTGACAAGCTCTGAACAAAATAGGAGTGAAAAACCAGAGCTAAACGCAGTACTAGCAAAAATAAAACGCGCGTTGAACAATAAGAGTGAAAACTAGAGCGTTCATACAATTAAAACGGAGCGTGTCTCTCTCCCAAACAAACATGGTATGATGGTGCCCACTTTATTGAAAATAAAATACACAACAGACAATAAAGACGCTCCAAGAATAACACATAGTATATGAAGCAATAAAAATATAGTGAACAGAAACAGGACCTGATATTTATATTGATGAAGAAGGGGATGCCTTGGGCATCCCCAAGCTTTGACGCTTGTACTTCTTGAAAATATCTTGGGGTGACATGGGCATCCCCAAGCTTGAGCTTTTGTCCATTCTTCATCTCATCTCATCATTCTTCTTTCCTACACTTGAAAACTTCATTCATACAAAACTCATCACAAATCTCATTAGCAGCGTTAGTGCAATGATAATATTAATCAAATCTACAAAGTTCAGTATGACATATGAAAAGCATTTTAATAAGCATTAGCTACTGTGGCATAACTTCAATAAGGTTCTTTGATCAAGAAAACTCAAAAAGGTGGGCAAAAAGATGCAAATGCAAAACAGTGCAAGAATCTGTCAAAACAGAACAGTTCGTAAAAATTGATTTTAAAAAAATAGTTACGCTACGAACTCGAAAAACTCTGAACTAATAAAAGTTAGATAAATACCTGGGGAAGATGCTCGTAAATTGGCAGCTCAAACTTACGTTCTGGTGATTTTTGGCGATTTTTCTCGTGACGAACCAGAAACAGTAAACAAGATTGCAAATCCCCCAAATACCATTTTCTTACCATTAGAGGCAACTCTTGGCACAAAAACAAAACAAACATGATAAGGAGAGGTCATTACAGTAGTAATGACTTCCAAGACTCAACAAAGCAGTAAATAACAGAAATATAAACATATTGGGTTGTCTCCCATAAAGCTCTTTCTTTATAGCCATTTAAGATGGGCATGATTATTTGATGGAGCTCTCAAACCCCCTTTTTTTGTTGTTTTCCAATTATAAGTGAAACTGACAAAGAAACAAGAACCAAATAAAGAACCTAATAAAACTAAATAGAATAAAACCAAAGATAATAAAAGCAACTATATACAATGCTTACATGTGGATGGGTAATATTGAGTTTGAAGGAGACAACCTCATGTTGGTTGATGAATAGGGGATGCCTTGGGCATCCCCAAGCTTAGATATTTGCATATTCTTGAATATTCTCTTGGGATCCATCTACACATCCCCAAGCTTGAGCTCTTGCATCCTCTTGCTCATCTCATATCACCATATTGATTGGAACTTAAAAACTGCATCCACATAAAGCTTCACAAAACTCATTAGTAGGTGAGTACTCATTAAATAAAATCCACAAGTGTTCAAGTATCCCTAATTTCTATAAAATCTATCAAATATTTAGCCACTGTAATACTGAGGTTTCTTATTATTTCAATCGTACGTCGAAAACGAAGGAAACTTTTGAATCCTAAGTACAATATTTAAACAAAGAGAATAGAAATCTGTCAAAACTGAACACTCTGTAAAGATGTCACTCAATGAGATAGTTACGTAGCTCAAATCGAAAAACTCATGATTAATTAAAGACAGATCATAAACTCAGGTCTATGCAAAAAAAATTCAGATCAAAATGTCATACTGAGATTTTTCACGAATTTTTGCAACACAGCACAGGAAATCTGTCTCAACAGAATCAGTCCGTAAAGATTGAATTATTAGATCTGTCTACGTACCTCAAATCAGAAAAGTCAGAACTAACGAAAGTTAGATAGCAAGCACTACTATGCACTCAAGAAATTTCAGATCAGGATCACGTTCTGGTGATTTTTAAATTTTTCTACAGTGGAGCACAGGAAATCTGTTTTCTAGGCAGCATAGTGACAAACTTGCATAACAAACTAGGGGTTATCTATACACTAGATTTTGATGTGCGCCTTGGCGCACGATCCCGTGAAATTCGCGCAGTTTTATATTTTGTAGAACAACGATAAAAATCATGTGGTTTCCAGGTCTTCCACACCAGCAAGAATTTTGTAAACAATATATTAAGTTCTAAATTATATAAGCATGTAGCCTTGAGCATGGCTTAAACATAGTTGGTATAGAACAACATATAAAACACATGCAATAGATACTTAAGAGATAACAGTCTTTAAGGCAGTAATACAATATTTAGTTCAGGGCATAAGAAATTAGAACCAATGAAACATTAAAAATCCATGGAGACCAGAAAAAGTGCATTCTCCTCACCGAGGGATGTCTCCATCAAGGAGGCCGTTTTCGAAATCAGGCACGTGATGTAAAAGCTTGTATGGCACGTCCTTTTTTAGCAGGGTTGACAACAACTCCTATGAGCACAAAAATACATATCCAATGCTATCTGGTTAGATGAAATCACCACATCTCTGAATTTGTGTTTCACTTTTATCATCATACATCTCGGAATGCTTGTAGGTATATCTGTCTAGCAGAGGCACCTGGATGTCAGCATGTCCGTGTATTCTTATGTATCACGGTGTAGCTCAGTAACAAAATAGCAAGGCTGGAGCATGTGATCGACATTTCTGATTGTCGAAAGATGCAAAGTTATTCATCTAAGCTCTACTACAACATGGGAGGCCGCAATGAAGTCATACAGATCATAAGCAGCAGTTCCAACAAAGGCCAGATATCGTCAGGCGGTAGTAAATTCTGTAGTCAAATAGCGAGCAGGTCAGTTGACAAAACAAACTCAATAGCTATTCAATTTTGCTCTTTGGGAAATATGCTGATGAGAAACTCGACATCAGTTGTTCCACTCGAATTTAAATCACCTCCAAGTCTGAATGTGTCCGCAAAGGCTGATATGAAGCTGATGGGTGAAGGCTGAACGGTGTATGAATTCCAAGAGATTTAGGAAACAGCTGCGGACACATCCGAAAATAAACCGAAACTTCTAGTGTCCTTTGGCTGGAAGGAAACAGCCGCGGATACAACTGAAAATAAACCAAGTCCATAGCATCAGCCCTCAGAGCTAGATCAATATGCAAATACATACATGAATAGTTCATACCGTTCTACCCAACTGTGATAGTTAGATGTAAGATAAAAACAGATGGATGATTCTCCCGACAAATATGATGTACATGAAAAAATCTAGCACCTCATACCTATATTACTGCTGAAATTTGCAATTGGGGAAGGACATTTCAGTGTATCTATGACTCTGTTTCACAAGTGGGTATTTAAAATTGCGGAGGAGCAAACCAATGAAAAACAATAGCATCAGAAATCCAGAGAGAGTACATGTTCTTAGCAATAAGAGGTTCACTCAATTTACGCCTATTCTCAAATATCTAAACATAGTGGCCAGAAAATACCTGCTCCCTGGAAGCCTTCCTATTTGAGATCCTTGATGCCGGTGCCTGGCGCGGCGGTGATCTCATCAACCGAGCCCCTGAACATGGACCGCAAGCCACCCACGCTGAGAAAATCAATAGTACATATGTTGCACGAGTGCACGACATAAGGAATTGGAACCAATGAAAGATTAAAATCTAGAACCTAAAGCCTAACCCAAATTCTAAACCTCCTATAAATTGGACTTGTTAACATGATTTGAAACGTCCTGCTAGAAATGAATAAAGCTTAAACCTAACTGGCCACTAGCAGAGATATGCACAAAATTCAACAGTTCTAAGCTTTGTAAACAGTTGGAAGCCTAATATAATGATGAGAGGGTCCTTCAAAAAAAAAAAGAACGTGTACACCATCAAACAAAGTGAAGCTTTGTAATCTTAGTTTGA
This sequence comes from Lolium multiflorum, assembly GCA_030979885.1. Lineage (NCBI taxonomy): Eukaryota > Viridiplantae > Streptophyta > Magnoliopsida > Poales > Poaceae > Lolium > Lolium multiflorum. Next base: position 247,583,716 of record CM061747.1, read on the forward strand.
GATACTACATTTGGAAAAGAACGGAATGTTATCGGAAAGGGAAGATCCAAGATCTGAACCACGTGAGGATTCAAGTAAAAAAAAATCTAAGACCATTACTTTATCTTCAGTATACTAAGAGAAAAGATATGGATTGCCCTATATGACTAAAATTTCATTTTTTTTGGATAAGCATGCAAACAGCCTAGCTTATAGAGTGCAAATGACCAGAGGGGACAAATGTACACCTATTAACTTCCATAACACACGATGTATATGCTTCTTAGTGGAGATAATTCAGCCACTGGTTAATTATTTCTTCTACTTCCTCCAGACCCTCAAGGCCTCAACCAATTCGCCAGAATCACTGCTTGCTTTATTCAATAAAAAAGTGCACCCTCGGTGAAAGGAATAAACAACACTAAAATCAAGTAAGGCAGCACACAGAGGAGAAAATAGCGGATGGCAAATTTCTCATGACCTTACTATTTGCATACACACACTTAAAGATACTCATAAGAAATATGTAGCAACTATACACCTAGAAATATTTGTATAGGGATTAGAGGGAGAACCAGAGAGAGGTTCGAGGGAGAGAGTGGGAGAGAGAGGACCTGCATGTATGATCTTTGGTTGCTTCTCATGGATGAGCAAAATAGTGCATTCAATTGTTGGATTGCATGGACAACCAAAATATTGTGCTTTTATCAATTTGCCACGTGATGGGAAAATATGCTGCAATTTAACACAACCAATTAGCATTCTAGAACTAAATCTGTACTAAAATTGGCATAATTCAAGCAATTTTACTTTTCTTCTATTTGCAGCAAGCACACAATACAATCAGTCATCACTCAGTAATTCAGCCCCAATATCCATCATAGACAGAAAATCAAATTTACATGTATCATGGGAGAATTCATCTGATGTGTGCATCGATTAATTAAGTTAGCTATATAGTTCAATTAATCGTAAATGTATGAGATATGTCTAAACATAAATAGAAGTATTCATAATAAAGAAGAGGTGGTTGCAGGCTACCATGTTGACATTTCCGCTTCTAGGGAGAAAATTCTTGCGGCCAATGATGGTGCTGAGCCCATATCTCAAGCCTTAATCTCTCTGTACTAAAATGACCGGCTCCTGAAAAAAACAACATGCTTAAGTTTTAAAGAAACAACGCGAAAGCATGTAGAGGAACGAAAGAAGTACCATTCAAGATAGCTGACCTCAATGTATTTTGGTCCAGGGGCTACACTGGAAACACTCTAATACTGTTTAGAGATGATAACAATATGCTATTTCTGTCACATGCCACTAATACAACATACTCAGAATTTGGTCCAAATAATCCGCTAACTCTTCAACTACAATGGCAGAAAATACAGTGGTATTATCAATACAGATAATAAGAATCTAGAACAAAGCACCACACAAACTAATCATGCAAGGCATCAGTCATTCTACATAGCAAAGGGAAAAGTATATTGCAAGGAAGGTTTCATGTATGGTTCCCACCATTGAACCACCAGCTATATACGAACAATATGTGACATTTTTTAGCCAGGGAAGCATAGCCAAAAACTATACAAGAAAATGGTATATCCTGAGTAAAGCTACCTCCTTAAATTGATGGGACCAATCTCCTTCACCAGCAAGTCTAACAAAAGCTGATTTACTGGGCCATTTCTCCAGCCATCTCTGCAGGAAGATCATGAATCAGTATCTAAAAAAGCAAAGATACTAACCAACTACATTTATGTACTAACTTGATAAAGCATGAGTAGGAGAGATGAGAGTGAGAGAGACTAACGTGTATATTCTGGAAACCTCATGCTCTTTCCTGTTGTAACTATTACGAAACCATAAAAAAAGGCAATGACATGCCTATTCTCATTGCTGTTGTAATTATTAGAAGGCCATGTCCTTGTCCAAAAGCCATCCCCACCCATAACCATATCGAAAGGTCATCCCCACAGTCCACGATACACCTGAGAATAAAGTGATTGCGCTGAAACATATCAGGGCAATAGCTGGTCAGATAAAGGTATAACCAACTAATCATAAGTATTTTTTTCTATTTTCGTTGGCTCAAAAAAATTCAATGAAGGATAACTGGTAATTAAGCTGCAAAAGAGGTCAGACTGGTATTCAATATATAAAATAAATAACAAATAAAAATTTGTGGAATTTTTAGTGCTGCTTATAAACCATGATAATTTTTAATTTTTATACAATAATCCGCATTATAATTCTCCCTACAATGTGTTGTCCAAATTCATAATTTGCTTCCATTTATACCTTTTATCTTTCTTGTCTCCAGACTCTTCTAGGGAAGAGAAGTACTAAACTTTGCATGAACCGAAAACGATAAGCAACACGACATACCTCATTTACAAATCAAGTAACCAAAGGAGAAGAGGTGTCGGAGGCAATACAACGCGCCGCACGCCACCATCCTCCTTAACCTTGACAAACCAAAGCCAAACAAAATGCTGCATGAGCCGCTGGAGGGCGACCAGGTTGAGGGCACACATATTCCATCAATAAAATTGAGGTAAAACTCCTCTTTCGACAAAATTTATAAGCGAAGTTAGTCTGGTTACCTTGCATTCCACAAGAAAAGCCCACTGGGGAGAGGATGCAGCTGTTTAGTTGGTAAAAAGTATGCTTACAACATCAAACAATAGTTCTCAGCCAACAGAAATAAATTTGGCTTCCAAAGAATGGAAACATGAACGCTGTACTACCGTCAAGCGCATTACATAAACCTGGAATCGTTCATCGTTACAGGAAAAATCCACATAATAGTACTGTTATTTCATCTAATGACAAAAGAAGGTGAGCATAAGTGAAAACACATCCACACGCAAACAAATAGACAATTCGACTAACCTGTAGGTCAACAACAGCCCCGAATAACCATTCTCGCGAACGACGTAGCCGGGATCATGAGGCGCTAGATGAGGCTGAAACCGATGCAGTCGGAGGAGAGGGTCATAGCACTCTCGCTGGATGTGGTGACAGCTAAGGGCGGCGGAGGTCAATCTCACGCAAGGATGCTGCCGACTCCTTTGCTACCATTTTCCACCACACACTCATGGCATCACTCCATGCTGCATATTTTTTCTACTTGTCGTTAGTTGCCTCCCTTCAACTGGTCTGGTATCATAGTTCGTAACAAATATAAAGATTCAGTCTCATGGTTATGGACGCAAATAACAGATAACAAATATAAATTTTTAGTCTCAGGCATCTGCATGGTAATATTTTATATATTTTGTTTAATGGCAGGTTCCCATGACAAACATAGTTAGTTTAGTTTATGTCTGATCCAAACATGTGCATCATACAAGAAGAAGCCATATTAATACATGCACAAACAAATGAAGGCAAGCAAGCCGAATATGTACTGGCATGTACTAATAATCAAATGGGAGACAATGTTCATGTATGTTTGGACTCTTGATCTTGCGTAGCATAACAACTGCGTCATACCTCTGCCCCTTATGCACGGCAAGAGTCAACATACCTTGCTAATCACCTATCACAGATTACCCAGAAGTAGTATTTAGGCTTATGCACAATTTTTTGTATGACAAACTGAAGATAAATTTATGAGATGAAGAAGATGGGGGAAGATGACATGCTGCTACCTCTAGATGTGTTTTTCCATGACGACCAACACCGAGGATTCGGTGATGTAGTACGACTACAGATCCACCAAGTACTCCGTCTTTGTGCCTCTCACCACCAGTAGCACCAACTCACCATCGATAAACTGCTAAATAACCACAAATAAACAATTTCAGGCCCATAGACATATCATCAAACACTTGGCTTGCATAAATTTATCTACACCAGAACACCCACACACAGAGAAAGAGAAGATGAACCTGTAGATCTGAGACGAATGGGAGTTTCTCCTCCACGTCGAGCTCTGCCTCCGCATCCATGGTGCTTTGCTTCCCTCTGCCTATCCATGTTCCAGCCATGGAGAAAACTGGGAGATGGGTGGCAGTGGAGAATGGGCCAAAGAGCTAGAGGAGGAGAGGCACGGGGGATTGGGGAAGAGGAGAGCGAGGAGGCAACCCGTCTGCAGCTCGGCGTCCTCCTGCCCAGCGAGACCTCGAGCGGATTAGATGAGCAATGCCATTCTGCCTGCCTGCCCACTCTTCAATCTTGACGATGAGGAGAGAAATAGGGGAAGAGCAAACCATGGGTGGTGGCAACAGTACTCGAGATCCTCCTCTCTCGTTCGGCCACTGGCGAAGGCCGACCGTGCCACCCTCCCGCGCTGGCCCTTGTCGCACGCGCTGCCCTGCTCTGCCGTCCCTACGGAAACCGGCCGCGCCGCCCCTGCCGTAGGTCGGCCGCGACGCCCGTCGCCCGCGCGGTTCCAGAGGGAGATCGCACGCGCTACCCTCCCCCGCCGTCCCTACGGAGACCTGCCGTGCCGCCCCTGCCGCCCGTCGCCCGCGCTGACGGTTCCAATGAGAGGTGGAGACGGGGAGGTACGGTGGACGCGCGACGATTCGCGGCCCGGTGGCTAGGGTTTCCATCCGAGATGCAGCCTGCGGGGATTGGGGAGAGAGGACGACGCGGGGATTGGGGAAGGGGATGGAAGTGGGGATTGGGTGGAGAGCAACGAAATCCCCAAACTACCCCGCTGGGTGAAGATCTTTTCCACGGCCCGCAACAATGCGTGACCAACCAAAACCAACCTGCAACAACAGACGACTGGACCCCATCGAACGTGGGACCCACAGTCAGTCACAAGCGGGTAGAAAAGCGCTGTTCCATGGCTTCATCTAGGGAGGAGAATGGATGGAAAAAAATGCAGGTGTGCGCTGCTGACCAGAATGAACGGCCAAGATCCCCCATTTGACACCTGCTGGTAAGATCGGATGGCCCAGAATCTCAAATCGTGGTGAGACCCCCATGGGGGTGCAGCAATTATACCTTTAGATTCTATTTACAGCGGGATATATACACTATATACACTATTTACAAGTTTTTAATGAAAAGCTTCCATGGAAAGAATTGTTTTGGTTTCGCAGGCATGAACACAAGTGTTCAAGGTCGACCCCCACTTCACCATTACTCATCTTTCCAATCACTTTTCTTTTCTGAAAACATTTTTTTTTTTTATATAAGAAGTACAACTATTTTTTTTGTAATTCGCATTCCCTATCCATACAAGAGATAGAGAACAACTAGGTACAGGAAGTAAAACTACTTAGAGATAAAGCAAACAAGTGCACACGAAAATATTCACCTACGCTATGGCTCCCCGGCAACGGCGCCAGAAAAGGTCTTGATATCCCACAAGTATAAGGGATCGTTTGTAGCCTTTTCGATAAGTAAGAGTGTCAAAGAGCTAAAGGTAGGATAAACATTCTCTCAAGTTCTATCAACCACTGATACAACTCTACGCACACTAAGCGTTTGCAATATCTAGGAAATAAAACTAGAGCGATAACGGGTATGAGAGGTGACTTTGCAGAACAATAAAATACACGGAATAAATGTTAATGCTGCAGCAATAAAACAAACTAAACTAACAGTACCATGAGTGTGGAAAGGCGGTGGTAATAGTGGTGGCTTTGTCCAAGATCAATTAGTGAGGATCTTGGGTTCAATGTCTTGGATGCAGCTTTCTATGTAGGAGAGGCTAAATATAATATACATGCTCTCCCTCCGGGATTACAAGTACTATATGATTGGCTTGCTAGCAAACATCCGTAAATACTAGCAAGCATTAAGGTTTCCCCAACCATAGCCTTAAGTAAATGGTCCTCTTACTCCCATACATGCAACATTGGAGTTGGTGATGGAGATGGCGGTGAAGACGTTGGAGGGCTCAGCGAGGAGCGCCGGGAGGCGGAGGCGTGGGCGGCGCCGGCGGCGGCGCGGGGGACTCCTTCCCCGCCGCCGGCATCATGGGGGAGCGCCCCTTAGCCTTCTTCTTCCTTGAGTTGGTGCTGGTGTAGATGAGTGTTTTCCCCTCCTTGGCTGCTGCCAAGGAGGAGGATTTTCGTGACAATGTTTGGGGGCCTCCAAAAATACGGTTTCCCATCAATATATAGTGTTGGAGATGCAATCTAGGCCATGGGATGGATGCCCCTTTGATCCAAGGGCTCTTGGGCACCTCTAGAACCTTTGTAGGACTCCCCTCTGTTCTTCATGAGCCTCACAACTCGTGGCTGGGCGAATATCCAGGTACGGAAAGAATTTGTGTCAAATACGTCACCAACTTTCGGAGTCCCGAGACTGCACGAACCTCCGCAGTAATTATGCTCTCACGGATGCATCCGTTATCTGTTCTGGACTAATAAGATGTCCTAATTGTTCGGTTTGAAATTCTCTACAACTTTGTAGTTTACGACTTTTCCATTAGATGTCGTTTTGATGGAGTTTCGAAGCGATCTTTGAAAAGTGTTCAACAGGGACAGATTCCGGGAAATTCCAGATTTCACCATAATGAGCTATTTCCTTCCATATTTGCCTATTTCCTGCACAACAAAGTTGAAACCAAGAACTTGTGCACTTTTGCAACTATTAATAGGTTAGTCCTTTAAAACATATAGTAATTGGTGTAAAACAAGCATGGAACATCAAAAAATTTAGATACGTTTGCGACGTATCAAAGACGTACATCTAAATCTCCCCTGTCAAATAGATGTAAGAATCATGAGAGCCAGAGGGACATAGCAATCTCAAATGAAGGTCGACAATAGGAAAGAGGGAGATGGAAGAGTTGAGGACCAAAAGTGACCGTTACAGGAAATAGATCTAGATCAATTTTCCCACTTCTTGTCCTGGACCAAGGGGTCAGACTGGTCCGGACTAAGGCTGGACATTCTGGGCTGGCCGGACGAGTTTGGCCAGGCAAACGCCAAAAACCAAAAATGCCGATATTTTCACGTATGAACTCCGATTTCGATGAACTTAGGCTCGTTTCAAAACTAGCAACAAGCTCTAAAGATAATGCAGAAAACCATCATAGTATGGTAAAGGATGATAGAAAAAAATAGTGAAAGGTTTGACCTATCTATGAACAACAAACCGGTAACACCTCCAATTTGGAAATGCAACAACTTGAGTTAGTAAACTCTGATTTAGGTGCAACAATTTTTGTTGGAATAAGATGAAAATAGCTACCCCACCGAGAGTGAAAATATTAATAAAAGTGGGGTATATTTTTCCATTAATTTAGATGTGAACCCTCTGAAAGGACACGGATACCGCCTCGAGGGGGTGAATAGACGGTTTAAAACTTTTATGAACATGGCTTAACAAATGTGGAATAAAACTAGCGTTTAATTTGCCAAGCACAAAATCAATATAACTAGGGTTCACCTATGTGCACCAACAACTTATGCTAAGCAAGACAAGCAAATATGTGATAGCAAGATATATGACTTCAAGCACGAGGGCTATCACAAAGTAAAGTGCATAAATAAAAATTTCAGGTAGAGGAATAACAGAGGTGACGCAGAGAAGATGATGTATCCCGAAGTTCACACTCTTGGGAGTGCTACTCTCTGTTGGAGCGGTGTGGAGGACAAAGCTCTCCAAACGTCAGGAATGACTCACCGTATTCTCCTCGAGCATTCCCACCGAAAGGGAAGTCCTCAATCCACTACGGAACGTTGAGGGTGGTTAGCGAACCCGCACAAAGATTGGGGCAATCTCCACAACTTAATCGGAGGATCCCAATAAACCGCCATAACGGCCTCGCACTTGAGGAATCTCCACAACTTAATTGGAGGCACCAATAACATCACAAAGACCACTAAGCCGTCCAGATTCTAAAGACCCAAGAGGAACAAGCTCCCGAAGTGAATATCTCACGAACTTTCACCTCCACGTATCAATGTTGAGAGGTCAAATCGATGTACCAAAAGCAATGTCAAGAGCTCCACTAGTATGCCCAAATCCTTCACCCCCAAATTACAACAAAGCTATTAAAGCTATTGGGGGGAATAAGAGAGGAAGAAAAAATAGGAGGAGGAACACCCAATTTCTACAAGATCTAGAAATATTGGATTCCCTTCCCAAAGAGAGGGATTTGATTGGTCAAGATGTAGATCTAGATCTCCTCTCTCTTTTCCTCAAATATGAGCAAGAACCATGGAGGTATTAGATGTAGAGGAAGCTTCTCAAAGTCAACAATAGAGTAGGGAGAGAGAGAGAGGGGGAGAAGAAACCAGCCCAAGGATGAAGAAGGGGTTCTTAAATACCCCCTCCCAATGAAATATAACCGTTGGGGTCCTCCCAGGCCAAATTATTGCAAAAATCCGGCCCCAAAAAAGGGTGAATGACCTTAAGCAATACACTCCAGTCGGGCCCCGGATATTTAACCGGATTATTCAAAAGGCCAGATATTTCACTTGCCGGATTATCCCCCCCCCCCCTAAATTTTTTTTGACACATCAAATCGAGAGTGACCATAACTTGAGCATCCGGACTTTGATTTTGATGATCTTGGTTTCGTTTCGAAGCTAGTAGCAAGATCTACAAGATCATGCATAGAACCTTCATAGTAAAACAAGGGAGGATAGAAACTAATAATGGAAATTTTGACCTATCTATAAAAACAACCCGGTAAAACCTCCAACCTTGAAAATGCAACAAGTTTTCCGTGCAAAATCCATTTTGGATGAACTAGTACTTGTCATGGGAATAACCACAATCTCTAAATTATCGCATGGATAAGAACCAAATAGTAACCAAGAAAGATGATGGCAATGATGCAAAGGTTTGAGCTCTCTCTGAATGATACGATGAAATTACTCACTCTAGAGCCCCTCTTGATAGTACGACTATCTATCCAATAACCCGGTCTCACTACTAACAACACGAGACCGGTAAGAAACAAAACCTATCAAGATCATACATTTTCCTTGTTTATATTCCACTTGAGGTTTATGATGACGGTCTTGTCCACCTCAAGACGGAACACCTTTCTTTATTACACTCCCTTGTTGAAGGCTTGCAAATTTCTCCCCCATACTCCTATGTGAGAGCATCTTCTTTGGGAATGTCTTCACATATCATGATTACCATAATAATGCAAGCTTCAAGCATATGATCTCTTATAGATGCTTATCTTGAACTTGCACTTCATTTCTTCATTCTTCATCATGTTGATGTCTTGAAGGTATACATGAGCTACCACTCCATCTTATTCTTCAAGACACAGTTGTCACTTGATCTTCTTCATTTTCTTACTATTGCAACCAAAGCCACACAAGCTTCAAGCATATGATCTCTTCTAGATGCTTATCTTGAACTAGCACTTCATTTCATCATTCTTCCTCATGTTGATGTATTGAAGGTACCCATGAGAGCTCATTCAATCTTATTATTCAAGACATAATTTTCACTTGATATTATTCATTTTCTCCTTCTTGCAACTTTGAATCCAACATATGGTTTGAGCATTGCCTATGGAAAAATCCTATAAATACAACTCAACACAAACATTAGTCCATAGGGATTGTCATTAATTACCAAAACCACACATGGGGGCTCCATGCACTTTCACCCTCTCAATACGAAGAACCGGGAAAATATCCAATATCAAAAATGCAACAACTATTTCATGCGGAATCCGTTTTAGATGAACTATAGCTTTCATGAGAATAAGCACAATATCTATAGTATCATATGGATAAGATCCAAATAACGGCCAAGAAAGATGATGCAAGGATGCAAATGTTTGAGCTCTCTCCAAATGATACGATCAAGTTACTCACTCAAGGGCCCTCTTAATAGTACGACCAACTATCCTATAAATTGTTCTCGCAACAACACCATGAGACTGGTAAGAAAGAAACCATATCAAGAGCAAATATTAACCTAGTGCATTACGCTTGAGCTTGATTATTATGATCTTCACTGCAACAAGATGTAACGTCCTTCTTAATTACCAAAACCATGCAAGGGGATGCATGCACTTTCACCATAAACATGATTGAAATGTCTACGTAGTTCATATACAATGATTGACTGGTTGGCCCTAAGAATTCGAGTGTCCTAGACAAGCTTCCCTCATTGACCTGGTGAAAGGACATGGAGCCCCCATGTGTCGTTTTGGTAATTGATGACAATCCCTATGGACTAATGGTTGTATTGAGAATCTATCTTAGGTCGTTTCCATAGCCATATGTTGGCCTCAAGGTTGCAATATGGAGAAGATTGAGTACAATGAAGAAGACGGATGAAGACGATGTCGAAGAGAGATGAAGACGGTGTAGAAGATGAAGAGGGATGAAGACGAGATAGAAGATGGATGAAGACGGTGGCGTGCATAGAAGATGGATGAATACGGTGGCGTGTATATTGGAAGAAGATGGTGGCATGTACAATGATGAAGAGAGTGAAGACGGAGCTTGCCAACTCGAGTGAAACGCGCAAGGACAAGGTTTGTGCTCGATAGGATAGTGGGTCGCATCATCGGAGAGAGCTCAAAACTTGCATGCATTTCATCGTGTTTCTTGGTTGTTCTTGGTTCTTATCCATGAGATGTTCTAGATCTTGTGTTCATTCTCATGAAAAGCTCTAGCTCATCGTAAACAGATTCCAGATGCATCGCATGTTGCATGTTCCAGGGTGATGATTTTCCCGATTTACCATATTGAGAGGTTACACCTCTATGACCATAAGAAAATCATCATCCACTCTTTTCCATGTTTTCCCCTTGTGTAGAGGTATCTCTTGTCACCATCTTTCCAGCAAAATTGGTTTCACCTCATTTGGAGTTTCCTAGCTCAAGTTATGGATTTTATAGTTGCATCGTATTTGAAATAGAAAAGAAAAAGTATTTTTGGGCCAGCCGGTACTACCGCTGGTGGTATCGGCCCAGTACCGTAAAAGCCTCTACGAGCCCCTGGATCCGGACCGGTACCGAACCGGTACCGGGCCCGGAACTACCGGTCGGCCCACCTTCTCCCTCCTCTAGCTCAAGCCTCCACGAGCCTGCAGCAGGCCGCAGCCATCCATCCGACATGCCCCGCCTCCAGCTTTGCCCTTGGCCGCTCCTCTCCCCGGCCCAAGTGCCTCCGCAACTAGGGCTGCACCTGCTCGCCTAGCTTGGGCCGCCGCCGGTTGGCCCACCCGCGCGATACCACCAGCGCGCGTGCAGAACTCGCTCGCTCGTCGAGGGCGTTGACCCGCGGGTGAGCTGGGCTCGATCCCGCGCAGGTCCCACGCTACTGCCTGCCCACCAATGGTTGCTGCACTGCCACGCTGCCTCCATGTCGCGTTCACACACCTGCCACCGCTGCGCTGCTTTTCCCCTCTCTCTCTCCTACATTTAGATTCTGTTGCTCTGGTTTTTGACACAGGTACTACCGCTCTGCACAGCGGTAGTACCGGTTCGGGGCTCGATTTTTTCCTGATTTCTACACAGTTTTGACGCAAACCGTAGTACCGCTTCAACAAGTGGTAGTACCGGTTTAGCGCGGATCCGACCATTTTTCCAGCCCCCAACGGTCATATTTCTGGGCCCCTATTTATACGTCTCTCCCACATCCGTCCACACTAGTTCTTCCCACCCATTCTATCTCATCCATTGTTGACCTTGAAGAACTTGATCCTCCTCTTGATCCCCCTACTATTTCTTGCATCTTTTTGGGGGAAAGGAGAGAGGAGATCTAGATCTAGTGCTCCACCAAGTGAATCCCCCTCCAAGTGAGGGGATCTTGCTAGATCTAGATCTTGGAGTAATTTGGTGTTCCTCCTCCTATTTTGTTCTTCCTCCCTTATTCCCCCAATAGCCTTTGTAGCTTTGTTGGAATTTGGGACATAATAACTTGGGCATCTTAGTGGTGTTCTTAGCCATTGCATTAGGTGCATCGGTTTGGGTTCTCTCCAGGGTTTCGGTCTCGTGTGAGTTCGTGTGTTTACCTTAGTGGTGTTGTTGCCTTCGTGGCCTTGTTGCCTTTGTGGTGTTGTAGCCTTTGTGGCCTTATTGCCTTTGTGGCCTTGTCGTCTTTGTGGCGTTGTTGCCTTTGTGGAGTGTGGTAGCCTTTGTAGTTTTGGATCCAGTTGTGGCGCGTTGGAGTCTTGGTTGCCTTGTTGCCGGTGTGGCGTGTTGTAGCCCTTGTGGCCTTGTACTTGAGAGCATCCGTGTTGTGGAGTTGCCTCAAGCTTGATACTTGGGTGTTTGCCCCAAGCTTGTACGGGTTCGGTGACCACCCTCAAGGGTCCCTTAGTGGATCGAGGCTTTCCCTTTGGTGGAAAGGCTCGAGGAGAATACAGTGGCCCTAGCGGCTCATTGGAGTGCCTCGTGCCTCCACACCACTTCAACGGAGACGTAGCACCCAAGGGTGTGAACTTTGGGATACATCATCGTCTCCTCGTGCACCGGTTACTTCTCAACCCGAGCTCCTTTACCTATGCGCTTTTCATTGTGATAGCCTTCATGCTTGATGTTCTTTATCTAGTTTGCTATCACCTTGTTGCTCATCATGCTTAGCATAGGTTGTTGGTGCACATAGGAAAACCCTAGTTGATAGGCTTTGAGCTTAACAAGTAAACCTTAGTTTTATTCCGCCTTGTTAAGCCCTCAAGTAGAAGTTTTTATAACCCTCCTATTCACCCCCCCCCCCTCTCTAGGCGACATCCTTGTACATTCAATTTGTATCAGAGCTAGGGCTCTCTTATCTTATTAGGCTTCACAGCCTTGAGAGTAAAGATGTCGGCTACAGGATTAGTGCACAATGACACTGGAACTAACTATGGTGCTTGGAAATTCTACATGCTTGATTATTTTCGGGGCATGCACCCACATATGGAGCAAATTCTTGATATGAGTTTTTCTCCTCCTAAGGATCCACAAAATCCATCTTATGAGGAGAATAAAAACTCTTATCTAGATGCTCAAGCTACTAATGTGCTTTGCCATGTTGTGAGCCATGTAGTTATCTCCTCCATTGCGTCTTTCCGGAGTGCTCATGAGTTTTGGACAAAGCTTCAAGATACATATGGTGCGTCCAAGACCAGTGAGGATTATTGCACTCTTTCCACTTCACCAATGTGTGGTAAGTCACAAGGTAATGGCATGGTGAGTGGTAGTGAACATTGCATTGTTGATAGTGGGCCTTCTCTTGATGATCCTTCATCTCTATCTCATTGCAAATATTCATCTTTGGACTTGAACACTTATAGCACTAGAAATGCTTTACATGCTAGTGTTGATAGTCCTTGCATATCTACATCTCATGATGATATGCTTGCCTTGTCTTGTTGCCATGATAAAAATGCTTCGTTTTCCTCTAGTATTTGTGTGACTAACAATGTAGAGGAAACCGAAGATACTATGGGCCAAGACAAGATCTTGGATGGAGCTTCAAGTAGTTCATCTTCATCATCTCATGGTTCTTACACATGCCTTATGGCTAGGGCTTCAAAGGTATCCCCTCCTTTGGAACCCTCTCTATCTTGTGATGATGAGGATGATGATATGGAAGAACTTAATGTTGCTTCCTTAAACATGTTGGGTGAGTTGGTATTTCATGCTCTTCATAAGAAGAAATTTGCTTGCTCTAACTTTATGAAAATCTTGGCTTTTGCCATTGAGAGCACAAAAATTATTGAGAAAATGGAAGAGCATGAGCGTGAGTATGCAAACGAGATTCCAACTCTTGGTGAAGGCTCTTGAAGAACAACAAACCACCAATGAATCTCTTGAGGAGACCTTTACTCTAGAGCTATCTAAAATAAAGGAATCTCGTGATAGAGCTTTAGAGGTGACACAGTATTTTCAAATTAAAAATGTTGAGCTAGTAATTGCTCATGCTAAACTCCTTGAGGATTTTGAGCTTCTCAAAAATGTCTCTAGGGCCATTGAGAGTGATCTCATCAAATTCACCGAGTCACATGAACAATTTAAGGCTCTCAACCTAATAGAGCTTGCTAAGTTGCCTTCTCCTTGTGCTATTATTGATGATGCTTGTGCTACTAACTCTACCTCTTGTGAAGCATCCATCTTGAAGGATAATGTTGAGCTAAGGGCTCAACTTGCTTTGATAACAAGCAATTATGAGAAATTGGAATAAAGTCATGGAAAGCTTTCTAGCTCCCATGATGATCTTCTAGTCCCTCATGATTTGCTAAAGTTAGCTCATAAGGCTATCATGTCAAAGGTAACATCTTGTGAGCCTCATGTGAGTACTAGCACTACCTCTCAAAATGCTATTTTGCCATGTGCTAGTGCTTGTAGTTCATCCACTCATGCTGTTGACATATCTTGTGGTGAACTACCTTATATGCCTTGTTGCTCTAACAATCTATGTGCTAGTGCTTGTAATTCACCCACTCATGCTATTGCTATATCTTGTGGTGAATTACCTACCTTTCCTTGTTGCTCTAACAATGAATCTTCCACTTCCTCTAGTACTTGTGTTGTTACTAACCATGTAGAGAAAATCGAAGATCTCGAGGCCCAAAAGTCGCTTCTTTCAAAAAGGACTTGGTAAAGTGTCATGAAGGTAAGATCAAACTTGACGTCATGTTGAGTGAGCAACAATCCCCCAATTACAAGAGTGGACTTGGATTCAACTCCAACGACAAGAAGAAGTCCACCATGCACAAGCGGAAGAAGGGCCAAGGGCATGTGAAGGATCCCGCCAAGATTGTGTGCTTCAAGTGCAAGATTGAAGGGCATCATGTTAGATCTTACCCTTTGAAGAAGAAGCCACTTGGAGAGAAGAAACAAGGGAAGCGGCCTCAAGATGGAGCTCATGTTCTACCTCGAGTTGAAGAAAGGCCGCTACCCAAGAAGGATCAAGCCAAGGTTCCCGTTGTGGAGAAATCAAGTGAGAAGAAGGAGAAGAGAAGGACATGCTACATTTGTCGTGAGAAGGGCCACATCTCATCCTTATGCACTATTGGTAACTCATCCAACCCTATCTTGCTCGATGGTTCTTATTCTCTTCGTAAGGATAAGGTTGGCAATATGTTTGCCAAATATGTTGGCACTCAAAGTGGGTTCGTAAAAAGAACCATTTGGGTTGCCAAGCCTATTGTGACTAACTTCTTAGGGCCCAACTTGGTTGGGGACCAACAAGCCAAAATTTGATCAATAGGTATGATTGGAGGGCATGGAGACTTGACTAGTTCATGAAGAATTAAGGGACCTTCATCATTCTTATTTCCTAAAGTCAAGTCATTGTTTATTATTTCTTCCATCCTTATCCTTGCGGTAACAAGACCTCAACTCATTTACATTGAAAGTTACTCGTGCCCCTTTTACATGTGTTGGTTTTGTACCTTGCATATGGTTGTGTATGTTGTGCTTCCTACTTGCTTATCTTGCTATCATGCTTATATATGTTGGGTGGCACATCATGTACAATTGTTCTTATGTTGAGCCTATTGCATCTTGTTTATATCTTAGTTGTTGGCTCATATGAGAAATTAATGGACTATCCCATTTTGTGGGAGTGATATGCTTTGTGCATGTCACAATCTTAAAATGTGCGACATGATGAATTAAAATTCTATAATGTCCATTAATTAGCTCTAGTGGTTCTTATTTGCCTCTTGTATGAAAAATGACTTTATCACATTATGGGGGAGTATTATGCTTTGTGCATATTACAAACCTAGAAAATGTGAACACTTGAGGTTGTGTCACATAGGATTGATATTATAGATTATCTTGTTTCTATGTGACATGTTTGCTCAAACAAATCCCATTTTGCATAAAATGCTTTTATTGCTATCCTTTTGGTTTTTTTTGAGAGAGTTTTTCTTGGCATGGTTTTCCACATTGTGTTGCTAGCTCTATATACTCTTTGGAAAATCATGTGCTTCAAGTTATGCTATTCATTGCCTTGCATGTTGGTGTAACAAATTGAAGCTCTCAAGAATGTCCATTTGCATTATGGTTAACTCTTATCCTTTACCATATGCTTTGTTAGTTGTGACGATGATCTTGGATATATCCTCAAACCACCATAAGGAAATATTTCCTATATATCTCTTGTCCTTGGACAATTGATAACATATTATGTGGTATGTCTTTGAATCATCTTTACATTTGGCTCATGTGCTCCATTGCTTTATTTATTGCCAAGAATTTGTCTTTGTTGGTTAGACTCCCATGTGTCTTCCTTGCTTATTTTGGATCTCCTTATTTCACTTGAACCTTTTTAGTGTTTTGATAAACAACTATAGCGTGATGATCCCGCATTTGTGCATTTTGTATTCAAATGCAGAATCCTAAATAGTGCATTAATTTTGGGGGAGCTCTCCTATGTTTGTTAGAACCCTCTCTTGGTTCAAGAATTTGACATTGGAAGACAAACCTTTTCTTTTCGGTACTTTAGTGCCATCATGAAAAGTGTTGAGGGTTTGGTTTATTTGGAACCTTGCTTTCTTTGGGAGTTGGTTATCTCATTACTTGATATTTGGTTTTAGCTTCTTAAAATGACATAATTCCTTGAGCATGTGTGTCTTGTGTATCATCATGCTCATTGTGTTTAGTTCATTTGTTGAACTTTGGAGTCAATCTTGTGTTGTTTTGATTCTTGGATATGATATGGACAACCTTTTGACATGCCATACCTTGGTGTGTCATCGTGTTCTATTTTGCATTTTGTCCAAGTCATATCTCCATTTGGTTCTTGAAAGTCTTGCATGCATATTTTCTTTACGTATATCTTATGGCATGCTTGCTTTTGTTGATCCAATGCATAGGGAAAAACTCCACCATAATCCTAAATTGGTCAAGATGTGCATGAAATTCAAATTCATATCCATATGCACATATTTACGTGGAGTTTATCCTATGTGTTGTAGTTTCACTAACTACTCGGACCCAATTAGTTTGGGGACCATTTTGTACTTGAGCTTTGTCTTAGGTACATTGGAGATGCATTGGATGGTCGTCTCACTCATAAGGAAGAAGTGAAGGCCAAGTGACTATTGGAGACGACTATGATGTTATGGAAAACGCATATCTACTACATCACACCATTGCATTTGGGTAACAAGTATCAATCTACTCCATGCATGCTTACCTTGTATCCAACCATGTGGTTATCTTTGGCATGGATTGTTGTTTGAAAATGTTGTGGTATTGCAAACCTTCTAAATGAAACAACTTTATTGCAAATATGAGTAAGTTTAGATGAGACCATATTTCGGGAAATAAAAAAATCATGCTTATGATTCACCTAATCCCAAATATGTTAACCTTGCAATTGAATTGCATATCTTTTCCTCAATATGCTCACATGTCCAATAAAGATGAATTTGCAAATTTATATTCTTCCATTTGGTATTTCATTTGGTGATACTTGTTTGTCTTTCTCAAAGCATCTCAATTATCTCCTTCCCTTGGTGATGGTTGTGTTGTCTTTGATGTGGTTATGGTTGAAGTTCTTCAATATATAATAAGATAATTTTGAGCCTTTGGTCGTGCTATAAAGCAAATATCTCATTGGTATATTGTATTACTTCATCTTGGATATCTTGTTGTATTTATCTTGTATCTATCTTGTGTGTGCATGTTTCTTTGTGGATAAATATCTTCGTGATATTGTCCACTTAGAGAAACTTATATACATGAGAGATGATACATATCCTTTTGATATCCCTCTTTGTTGGAGTCCATTCTTTTGCTCTTGATTATTTCTTTGATGGCTCCACAAAGAATTTGGTTATGAGAGATTGCTTTATCTTATTGTATCTATTTCGTGTGTGAATGTTTCTTGATGGATAAATATCTTTGTGATGTTGTCCACCTAGAGAAACCTATATACATGAGAGATGATACATACTCTTTTGATATCTCTCATGTTGGAGTCCATCCTTTTATTCATATTTGACTCTTCGGTGGCTCCAAAAATTAATTTGATTATGAGTGCTCATTTTACCCTATTTGCATCTTCACGCACTCATATTTAGTTTTGGCACAAGCTTTGATTTTATTTGCTTATTATCAAGCTTGTGTTCTTTTTATTTTTATATTCATTATTTCAATCTTGAGTGATCTTGTGGGAGTGATGATTCCATGTTTGTGCACCTTATTCTTCAATGCAAATTGTTTATCTTGTGCACAAATCTTGGGGAGTTTCCACATATTGCATAGAGCATCCTTCATGATCTTATCATAATATCTTTCATTTGGTTTGATGGTTCATTGGATTGCTTGCTTCATTTGTCGAAGATTTCACACCTTCTTATCCTCTTGCAATCTTTGATCCTCAATATAGTTTGATTCCCTCCGAATATTCGTCATTGAATAAGTGCATTTGATTTCACTCACATTATGAGAAATCCACATTGTATGGAGGAATTCTCACTATATTGGCCTTCCGAACCTTTCGTCCATTTCGGCAATCGATGCCAATGGGGGAGAAGCTTGGAGGGTTTAAGGGAATTGCTTTTGTTGGTTCTTAAGCATTTGCCTTTCATGCCTTGCATTTTTTGCTTTGCATGGTTGAATATTTAGAGGATACTCCGCTAGGCTTTAATTACCGATATATGTAATGAAATTCAAGTTCATTCACTCATGCATATATTATGGGGGAGTTTGTTCTAAATATTAAACTTGTGTTGTTCGCTAAATTCCTTATTTAAGCCCTCTCAAAGAGATTGTCATCAATTACCAAAATGGGGGAGATTGAAAGGACATGGAGCCCCCATGTGTGGTTTTGGTAATTGATGACAATCCCTATGGACTAATGGTTGTATTTAGAATCTATCTTAGGTCGTGTCCATACTCATATGTTGGTCTCAAGGTTGCAATATGGAGAAGATCGAGTACAATGAAGAAGACGGATGAAGACGGTGTCGAAGAGAGATGAAGACGGTGTAGAAGATGAAGAGGGATAAAGACGGCGTAGAAGATGGATGAAGATGGTGGCGTGCGTAGAAGATAGATGAATACGATGGCGTGTATATTGGAAGAAGATGGTGGCATGTACAATGATGAAGAGAGTGAAGACGGAGCTTGCCAACTCGAGTGGAACGCGCAAGGACAAGGTTTGTGCTCGATAGGATAGTGGGTCGCATCATCAGAGAGAGCTCAAACCTTGCATGCATTGCATCGTGTTTCCTGGTTGTTCTTGGTTCTTATCCATGAGATGTTCTAGAGCTTGTGCTCATTCTCATGACAAGCTCTAGCTCATTGTAAACGGATTCCGGATGCATCGCATGTTGCATGTTCGAGGGTGATGATTTTCCTGATTTACCATATTGAGAGGTTACACCTCTATGACCATAAGAAAATCATCATCCACTCTTTTCCATGTTTTCCCCTTTTGTAGAGGTAGCTCTTGTCACCCTCTTTCCAGCAAAATTGGTTTCACCTCATTTGGAGTTTCCTAGCTCAAGTTATGGATTTTATATTTGCATCGTATTTGAAATAGAAAAGAAAAAGTCTTTTTTGGGCCGGCCGGTACTACCGCTGGTGGTATCGGCCCAGTACCTTAAAAGGCTCTATGAGCCCATGGATCCGGACCGGTATCGAACCGGTACCGGCCCCGGAACTACCGGCCGGCCCACATTCTCTCTCCTCCAGCTCAAGACTCCACGAGCCTGCAGCAGGCCGCTCCCATCCGTCCGGCATGCCCCGCCTCTAGCCTTGCCCTTGGCCGCTCCTCTCCCCGGCCCAAGTGCCTCCGCACCTAGGGCTGCACCTGCTCGCCCAGCTTGGGCCGCCGCCGGTTGGCCCACCCGCACGATGCCACCAGCGCGCGAGCGGGACTTGCTCGCTCGTCGAGAGCGTTGACCCACGGGTGAGCAGGGCTCGATCCCGCACAGGTCCCACGCTGCTGCCTGCCCACCTGCGGCTACTGCACTGCCACGCTGCTGCCATGTCGCGTCCACACACCCGCCGCCACTGCGCTGCTTTTCCCCTCTCTCTCTCTCCTGCATTTAGATTTTTTTGCTCTGGTTTTTGACACAACGGTACTACCGCTCTGCACAGCGGTAGTACCGGTTCGGGGCTCGATTTTTGCCTGATTTCTACACAGTTTTGACGCAAAGCTTAGTACTGCTTCAACAAGTGGTAGTACCGGTTAAGTGCGGATCTGACCGTTTTTCCAGCCCCCAACGGTCATATTTCTAGGCCCCTATTTATACCTCTCTCCCACCTCCGTCTACACTAGTTTTTCCCACTCTATTTATACCCCTACTATTTCTTGCATCTTTTTGGGGGAAAGGAGAGAGGAGATCTAGATCTAGTGCTCCACTAAGTGAATCCCCCTCCAAGTGAGGGGATCTTGCTAGATCTAGATCTTGGAGTAATTTGGTGTTCCTCCTCCTATTTTGTTCTTCCTTCCTTATTCCCCCAATAGCCTTTGTAGCTTTGTTGGAATTTGGGAGAGAATAACACTACAAGAAAAATAGCATGTAAAGACATCTAATTTGGAGACTGGAGACGCTATATTTCATCTCTACGTGGTTGTAAAGACGCTACTATAAAGCGTCGTAGAAGCGTCTTCTTATGCACCGTCTCAAATGCCTTAAAGACGCATGAGTCAACGTCCCAAAAATAAGGTGAGACTTTTCAAAAGCGTGTTTATCTTTGATAGAGCGACTTTATGGATGTCCAACATATCGTCTCTACCAACATTGAATCAGGCTATTGCATTCTTGAATCTGTTTTTTGTGTGTCATATATAAATCAATTCATTCTTCAAATCCTTGCAGAATTTGGAGCAATGCACATCATATGATGGAAATCAAATACCATCCATCACAAAACAAAAAAGAATTGCAAACACTCATTGCGCCCCAAACAACATCAATTAATTATCTGATGGTAATTGTCGTACTTTACAAGTGAAAAATACATCCTTACAAATAATGGCATACACGAATAAACAAGTTCCTATAATTTGTGTATGTAGTTTCCTAAGTAATATGAATTTATCTATTAGATTCAATGCTCTCTAGTTCACTTCTTCTGCAGACTTTATTTGCTCTCGACGTTGTGCCGCTTGAAAAATATTGGCGTAGTAATACCTGCAGAGGAACAACTACACGACGAAAAAAACACACTTGGTAAAATATTAACAATTTCATAGCAAGTTAATATGCTTATAATCTCAGAGAAATACCTTGTGAAGCTGCAAATTGTTTTCCAAGAGTTGCCGTCCGATGCACATGTACTAGATGAGTTCAGCATATCTGATCCTGCTCGTACACAAATAACCATGTTCCAAACCGAGGAAGCTTAGCGTATTTATATATGGATGAGTCTAGGGAGCGGCCGCGTGCTCATTGGTACATATGAGCACTCAACCAAAAAAGGAAGCCGACTAGTTTTGTTCGTGTGAACACCTATTATTTATGGTTAGACATCCAGTGATTGTAGCACATGCACTATGATGACATCATGCACATTAATTATCCTTTTAAAATGTTTAAAAGCATATAACTTTTGCCCCAGATGTCGAAATTAGAATCCGCTTTCACGTTTGAATTTCTTGCGGTGAGCTCTTCAAAACTAGATCTCGTTTCTATATATTTTGATGAAGTTTTTTCTAAAGCAACTTCTACGTGCGACAAAGCAATTATAATGCGAGACGATGCAACTTTAGTGTTGGGGGAAGCAACTTTGCTGCACAACGTAAATCTGCATTCACAATAAAAGTTGCATTGCTGAACGCCAAAGTTGCTCAGCCATCCGTCAAAATTTATTCGGTGGGCACCAAAGTTGCTTCACTGGACACCAAGATTGGGCCGTCACAAACCAAATTTGCTCCGTCGAGTACTAAAGTTGCTCTGCATGACACTAATTTTGCTCGGTAGGGCGTCAAAGTTGATCTCCAGGGTTCGAAAACTGCGTCGCCGGGCACGATTGTTCCTCCGCGGGGCACTTAAGTTGCTTCGTCACACATTCAAATTACTCCTATGAACACCAAAATTGTTGTGGGGCACAAACGTTGTGCCTTCGTGTACCAAAAAGTGTTCATGTTCGTTGCACACCAAAGTTGCTTTGTCGCACATCAAAATTGTTTTCCTGCACAATAAAGTTGCTCTGTCGTGCATCAAAGTTGCTTGTTAAAAAATTTCGTCGAAACATATGAAAATGTGGTCTAGTTTTGAAGCTCTCATCGTGGAGATTTTAAAAGTGAAAACAAATTGTAATTTCATTGCACGGTTTAAAAGTTATAGCTTTTTAAAAAACGACACCTAACATTAGCTAGCCTACCAGTGGGACGCAACAGCCTGTGGCCTAGTGTGTGTGCCCGTGACGTTCGTGTGGCACGCGCCCGCTCGTAAGATTTCAGGTTTATATATAACTCAAAACTATACTTTCTGTTAGTCGATGCCCTCCGCTGTGAATAGCAGCTCCAAGGTTTGGCAATGCTAATAAAATTGCAACGATATCCATTACCTGTATGCAAATATTTCACAAACATAATTCACTAATCTGTAGCAAACAAAAAAGGAAGGTTTCTGAAATCTTAGAGGGGAGAGACGGAATAAATACCTAATTGCAGAGAGGAACGATAGTCCAGCGGCAAAGAACACTTGATCTATCCCAGCCGCGAATAGTAGTTTATCGAGCACCGTAGCAATGAAACATTTTTTTTTTTTTTTTTTGAAACGAGGCAAAAGACTTGCCATTTTCATTAATAGAGAAGAAGTACAGAATTTGGCCAGTTTATTAGCGGGAAACCGGCCGAAAACCAAAGTGCCCAAATTTTAGGAGAAACTCGGGCGAAAACCAACACACACTGAGCACCCCGGCCAACCTGGCTACCCACATGAAGCACACACGTCATCGAGAAGAAAGACCCTCGTTGATGATGCCATCGAGCGTCATCGTCGTCACTCCTCCACGAGCCAGCGATTCCGACTTCACTTTAGACGACCGCCACCGAGACCCTCGCCGCCGCGAATGACATCGAAGCCCATGTCAGCACATGCCAAACAGTCGACCCGCAAGCACGTCGAGGAGGCAGCTCCGACTTCAATCGCGACCTTCATAGGAGGAAGTTGCATGCCTTGCACCGACGCAAGCACCAATCAAGTGGCATCGTTGCCACAAGTCGCCTCGCAGCTCCGACTTCACCATCACGGCAGGGGTGACGAAGGACATGCCGCAGCTCCGATCCACTCACCATTGTCATCGTTGCCACACAGCCCACGACGCCAACACCAACCATCATCCACGGGTCCCTCCGGCCTAAGCAGCTCCAAATCGATGCCCTCAAGAGGGGAGACGACACAAGAGCGCCGCCATCGACCGATCACGGCGGATCTAGGGATTTCCCCGGAGCTTTCCCAGACAAGATGGCAAGACATCCCCACGGCGATACCTTCAAGAAGGAAGCGGCGCCCGAAGCCGTCGCCATCGCCGGCCTCGGCCAGCTGCCGGCCGGCCAGCCACCGAGGACAAGGCATTAGCCCGGAGCTTGTCGCGCCATCTTGCATCGTGCTTTGGCCAGACCCACCTTCAACCCTCATCCCCCATCTCCACCGTGACCGCCACACAGATCGGGCCCTGGGCAGCACCATCGGCCGTCCTCCGCAAGCAGCCGGAGAGGGACGGAGCCAGAGCCAGATGCAGCACCGCACCCACTGCGCCCCGCCGCCGCGTCCGCCCTCCACAGCACAGCCTGCCGCGCCGCCAAAACGCGGCCCAGATCGGGCCCGGACGGCCCACCGACGACCTAGACGGCGCAGATCCAGGCCGCCCCCACCGGCTTCACCGCAGCCTCGCCGGCCACCAGCTCCGCCGCGGCCATGCCGGCAGCACCACCATGGTGCTCAGCCACCCCGCCGCTCGACGCCAGCACCACTCCGGCCCGGCCCGATGGCTCCCTGCACCTCCGCCGACGTTGAGCAGGCAGCCGCACGCCACGCATCGCCACCGGCCGCCGCGCCCGAGCCGCAGCGCGACCCCCTGGCAAGCCCAAGCAGGCCCGCCGGAACCCATCTGGGCCCGCGTGCGCTGCCTTGCGCCATCCTCCCCCGCAGGCCGCAGCACCTCGACCGCACCATGGCCGGCCACCACCACGCCCGCACGCACAGCAGCCCCGCCTGCGCGCGCCCAACCTCCGGCCCCTATCATGGAGGCGTCCCTCCAGATCCTCCGCGCCAGGAGCCGAGAGGGGCTAGGTCCCCGCCGCCCCCTTCACCGGCGTCGCTCGGCTTTGCCCGGCGGCAGCCTCGGGGGGCGACGAGGAAGGGGAGATGGTGGGGAGAGGTGGCGGCGGCGGGGGGCTAGGGTTTGCCCCCCCTGTCGCCCGGAGGAGACGACGAGGGGAGCGGAGCGGGGCCTCCCTTAGGAGCGTCTCGCAATGAAACATTAATATAGTACAACGGCAAGGAACTGACCAAATTCAACACTAACCCAACAACCGGATGGATCCTTGGAATCCATTACCTGTATGCAAATACAAGGGTGCAAACAAAGAAAAGTTTCTGAAATCTTAGAGGGCAGAGACGGAATTGATACCTAATTGCAGAGAGGAGCGGTAGTCCAGCGGCAAGGAACACTTGATCGATCCCAGCCGCGGAGGACAGTTTATCGAGTACAGTAGCAATGAATAATTAATCTAGTACAACGGCAAGGAACTGACCAAATTCAACGTTTACCCAGCAACTGGATGGATCCTTGGAATCGTACGGCGTCGCATGGGTCTCGAGAGAGAAAAATAACTAGCGATCCTAGGAAGCCAAAGGAGAAGTTCGCTAAAGAGAGGCAACACGATCGGATCTGGTGGCGGCGGCCCTAGGTTTTACACGCGCTAGGGGATACGGTAAACGTGGGGATGTGGTACTTAATTCGTTTTCTTCTTATGTAAACCTAGAAGTTTAAGACGCAAGGTGCTGCGTCTCAACAAACGTCTCAACTGATGGCTCGATTAAGGATATAGAGACGAACATAAAAGCGTCCAACGGGTAGCGTCTTTATATGACTTTTTTGTTGTAGTGACTTGGGCATCTTAGTGGTGTTCTTAGCCATTGCATTAGGTGCATCGGTTTGGGTTCTCTCCGGGGTTTCGGTCTCGTGTGAGTTCGTGTGTTGACCTTATTGTGGTGTTGTTGCCTTCGTGGCCTTGTTGCCTTTTTGGTGTTGTAGCCTTTGTGGCCTTGTTGCCTTTGTGGCCTTGTCGTCTTTGTGGCGTTGTTGCCTTTGTGGAGTGTGGTAGCCTTTGTGGTTTTGGATCCGGTTGTGGCGCGTTGGAGTCTTGGGGAAAGGAGAGAGGAGATCTAGATCTAGTGTTTCACCAAGTGAATCCCTGTTGACGTCAGAAACCCTCCGGCGGGCAGTGACTGGTCAACACCGTAGAGCCGGGAACGACTAGGGCTGCGGCTGGCCCCTCAGCGACGGCCCGCAAAGCCTCTGGTCGCGCGCCGATGCGGGTTTGGGCGTGCCACCTGACCTATACCTGGTCAGGAAGGTGTGGATGATGCCTCGCTTAGTTTCTGCAGGGCACACACGTACACGTTAAATACGAGCCTCGATCGGCTCTCAGGTTGTCTGTGAATCGGCTCATGGAGCCGATCCACCCATGATTCGTCCGAGGTGGCCGAATATATGGTGGTCTGCTTGATCATGATAAAGCATATGAGATCCACGACGATCTGGGGTTTTCACCGCATAATCGGATCATCCTACTCACGATTGGGCCTCGCGCTCACGCACGGTAAACGTAAGCCAGCCCTAGACAAGGCCTAAAAACCAACACTAGGTTGATCCTCGGAACGTCCTGTCTAGGGGCAGCAAACTACACCCTGCATGCCGCTGGATCCTCCAACCCTTTGTAAGGCCTAACTATTGCAGATATTAAACTAATCCTTGATGAATCAAGGAGCGATAACGGATCAGATCTACTAAATAACGATCAAGCGGGGTGCCGCCACCCATGATGAGGTACAGGGACGGCTAGATGCGCAAGGGTTGCACTACGACGGCATATGATACTAGGAACAATGCTAACCCTAACACATCTATGATAACTACGTCGCTCGCCATCAAAAAGGCTTCACGAGCAACGCATGAACAACTAGGCAGGCTCGTGCTGCCTAGATCGCGAGATGCGATCTAGGCAGCATGGTGCTTACCGGAGGAACCCTCGAGACGAAGGAGTTGGCGATGCGCCGAGATTGGTTTGTGTTGAACGTTGGTTGTTGTTTATTCCATAAACCCTAGGTACATATTTATAGTCCAGGGGACTTTCTAATGTGGGCGTGCACTAAACCGTGCACGAGATAAACTCTAACTTCTACATATCCTACCATATAAAGATACACGGGCTGACTAGCCCAAACTTGATACACAAGGCCGATTTACATATCTCTCCACGCATACATCTTCAAGTCCATCTCGATCGCGGCCCACCTCTGACTCGGTCAAATTCTGGTGATAACACATGCCCCCCTGGTTTTGGAAATGACATTTCCAAAATCATTATGCTTTCTCTCGTCGGGTCATGTCGTGGCGAGCAGAACCGTCGCAGAGTCCTTCATCATGATAACTTGCCTTCTCAACTTCTCTCGCGATTAGATAGTTCGGCACCACCTCCTCGAACTGCTGTGGCATTGAATTTTTACTATGCTCCTTTTATTTAACCGCAGCAAACAGTCTTCTTCCTCGTCTCCTTCGCACTAGCCTTCAAAAACCCTCCTCGCCACCATGTCTTCATCCTCCTCTTCTTCCTCCTCATCGGGTCTTTCCTACGTGTCCTCTCCTATCCGAGAGTCGACGCCCTCGTGGGCACGCAGGCGGCGTACGATATCCTCGCCCCAACGAAGTGGGACAAAGAGGACCATGACTCCCTTGTCTGGTCCGAGGATGACAAATCCTTGACCGACGGTGAGAGTGACCTCCGCTTCCCCGCCGTTGGTGAACCGGAGGAGGAGAGCGACGACGACAACTTCTCCTGTGACTTCACCTCTTGGGGAGGAAGGGGAGCAGGGAGAGGAGGAGGAAGACGACGATGAGAGCTCCTCCGACGAGCCGCCGGCCAGCGGTTCTGCCCTTGGCCGGGCAAACTTAGCGACCCGACGGCGACGAGGACGGCGACGGAGAAGATGAAGACGACGAGGGCCGGTCGGCGGCCATTGGAGCGACGACGAGCCCGCGCAGCGCCGACGGCAGCGACGAAGGCGACGACGAGGGCGTGATGGCCCGTAGATTAGGACCTCTAGAACAGGACCAGCAGTAGCAGATGGGGCAATGTATCCCCTCATATTTCCTTTTGAGAGCAACTAGCTCTTTATCTTTATGTAAGAAATCTCGCCTATCAATGAAGAACTTTTTCTTTCCCCCAATTTGATTTTGCCGATTCCTTACGAGCTTAATTGAGCCGATTCCCTCTTCTACTGTCCTTGCCGATTCGCCCCCTTGCTAATGCGTAATGAGCCGATAGCACCGCATCGGTCCTTTCGCCCTTCCCTTCTTCAATGATGATTTTCTAAATCTGGCGGAAAATCTTGAAACCTTTGAACTTTTCCAACCAAACCCAATAATCCTCTTCAGCACTCATCATTTGTGACGAAGGTTTGTAATGAAGGATCAGCCGATGGCATCCCAATCGGTTCTTTAAATGAGCGAACAAAATATCCACAGGGCCTGCCCCGAGTCTTGGCTAAGGCAAAAACAGAAACAAGGACGCGTAACTTAGCTGAATCAACCTGGGCTTGATCATGCAGAGCCAGCCGATTTGCACATAAATCGGCTTCCCAAAGGAGAGCCTTCAAGGCGAGCTGCCCCCAGTTTCTCCAGTCCTCTCTTAGCGCCCTGCTGGTCGAATCGGCCCCTTTCGCACGATCCATCCTCGACCTGATCCGCACGTCCAGGCTGCTCTTGAAGAGAGGAACCAAGCCTTTAAATTACTCCATTGAGGGGTTCTTCCATTAACATCCCCCTCGTGCTTCATTGGTCCTCGAATCGTAACATTGATCCTCTTGAGTCGATGGTCGTGCATCGGCTGCTTCTCAATTCTAAAGTCGATGTCCTTGCATCGGCTGAAAAATGTTTAAAAATTTTAGGCCGATTTGTGTATTGGCCTCCATACTTAGTATTATCTCATATCCTCATGTTTTATCCATCTAGGTGCCGAGCCGATTCTGTCAAGAGAATTGATGGTATCGGCTCTTCGGGTAGTCCTGTTGGGTCAAACGTTGATCCCAAACAAAATGGATGGTGAGGATAATTTTGGCCGATCGCTGGAATCGGCCTCCACGTTGCTTGCTCGGTGAAGGTTTTGTAATATCCCTTCATCGGTTTCGGAGGGCCGATCGGCCTCGCCATGTTTATCGACGTAGTCTTGCTACTCGTCCATGTCGGTGGATAAAACCAGCCCAATCTCGACCTTAGCACGTTGGTGCGCTTGCTGTTGTCCATGTCGGGTGCATTGTGTAATCGTGGAGCACTACACTCCGCGGACGAATGAACACCATGTTTGTGCCGGCCGATGTTTCATCATCGGCTCTCTTTGCTTGGGGCGCCACTCTCTTCTTTGCGGCAGTCCCTCCTCATCCAGTCCTCGGACTTTCGCAGCCAGATCAGGTCGCGCCTTCCTCAGCGTATGCAAGTACATCCTTTCGCTTCCTCCAGACCGCGCAATCGCTGAACCCTGCGCTTTTGTGAATGGCTGAGACCGTCAGCACCACCTTGGACGGTGGCACTGTCTTCTTCGTATTCCCCTTCGTCTTCGAATCCTCGAGATCTTCCAACGAGGGGTCTCAGCACGTCTTTTTGCGGTGGGAGAGGCCCTAAGCGCTCGAACACAGACACGTTGGCTGTCTCCTTCTTTTTCCGGTTGCGGGCGTTGCCGATTGTTGGTAATCGGCTCATTCCTGAATCCCAGCGAGTGTACGAAGGGGCGGTGCCAATGCCTCCGTATCGTCTGCTCCCTGTGGCGCTCCCGCGCTCCTCATCATGATTATGCGGCGATGTCTTCCGTCGTTTCGGTCGACGACCTCTTTCATCATTGTCGTTGTATCGCCGCGTTGGTCATATCGACTAACATACTTGTTGAGGAGGTGATCAGAGAGGGGTCGTTGGTATCTTATGTTCTTCACTTCCCCCTCGTGACGTAGCGCTTGCCATCTTGACGGAGCCGATCGCATGGAGCGGCCCCCTCAGTGTCCTTGCTCTGAGAGCAGCTGTCCTCATCCCCGTCCTTCTCGGAGCGGTGTCCAAGCTCTACCATGCTGATGTTGGCTGAGAAATCAGGCTGGCACCCTCCAAGGTGGGTAAACTCCACCATGTTGACGGCGGGGAAGGGGTGTGTGTCGACCTTCATGGCATACTGGTTAAAAATTAGTCGCCCATTTTCTATCGCCACTTGGATCTGCTGACGCCACACCCTGCAGTCGTTGGTGGTGTGGGTGAACGTGTTATGCCACTTGCAGTATGGCTTTCCGTTCAGCTCTTGCACCGTAGGAAACTTGTGGCCTTCGGGTATCTTTATGTGCTTCTCCGCGAGTAAGAGGTCGAAAATCTGCTCGGTTTTCGTCACGTCGAAGTCGAACCCTCTTGGAGGCCCGGTGGCTTTACCCATTTGCAGGTTACTGGGCCTGCAGCTCGAGTCCACTCAGCTACTGCGACCTCTCGTTCTCCCGTAGGACCTTCATCTTCGCCTGCGTCAACCATGGTAACCACGCGCTTGAATTTATCTTGGTAGATATCCGGGTGGCGTTGTTCATACTGACAACTTCTGCACCATGTGTGCTAATGAAGGATAGTCCGCCTGGGAGGCCACTTCCTTGATCGATGATCATAGACCCACCACCGCCAATTCGATTTTCGCTTACGTGAACCGAATAGCATCGGTTCCTAACGGTCCTGAAGCGCTGGATGTATTCGACACCGTTTCTCGCGCAGTCGTACTTGTGCTAGATCGGCAATGCCAGCCTCGGAAGCCTGAGTGATATTGCTCATGGAACCGTTCTTCCACTGCTTCCAGTCTGGATTGAGTTCGGTGGCAACGACGTGTACCATCCAGCCGATCCTGAGGGTGTGAAGTACCTCACGCGCAGCTCGTCGCTGAGATCATGCCCAGTGTGCCAAATATCGGCTCACATGCTCGATGGAGCTGGAGCCATCGATCCGCTGAACTTTGTGAAGTCCGGGAGCCGATATTTGGGTGGTAGCGGGATCAATTCGTACTCGTTGGGGTACGGCTTGGTATAGCCGATCGCCTTTCTTTTCGGCATCATGCCGAACTGATCTTTCAGGATCGTACAAATTTGATCCGCGGTGATGGCTGCAGTGCCGAACCCGAAGATTCGTCGAGTGGCGTACTTAACCAGCCATGCTGTTTCTCTGGTTCGAGCCAACAGGAGCTGGGCTCGGGAGTTTGTCGGGGTGGCGTATTTAGCTAGCCACGTTTGCTTCTCGGGTCCGTCTCCGACGTTCCTCCTGTTGCCCCAGAAGTCCCTGCTATAGCGACCTGGTTCGAGGGTGCCAGGTGCTGCAGTCTGGCACGTATGCGCATGCGTATCCGTGCGGGATCTCCTTGGCGCGTCCTGTAGAAATTGGTAATCACCGGGGTCACCACCAATCTTGTAGACGACATAGGCCGATGAGTTCGGCGCTTCGGGCGCTGCCAACGAACGGCAGCGGCGGTGGACGGAGTAGCAACTCCCCTTGATGAGTCCCTAGGGCTGGTCCTGACGGAGAATGCGATGGCTCATGATCTCCTGGATCACGCGCAGCGCGACGCGCTCCAACGTGTTCCGAGCTCTCGAATGGCGGTGCAGCGAATGAGCCACCATGAAGTTTATCTCTGACGCAGCGACCTGGTGCGTTCCTCTGACGGGGTGGATAGGTCCACTCCATCAAGCGCCATCGGTGAGAACCCCTTCCATCCGATGCCATGGGAGCGGGTCCTGTGGAAAGAGCCGATGAGGTCGGCTTCGAGGAGGACTTTGACCTCGTCGTACTTCTTCTTGAGCTCGCCGGTGAGCTCCTCGTAGGTGACCGGAGTTTCTTCCGCCATCTGATGTGGATGGCGAGGTGGTTATCGTTGAAGATTGTCGTTGAAGATGTGTCACCGGGCAGAATGTGTTGACGTCGAAACCCTCCGGTGGGCGGTGGTGGTCAACACCGTAGCCGGAACGACTAGGGCTGCGGTGGCCGGTCCCTCGGAGCGACGCCCGCAAAGCCTCTGGTCGCGCGCCGATGCGGGTTGCAGGGCGTGCCATGACCTATACCTGGTCGGAAGGTGTGGATGATGCCTCGCTTAGTTTCCTGCAGGCACACACGTACACGTTAAATACGAGCCTCGATCGCTCTCAGGTTGTCCGTGAATCGGCTCATGGAGCCGATCCACCCATGATTCGTCCGAGGTGGCCGAATATATGGTGGTCCTGCTTGATCATGATAAAGCATATGAGATCCACGACGATCTGGGGTTTTCACCGCATAATCGGATCATCCTACTCACGATTGGGCCTCGCGCTCACGCACGTAAACGTAAGCCAGCCCTAGACAAGGCCTAAAAACCAACACTAGGTTGATCCTCGGAACGTCCTGTCTAGGGGCAGCAAACTACACCCGCATGCCGCTGGATCCTCCAACCCTTTGTAAGGCCTAACTATTGCAGATATTAAACTAATCCTTGATGAATCAAGGAGCGACCGTAACGGATCGATCTACTAAATAACGATCAAGCGGGGTGCCCCTGCACCCATGATGAGGTACAGGGACGGCTAGATGCGCAAGGGTTGCACTACGACAGCATATGATACTAGGAACAATGCTAACCCTAACACATCTATGATAACTACGTCGCTCGCCATCAAAAAGGCTTCGACAACGCATGAACAACTAGGCAGGTCTGCCTAGATCGCGAGATGCGATCTAGGCAGCATGGTGCTTACCGGAGGAACCCTCGAGACGAAGGAGTTGGCGATGCGCCGAGATTGGTTTGTGTTGAACGTTGGTTGTTGTTTATTCCATAAACCCTAGGTACATATTTATAGTCCAGGGACTTTCTAATGTGGGCGTGCACTAAACCGTGCACGAGATAAACTCTAACTTCTACATATCCTACCATATAAAGATACACGGGCTGACTAGCCCAAACTTGATACACAAGGCCGATTTACATATCTCTCCACGCATACATCTTCAAGTCCATCTCGATCGCGGCCCACCTCTGACTCGGTCAAATTCTGGTGATAACAATCCCCCTCCAAGTGAGGGGATCTTTCTAGATCTAGATCTAGGAGTAATTTGGTGTTCCTCCTCCTATTTTTTTCTTCCTCCCATAATCCCCAATAGCTTTTGTAGCTTTGTTGGAATTTGGGAGAGAAGAACTTGGGCATCTTAGTTGTGTTATTAGCCATTGCATTAGATGCATCGGTTTGGGTTCTCTCCGGGGTTTCGGTCTCGTGTGAGTTTGTGTGTTGACCTTAGTGGTGTTGTTGCCTTCGTGGCCTTGTTGCCTTTGTGGCATTGTTGCCTTTGTGGAGTGCGGTAGCCTTTGTGGTTTTGGAGCCGGTTGTGGTGCGTTGGAGTCTTGGTGGCCTTGTTGCCGGTGTGGCGTGTTGTAGCCCTTGTGGCCTTGTACTTGAGAGCCTCCATGTTGTGGAGTTGCCTCAAGCTTGATACTTGGGTGTTTGCCCCAAGCTTGTACGGGTTTAGTTACCACCCTCAAGGATCCCTTAGTGGATCGAGGCTTTCCCTTTGGTGGAAAGGCTCGAGGAGAATACGGTGGCCCTAGCGGCTCATTGGAGTGCCTCGTGCCTCCACACCGCTCCAACGGAGACGTAGCACCCAAGGGTGTGAACTTTGGGATACATCGCTGTCTCCTCGTGCACCGGTTACTTCTCAACCCGAGCTCCTTTACCTATGCGCTTTTCATTGTGATAGCCTTCGTGCTTGATGTTCTATATCTAGTTTGCTATCACCTTGTTGCTCATCATGCTTAGCGTAGGTTGTTGGTGCGCATAGGCAAACCCTAGTTGATAGGCTTTGAGCTTAACAAGTAAAGCTTAGTTTTATTCCGCCTTGTTAAGCCATCAAGTAGAATTTTTTATAACCAGCATATTCACCCCCCCCCCCCTCTAGGCGACATCCTTGTACATTCACCTGGTAAAAGATGGCATTATGAATGAGTCATCAATATTGTTTCTTCTTGATGTGCCTGATGTAGGCCAATGAAGGAGCGGCATGGGCAAAGCCGGCAAAGCACCTACTTTGGAGACGTTGATCCCATCAAGCAATGGTCACCCATGTTATTTTGATCAACGGAATTCACAATAGAACATGTAGATAAGGGAATTCTAGACATGCACTTGCATCTTAACACTCCCCTCACATGTGGCCCCTTAGGTCTAAACATGGACAAAAGGTGGAGTATCTCCAAACTCAAACTACTAGTAGGGAAAGATATGTCATACAAATATATTTTAATATTTGTTGCTATTTTTTTAGATCCATTGGTATCTTTGGTAGGTATGCTACTTGCCGCAGGCCATAAAGCCCAATAATCAAACTTTCCTTTCTTCAGAACTAAAGAGACAAAGGGAAAACTTGGTCCACCTAAAATAGACCAGACTTTAAATTTCACTTTACTTACAAAGATTATAACATTGTAGAGGTATCTAATTCCAAATAATGTTTCATTGTGTTTTAGCGCAATGCAACATACAATAAAATCAGACCTCGTAAGGTGAAACATATATCTGTGGAGGCTTTTTCTACATGGATGTGTTACGAAGTACTATACAAGGCATGAAAAACTAATCCAAAATATGACATTGGCATAGATTTTTAATAGTTTTTTTAAATAAATTGCGCTTGGACCATGTACTTGGTTAACAATCCGTTTTCAACACTTGCTTCACTAGAATAAGACTAGTATAAATGCCCGTGCGTTGCCACGGGTATTCAAATTTCATTTCTCAATAGACATATATAATTCATAACTCATTATAAAAGTTGAAAACAAATCAGGTATAACATAATGTACTACAATATGATAATACTGAATGTAATAACAAGACAACATTGTCTCATTCTCACGTCTAAAAAAATTGTCTCCTTTCCAAGCTTGCTATCATGGCTCGGATTTGTGGCCTTATATTTCTTATTTAAGAAGATAGAAGACAAAACCCGGTTTTACACGTTTTAGAACGAGTCATGCTGAATACAGGCTATAAAGGTTCCGTCCTTAAAACATTGGATGTAGAGGCTAATTGGCCGCATAATGAACTGCCACGTTAGCCTCCTAGTCCTTTACATGACATACATCAAAAGAAGTACATGTTTTACTTGACTCCTGAATTTAATAGACAGCGAAAGATTACAGAACCAATTAACATTTAGGGTGTGTTCGGTTTCAGAACCGGAGGGAATGTAATGGAATGGTTCCGTTACGACATCATGGGATGGTTCCGACCCCATGTTCGGTTCACAAAAATTGGAGGAATGAAATGGTTTCGTTTTCTGTTCGGTTCGGAATCTCACAGCGGAAAGGAAGGCCTAAACATGATTTTTTTGTCCAAATCAAAATTAACATAAACCTGAACATGATTTGTTTTTTTCAAACCAAAGTCAATCTAGGCCAAAATCAAAACGGAACGGAGGAGCACGGCTGCACATGCATGGCCGCCACGCGTGCCTAGCCCCCCGCGTGCTGGGCTGCCGCGCTGCCCGCCGCCGCGGTCTGGGCATCGCTGCGTGCCTGGCCCCTCGCGGGCTGGGCACTGCCGCCGGCTGGCTGCGGCGTGCTGGCCACCGCCGCATGCCTCCCCCCCCCCTGCGCGGGCTGGCCGCCGCCGCGTGCTAAGCTCCCGCCGCGCGCTGGCCGTCGTCATGTGATGGCCGCCGAACGTGCTTCCGCCGCCACGTGCTTACCGCCGCGTGTTGGGCCGTCGCCGCGTGCTAAGAGAGAGGCGCACGAGAGACAAAGAAAGAGATGGTTAGCGTGAGCTTTTCTCCTTTTTATCTCGTAGGCAGCCGTTCCTCTAGATTCGACCAAATCGGTCGAACCGAATCGGTTCCGCATCTTACGGGTATATTCGCTTCTGAGGAATCACTTGGTTCCGTTCCTTCTTTCCAACCGAACACAAGAACGAGGGCTAGGTGCGGAACTGTCCCATCCCGTTCCATTCCACCAAATTCCAGAAGCGAACACACCCGTATGCTCTTCCACAAGAGAGCTAACTTTAGTCTGCCGGTCTCCATTATCACTTTCAGCATGTTCATGCTACATATCAGGTCAATACCATTTAAGCAAGCATCTCAACATAGATGACATTTGACAGTACATTATACTTTACAACAATCACATGACCGTACAATTACTCCCGTAGCACCCCGTTGTGTTTCTAGATTAAAAGATGCATCAGCATGGGCAAGGACACCACTTGATGACTATGCGTAGTCATTCCTCCGTCCACCATGAGCTAGCCTTCTACACCAAACGTGATGCCATGTTTCCCACCCATTTATAGACCTGTGTAATAATCATCATGCTTTTTTTGTTTTTTGTTTCTTGCCATCCAAACTGCCCACATTCCACAATGTATATTGATGCCCCATCACCAATTCCTTCAGCGAGCCCCAACTTTAACCTAGATACATCCTTGCTGCTTCACGGTCAAGACTCAAGTAACTCCGTGCAGCTACAATGGAGAGTTGAAGGCTAATAACAAACATGAATTAATTAAGACTAAATGCTTATAGTATTGGAACTGCAGTTCAACATACAAGTTTTTGTATATTACAAGGTCAGAAGTTGCGGAGATGGCACATAACAGCTGCGAGCATTGGCGTGTTGCACTGTGCATACCAGATTTTTGGTACAAACAATAGTGGCTTGCTAGATTGGAACTATTAGTGCACAATGGTTCGGTTAGCTACTGTTTTACATCCCAAAAATAAAGAAGAGGTACTATTTTATACGAAACGTGATGATGCTTAGTTTTTTCTGTCAACCCTTCTCTCGGCTTAGCTATGGGAACAATGCTTGAATTTCCAACAAATTGAGCACATTGACGTGCAGACCACATTGACGTGTACTACAGGTTATGTGCAGCCTAAACTTGTTGCACTTCGCATAAAACTTCTGTAGTAGAGGCCTATATTTCGTCTGAGTTGCAGTGACATGATCAGAACAACAAAACACTTGCTTGAAGCTCTATATTGAAGAACCTGGGACAGTAAAATCAAACGAATATTAAGTCGCAAAATAAGTATGAGCACACAACTTAGTAACTAAGTTTGTGATGCTAACAAATTTTGTCGAACAGTACCCTGGCAACACTACACAACTTGCAAATCATGAAAGTCTTTCAATCGAACAGGTTGTGGAGAAATAGTGGGGTTGCCCCTTACCAACATGCAAGAGCACATGCCCCCTTTGTGCAGCTGATGCGAGCTCTTCCGGCCAGACAGCCAGAGGAGCTGATACCAGGATGCTATTGCATACAACGGGGCAGAAGAACAGTGCGGACAAGCGAAACGAATAGCCAACAAACCAGTAACAATCAAGAACAAGTACAAACCAAAAAAATCAAAAATCAATCACAATATGTAAGGCCTGGAGTTTGATCATCTTACCGGAGTCCAGCTAGGGGCAACGACCCACACACATGGGCTAACTTTTTGGTTCCACAACTGGCAATCATTTTCTCCGACTGAACACAAGGTTTCTCATTCTGAAATCTAACAGAGAGGACACTAAAGAAATGTCAATAGAGGAAGAACTGACCATATAACTTTGCATGTTTGCTCTATCCCAGAATACTATACGTGGTTTTCATTCATAAAAAATGTATCCTGAATGGTGAAAAATTATTGCATTATGTTTACGATTCAATCATTTGTATATGTTCCTGTACTTTTTATTAAGAAAAAGTATTTGACTGAACTCCACAATGTCAATCCTGCTGCTACATCTTCAATGGCATAATATAGTGTATTATATTCATATATGTCAAATAGGAAAATACAGTGGTACCCCAGGACTACATATTAAAGTTTACGACAATATCCTGGACAGAAATATGAACTCACCATTTTGTTAGAGAACAAACATAAAGTGTCAGTGTGTGCATGTTCTTCTACTTTTGTATCTTTGTTCTCGTTGATCCCTTATTAGGCCCAGCAAATCCTGAGACAAATAAGCCGTTTCCACCTAATCTTCTGCTGATATAAATAGCATTCTAAGCTACAAAAGAGAACACACAAATCCAATGATCAGTATGCAATCGACTGTAATGGCCACTTTCTTTTGCTGTGTTGGTCAAACACTAATATAATGCTCCCAACACTTCTTTTGTCATCCAGAATTCGGTGGCCACATCATACTTAATTAATTATTTGAGCATCCAAATGAAGCTCAAATGCCTGGTTGGTGCATTCTAAATTGTGCTATCTGTAACAAATGGAATCTCTCTTTTCCCTCCGAAAAATAGACTGAAATGCTAGATACAACATGGATATACCTTATTGGATAATGCTTCACAGTGTTAAATGTAACTTAAGAGCTCAGCAGAAAATCATCCGTTGGTCCATAGAAAGAGAGAAGTTGATAATAGATTAAACTTCAAAAAGAAAAGTAGAGTGCATTCGATTAAAAATCCCAGAATAAAAGAACATCCAAATCGGAAAAAACTGTGGCCCATAATAATAATGCAATAGGGAAATCTTGTTGTATGACACTGCGATTGAGCTCTGCTCATATCTACTGACATTAACCAAAGGGGAGCCTCTCATGAGTGACGATTAACTATTTATATTTCTTCTGAATGATAAAACAGATCAATTTTGGGGTCACTTGATTGTAGCAGGAATCGATTAGATAAGAAAGCTCTATTGTCTGGTTAAGGGGTGCTAAAGTCCATAATGATCAAGGCCAACATCATATACAACATCTGCTAAAAATACAGCAAAAGTTCAGAATTGCAATGAGAAAAGGTAACTCACCAATATGAACCCGGGCCAACAGGACCAGCTTTTTTGTCTGCACGTTCGGAGATTGAATGACCATTGATCGAAACCTTGACATTGTCCATAGACTGGTTGAGTAAAAAAAGGTCTTTGAAACCTTTATTCAATAAACCAACAAAGAAGGGTGAATTCCCGCTCTGACCAGCTGAATTTCATATAGACCAGCTGGACCATCATTCAACTGAACTATTTCGATAAAATAATGTTCAACCCAATATTCATGTTGTACTTGTTTGGCCTAGTATAAATTACTAAATATCTTATCAAGAGATTAAACATAGCTACCTGAAGCAAATAGATTTCTGATATGGCTACAGAATTTCTCTACTCTTATACACACAGAGTATGATTTTCTTGAATAATCATAGAGATACCAAACATTGAAGCACGCAACCACTAAATTTTGCTATGAAACTTGTAACGTATGCATCAAGAATCAAGCACCTGCTGCAAATTTCTTTTATCTAATTGATTTTGTATCAATAGAATGTTCATGAGAATATAACATCAAATCATTATAATAGAAATAAGAATGGAGTGAACACTAAAGCGATAGGTCCCTAAACCGGAAGTTCTTTCACAGGAATGCACGGTCCTATCAAACAGGCTTTTGTTACTTGCAAGAGAAAAATGATACACTGGAGTTGGTCAACCTTTGACAGGTGTAAAAAAATGCATGTCTCATTCATGTTCCTGGAAATAGAACTCATGACATGGTAAGTAAGCAAATGTTAAGTAAGCATGTGTTCAAGAGGTAACTGAGAATAAGTATATATTATTTTCTTCCACCTCACAAAAACTACTCTGAACACACAAGAAAAGCTTGATTCATACATGACCTGGGAGAATGAACAACTTGAAGAATAATTACCTAGATTCATCACAGGAAGTACTGTCAAGATTAGATCCATCCAAATAAGTAAGCATGTGTTCAAGAGGTAACTGAGAATAAGTATATATTATTTTCTTCCACCTCACAAAAACTACTCTGAACACACAAGAAAAGCTTGATTCATACATGACCTGGGAGAATGAACAACTTGTAGAATAATTACCTAGATTCATCACAGGAAGTACTGTCAAGATTAGATCCATCCAAATAAGTAAGCATGTGTTCAAGAGGTAACTGAGAATAAGTATATATTATTTTCTTCCACCTCACAAAAACTACTCTGAACACACAAGAAAAGCTTGATTCATACATGACCTGGGAGAATGAACAACTTGAAGAATAATTACCTAGATTCATCACAGGAAGTACTGTCAAGATTAGATCCATCCAAAAACAGCCAATCCAATTTACCGGCAAGAAGTAATCCCTCTCCATCATCAAATTGGTATAAATTAAGAAGATATAATGTCCAGAAAAAAACCCCGCAATCCCATGTACAGAAAACTATAATCGCAATTCACAGTGCTTAAAGCCTTTTATGTTGGTGAAGAAAGCTAAAGAAACTGAATTTGAGAAGTTTGTTTCATCATCACAAAGGAATTCCAGCTTCTCTCATGAATATATTGCCTGCAGATAAGATGAGCTACATCAATTAGTCCAAACTAACCTGAACGAATGCACCACTCTATGAACCGATATATGAATACAAAACGTTGCAAGTAAAAGAAATATAGACTATTTGCAGCCACTCAAAATACAAAAAACGGGTCATCTGGATGGTCATTGTTTTAGCGTGTCAATTGGCTGCCACCACTTCTTTTCCGATGAGATGAAGGTCGATGCCTGAATCACCGCCTAACACAAAGAACAAAAAAATAGTAGACTCGAAAATAGCAGCAATAGAACTGAGGAATTAAAAAAAAGGACGACTACCTTATGCAATCCACAAAACGGAACATCCCAGAACATGGAGAAACTACTTCCGTCAGAACAAATTGCAGAAAACGATGTACAGAGCAGAACGAGTTAGGCAAAACAAATTGCAATGACCATTTTCGAGAAACCCATGTTAGTTCATATGTTTCTTCAGAACATGGAGAAACTACTTCCGTCAGAACAAATACACATAAGCCACTCTAAGATGTTGGGAGCAAAACAAATTAAGGCTAATGTTCTGATGAGAAGTGGAGCACTTCCGGGAGTATCATAAAGTGTGTATTAGATGAAAGAAAAACTCCAGATTAGTCTCTTCGCCACACCTACGCAAAACTCGATGGGCGTGCGGTAAAACAATGCGATTTGCAGCAGTTCGAGATCACTACATCGAAAGAAGAAATAGATCAGAGAGTATAATACGATTTCTTTCCTGTTCTCTTGGGCTTGCCGTCGTCGTCGAAGTAGTCTCATGGTACGGCGCCGTTGACAGTCCACCGAACTCGGCATCGACGTCCGCTCGGGCCATCTCGCTTCTAGACAGGGTGGGGAGAACAGCGGTGCAGCAGCCGATCTTTTATGGCCGTGATATTAACTCCTTCCCTTCTCGAATCGAATTCCGTGAGCCGGTGTGGGGGCGGTTGATTCGTGGAGTTCCATGATCCGGTCTCCTTGATCTGCAGCTCGGTGGCGCCACCGCTATGTTGACCGGTGCCGCCGGCCGCTCGCGATGCAGTGAATGGGGACGACACCACAAGTTGATCTGAAGGCTTCTCGCGATGCGGGGGGTGAGGAGGCTTCCCTGGCCGCGTGAGAAGGACGCCTGGATCAGTCAGGCCTTGTTTGGCAAAAAGTGTATCATTGAGTATTTGCGAGTGTTTTTCCAAATGTATTGGGTGAAAACACTCCTGTCACCTAAAACACTCTGTTACACCACAATCCCCTTCCCCATCAATACTTCCCATTGGTTTACCTGTTTGGAGGAGAGGGAAATTCTAGGACTAATTTGTTCAGAAGACAAAAATAAATCTACAACCAATAATTCAATTTCCACAATGGAGAATAACATGCTATGCTGATCCGGTAGTACCTATGACGATAAAAACTGAAACTCGTGTGATTGTCACAAATCAACTACTGCACTATCATTCTCATATACTTGTACGCAATTCCGAGGCTACAGAAATTAACTGGCCAGCCAAAGATTCGCATGGAATCCGGCGTGAGTAAGGAAAAAAAATCGACCTTTATGTTGGTGGCTTGGTCGCGAACTTAGTGGACGCACCAGACCTGGCCTTCAGATGCGGATCGTAGAGGTGTCGCAGAGCTGGCCGTGTCTGTGCTCTTCCTATCATGGGGCTATCCCGCGGAGACGTTGGCGCAACGACGCAGTGACAGAGCTCGCGCGCGGCAGCCTCGGATCGGCTCGGCGAGTGCTGGCAAGGCGCGCAATCCTTTTCGTCGCGGCGCTCGGACAGTGCGAGCGGCGGCGCAAGCGGAGAGAGGACGCGTTGAACGGCGAGGCTGTGGTGAGGGCGAACGCCGACATGCGGTCGGGAGAGGCGAGGCGAGGGTGAGGACGAACACCGGCTAGGGTTGGATAGGAAGGGATTGCCACTTTGCCAGAGGGAGAGAAGAGCTAGGGGTGAGACGTACGTGTATTGGATTGTGATGGGCCTGGCCCAGTTGGTGCGTCCGGGGCGGAACCATCGAAGGGGACGACCTAGTGCGGGACGACCAAATTTGACGTATTGGTACGTGGGCAGAATAAGGAACAAGTTCCTTCTTTTTAAGTAGTGTAGATATTTGGAACTAGATCTAATGGTAATATGTTTTGATAAATTTTATCGCAACATTTGTGAGATATACTCACTTTCTTACCATGTTGTAGATGAATTGTAATCACGTGTTACAATGTTATAGTATCTTGTTTCCAGATCATAGTTGTTACGTTTTTATTGATCCATTTTTATATGCGTTGAGTACGCTACTAGCTTTTTTCGAAATGGGGGTGTACCCCGGCTTCTGCATCATGACGATGCACACAGCCATTTATTAAGAAAAGGTTCCAAAAAGTATTGTTTACAACTCACGCATGACTGAGGATTGATACAAGAATCAACCATCGAAAACAAGACATACTACAACTACAACTCAACATAGTCTTCTAGTATGCCGCCAACCAGCCTGGAACAAGATATCCTGAGCGACCATCAGGAGCCGTGTGCATCCAGAAGCCATGGTATGCTGCAGTACCTCCGGGGAGAGTAGAGCCCAAAGCTGGACCCAATGGGAGACCATGTGAATAACATGCAAGAAATGAAAAGAGACTTTTTTATTAAAAATTATACCATTTCTGACCCTCCAAATAGACCAACATAAAACAGAAACCCCAATCCGGATAAACGCCTTAGATTGTCTATCTACTCCATTTAACCAATTACCAAACATATTGGTAATATTGGTGGGAGGTGGAAGATCATAAGTGAAATTAACCGTACGCCATAAGAGTTTAGCTAACGGACATTCAATAAAAAGGTGTTGAATGGTTTCCTGTTCCCCACAAAAAACACATTTTGTACACCCATTCCAATGACGTTTAGCTAGATTATCTTTAGTTAACAAAACTTTATTACTCATGAACCACATGAAAATCTTAATCTTAAGTGGTATTTTAACCTTCCAAAGATACTTTCGCAAAAAAGGGGTATGGTCACATATTAGATCTTCATACATGGACTCGACAGTAAACACCCCGTTAGATGTCAAATTCCAAATAAACTGATCATCCTCGTCATTCAAAGTAACCATCATGAGTTTCCGACATAATTGTAACCATGAAGTCCATTTACTACCATTCAACACCCTTCGGAATGTAATATTCAACGGTGGTTGAGCAAGCACCTGTGCAACAGTAACATTTTATGATGGACAATATTATACAAGAAAGGATATTGTTGAGCCAAAGAAGTGGTTCCCAACCAGGTATCTTCCCAGAAGCGGATGGTCATACCATTACCCACTTTGAAAGAGCCCCTTGAAAAAAACTCCTGTTTGACCTCCATCAATCCTTTCCAAAAAGGATAATCAGTAGGCTTGGCTTATACCTCTGATAACGTCTTATGTCCTAGGTATTTGTTATGTAGCAATTCTTGCCACACCCCGTCTTCGTTAAGAAGTTTAAAGAGCCATTTACTCAATAAGCATTTGTTTTTGATTTCAAGTACCTCTATACCTAAACCCCCTTGATCTTTGGGTCGGCACACAATATTCCATTTTGTAAGGCGGTATTTTTTTTGTTTTCATCGGACTGCCAAAAGAATCTGGATCTATAGAAGTCCAAACGTTTCCTTACCCCAACATGTATTTGTAGGAAAGACAACATAAACATCGGTAAGCTAGTTAACACTGAATTAATAAGAACTAACCTATCACCATAGGATAGTAACTTCCCTTTCCAGCATCCTAATTTACTCTCAAACCGTGTTTCTACCGGATACCAATATGAGTTCTTGAGTTTTTTTTGTAATGGATTAGAATACCCAAGTATCTAAAGGGGAGTTGTCCAGCATCACATCCAAAGATCGGCTTATACTGAGCCTCTTCCTCCTTTGCCTTTCCAAAACAAAAAATCTCGCTCTTATGAAAATTAATCTTAAGCCCCGATAACTCTTCAAAGAGGCATAAAATTAATTTCATATTAACCGCTTTATGAAGGTCATGTTCCAGGAATAGGATAGTGTCATCTGCATATTGTAATATAGAGAATCCTCCCTCAACTAAATGCGGAATTAACCCCCCAACTTGACCATCCTCTTTTGTTCTTTCAATTAAGATGGCAAGCATATCCACTACAATATTAAAAAGCATTGGGGATAAAGGGTCCCCTTGCCTTAGACCTTTCTTTGTGTGAAAATAATGACCAATATCATCATTCACCTTTACACCAACACTACCCCCTTGGACAAACTGTTGCACTAATCTTCCCCATTCTGGAGCCAAGCCCTTCATCCTCAAAGTTTGTTGCAAAAAAGGCCATTTCACCTTATGGTAGGCTTTTCCAAAATCGATTTTAAATAATACTCCATCCATTTTTTAGTATGGAGCTCATGGATTGTTTCATGAAGTATAACTACCCCTTCCAAAATGTTGCTACCTGGCATAAAAGCAGATTGGGTTGGTTTAATGACTCTTGGGGCAATCCCCGAGATGCGATTCGTGCCAACTTTAGTAAATATCTTAAAACAAACATTTAGCAAACATATA
Source organism: Lolium multiflorum (assembly GCA_030979885.1). NCBI lineage: Eukaryota > Viridiplantae > Streptophyta > Magnoliopsida > Poales > Poaceae > Lolium > Lolium multiflorum. The sequence continues at coordinate 247,627,689 of CM061747.1, forward strand.
GGTCTGTATTATTGAATTTGAACAACATTCTCCTTCTTGGGTAGTAAAGTAATAACACCAAAATTTAGTTTGTAAAGGGGCAAATCCCGATTACTAAACTGAGAAAACAAGGCCATCAAATCATTCTTTATTACTTCCCAAATTTTTTGATAAAACTCAGCTGGAAATCCATCTGGTCCAGGAGCTTTATTTAGTTCCATCTGAGAAATTGCCTTGAACACCTCCTTTTCAGTAAAAGGCGCCGTCAAGATCTCATTCTCCAATGGTGAAATCTGTGTAATATCCCGAAATTCCTCTGCAACTAGAGAAATATTGGTTGGTACCGGTGCGCCAAACAATTTCATTAATGTAATCCTTCAAATTATCTTCCCCAACAATAGTTCCCTCTTGTTGTTCTAATTGAAATATTTTGTTTTTTCGGTGTTTACCATTTGCTATTAGGTGGAAATACCTTGTATTATTTCCCACTTCTTGAATATGTTTAACTTTCGCCCTTTGGGCCCATTTAGACTCCATAAGTGATTTAGCCCAATAATCAGAGTTTTCTTTCTTCAGAGCAGGCTGGAAAAGATGGTTGAACTAAAATTGAAAAACCCTTAAATTTCACTTTACATACTTAGAAGGAATAAACTTAGAGTTGTATTTAATTTCAAAGAAATTGTATCATTGTGTTTCAGCACAATGCAACAAACAATGAAACCAAGCCTCATAAGCTGAAACATATATCCGTGGAGGGTTTTGCACCTTGGACATAGTATGAAGTACTATACATGGCATGTATGAATTTTATAATAAATTACCCTCAAACCATGTACTCGCTTAACAATCCGTTTTCACCACTTGCTTCACTGCGATAAGATATTAGAAAGTAGATCTAATGGTAATCTGTTTTGATGAATTTTGTCGCAACATTTGTGATATTACACTGTTACCATGTTATAGTCCCTTGTTACTAGGTTATCAAATCTCACTCTCCATCCATGTAAGGCTTGCATTTCAATGCTTTTATGGTCTAATACAACACCATAGATTTTATTACTCCCTTCATTCGGGTTTGTTTCGTCATTGAGCAAAATGTGGAAAGTTGGAATTGTCCTTCACTTTTAATGTGGTGGTCATAGTCATCTAACCTTGTAGCTCGTGGTGATGGAAAATAATCGATCAAAACATTTTAAAATAGGATATTGTTTTGAAACAGTCTGGAGATAAACTTACCAAGGATCACTGGTCAGATTAATTATTGTATGAGAGATTAACTGGTTTGAACTTTGAGGTACAGTATAAGCCATCGTGTGAGAGGGCAAAGATGTGCACCGTCGCTAACTAGATTTCCTGCTTGTTTTTTTCAAAAAAGTGCAGAATTGGCCGGTAGGAGTATTAGCTGGCAAGAGGTGTAGATGTGTCCTTGAATGCAAAACGAGAAATGAAGGAGGCACGACAGATCAGAGTTCGTTGGCTACATAGATGCACACAGCATTACAGCTTGGATGCAAATACTCATCTAAATTAAAGCACGTCTACAAGTGGTGTTGGAGTAGCTATGGTACTAGATCAGACCAGGACCAGGAGGAGAATGAACTAGGACGGAGGTGCATCTCTGTCAAAGTGTCAGCTATGACCCCCCTGCTCTCGCCTCTGGGTCGACGACGATGGAAACTATCGACCTGTTTCGGCATGATCTGCATGGTATAACGAGTTGATGACCATGACCGTGCGTCTACTGCGTACTACTATTGGTACCGTCTCCAGCCGACAAAATGGAAAATGTCACCTACCGGTTGTTACGAGCTCCTCGCGTCATCAAGGTCAGGACCAAATCGACCGATCTCTTCACTATTCACCATCTTCCAACCAGGTACAAGGTGAATCCTGTAACGCTGTTGCTCATGTGTGTGGTCGATCCTGTGTACTGATCATGTGGGCTAGCTCTTGTGAATTGCAACATGTCCTTTCGGTTAGCTGGTCATAGTCATATCTGGCCACGTCCTGTCACTGGATGCAATAAGAGCGAGCGATCCATCTCCTTGATTGAGCGCGCGGATCGATCCAAGAGGCTAGCTGCTGCGTTTTATTTAATCGGCGGTCGGAATGCATCGGCGAGCTCACTCACACTGTCACTCTTGAGTGGTAGAGAGTAGTACGCCATGGCCGACGCGAGCAAGCGGATCGACCTCGCCGCGCCGCTGCTATCCGTGCGGCGCCACGCCGGGAGGCGGCCTGGCGAACGCCACGACGATGCCACGCTCGGAGGCGTGCCGTTCGGGTGGGAGCGGTGGCCGGGCTGCCCCAAGAGCGTCCGCACGATCATCCGACGCGCGCCGCCGCTCCTTCCCGAGCCGGAGGAGGCCGCGCGGTCCTCGGACGCGCTCTCCCGGGCCGACAGCTGCTACACCGTGAACTGCAGCGTCGCCGGCCTCAGCGACGCCGCCGGCGCGACGGTCACGGTTTCCCCAGCCGCCCGCGGCGCCAGCATCATGATGGACCGCTTCTTGCTGGCAGCCAAGGAGCAGTGCGCCTTCCGTAAGGAAAAGGCCGGCGCAGCCAACACGCGCGCCCGCGATGGCGACAGCTTGCCAAGGCGGGCCCCCGTCGAACACCCGCCGGTCAACCACGCGCAGGCGCAGCCTACTGACACGAGCGAACAAGGTGGTGGCGAGGACGAGGGGGACGCGCACAGCACGGCGGGTTTCGCGTCCAGGAGGAAATGCGGGCTGCTCCCGACGCGGTGCGCCCAGATCCTCAACCCGGCGCATGTCGTCAGCAGGCGCGGCCGTGGCGCGCGGCGCTTCCTGTCTGATCTCGGCAGATCATGCCAGCGCGAGACGAACCCGCTCCTGCCGCGGCGCCGGCCTGAACACGATGCTGGCATGGTAAGAAGTCTTTGCGTGTCGCAGCGTACCTGGGAGGAGGTGCACGTAAGCTCACTAGCGCGCCTAGTGCGATCGGATCGCGCGTGCAGCCTCAGACAAGTCGCCACCGTGGCATCGGAGCTGGACATGACAGTGCGCGGACTCTACAACGGCCAACCAGGAGGTACAGTCCATCCTAAAGACACCCATCTCGGTCTGCTCCTGGTCCTCGACAGAGCCGACGGCGGTGCCGCATCGCCGCCACTGCAGCCTCAGAAACGCGGCCGGCTACCCAGCGGCGGGAAGACATCCATCGGCCACTGCTTACCGCCGCTTTTGGAGGAGAAGGCCGGGGCGTGCCGTGGCGCCACCGGGATGCCTCGGGCGCAGCCGCCGGCGCTGCTCGCATTGCCCTCGCCGAAGATGCCGACAGAGTCCTGGCTCTCGCGGACGCTGCCTTCAGTGTCGAACAAGCCTCCGGCGACGTCGTTCCTGGGGATCCATGTGCAGCAGCTCAGGACGAAGCAGCAGGCTCCGTCTCCTTGCCGGTCCAGTCATCAGGCCAAGTTCGTCGATCATGGCGCCAGGCCACGGCGGGTACGGATACATGATCTGCAAAAGTGATGGTCCTGCTTTCCTAGTTTCTACTCCCTCCAGTCTTGATTAATCGACGAGCAGCCTGCCTACGTCCATGTTCGATCACGCTACACTCCGTGTCGATTAAACTCGACCAGTGCCAATTTGGTACATGAAGTCATGAAGATGCCGGCATGTGTGCGAAGTTGCTCCGTGCTAGTGATTTGGTCACTCCGTAACAACAGGAGTTAGTTTGGTGACGTGAAAGATTTATTGTGTGAATATCCCTTAATTTTTTGTTTTCTCCTTCGACAACCTTATAGGATGCGTTTGGTTACTTTGGTAGCCTGCATCACTTTCCTGCACCATGGGGCAGCGGAAAGGAGTCCCCTGCGCGTCGCAGACGGGGCATGGGCCATAAAAGACACATTGTTTGGTGGCCTGCATAGAGTTTTGTCGGTCCCGTGGAGATTTGGGCTCCGCCCGTTTGGTAGGTCGGTTTTCAGACCTTGTAGCAGCTCAGAACGGCGCACCTGTTGTTTGGTTGGAACGAAGAAACTGCTTCTGCTTACCTCTTACCTTCGGTGGTGAGGTTACCAGCGATCAGCAGCACAAGCAAGAACACAATTCACAGTTCAGACAAAGTTAGCACTGATATTAGTTCAAACACAGTCATAGTTCACGACAGAGGACGATCATAGTTCAGGACACACCAAAGACGATCATACTTCAACAGACGACTGTAACAGCAAGTACACACAGACCAGGAGCTTCAGACATGACTTTGGAAGACGACACACCTGGTCGCGTCGCCATGGTAACGGCACATGGTCATCACCTTAGTGCAAGTGTGGTCGAAGATGACCACATTGTACTGGAAGGTGGACACCTTCTTGAAGACGAGGAACTGGCCTATCTGCAGCTGATGAGCGATGGCAAAGGCCGCCCACCCCTGGTCGATGTATGCGTCGTCGCCTTCTCTCACCGTAGTCATCCTCCACTAGCAGCCAATGTTGGTGGTGACGTTGATGTTCGAAGGGATTTCTCCGAACCACCTGACGAAATCATGAGGGATTCGTAGCCGGTTGAAGGTTGGCTTGAAGACGATGCGCAGGAACTGGTCCAGCCCTACGTCCGGCTGGAAGTGGCCGACGTTAGCCGCCCTTCGCTTCTTGGACGGTCCCTCGTCGGGGGTCTCAGGTGACCCAAGCTTGAGCTTTTCACAAGAACACATGCCATTAGAGGTGTGCCTCACAAGTATATAGATGAAAACAAACATTGGACAAGGGACTGCCCTCAAACTAAGTCTAGTGTGCAAGATATCACACACCCACGACTAAGTTTGAGGGCAGCACCTGCCTTCTAGTGTGCCATTGTTCAATCATTGGCCAATGGACTAGACAAACCAAAACGAGGCCTCATATATGTAGGATCACACGACAGGCAAAGGGACTGTCCTCAAACTTAGTCTAGTGTGCAAGTAATATGGCACACACGACTAAGTTTGAGGGCAGCACCTTGCCTTCCGTTGTGCCATTGTTGAATCATTGGCCATTGCAGTAGACAAATAAAATGTGGCCTCATATATTGGATCACACGGCAGGCAAAGGGATTGTCCGCAAACTAAGTCTAGTGTGCAACAAATATGGCACACACGCCTAAGTTTGCCTTTCGTTGTGCCATTGTTGAATCATTGGCCATGGAACAACTGAAGAAGTACAAACATGGAAATCAAGGTAGCATAGGCCTCATACAATGAGCACATATGGAGGAGATGTTTGATCTGAACCAATGGCATGGTGATGTTCAGTCATGCCATAGGTTCTGATCAATCATCTCCTCACACTATGATTACCAGTTACAATCATCGGCCTAGTTCAATCAGAAACTACACAATCTACAACAAACTACCGCGACTCATTCCGCACAGCAACCTCAACATGCTAAACCCCAGCATAAAAAACCTTCCCCTCTTTGCATGCATAGTAAGATCTGCCAGTTTCAGCAATCCAAAGCCCGATCTAGTAAGGATCTACCGCAATACGATACTAGACTCACAGATCTAACCAAATCGAGACCGTGAAAAGCAAGAACTGGACAAGAATATCAAGAAATAGGGACGAACACCTTGCAAACGTCAATCCGACCGCTAGGAGAATGGCATGTTAAGCCAGAACGAGTACGGAGGTGAGAAGGAGAGGTCGTTACCGCCATTGTTCCGGCCGAGGACGAGGTCGAGGTCGCGGGCGAAGTCGCGATGCCGATGAAGACTTTGGAGCAGATTGCGTCCGATGTCGCGGTGCTGCTCGCTGAGGTCTCCTCCTCCGGTACCGGAGCTCCTCCGTTCGGCGGTACGGCGGAATGGTCGGTGGGAGGGGAACCGCCTGGTGATGTGACAGTTTGGGGGAGGTCGCGAGTGAGAGGAAGGAGAGGGAGTGGTGAGCCTAATTATGGCGCGTGTTCCCAAAGGGACGCGGCATTTCCGCTTCCCTTCTCCATGCGCGCAGGCTTCTAGCCGCAACGGGCCTGGCCCTGGAGAAACTGCCATTCCGGGCGTTCCTCCAGGGCCTGTCCCGAGGGTGCTTTAAAACTCGGTTCGTTCAAGAACGCACACTACAACACAACAGAGCTTTGGTAACACTATTACGTAACACATGGTAGAGTATGTTACATGTAAAATTGGAGTAACACAACATTTGTGTGCCAACGGTCAACAGTAACACAAACTGTATCAGAGCCAAAAGTGTGTTACAGGGACATCGACACTAGTAACATGTAATTTTGTGTTACTTCAACCGTGTTACAAATAATATGATTGTAGTAACACAAAATCATATTTTGGTACCCAGTGTTACAAGTCATATATACATGAGTATGGATAAAGGAGAAAAGAAAAGTATTACCATGCCCATTTCATCTATCAAATAAATTGTTGTCTAGAGGGCTTGAATGTTTGACCAAACGCTAGTGCCGAACAAGCTAACGATAAGATATGCTAAGCATTCGTGTTGCATTATTACATTCAACTTACATAATAAATTAGATTAGAAGTTGGGCCACGCAAGGGACATGTTTTATCGATTTGCTATCGTACTTGTCCTCTATTATGTGTGACTGTCAACACCACTTAGTAACACGGCCTAATGGAACACATTTCAATATATGTTACTACATGGCCCAGTAACACTATTTTTTACCTGTAGTAACACAAGACTGTGTTACCAAAGCTATGTTGTGTTGTAGTGGCAGTGGGCTGCAAGCATCCAAACGAACTGAAAATTGCTGGCCCGATGCGAGCCAAGGGGGATGCAGGCAACCAAACGCGCCCATAGTGATCCTCTCTCACCTCCGTCGGTCACCTGATCTCCACCACGGTACCTTCCCTCTCTCACCTCACCATGGCAAGACCACCCCGCCGCAAAGCACATCCCACCCCATGGCAGCCTCTGATCTGCGGCACCTAAGACTCCGCCCGTGTCACGACTACTCCAGTTATGACTTCGTCAATAGAGCAAGGACCAGGTGAAGCCGTGATCAAATAGACTAGTTGTGGGTCCTAGAGGGTACCGTGTGCATTTGGTAAGTGTGCCATAAGCTGATGTTGTTATAAGCAAAATTGGGATCATGCATTGGGCATCACTGAATTGTGGAATAGAAAGATAAGTCTCCTCGCTCCTCTCTCCAGACACAGTTCTTCCTTACGGCCATGGGAGAAGCAGCGGCAGTGACGGAGGCCTCCATCACCGAGCTCCGATACAGTCTGGATCTCCTCCATGAGTGTGTGGCATGCATGGACACCACGCAACAGTAGCTGGTGTCCCAACTCGACATCATCGCCGCGGCGGTCCAAGGCGGATCCAAGCTCAACATGGATGTTGTGCGTTAGGGCATCTTCATTGGTCCGACCCAAAACGCCGACTCAAATGGTTTATTTTTGTCCGTCCGGATCGTCCAGCGGACAGTTTGGTGGTGCATGTCCGGCCTGCTAGGAAAGCACGCACAATAGCGCGACCCATTCGATCTGCGCTGGCCTTGGCCAGGCCTAGCCATCTTGTTGGTCATTGCCTTTCAAATAGTAATTTTACGAACAAGACAATTCAAATTGTAGAAAAGTAAATATTGTTCAAACAAGAATAGTTCATAATCACACACACCACATAGTTTTACAAATAAGGCCACTCAAATTGAATATCGAAATAGACTATCCAGGTCGGTTTCCCAGATGAGTCCACATGTGCTCAATCAAATCGGCTAGAAGACGGTCGGTCATCGGTGGAACGATCCCCCAATGTATTATCATTTGCAAGAAGTATTTCCATGAAGCTGCCCCTGCATGTGGCTCAACCAACTCACCCTGGAATTCTCAGTCACCGTCATAGATGTTGTCATCTCGCTCATCCTCAACGATCAAGTTGTGCATGACCTCCCACATTCTCTTGGTACTCCATGTTCTGGCAGGGTGTCGAACAATTCCCAACGTGATTGCAACATGAAAAATGTCCGACCAAGGTTGCCCAATGATGTGGGCATTACCCTTCGGCTAACCAACATTATACTACCTCCTACAGCCCAACCAGGGGCCCATGAAGATTGCCCAACGACCAGGGTGGGCCCATACGTCGGTTCCAGAGAAGGAGACTCACTCGAAGAAGGATTCTTGACGAACAAGGCAAGAAGAAATTAAACAAGGAAAGATTAGAGTAGATCTCTTTGTAACCTAGTCGAATCCAGACAGAACTCTCGAAACCTGGCCTGCAATATAAGGGCCAGGAGAGGATCTGCCGGAGGACACAACTTCAACACATAGATTCGCCGCAGGTTAAGAGCTAGGACTTTATAATCTTATCCTCTCGATGAGATCACAACCATAGCCTTTGGCTTCCCTATTCTAACCCGATATATTCGATAATCAAGATCATACAAGCACGAAGTAAGGGTTTTACCTCATCGAGGGTCCCGAACCTGGGTAAATCTCTCTCCCCGTTTGTTTGGTATCTGATGTCTCGTGTCAGCCAGCAGGATTTTGTCAACCCTAAGCCCCTCATGGTGGGCATTGCGGGGGAGCACCCTCGTCAATTGGCGCCATCTGTGGGAACCCTGTCGGCACAAGGCACGTCATCGGCTGCTTCGATCATGTCATCTACGAATCCACCAGCATCGCCGACGCCATCGTTGGCCCCTTCTTCACCAAGCTTGGGGAACTAGATTCGATTTGGGTCCTTCGAGTTTACCCCGCACGACGACTCGTCTCGTTCGATCTTCTCGGGTCTACGCGGTGGGTTGGATATGACGTCCGGGAGCGTTTACTACTGCATCGATGCCGAGGGCATCCTTCGATTACCTGATCTGTTCGCCCCCAGCACGTCAAGAACTCTGTCTTCATCGGCTGCAGGATCGACTGCATCGACTCCGGCCTCGGTCAAATCTATCGGCCGCATTATCATCATCACCAACGTCTTCGTCATCATCATCTCCGCGCCATTCGACATCATCTATGTCTGTAGGATCTGATGATTCTGCATCGTATGGTCAAACATCATATTATTGCCTCAACTACGACACCAGGCACGGGCTAGGTTCGGATGGCACGCCATTTGTCTGCAGCGCCAAGTAATCTTCGGATGAGGAAAGTATTGACAGTATCGCCAGGGCCACTACTTGGAGCGTGGCGCACCATCAAATCTACGCTATCCTCAATCCAATCAGTGGAGAAGGACCTTCGGAAGGTGAACACACCCCATGCGTCATTCGAGGACGCCCCAACATTGAGAATAGCGCTAGCAATGATAATAGTGATTACACTATTACTGAGGAAGAGTGAGAAATTGCCCGTGCTGCTATAGCCAATAACACTCGAGTCCCATCTGGAGTTTCGGCAGGGACCTTCAATGCGTATCATACTATCTTGGAAAGGAATCGAGATCGGCTGGCAAACGAGCAAGCTGATCTTGATCGACAGCGGCATGCAGCTGACCGGTCCAGCGAACGACGTAGAGCATCACATGGAAGCGCATCCCATAGCAATCAAGGTTCAGGAGATATCGACCACGAATTCCTCGGCTTTTGGAAGATGATGCGAGGGAAATTACTTCAAATTTTTCCAATTCCTTCATGACTATGGACACCACGGGCATGCTCAGACCAAAAACTGTCGAAGGTGCAACAACTAATCTCGTGGCCTACTTGATCAATCATCAGCCGACACCCAATGGGCCCATGGCACAAGCTCATCGAGGTGCGTTGGAGAGTCTCGCGATCCTTGGAGAAAAGCTCACCCCTAGGAAGGAGAAAACTACACATGAGGGCAGTGGATCTAAGCATCGTTCGAAAGATGCTCGTGATGATATTAGACATAGCAAAATCGAGAAAGCTCGCCGTCGGCGTGTTGCAAGGGAAGGATACGATAGCAACGATTCTGAAGGGACCTAGGAATATGACGGCTAACTTCGAGGAGCCGATTGCTTAAGCTACAAGATTCGGGAGACGATGCTGCCGAAGAGATTCAAGCCTACTCCCACCGATGCTGCTAAATATGATGAGCAGCAGGAGCCAAGGTCTTGGATAGATGATTACCTACAAACCGTGATCCTACACAAGGGAAATCAAGTCGCGGCAATGTAGTGTCTGCAACTTTACCTGAAAGATTCGGCATGAGCATGGTTGAGAGGCCTGCCGAAAGGATCTATCAGATCCTGGGAATATTTGGTCGATGCCTTCGTCATGAACTTTCAGGCCACTTACAAGAGGCCCGTCGAAATCGAAGAATTACGTCATTGTCAGCAGAAGCCGAAGGAATCAATGCGTGCGTACATCAGGCGTTTTACTAAACTCCTAAACGCTGCTGAAGATGTTTCCATCGACGGAGCGATTGATGCTTTCAGCGAGGGCATCCGACGAGAATCTTAGATCGAGGAACTTGGCCGAAAGAAGCCAAAAACTATAACTAAACTTATGGAGATTGCCAACAGTTGGGATGATGGAGAAGATCACGTAAGGAAGCCGCGTCCGCGTAGTGACGATGAAGACGATGACCAGAGGCATGATTCAGGCCATCGGCGTGATCGTCGTAAAAAGAGGAAAGATCTCGGGTACGATGACACCAACATTGTAGCTGCCGTATATTCTGATCAGCGTGATGATCGGTATGATGATTAGCATGGTGACAGGCGTGATGATCGTTGCGATAATAATTGCAGTGGTTCTGGGGGAATCGCGGCAACTACAGGGAGCGACCTCCACAAGTCCCCGAGTTACCGTTTGTTGAACAGCTAAACGCTCCCTGTAACATACACGGGTACATCGATCCCAAGGATAACACCAAAAAGTCGAGCCATTTGCTTAGGGACTGTCGACAGTTTATCGATATTCAGAAGTTCTGAAACGGGTAGGGGGCAGCTACAACCCCCGAACCCGCCACCGCCACCTCAGCATCAAGTTCAGCAAGTTCAAATTCATGCTTCTAATGAAGTTTTTCCCCCACCTCGGGGACAGATGAGCATGATCCATAAAACTGGTGTTTCCAGATGAGACATGAAGAAGCTTACGCAAGAAATCAACCTCGCAGAAAGCACCATGGCTAACATCCCGGAATACATCGACCGGTCGTCATAGAGCATCATGTTTAGCAGGGCCAACCACCCGATGTCTATCCCAAGACCAGGTCATGCAGCCTGGTAGTCGAAGCACATATATGAGGATTCAACATGAGCAAAGTGTTCATGGACGGTAGAAGCGGATTGAATCTTATATTCGCAAGCACAGTCAAAAAAATGGGCATCGCAACCAATATGTTGTAGGAGTCTGATACATGTTTTCATGGAATTGTCTCTACTTTGCCAGCATACCCTCTTGGCAGAATTTCCTTGAATGTCGTCTTCAGGAAACCCGACAATTTCAGAGAATTGAGTTCGAGGTAGTGAATTGGGAATCGCAGTACCATGCTATACTCGGGAGACCAGCTTATGCCAAGTTCATGGTTGTGCCGCATTATGCGTACCTAAATCTTAAGATGCCAGGCAACAATGGGACCAATATCAAGGTTCATGGAAGTTTCTCTCGGTTGGATAATTGTGATCGAGAGTTTCAGAAGATTGCTGCCAAGTTTGGGATAAAACAGGAAACTATCGACTTCCCTTCCAAACAGTTGGCTTCTTGTGACAAAGATTCTAAGTTTAAGGAGGATGACAGCGTCAAGAAGACGACGAAACAACCAGACGATCCTGCAACGATAGTACCAGCTATTACACCTTCGGCAGTAGATGACAAAGCTTCAGTCGAAGGCGCTAACTCTTTGGTGATAATCGCGAGTGCACCTAAGGAAGCTATCGGCACCACACCGGTCATCGGCACCTCAGGCGTAAACCAAGAGAAGAAGGACCCTCCTCTTACTTAAGAAGCCGAGCGGTGGCATACATCTTTATCTTCATAGAATTTTATTTTCAATAAGGCTTTCTTAAGCCATAGCAGTATTAGCTTATCTTATCCTCATAGACTTATTAATAAAGGCTCAAGTTTTGTTTATACGAGCATTCAGTTGATTCGGGACACCCGAACAATTTTTTCAAGATTATTTCGCATAATACCGCGAACATCAACTCCGAAATAAAAGTACTGAAAGTGAAACCGATAAAAAAGATCGGGGGTCGCCTGTACTGATTATACCCGAAAATATCACCTAAGCCTCGGGAAAAATACGAGCGCTGCAATGGATGATAATCAAAGGGTCCTACAAAATAATAACATACAATTATCCTTTGACGAAGCCTCAGGGAACGTGCGAGTGATGCTGATGGCAAGGATAAAATAACTTATGAAAGACCCATGCCGGTACATCAAACAAGGAGGTACTAAGAGCAACGAAGATGACAACGGACATAGTTCCCTCGATTTAGTTGGGGGCTGCCGCCAAAAAACATACATCATCGGTTGTAGCAAAGTTGCGATTACTATGGGTTCATTGGACCCGCAACTTGAGCTGATCACTCAAAGAATTTGCCACCGATGCCTTTCATAAAGGAGCATCACAATACCCATGCCCAAAAAAAGACTAAGAGCATCAAGATTTGCACCTTAGTTAACAAATACATCAGAAAATTTGCCACCGGCATTTGAAGATAAATCTGTGAGATTGGGTAAGCAAAGTTATATCATACACATGAATAAAATTGTACCTAATGCATCCGAATATTCGGATGCAAGGTGGGAAGCATAAGTTACAATTACAACAAGAGTACAATGACATAGAAATTATTCTTGTGGAATTCCTACTGGGTCATCTACTTTTGTACTGTCTTCCAGCCTATCAATTACAATAGAGGCAGGGATTTTTACAGCAGGGTAAAATTGGCTTATGTCGCCATCAGCATTTACAATTGGCATCAAATCTAATGAAGAATGCTGCGATAGCACGAAAGCGAAAGTGATTCGGCTCCTGCAAGAAGTTGATTGCGAACCAACTCGTGCACCTTTTTAGCATTCTTGAAGTTTACTATCAAGGCCAAAAACGATGGAGGAACTCGATTGAGGGGAAACATGGTTTTCCAGATCATCTTCAGACATGCATGGCACTTGTCGAAGAATCGATGCACTTGTTGCACTCGATCCTGGAATTTTGCAATAGTGGCAGCCTTCGACTTGTTCGTCCAGAAAAATTCATTAAATTGCGAGAGATTGGTAAAAGCATCTACACGTTCATGCACTCGCTTGTTTTCTTCTGATAAATTCAGAGCTATGACTGACAAAGGCAATGATGCAGAAATCAGAAGAAAATTATCAGAGTAAACGAAGGAAACAAAGGGGGCCAGAGTTCAAACTTTCTTTAACTTTTTGCAGCTCGCTTAGTGCATATCGCTCTGCATCAATGGCTAGTTTGCACTTCTTCTTTATAATAGCAGCCATGGCATGGATACCACGCATGTCTCTCTCCATTTGAAGAATTCGGGTCTTCATATGTTGAAGCCGATCACTTTCAGAGTCATCAGCTGAAGAATCTTCGACAAAGGAAGGTACAGGGGAAACCTGCAAAAATACATCATCGAGTGTGTCAAGGAATATACACAGTGTCAATTGGTTTCACTCCCATCGGGAGCGTGCATTCAAAAGCAAGGAACATCACGGTTGAAAAGGGAAAACTGGCAATATTGCTAGCTTTGAATTCATTACAAATAAAGGCCTTAGAAAAGGCATTGTTTGGAGCAAACGACAGATTACAACTTGGTAAAAAGAAAAATTCAGGGAGCTTGAGTTTGCGTCGATAAACTTGGGGCAGCTCCTCCAGCAGCTGGTTTATTAGACGATACCAATTCAAGAAGTTGCAGTGCACATTTGCGCGCTGATACTTTGAAAAGGTTGAGGTCGATGGCCTGCCCATCTTGATCCTTTGGCAGCTCTTTCGTCAACAGCTCCATCTCGGCTTTAAAGCCGTGCCCCATTAGAAGCTGCAAAGCAAGGAGAACGCCGTAGGTACGTGAGGTATGTTTGAATACCTCGATGATGCCTTTGGTGTTGACGGAGAAAGTGTCCGTCAGCTGCCCCAGTGTCTTCTGCTGATCTCCTTTCGGGAAGATCATGGCGTGAAGAACCGACATGACTGCCTTGTTCTTCCGAAGAAGAGCTTGGACGAGGTCGCCAGACTCGATTACCAAAGAGAGAGCGTCGGCAGAAGAATCAGCCGGGAGCTTGCCTACAGAACTAGCACGAATATGAGCAGCTTCTGCAGAAAATAAAGAACAGAAGTTGGAAACCAATGAAGTTAAGTAAAAGGAATTCAAAGATAAAATAGTAAACTTACCAAGCAGGGCCAAGGTGGATTTGTGCAGAAGATCCTCCCTCTCCTTCCTTTGGGCTTGGGCTTCAGCCTTCTCCTTCTCCTCCTCCTTCAGCTTCTTCTTCAGCAGATCAACCTCCTTTTTCAAAGAGTCTGCATTCTGACGGGCGGTAGCAGCCATTGTTACTGCTTGATCAAGCTTCGAAGTTGTCGACAGCACCTCCTCCTAAAGCCGAGCCTTATTGGCTTGGAGTGAAGAAAACTGGGAGGCGAAGCCCTTCAAAATACTTATGGCAGTTTGAATTCCCTATAAAGAGAAGATAAGACAAAGTCAAGCAATATTATGACAACATCTTAAAAGCAAACACCTTCTAAGTCCACACTCGGTTGCAAGTAGTCGAATGTAGACTCGGGGGCTGGAAGAGGGGAAAACCATTATTAGGAAAGAAAAGTTGAAATACTTACAGGTTCCTCGCGGGGAGAAGGGGAAATGGCAGCTGCCGAAGGAACTTCTTTTCCCTTCAAGAGAGAAGAAGTGGTCGAAGGTTGGGATGTTGCAGCTGTTGGCGGAACGGAAGCCTCGGAGGATGTGGGAGTTGTCCTACTGGGACTAGCCTTCACCTTCTTCGAAGTAGGCTCTATAAAGCCCTCATCACTACATGCATATGAATCGTTAAGAATAAACAAAGGAATACAAAGCAACTTTGGTAATAGCAGAAGAAACTTACAAATCGAGCAAGTCATCCCCGTCCGCAAACCTGCCAGAAGGTCTCTTTGGCGGCTGCGCGCTGGCTTTCTCCGAAGCTGCATGACTAAAGGGAGCACGATCAGCATCATTGTCATGATTCGACTTCGCTGTATCGGTTAGTTCATCAGCAAGGGTTCTATGATCTGCAGAAAAAGCTTCGGGATTGGCAAGATCATTTTCTTCTCCTTCGAGGACTTCGTTATCTTCAGCGCATGATTCTATATTGGCGGTAGAACCACCTTCTTTAGAATTTTCTTCATCTTCGGACGCAATCGAAAAGTATTCAGCAGTTGAAGGGACATGTCGGATTAAAAAAAATTGATAAGGCGAAACAAATTATATCGAACGCAAGCATAAACATGAGCAGGAAAGAAATTTAAAAAATCACCTCAGATGGTTGGTGGTCGAAATCGTAAGGCTCGTGGAGGGCTAGAAGTGGAATCGAGTCCTCTTGGCTAAAATGAGTCAAACGCCTAACTTCATCTAGCAGTTCCTTTTCAGATAATTCTACAACATTGACTCGAGTTTCGTCCTTAGGACCCGAATATAACCACATCTTATGGGCTGTGGACATAACTGGCTGAATGCAACGTTTTAGGAACACAACAATAATTTTAGTACCCATCATAGTTTGGCCATCAGATTCCTTTATCCAAAGAACTCTTTCAAACAACTTGTCAGCTACGGGTTTTTCTTCGGATGTCAGTATGTTCTTCCAGGACTTCTTCGGTACAGCTTCGAGGACATCAACAAACTTCGATAGGCATGTGCTAGCTGCCGATGAATCTTTAAGATAGAACCACTTCAACGTCCATCCCTGGACCGACTCTCTCATTGGGAAGTTGAAGTAGTTCACCTCGTTTCGGACAACAAAGCCAACTCCACCGGTGACAAAGGATCCGCTGCTACTATTGTTGCGTTTGACAAGGAAAATCTTCTTCCACGAGCCCCAGTGAGGATCAATGCCAAGAAAAGCCTCACAAAGGTTGATAAAAAAAAACGGGAGATGAAGAATGGAATTTGGAGTTAACTGCCATAACTGGATCTCGTACGAGTGCAGAAGACGCCGGAGAAACTCATGGGCGGGCAAAGATAATCCCCGATACAAGAATGCTACAAACATCACTATAAAACCGGCAGGAGGATTGGGGCGTGAGGCCAAACCTGGTAAGACGACATTCCCTTCTTCAGGAGGGATCAGGCCAAGGCTACGTGCCTTCTTCTTGTCGCGCTTCGACATTGTCGAAGCGGGCCAATCACCGGGGGAATCCTTGGTCGCCGCGGCGGAAGCCTCCGGCGCACCCCTCTTCATTGCATCTGTGGTTGCCTTGGGGATGGTGCTGCTTGAAACGACGCCGGCGGCAGCAGCAGAGCCCTTCTTCTTCACCATCTTGGAATATGATTAACAGCTAACAGTGGATTGAGGTACGCGGTGGTGTCGGCGCAGTAGTTGCAAGAAGGAAGAACAAAGGAGGAAGAAAGCAGTGAAAGGGAGAACGAAGGGAGTAAAATCTATCTTTTCCTTTATAAAAGGGGGAGTTACCAAGGATTTGAGCCGGAAGATCTACGTTAGGTCACCACGTGTCATCGGAACCATCATGCCAAACGACACTTACCCCCACTACGCGCGGAAATCGAGGAGGCGCCTCGGTCAACGAGCAAGGATCAGTCATTTCCTAACTGACCACGCAGAAGTAGACTGGGTCCATTAAATCACGTCCTGTAAATCGTGCCGCCGCAGAAGCTACGTCATTGATGATGTCATCCAAAATATCGACTCTCCATGAAGCATCCGAAGGAATCTGTCTACGCACGGTTCCAAGCATCCATCCCTAGACTCGGGGGCTACTCCCATCGGGAGCGCTGGACGCGCACCCGATAAAACTATAGAAGTAAAAGGAATATGGATCCGAAGATTTCAGAAGATCCAGGATCAAGCCTGGGGACTTGATTCTGAGTAGAGTAACGTTGTTTTGCCATCGGCAGTTAACTAGCATCGATTTATCGAGTAAAACTAGGCATGTTAGTCCTATCCCTTGCGTAGTATCATACTACATGACTTCACTCGAAGTTTTAAATGACCCGATATAGAAAAAGATATCGGATGATTACAATAATTTAGAAAAACGTTGGCGCCAAATCTTCGAGTAGTACAACTTGAGTCTACGCACGGTTGCAAGCATCCGTCCCTGGACTCGAGGGCTACTCCCATCAGGAACGCTGGACGCGCACGCGAGAAAAAGGCAATTTCGACTTCAAAATGATGAGAAAGGATCAAGTCTTTTAAACAGTTATGGACATTCGACAGAAGGCAATTATAGTCCCTGCCCGAAGCTTTACTTCAGCCAGTCACTCGGGGCCTACTGATGTGGGCATTATCCTTCGGGTAACCAACATTATACTACCTCCTACGGCCCAACCAGGGGCGCATGAAGATTACCCAACGACCAGGGTGGGCCCATACGTCGGTTCCAGAGAAGGAGACTCACCCGAAGAAGGATTTTTGACGAACAAGGGAAGAAGATGTTAAACAGGGAAAGATTATAGTAGATCTCTTTGTAACTTAGTCGAATCCGGACAGAACTCTCGAGACCTGGCCTACAATATAAGGGCCAGGAGAGGGTCTGCCGGAGGACACAAGTCAAGAGCTAGGACTTTAGAACCTTAGCCTCTCGACGAGATCACAACCATAGCCTTCGGCTACCCCATTGTAACCCGATATAGTCGATAATCAAGATCAGACAAGCAGGAAGTAAGGGTTTTACCTCATCGAGGGCCCCGAACCTGGGTAAATCTCTCCCCGTTTGTTTGGTATCCGATGTCTCGTGTCAGCTAGCAGGATTCCGCCAACCCTAAGCCCCTCATTTTGGGCATTGCCGGGGAGCACCCTCGTCACCCATGAAGGGTAAATGCCATCAACTAGATAATAACCCTTGTCATAAGAATAACCATTGATCTCATAGGAAATTTGAGGAGCATTGCCTTCTGCAAGCCTAGCAAACACCGGGGAGCGTTGAAGGACGTTGATATCATTGTTGGATCTATCATGCAAAACAGGAGTGCCGAATCAAGAGATCTTGTGACGCAACTGTCTCTAATATTACTGTGCACCCCTCTTTATGCCCTTTGAACTTCTCTTGCCAACCAAAAAGACGGTTCTTCCACTGCTAATGCATGCAATCTATGCTTCCCAGCATAGCAGGAAACCCCCTCTTTTCATTGATAGACAAGAGGCGGGCAGTGTCTTCGGTGGTTGGTTCTCTCAGATAAAGTTCGCCAAACACCGCAATAACAGCGATGCAAAACATGTACATAGCCTCAATGCATGTGGACTCGCTCATGCGCAAGTACTCATCAACAGGATCACCAGGTACTCTATAAGCAAGCTGGAGAACGGTAGCCTAACACTTTTCGTACGAGGATAAGCCAACCTTAGCGATGCAATCGAGTTTGGCACTGAAGTAGTCATCGTATGTCCTCACGCCATGAATAATATCCATAAATAACTTTTTGGACATCCGATACCGGCAACAGAATGTCTTCACGTCGTAAATCGGACTGGTATGGTGGAAATGGTCTCGCATAAGGCCAGCGACCGACTCGATCTTGGTCTTTGTTGGCCTTGCGCTTCACCGACGACCCACGTCTGTGCTTCGGCAATAGATAATGGTCGTTTGCCATGCTTGCAGCGGCGTGCAAGAGTTCGGTCTCACCGTCGAACTCCTCATCCGACGATGATTCAATGACATTTTTGTAGAAAAACTCGATTGACTTGATACTCATCACCATAAGAAAATGATATTTGATCACTGCCTATGCCCACGCCACTGCAACAGAAGAGAAGAAACTTGGACGTGATTGATACCTTGAACTCATTCAGGCGACCGGACAAGCAGGTTGTGGGCGCACCGCCGAGCGAGCCAGCCAAGCTTGTGTCCGCAGAAGATTTTCTTCTTTGTCCGGTGGCGTGGAGGACAGTGCGCATGAAACTCTGGCAACACGCGATGTCCGCGTCCTTCCTTGAAATGGGGAGGAGTCGACGACGCCGGGGGAGGCAGCTGTCGGCTAGAAAAGTTTGTTGACGACGTAGTGGGCGGCAACAGCTCGCGTACTTGTTGCTCTGCCCAGCAACCAAAAGCTACCACGTGCCACTGGGAACTGTTGACGCCAACGGCAACCGAAAGCGCAGACGATGGCGCTGCCTAGGGGTGGCGGCAGAGAAGGCGGGCAAAGGTTTGGGACATAGAATTTCTTCTCTATGGCTTTCGTCCCACTTGCGGGAGTCCTCAGGTTGGCCAAAGGGAGGACAAGGGAGGACGCGCTTGTTGTCCATCCCAACTCATCGGCGGCCCAAATTTGGGACACAATGGGTCGGTCCGCTCGAGTCATCCCGTTTGCGTCGCCCGCTTGAGCATGCGTGGGCACGCATATCGAATCGGATAGCCTAGAACCATTTGGATCGTCCCATTGGAGATGCCCTTAGTTCGCCTCACTGGACGTGCGACTCTTGGAGATCACTCCAACAATGGCAAGCCTCACCAAAACTCTCACACAGGGCAATTTTGTGGCCCACATGTCATGATTTGCAAGTTCGTGATCAAAGCGCACTTGTGCGGCAACTTCAAAGATCAAACTGGCGTTTTTCTCTTTCTACTTTGCAAACGTAGCCTTGTACCGCATTTTGTTACTACTCAATTGAGTTTTCTGCTACATGTGCCATACATCCACGGATCCACCTGAGCAAAACTCAGCAACGACATCCAAGCTCAAGCCAAATTAGTTTGGTAACAATCAAAAGAGAGCATGCGAAGAAAGAGGCTAGAAAGTTGCGGTAGTTCAAATGTTCGGTTAAGGGTGCTATGGCCTATGGTATTAGCAGTCCAGCATGAGAGAGGCCATTATTTGCTCATGGCATTGCCTCTGTCAACTCAGCTCACTATTGCCCCTTTGTTTCCTCCTTCTAGGCTCGATTTGGGAATCAAACCAATGCCTGCTGCGATTTCCATTTTCTTCCTTGCATAATCCAAATAGTTCTTCTTTCTCGGCGACATCTGCTCAACGGCCTCTACGATCAAGGGACGAGCTTCCTCTTCCGAAAGCTTCGCATCAATGCGATCCACATAGTTTTCATAATTATCCTTAATCAAACTACCCTCCGGATAATCCTCTAACGCAAATTTTATCTCAGGCCTACGTAACGGGAAAATGTTTTCTTCAAGCACCTGCCTCAGAGCCTCATCGAACTTCATCTTACCCTTAGCAAGCCGTTTCCATATCTCAAGATACACGCCATCCCAGTCCTTGCGACTGTCGTGGTAAAACCGAAGACTGTCTAGATGCTCATCTAAGCCAGACATAACAGAGCGTGCAAAGATATTCCGAAACTGCACCGCAATCTCCAGCGACTGAAGAAAAGCCACTAGCTCGTACCTCGGCCAGTGTTCCCCGAAGAGCGCCGTTTCATCGTCAATCCACTTGATTTTCTCTGACAGCTCTTCGCAGAACTGGACGTATTCTAGATCTCCCCGGTAGGTATGATCAGTGACGCGGTAGTTATCCCAGTTCCTGTATGTAGAATCGTCACGAAGCACCAGCCGCTGGTAGTCGTCCAAGCCAGCGAGCTTGCATCGTTCAGGGTGGAAGTACCATTCTTTGTCGCGCTGACATAGAACTCTTTCATAGACATGCAGATTCAGTTGTTCGTCGTCTCCAGGCGAGGACAACTCATGGGCTTCGGTGCAGTACCGGGAGAGCCGCTTGTAGACCTCAGCGAGCTGCTTTTTATCATATGTAGAGAACATGTCTGCTTCATCAGGAGGGCCGCGGTTTAACTGATCGAAGAGAGAGCCGATCGACGTACAAATGGCCTCCTGGTCCAGATCGAGGTAGCTTTGCATTTCCTCTGTGGGGGGTGTTGGGGATTCAGCATCTTGTATCTCGTCCAGGAGATTTCGTCGGAAATACTTTCATCGAGGCAATCGTCAACATCATGGCTTTGCTCGATATCCCAGTCCAATATGGGAGGGTCGATTTTGTTGGCAGCTGGCTCAACGCCATCGACCTTTGCCATGAGCAGAAGACGCAATAGAGGAAGCGGCGGCGGAAAGCGAGGGATACGAGTCGCCCGCCGCTGGATGCCCGGATCTGAGCCTGAACCCTCTAGACTCTAATCTAACCAGAAAATAATCGTCGAGACTTTGGGATTGTTGGTTCACGGATCCAAAGCTATCCTGGTGATGGAGAAAAGGAGGACTGGGGTGGCGGAGATCAAGAGTTAAAAGGGCATCATGAGGGGTGGCTGAGTATTTTCTTTTTGAGATGGGAACGAAGTCGGTCGAGATGGGGGAGAATTGGATCTGAATTCGAGTTGAGGACCCTCGCCGATCGACAAGCTTTTTTTTTTGCGAATCCCGATCGACAAGCTCTATACTGGGCGGGCACATCATACCACAAAACAATCTGAAAATCTTGCTGCACAGGTCATAATTTTTTTGGCAGGTCTAGATCTCAGACAGCCAGTGACGTCATCCAAGTATCAGTTACAACCTAGTTGCAACTCATGTGTAACTCATAGGCTAGCACGAATTTTGAAGCAAATTCAACGGTGTGGATATTGTTTTGTCAGTTACAACCTAGGTGGATTTCGGAAAATTTTAGTTGTACCGAGTTTGCAACTACCAAAATCTCAGTTGCAACCCTCAAATATGCAACATCTCAATGCAAAATTCTTTATATTGTAGAGCACACAAAAATGATAAAGCGTATGGAGCATAGTGAATAGGGCACATGTCAAAACTATATAATTTTTCATATTTTGTCACTTTTATGTGTCCTAGAATATAAAGAATTTTACAGTAATATTTTGCATCATTTTAGGATACATCAGTGGCTACAGCCATGCTTTTTTTTTAAAAATGATTTTTTAAAAGTTTTCAAAATAAAGGGCTACACTCATAACGCTAACCGGACAAGAGAAGGGAACTCCTTTCATCGGTAACTATTGAATTGCCTATCTGATAGTGGAGTGAAACGGGACATTGAATGGAAAACTCGTGTCGTCGATTACCCAATTTCCCTCCTTCCTGTTCTGATAAAGAAAACGTTTAGGTGTCGGTAATAGGATTCCCACTATGATTTGAAGAAAAAGATATATTCTAAGAATAACAACATATAAATTCAGACTCTGTAATCAAAGTCTGCTCGCTGTGAGAAGAAGATCTACATGCACGTACCCATTTGTCCCCAAAAAAGTGCAAACCCGAGTGAGTACCATTTGTCACTGGTAGATGCGGAAACAACAATTGTAACTAGGGGAAGATGCCCTTATATCGTGGAAACATGATTTCTTTGGTTCTTCGGTCGCACAACATGATGGGCTGGCAACCGTGCAATCCCCGAACCTACGGTGGATGGCAACTTCGTTTTTTCGTTCACACATGGAAAAATGTAATTTGGTCACGCGCGATTGGTATCCTATTTTTATAGAATATTTTGTGAGTACATCCTAGGTTGCGAATATTGTTGCAATAAGCATGAAAGGGTGGATTGATGCAACATCTAGTGTGGTTGCAAAATAAAAGACAACTTCTATTTCAGATACATATCTGTACATGTTTTTCTGTTTGAGTAGATGATTATTATTGTTGCCATGTTTTAGCGTTTGTGGTGATGGATGAGGTCACAAGGGATATACAAGGAGACATCCCATGGTGTATGCTCTTTGCGGATGATGTGGTGCTAGTCGATGATAGCCGAACGGGGGTTAATAGAAAGTTAGAGTTGTGGAGGCGAACTCTCGAATCGAAAGGATTTAGGCTTAGTAGAACTAAAACTGAATACATGAGGTGCAGTTTCAGTTCTACTAGGCACGAGGAGGGAGAGGTTAGCCTTGATGGGCAGGTGGTACCGGAGAGAGACACTTTTCGATATTTGGGGTCCATGTTGCAGAAGGATGGCGATATCGATGAAGATGTGGGAACCGAATCAAGGCTACTCTGTGACAAGAGAGTGCCACAAAAGCTAAAAGGCAGGTTTTATAGGACAGCTATCCGACCTGCGATGTTGTATGGCGCTGAGTGTTGGCCAACGAAGAGACGACATATCCAACAGTTAAGTGTAGCAGAGATGCGCATGTTGAGATGGATATGTGGCCACACAAGAAAGGATCGGGTACGGAATGACGATATACGGGAGAGAGTTGGGGTAGCACCGATTGAAGAGAAGCTGGTCCAACATCGTCTCAGATGGTTTGGACATATCCAACGGAGGTCTCCGGAAGCGCCAGTGCATAGCGGACGGATAAAGCGTGATGAGAATGTTAAGAGGGGTCGTGGTAAACCAAACTTGACATGGGAGGAGTCCGTTAAGAGAGACCTGAAGGTTTGGAATATCGACAAAGATTTAGCCATGGATAGGGGTGCGTGGAAGTTAGCTATCCACGTTCCGGAACCATGACTTGGTTTCGAGATCTTATGGGTTTCAACTCTAGCCTACCCCAACTTGTTTGGGACTGAAAGGCTTGGTTGTTGTTGTTGTTGCATGTTTTAGCGTTTGTCTTCCGTTATGAAACAAAACAAATATGTTGTTCTATTGCAAGTAGACAGAATATAATAAGCAAACCCACCAGTCAGAACATCTCAAACAACACAAAATATACACTCACCACAGGGAAAGAGAGTTTTCCTTATGAGTACCTTTCAAGAGATTGCAATATCGGATACCTCATGCAGCAACAAAAGCTCTCTGGTTTGATCAAAATGCAAAACACGCCTCCATTTCAATAAACAACAGTGCTCTAAGAATGGTCAAACCATACCCCTCATGGCTTCATCATTGTTATGCAAAACTAAAGCAAAATGTTTGCAGATCACATTGACATGTACATAACCGTGAACATCAAATCAGTGGTCTAATGGTACATGCTCGACTAAGTGACACACAGGAGAAGCTAAAATCATGCATCGTCTTCCAGCCAACAGGCGTGTTATAGTTTTATTTGCTTTTGTGGATATGGAAGAACTCTTCTGGCTCTGCATCGTGAGATGCTGCATAGACATGCCCTGTGCATTAGAGATTCTCATCTTATTATAGGACCCTTGTAGGAACCGCTTGTAACAGAAAACCCCTCCGGAGGTTGATGGCCCTCCAGTTCGTCCAACCAAACAACTTCTGAGCTATTCGGTGCTAATATATTTGAAGCAAAGGGGGGAAAGCAAATAGTTCAGTGCTAGTACAACAGTAAGCATACATGGTACAATGGAGTTTCAATTACCAGGTGATTTATTTAGTGAAGACTTCTTGAAGTATGAACAGTCCCTGCCCACGCCTGGCAAGTATGGAGGACAAAGAACATCGAAGACAGCACAAGGCGTGATTGCCCTAAATGTGTGGATGTTACCACCTCTATCAGGGAAAAGAACCGTAGTCTGAGGTCGAGACATTTCACAGTCCTTAAAAAGCTTCGCTGGTCTAGCTGCAAGTTCCACAACAGAAATTTTGGTGCAAGTTGTATAAAGATACAAACAGAAATATATAAGTGAACGGGAGTTTTTTTTTTTTGAAACGGAGGCAAAAGCTTTGCCTCATCCATTAATTTAATTAAGCAGAAAGTGCACAGTTTTTAGGAGAAAATCGGGCGAAAACCATAACAAGACACCACGGGCCAGGCCCCCACGCGCCACTCCACAAGGGCAAGCCCACTCAAATCCATAACTGATACAAGCAGACGACACACTCGCCAATACCAGCTTGCCATCCAACTAAGCCGGAGAGAAGACACCGTGCCTACTATGGGAGGAGCACACGGGACACTCCAACATAGCTGAAGAAGACGAACCTCTCAGAGAAGTGCGCCAGAACGACCTTGTCGCCCTCGCGACACAAAGTCGATGTCCTGAACACTGTCAAGATGACGAACATTCGAAGCCGCCGCTCCGACATACCGCTGCTCCGTCGCGCCCTGCGCGTCCACCAAGACCACCACCTTCCGGGGCCGCCGCCCCGACGTACCACCACTTGCTCTCGAGCTGCAACGCCGCACGAACCGTCCACCCGCAACCCAAGCTGCACATGGCAAAAGGCCGCAGACCACGGGCATCACACCAACTCATCCGGGGCCGCCACCCCAACATAACGTCCGACCATCCCCACTAGGACGCGTCTGACCGAGCCGACTACCCTGCCGCCCACACGGCCAGGGTCGCCACCCAAGTCGTGGCAAGCCGCATCCCCGCACCATAGAGATGTTGCCGCACCGCCTTCCGGGGCTGCCGCCCCGGCTCACAGCCACCTACCCGAGGCCGCCGCCTCGACATCCTCCAACTCGTCTGGCATGGCAACTTAGCACGACAAGCAAAACCACCACCGCCGAGAGAAGGTCAAGCGCTCCAAGACGACGCCTCCAAGAAGGGAAGCGACGAGACCGTCGCCCGCACCGGCGTAGGCCAGAGCTTGGGTTTTCACCCGGAGAGCATGAAGCCTTTAATGCAGGAGAGGTAGAAGCCCCAGAACGATGCCTTCAAGAAGGGGAACGGCGCCCCGAAGCGTCGCCATCGCCGACACCGACCGAGTCGGGCAGGGCTTTCACCCGGAGCACCATCCTGCCAAGGCGTCCTTCACCGGCAGGGCAGTCAAGGCATGCTGGCTAGCATGCCATCGCCGATGCCCACCATGCAGGCCGCCACCAGCCGCAATGCGACCCCGTGGCAGCGCCCCCGCCCCGCACAGGCCAGAGTAGGCCCAGATCGGGCCACCACCGGTGCCTCCAGAGCCTCCGCCGCGCCATCCCCTCGCCGCTCCCGCGCCACAGCACCCACCGACAGGCCGCTAGGCAAGGCGCCACCCCGCCCGAAGGCCGCAACCGTTCGCCCAGACTGGGCCCATGAGGCCCAGAACGTGCCCTCCAGGGCGTGGGCTCCGCCAGTCGCGAGCTGACCGCCCCCTCCGCCGCCGGTTAGCCCAGCATGCCACACCGGCCGGGAAACCACCTCGCCTCCCCGCGCTAGACGCCAGGCTGCCGCCGCGCCGCGCCAGCCGCCAGGTCGCCGCCTCTCCGCGTGCAGAGGAGACACCGGGGCGCGCCCACCACTCCCTTCCGCCTTCGGCAGCAGGGCGCCGCCACCGCCGCCGGTGCCGGCGGCGGCAGCGGCCATGGGAGGTGGCTTTGTGGGGGTGCTTGGCCTAGGGTTGGGGCTCTCCGGAGTCGCCCCCGCGCGAGAGCGACCCGGGAGAGACAACACCCAACAGTGGTCGACCCACAAGTGAGAGTTGTTCTACAAAACACACGCATGAAGAGAACAGGGCGGAATGGAGTTGCACAAAACAGCAAAGTCAAATTCACTAGACAACGAAGAACTGAATTCTATGCTGGCAAGGAAAAAAGAATGGTTTAATTTTCATAAACATGCACGGTTCATTCTGAACTACTAATCAGCTGATGCGCTTATGGACAAGAGGATATATCAAAATTAAGTACTTCTTTGTTTAACTTTCTGAACATAATTGTGCATATTAGCAGTGTAAACTGAGAAATATATTTTTTACAACATATATACTTTTCCCATAAGGGGAAAAAATGGAACATAACATATAGTTGACTACAGTCAAGATGATTAGAGGATTACTACCATAAAATTTTGAAACTGGCATTTATTATGGAGAATACTTTATTAGAAAACAATTATAGATATTTCTTCAGTAACATAAATAAAAAATATTTAATATCAGAACTGACCCTTAATTTGTTCAGTTTGATCGTTTACATCGATCCAGTCATATGACTCCACATGCAGTTTTCCGTAGAGAAGTTTGCTCAGCACAGTCATTCCTGGATGATCGTGAAGAGGAATGATAGATGACGGTGGCATACAAAATATGCCCATCTGCGAGGATTTGAATAATAGTCGTCTTTAAATCTTGTCAGTAAACCAAAGGAGATAATAAAAACTCCATTGGTGTATCATAAGTTGCAGAAATGCAATTGGTATCAAATGAAGAACTGATAGTCTTACAGAGAAGGTTTCACATTCATAAATGTGCATATATTTTATTGGAGGCATATCCTGGTCTGTGCCATTAGGTTCTCGCCTCCCATTCGAATCGTGGCTTGGATTATTCCAGTTACGGGCCACATATGCTTCTTGCTCCAAACCAACATCGGAAGGCCCTATTTTTTCTGAAGAAAAGCAACCCTGTCAAGTCTGAACAATTGCTCACCTGAGATTTATTCTCCAATTATCGCTTTAGTCTAAACAAGAAACAACCCTTTAAGGGGAGTGAACATTGGCTCACCTAATAGTGTGAGGACTCTCTGAAGTGCTTCCTCAGATATGGGTCCATCCACAGAGAATGACTCCTTGCAGGCATT
Source organism: Lolium multiflorum (assembly GCA_030979885.1). Taxonomy (NCBI): domain Eukaryota; kingdom Viridiplantae; phylum Streptophyta; class Magnoliopsida; order Poales; family Poaceae; genus Lolium; species Lolium multiflorum. The sequence goes on from CM061747.1 coordinate 247,654,991, forward strand.
GCACAAGCTATTGATTTTTGGCATTGTAGACCTGAATATATTGTTATCAAAGTAAGAATTGCTGAGCTCACGAGGCCTTGCTATATCTGCCAGCAAGCACTGAAGAATTGCACAACTGATCAATGCAAGCATGTTTCTTCAGGGCAGAAGTTGGCAATCCGTTACACTGATCAAAGTTCAAACCATAACAATACTAACAGACCGAAAAAGTGTAACATGACACTGTGATGTTTCTTTATCATTGAATGGTACGGTGATGTTATCCACAATTAGGGACTGCCTCGCAGGAAGTACTCACTAGTCACTACAGCAGGCAGATTTACCTAAGCACTAGTCGCAGCAAGTACTCACTAGTCACTACAGTAAAGCATCAACACGGAGAGCAGCCTTGAAGTTTAGACATGCGAATGGCATATGCGTTCGGAGTCAAATGTTCTTAAGTACCAATTATGATGCCACACCTTATCTTAGAATGTGCTAAGTAGCATTATAGTACTACTCACAAGTGCACATTTTTCATTTAGCCCATGATCGATCAAATAAGCAGATATTCCCCTGATCCTCATGAACTAAAATTAAGGCTACATAAGTCAGCACCAAGTGTGTGACAGTCAGATGTCAAGGAAATGATAAATCTGTCCGGATTTGGAAGAACAAACCGCCCCATGCACTGAAAAAAAAAAATAACAGGAAAGGAGCATGGCAACAGATGTCGCCAGCTTAACATGCAGAGAGAGTACGGCTATGCGATCCGGCACGACGGCTGCGTTCAGCCATCGCCATCGTCCGATCCTTCCCCAGTCAAAGATCAACACGGGGTTCACGGTGACCGCATAATCGATCAACTCAATCGACATTCAGAACCCACCGAGACAATTCAAATCGATTCGCAACAACAACAGAGTGCCAGAGGGGCGCCATGCAAAAAAGTACAGTAATACTCACTTCGCGGCTCCGATGAACAGGGGAGGGTAGACGATCGAACACCGGAGCCTAGAGCTGCTTCGCCATGGCGTAGATGGGGAGGTGCGGAAAGCTCGGAGAAGGAAGGATAGTGGAACTCGGGAGTGGCCTCCCTGGCTGCTTATACAATACGAAATTGTCCGGGTCGCGGGGTGGCGGGTCCGACGAGAGGGGGCGGCCCACCTGTCATTCTGCAGGAGCGAGATTTTTCATCTGGCCGATTCCAATCGTACGAGGAAGACGGCGAATATCTTTTGTTTTTTTGGGTATGTGCGTGGGACCGGCTGCAGAAGACTGCACAGTGTGCTCAATTGCCCGAACCCGTGACAGATGGGACCCGCGCGACTGATCGCCGGAAGATGATACACCGACGACGGTCAGACCGTGTACCACAACTGAGGAGCAATTGCCAAACGCCTTGCAGTTTTGCTGAAACTGGAGAAAGATTGAGGTGTCAATAGACTGAAGTATTCCTTGCCAATTGCCATGCAGTGAAATACTCTGGTTTTGAAAGAACAACCATAGCTCCCAAACGGAACCTCAGTGTGACTGTCTGGACCACGAGAAAGTTTGATGTTATCTCGTCGAGATTCACATGCCCCATGATGTGAGCGTAGGCGATTAGGCGGACCTGATTGTAAGTCCTATTGAGTAATAAAGTTCACTTTTACCCGCAAAAAAAAAAAAAAAAAAAAGGAGGAATCAACTGACGTCTACCTCGTGCGAATGCGAGATCTCAGCAATGCAGATGCTCGTGGCGCAGCAGCTGACTATGGGCGTGTTTGGTAGGCTGCAGACACTTTTTTGCATGGACTGGAACGTGGAAAGGGCCATTTGGTTGCCTGCAGGCCGCCGCGTTGTTATACGAACCGGGTTTTAAAGCACCCCTAGAACAGGCTGGAGGAACGCCTAGAATGGAAGTTTCTCTGGAGCCAGGCCCGTTGTGGTCTGCTATTTCGATATCAATCTATTAGGAATAGGTTTACATAGTTATGGTTCGTTTATATTAACATCTAAACGATTAGATAAAAGAAAACCCTTTATAAAAGGTTTTCTTTTATGTTTTATTTGAGAACCCCTTGAACGCCTTATCAAAGGGTTCTCAAAAATTCAAGATAGATCTAATTAGACTTCCTCATTAATAGACCGGACTGGTAAAAAACCTATTTAGGATAATAATTGGATACGAGAGCCTCCACCCTGTCAATGGATAGGCTGCACGCGTGGGGAAGGGAGACGAAAACGTGGCGTCCCTTGATACGTCCAATTTGCATCACTATTTTGTATCATAATTTGCTGTTATTCATTGATATATTTCATATTGGGATATAATACTTATGTTATTTCATCTATTTTGCATGTTTCATCATCATTGGAGGATCAAGCACCCAGATCTTGGAAAAAGCACCGTCGAACGCAATATTTCGGAAGATCAACGTGGAAGGGAATTTCACGAAAATTCCTATTTTTCCAGATAACGGAGGGAGCCGGAAGGGGAAGAAGAGGGGCCACACCAGACCATAGGGCGGCGCGGCCCGGGCCCGGCCGCGCCACCCCTCTGGGGGGCCCACGACCCTTTCGCCTCCTTTTCTTCGCGTACTCCTTCGTCCGAAAACCTAAGCCACGAGGGATCCTCACGAGGGTTACAGCCGCCTCTGCGGGGCGGAGAACACCGAGAGAAAAGAGCTCTCCGACGGGCGGAATCGCGGGAAATTCCCTGGGAAATCGACGCCATCGCCATCGTCATCGAGCGGGACATCATCTCCATCATCATCATCATCATCTCCACCATCTACACCGCCATCACCACCGCTGCACCTCGTCATCGCTGTAGCAATTCGGGTTAAATCTTGATTGTTTGATAGGGGAAACTCTCGGTGTTATTCTATACTTGTTGTAGATGCTATTGAGTGAAACCATTGAACCAAGATTTATGTTCAGATTGTTATTCATCATCATATCACCTCTGATTGTATTCCATATGATGTCTCGTGAGTAGTTCGTTTAGTTCTTGAGGACATGGGTGAAGTCTAAATGCTAGTAGTGAATTATGGTTGAGTAATATTCAATGTTATGATATTTAAGTTGTGGTGTCATTCTTCTAGTGGTGTCGTGTGAACGTCGACTACACGACACTTCACCATTTATGGGCCTAGGGGAGTGCATCTTGTATTCGGTTGCTAATTGCGGGGTTGCCGGAGTGACAGAAACCTGAGCCCCGTTAGTATATCGATGCAGGAGGGATAGCAGGATCTCGAGTTTAAGGCTGTGGTTAGATTTATCTTAATTACTTTCTTGTAGTTGCGGATGCTTGCAAGGGGTATAATCACAAGTATGTATTAGTCCTAGGAAGGGCGGTGCATTAGCATAGGTTCACCCACACAACACTTATCAAAACAATGAAGATTATTTAGCCACATGAAGCGAAAGTACTAGACTAAAATCCCCATGTGTCCTCGAACGTTTGGTCATTATAAGTAAACAAACCGGCTTGTCCTTTGTGCTAAAAAGGATTGGGCCACTCGCTGCAATTATTTCTCTCGTATTTTATTTACTTGTACTTTATTTATCTGCAATATCAAAACCCTGAATACTTGTCTGTGAGCATTTACGTGAATCCTTCATCGAAACTGCTTGTCAATACCTTCTCCTCGTTGGGATCGACATTCTTACTTATCGAAGATACTACGATACACCCCTATACTTGTGGGTCATCAAGACTATTTTCTGGCGCCGTTGCCGGGGAGTGAAGCGCTATTGGTAAGTGGAATTGGTAAGGAAATTTTTGTTTGTGCTGATTTTATTTCTGCTGCTATAAATCATTATGGAGAGATCCTCTCTTCAATTTCTATTTGGGAAATCTACTACTACTGCAACGGTAGTGGATGAAGCGCCAGTGAGGAAGTAGTACCATATAAAATACCTATGAAAATTATTGAACGTGTTATGGATAACGCTATGAAGGGGATGGAACTGTCCATCCTGGTGATCATTTATTGTTTTTGCATGAATTATGCGGGTTATTCAAATGTGCAGGTATTTCTATGAATGAAGTTAGAAAGAAACTATTCACTATATCATCTGGTAAAGCGGCGCAATGGTATAAATTGCTGAAGAATGGTGATTCTATTGATTGGGAGGACATTGTGCCTTTATTTTATTCCAAATTTTATCCTCCAAGTGAAATTCACAAAGATCGGAACCGCATATATAATTTTTGGCCTCATGATGGAGAAAGTATTGCCCAAGCTTGGGGGAGATTGAAGTCTTTAATGCTCAAATGCCCCATTCATGAGCTTCCTGGTAATGTTATTATTGATAATTTCTATGCAAGACTTTCTTTTCAAGACAAGACCTTGTTGGATACTTCTTGTTCTGGATCATTTACACGCAACAAAGAAGAGTTTAAAAGGGACCTTCTTGATCGGATCCAAGAAAATACTGAAGGATGGGAGAATGATAAAGATAGAGAATCAGGTATAATTTATGATTATAAATGCATTGAAGCTTTTATGGATAATGATAAATTTCGTAATATGAGTGCTACATATGGTCTTGATTCCCAAGTTGTTGCAAATCTTTATAGAGCTTTTGCCTCTCATTATGAACGGCCTAAGAAGAATTTTGATAAGTATCATGAACCGTATAAAGATAAAATTGATTCATCTGTAAACAAATGTGTAGTGATTGAAACTGTTGATAATGTTATTCCTGAAGCTTATATTGAAAAAACTCCTTTCCGCTAAAATGAAGGAGTACTCTGTCATATCTAGTGCGGTTAATAAAAGTGAAAAGAAACCTAAAGAACCTGAAGAACAAATTAAAATTGCAACTGCTGTTGCTATAGTTAAAGATCTTGTGACTGAAAATGTGGAGGATGGTCATATTATTTTCTGTGAAGATGCTTCTAATATTGTTTCACATCCTAATAAATCCAAACAAGTTAGTGTTCCTATGCTATCTGTTAGAATTGGTGATCATTGCTATTATGGTTTATGTGATATTGGTGCAAGTGTTAGTGCTATTCCTTATGAACTTTATACGGAGATTATGCACGAAATTGGTTCTTGTGAACTTGAAGATATTGATGTGGTTATTCATCTGGCTAATAGAGAAACTATTTCTCCAATTGGTATTGTTCGGGATGTGGAAGTTCTATGTGGTAAGATTAAATATCCTGCTGACTTTTTGGTACTTGGTTCTGCTGCTAGTGATCATTGTCCTATCATTTTTGGTAGACCTTTTCTAAATACTTGTGGAGCTATTATAGATTGTAAGAAAGAGAAAATTTTGACTAGATTTGCTGGTGAACCTTATGAATTTAACTTTTCTAAATTTACCAAAACTCCTTATAAAATTGACTTGCCTAGTAATGATTTTAAAATGGAGCAGTGTGCATCTATTGTTCTTGTTCCTAATAACCCTTTGCAGCAACATTTGGAGAATAGTGAAAGTGAAGCTTTTAGGAAAGAAAGAGATGAGCTTGAGGAAATTTTTCGTCGCCAACCTATTCTCAAGCATGATTTACCGGTGGAAGATTTGGGTACAACACCGCCACCAAAGGAAGATCCTGTTTTTGATCTAAAGCCTTTACCGATAATCTTAAATATGCTCATATTGATGATAAGAAAATATATCCTGTTATTATTAGTTCTAAGCTTTCAGAGATTGAGGAAGAAAGGTTATTGGATATTGAAGAAACACCGAGGAGCTATTGGCTATACTCTTGATGATTTGAAAGGGATTTCTCCTTCTATTTGCCAACATGCTATTAATATGGAAGAAGATGCAAAGCCTGTTGTTGAACATCAACGCCGTTTAATTCCGAAGATGAAGGAAGTGGTAAGAAACGAGGTATTAAAACTCCTTGAAGCTGGTATTATATATCCTATTGCCGATAGTAGATGGGTTAGTCCTGTTCATTGTGTTCCTAAGAAAGGAGGAATGACTTGTGCCTAATGATAATGATGAGCTTATTCTCAAAGAATAGTTGTAGGTTATAGAATGTGCATTTTTCGAAAAGTTAATAAAGTTACTAAGAAAGATCATTACCCTTTACCCTTTATTGATCAAATGTTAGAGAGGTTGTCTAAAAATACTCATTTTTGCTTTCTTGATGGTTATTCTGGGTTTTCACAAATTGCTGTTAAAGCTAAAGATCAAGAGAAAACCACTTTTACTTGTCCTTATGGAACTTATGCTTACAGGCGTATGCCTTTTGGTTTATGTAATGCTCCTGCTACTTTTCAAAGATGCATGTCTGCTATTTTTCATGGTTTTTGCGAAAGTATTGTAGAGGTGTTCATGGATGATTTTTGTTATGGGAATTCTTTTGATAATTGCCTGCGAAACCTCGATAAAGTTTTGCAGAGATGTGAAGAAACTAACCTTGTTCTTAATTGGGAGAAATGCCATTTTATGGTTAATGAAGGAATTGTATTGGGACATAAAATTTGAGAGAGGTATTGAAGTTGATAGAGCTAAAGTTGAAGCAATTGAGAAGATGCCCTACCCGAGGGATGTTAAAGGTATTCGTAGTGTCCTTGGTCATGCTGGGTTTTATAGGAGATTTATTAAAGATTTCTCTAAAATTTCAAAGCCTCTTACTAATCTTCTTCAAAAAGATGTACCTTTTGTTTTTGATGATGATTGTAAGGAAGCTTTTGAAACTCTAAAGAAAGCCTTAACAACTGCTCCTGTAGTTGAACCTCCTGATTGGAATTTGCCTTTTGAAATTATGTGTGATGCTAGTGATTTTTCTGTAGGCGCTGTTCTTGGACAGCGGGTAGATAAAAAGTTAAATGTTATTCATTATGCTAGTAAGACTCTTGATGCTTCAAAGAAATTATGCTACAACTGAAAAGGAATTGTTAGTTGTAGTCTTTGCTTGTGATAAGTTTAGACCTTATATTGTTGATTCAAAAGTTACAATTCATACTGATCATGCTGCAATTAGATACCTTATGACAAAGAAAGATGCTAAGCCAAGGCTTATTAGATGGGTACTTCTGTTGCAAGAATTTGATTTACATATTATAGATAGGAAAGGTGCTGATAATCCTGTTGCTGATAATTTGTCTAGATTGGAAAATATTGCTTATGATCCTGTTCCTGTTAATGATAGTTTTCCAAATGAACAATTGGCTGTAATAAAGGTGAGCTCATGAGAGAGCCCTTGGTATGAGATTATGCTAACTTTATTGTTTCAAGTATTTGCCTCCAACCTTTTCAGCTCAAAGCGGAGGAAATTCTTTTATGACTTGAGGCATTATTTTTGGGATGACCCACACTTATATAAAGAAGGAGTAGATGGTATTATGCGAAGATGTGTTCCTGAATATGAACAACAGGAGATATTGAATAAATGTCATGGAAGTGTTTATGGAGGACATCACGCTGGAGATAGAACCGCGCAAAAGGTTCTACAATCAGGTTTTTATTGGCCAACACTCTTCAAAGATGCAAGGAAATTTATTTTATCTTGTGATGAATGTCAAAGAGTTGGTAATATCTCCAGACGCAATGAGATGCCTATGAATTATACTCTTGTTATTGAACCATTCGATTGTTGGGGATTCGACTTCATGGGACCTTTCCCTTCTTCAGACGGTAACACTCATATACTTGTCGCGTTGATTATGTTACTAAATGGGTAGAAGCTATACCTACAAAAAGTGCTGATGGTGAGACCTCTATAAAAATGCTTGTAGATATTATATTTCCTAGATTTGGAGTACCTAGATATATTATGACTGATGGAGGTTCTCATTTTATTCATGGAGGTTTTAGAAAAACTCTTGCTAAGTATGGTATTAATCATAGAATTGCTTCCGCTTATCACCCTCAAACTAGCGGTCAAGTAGAATTATCAAATAGAGAGATTAAAGCTATCTTGGGTAAGACTGTTAATAAATCTAGAAAGAATTGGCCTAGCAAATTGAAAGAAGCATTATGGGCTTATAGAACTGCTTATAAAAATCCTATGGGAATGTCACCTTATAAAATGGTTTATGGAAAAGCTTGTCATTTACCTCTAGAATTAGAGCACAAAGCTTATTGGGCTGTTAGAGAACTAAATAAAGATCCTAAATTGGCCGGTAATAAGAGGTTGTTGCAATTAAGTTCTCTAGATGAATGGAGAAGTGAAGCTTATGAAAATACTAAACTCTTTAAAGAAAAAGTTAAGAAATGGCATGATAGAAGGATCATCAAAAGAGAATTTAATGTTGGAGATCAAGTTCTATTGTATCGGTCTCGTCTCAGATTCTTTGCAGGGAAATTACTCTCGAAGTGGGAAGGACCATATGTTGTTGAGGAGGTGTATCGTTCAGGAGCAATTAAAATTAGCTCTCTCCAAGGCAATGCCACACAAGTGGTGAATGGACAAAGACTCAAGCATTATATCTCGGGCGATTCTTATAATGTTGATGTTGATATTATTCAAGTGGAAACACCGAGGCCTTCATCAAAGGACAAATTGACGTCCGCGCGGACTTTGAATAGGTAAAGATAGGTAATAAAAAGTCCGTTTACCCTTCCGAACATTATTTCTGCTGTTTTTGGAAAATATGAAAAATTACGGAATCGAAACGGAGTGGAAAGACGCGCGGGCGTGCCACCATAGGCGGCGCGGCTGACTGGGCCCGCGCCGACCTATGGTCTGGCCGCCTCGTTGCCCCTTTCCGACTCTTTCGACCTGGAACTTTCCTTTTGTCGTAAAAATATTTGCTATATAATCCCCGGACCCCTGGAGTCCGTAATATCGTTTTCTCGTCGTGTTTTGTTTCGAGCTGTTTTCTGATTTGTTTTGATCTAGAAGCACCATGGTCTCCAACAACAAGGACAAGGAACCTTTGAAGGAAAATATTCAAGACCCGGAGCTGAAGAAAGAAGATGCAAGAGAGGATGAAGAAGTGGAGGAAGCTCCGCAGGAACGCCAACAAGCCACGTCGCAAGTATTGGCGTGATATCAAGTCCATCCAACATCAAGAGGAGTGCACGAATCGCCACCGGAGGAGCGGTTCCACGTCACTACTTGGCTCCAAGGACATCTTATCCGAGCCATTACAACCCTTACCGCAATCTAATCTACGATCGTCAAACTGAAAGGACCCCAAGGTAGTGTTGCCAAGTAATTGGGATATAAATCGTTCGACACAGGAGAGAAGGAGCCTGAGGCTGAAGAGTGGGGAAATAACTCCAAGAGTTGGGACTCACCGTCGACAGACTCCTTAACCGCGTCGAGCACAATTCAGAGATGATTCGCAATCTCATATACAGGATTGACGAGCTCCAGGAGCTTATTGAGAAGCTTGTCGAGAATTCATCACCACCATCACCGAAGGAGTAATTCATCATCGGTATTGGCATCCCCTTGGTTTGTTCCAAGCTTGGGGAGTGCCACATCACATCACCACCTTTATCTTTTACTATCAAGTAGTGTCATATCATGAGTAGGGAAGTTATTATATGGAATAGTATGCAATGTGGAAGTATCTCTCTTAGTTAGTTATCTATGTATCCGTTGGTGTGAGTTATCGTTATGGAATATTAATGAGAAGTCTTATCATTTACTTTTTGCACATCTTATTTTAGTTTGCAATCTCCATTATATGATTACTCTTGACATGAGTATTGATATCACTTTGGGAGCATCAAGTAAATCTATTGGTTTTGGCAAACTTAGCATTGGTCAATAGCAACAACACCCTGATGTTTAATGAAGGAGAGAAATACACTTAGATACATTATTCTATTATCTCTATGCTTAGTATTCTAGAGTTAAAATTGTTTGTGCTTATGAGAAAGATGCATGATTGTTTCTATCATATGTATATTTGTTTGTTTCCCTCAACCTTTATGCTTGCTATCAAACCTTGCTAGCCAAAGACCTGTACGAGAGGGAATGCTTCTCATACATCCATAACCTTAGACCAAACCTATGCCATTTGTGTCCACCATACCTACCTACTACATGGTATTTTCTCGCCATTCCAAGTAAATACTTCATGTGCTACCTTTAAATTATTCAAACTATACTACTCCTTATTTGTGTCAATGTTTTATAGCTCATGAGGAAGTATGTGGTGTTTTATCTTTCAATCTTGTTGGGCGGACTTTCACCAATGGACTAGCGGCACATCCGCTTATCCAATAACTTTGCAATAAGAGCTGGCAGGGTTCCCAGCCCCAATTAATAACTTTCATTAATAATTCTCTTCACATGTTTTGCTCTGACTTATCAGTAAGCAACTTAATTTTGCAATAGACACTCCTCCATGGTATGTGAATGTTGGAAGGCACCCGAGGATTCGGTTAGCCATGGATTGAGAAAGCCAAGGTTGGGGGGGAGTGTCACCCATAATAAAACTAAAATACATGTGTAAACAAAAGAGAAGGGGATGATCTACCTTGTGGTAGAGATACTCCTTCTTTGAAAGGTTCGTTTGGAGGGTTAGAGTACTACCATTCGTTGACAACAACAAACACCGCTCAAAATCTTACTTTTATGCTCTTTGTACGATTTCAAAACTTGAAAAGCTCTAGCACATGATTTAATCCTGCTTCCCTCTGCGAAGGGCCTATCTCCTACTTTTATGTTGAGTCAGTAAACCTATTTCTCTATCTCAAGCAAGCAATTGAGTTGTTGTGAACCAATCATTTATGCTGTGATCCAGTTAATCATCTTTTATACTTTCTTGTTTAGTACCAATTTTATCTGAATGAATATGACTTTGAAGTTATCAATGATTATGAAGAGATTGTTATGCTTAAATATGAAGGCTCAGCTATAAAATCTAATATGAAAGCTTTGCTTAGAAGTACAATCCGTTAGTAGTTCTCTGACCAAGAACAAAGTTTGCCATCACCAATTATGATTTCTTATGCACCTTTACTTGTGATTTCTCTTTACTTATTTCAAGATGAGTTATATGAGGAAGTTGTTTACTAGAATGTCTTGTGTGAATGAATATGATGCTTCTTGTCCGTATTTTATTTATCGACTCTTCACTCCATAAACATGTGGTCTTGTTTTTCGAGCTCAGTTTCGCTTGGGGACAAGCGAGGTCTAAGCTTGGGGGAGTTGATACGTCCAATTTGCATCACTATTTTGTATCATAATTTGTGTTATTCATTGATATATTTCATATTGGGATATAATACTTATGTTATTTCATCTATTTTGCATGTTTCATCATCATTGGAGGATCAAGCACCGGAGCCAGGATTCTCTGGAAAAAGCACCGTCGAACGCAATATTTCGGAAGATCAATCGTGGAAGGAATTTCACGAAAATTCCTATTTTTCCGATAACGGAGGGAGCCGAAGGGGAAGAAGAGAGGGCCCTGTGGGCCCGAGACCATAGGCGGCGCGGCCCAGGCCCCGGCCACGCCACCCTATGCTCGGGGGCCCACGACCCCGCCTCCTTTCTTCGCGTACTCTTCGTCCCGAAAACCTAAGCCACGTAGGGATCCTCACGAGGTTACAGCCGCCTGGGCGGAGAACACCAGAGAAAAGAGCTCTCCGGCGGGCAGGAATCCGGGAAATTCCCCCCGGGGGAAATCGACGCCATCGCCATCGTCATCGAGCGGGACATCATCTCCATCATCATCATCATCATCTCCACCATCTACACCGCCATCACCACCGCTGCACCTCGTCATCGCTGTAGCAATTCGGGTTAAATCTTGATTGTTTGATAGGGGAAACTCTCCCGGTGTTATTCTATACTTGTTGTAGATGCTATTGAGTGAAACCATTGAACCAAGATTTATGTTCAGATTGTTATTCATCATCATATCACCTCGATTGTATTCCATATGATGTCTCGTGAGTAGTTCGTTTAGTTCTTGAGGACATGGGTGAAGTCTAAATGCTAGTAGTGAATTATGGTTGAGTAATATTCAATGTTATGATATTTAAGTTGTGGTGTCATTCTTCTAGTGGTGTCGTGTGAACGTCGACTACACGACACTTCACCATTTATGGGCCTAGGGAGTGCATCTTGTATTCGGTTGCTAATTGGGGGGTTGTGACAGAAACCTGAGCCCCCGTTAGTATATCGATGCGGAGGGATAGCAGGATCTCGAGTTTAAGGCTGTGGTTAGATTTATCTTAATTACTTTCTTGTAGTTGCGGATGCTTGCAAGGGGTATAATCACAAGTATGTATTAGTCCTAGGAAGGGCGGTGCATTAGCATAGGTTCACCCACACAACACTTATCAAAACAATGAAGATTATTTAGCCACATGAAGCGAAAGTACTAGACTAAAATCCCCATGTGTCCTCAGAACGTTTGGTCATTATAAGTAAACAAACCGGCTTGTCCTTTGTGCTAAAAAGGATTGGGCCACTCGCTGCAATTATTTCTCTCGTTTTATTTACTTGTACTTTATTTATCTGCAATATCAAAACCCCCGAATACTTGTCGTGAGCATTTACAGTGAATCTTCATCGCTTGTCAATACCTTCGCCTCGTTGGGATCGACATTCTTACTTATCGAATACTACGATACACCCCCTATACTTGTGGGTCATCATCCCTTCGGGAACACACGCCATAATTAGCCTCACCGCTCCCTCTCTTTTCTCTCACTCTCGACCGCACTCACCTCGTCCTCGACCGGAACAATGGCGGTAACGGCCTCTTCTTCTCACCTTCTTACTCGTTGTGGCAGAATAGGCCATGCTCGGGCATTTGTGACGACATGCATATTAGATCTGCTAGGGTTTTCATTAGGATAGGGTCCGGATAGATGTTTCCAAGGTGTTCGTCGCCATTGCTTGAGTTTCTTGTCCAATTCTTGCTGTTCACGGTCTCGATTTGCTTAGATCTGTTACTCTAATCTCCAGTCGATGTAGATCTTTGGTAGATCGGACTGTGGATTGCTGAAACTGTCAAATTATGCAAAGAGGGGAAGAGTTTTTTTGTGTTGGGGTTTAGCATGTTCTGATTGATGTACGGAAGATTAAGATGAGTCGCGCTATTTTATTCAGACGCAAGAGGAGTGGGAGGACTTGAATGTGTTCTAGATTGTGTTGTTTCTGATTGAACTAGGCCGATGATTATAACCGTGGATCATAGTATGAGGAGGTGATTGATCACAACCTATGGCATGACTGAACATGAACATGCCATTGGTTCTGATCAAACATCTCCTCCATATGGCATCATAGTATGAGGCATATGTTACCTTGCTTTGCATATTTGTACTACTTCAATTCTGCGTTGGCCAATGATTCAACTATGGCACAACGGAAGGCAGGCTGCTGCCATCAAACTTAGTCATGTGTGCCATATTATTTGCACACTAGACTAAGTTTGTGAACAGTCCATTTGTCTGTCGTGTGATCCTATATATGAGGCCTCTTTTGTTTATCTAGTGCATTGGCTAATGATTGAACAATGGCACAATGGAAGGCAAGGTGTTGCCCTCAAATTTAGTCGTGTGTGTGTCATTACTTGCACACTAGACTTAGTTTGAGGACAGTCCCTTGAGTTGCCGTGTGAGCCAATGTATGAGGCCTCACTAATGTTTTCAATGCTCGTTTTCATCTATACTTGTGAGCAGGCACACCTCTAATGCCATGTGTTCTTGTGGCGGACTGAGAAGTTCAAGCTTGGGTCACCTACTGAGACCCCCGACGAGGGACCGTCGAAGAAGCGAAGGGCGGCTAACGTCGGCCACCTCCAGGAGGACGTATGGCCGGACCAGTTCCTGCGCATCGTCTTCAGGCCCACCTTCAGCCGGCTCCTGATCCTTCAAGATTTCGTTAGGTGGTTCGGAGAAATCCCTTCGAACATCATCGTGAAGACCAACACTTGTTGCAACTGGAGGATGACTATGATGAGAGAAGGCGCTGACGCATACATCGACCAGGGGTGGGCGGGCTTCGCCGTCGCCCATCTGCTCAAGGTAGGTCAGTTCCTCATCTTCAAGAAGGTGTCCTCCTTCGAGTACAGTGTGGTCATCTTCAACCACGCCTACACTGAGGTGATGAGCAGGTGACTGTACCATGGCGATGCCACCAGGTGTGTCGTCTTCGAAAATCATGTCTGAACCTTACCTAGTTCTGTGTCGCTGTTACCATGTCGTGTCTAGTTTTTATTCGTGTCGTGTGCTGAACTATGATCGTCTCTGCTATGTTCTGAACTATGACCGTGTCTAAACAATGGTGTGTCGTCAACTTGTGTCGTCTATAATCAATGCTAAGTTTGCCTAAACTGTGATTGTGCTCTTGCTTGTGATGTTGATCGTTGGTAACCTCACCACTGAAGAAAAGAGGTAGGCAAAAGTGTATTTTGGGTTGTAACCAAACAACAAGGCATCATCGCTGCTACAAGACAAACCGACCTACCAAACTGCAGAACCCAAATCTCAGAAAAAAAAAAAAGCGGACCACCAAACAACATATCTTTTCTGACCCATGACTCATCTACGACGCGAACAAGGGTCTTCTTCCCACTACGCAAACTGATGCAAGCTACCAAACGCATCCTATATGGCTGAGTCGTTCTCCTGCGTCATTTTAATCATCGCAGCTCCAAACCATGACGAGCTTCTGAGTTCTCCCCCCTTTTCATCAATACAAATTGGAAAAAGATTATCTATCAACCTTCTGCCGTTAAGATAAAAGACCATTGGGGGAAGGTACACCGTGCTCCATGGGCAAAACACCAGAAGAAACAGTGTGCCATTTACAACAACAATCACCTAAGTGTCAAATCCACCACACTCTTCATCAGACGAGAAAGAGAACAGCGAGATTGCAGTATGCCCACCCCTTTCTCTCGGATCAACAGAACATAAGAGTTCAGGATATCCGCCACCCCCTATACATGATAGATTAACTGTTACACTTATTCACAAGCCAGCTTCGTGCCGAAGCTAGTGAGGCAGATGGCGAACGCCTGGAACGCTGACAGGGGATGCCGGAAGTCCATCGTGAACGCATCATCCTCAATTTTTCCAAACTGTAGAATCACCGTCTCTTCATCCCCGACGCCCCACGGATCGCTGGTGCCAGTTGGGGCGACGAGCTGGAAGTTCTTCACCGAGGCAACCGTCACTCGGCCATGAAAATTCAGGCACCAGCACTGCAGATGCTCGTGCCATCGAGGCGCTTTGTTTCTTAGAGACAAGGTACTTGAGGTGCTTTGTGGCTTATCCTTAGATGGATCGGACGCAGTGCCCTGACCTATAGGGCACTGGATACTGCACTGCATTCTTCTCGGTCCTCTTGATTTGAGGAAGTTGAACTTGTACGACACTTGTCCAACCTCAAAATTACTGCCTGAAACATGTGGGCTGATTTGTTTGCTTGAGTAGCGGCGACTTGATCGACTCTTCAACGTCTTGGTGCCGTGGTATGGTTGCTGATTGTCGTACATGATAAACTTCGTCCCCAGGAAGTCCGATCTAAAACAGTGAAGTTAAAACAATGCTTAGGCCAACAAATAAATATGCAGGAAATAGACTTCCATGAAGTTGCAAATTGTTGGGTACACCAAGCACTAGAACAAATTTGCAGGAGCAGTACATTCTGCTAGAATGATAATGCGTGAAAATGTGAATGGTGTAGCCAACAGTGGCTGCATGGCAATGGGGCGAAAGGAATGGCTTGTGCATGCAATCAGTACTAAAGAAAGCTCAGCATGGGGATGATTGCGCTTATCCATACCTCCAAGTCAACTTGGCGAGGACAGAAGTATTTGGCAGATTGTCAAAGAGATCATGTGGTCCTGTTTCGATTCAAAAGTTCTAATGCAAAGTAACGTTGTAAAGGAACTAGCATAGAAAAGGCAGCAAAACTTGATCATATCTTGAATTTGCTCTTTTTTCACTTTTCTAATGAATCCTACTCCCTTTGTTCCGTATTAGTTGTCGCTGATACAGTACAAAGTTGTACTAAATAAAGCGACAACTAATATGGAATGGAGGGAGTACATAATAAGCAGAAAATCAGGAAACAGGTTCCATCACTTCATTACATGATGCAATCATAGGACAAGATTCAATTGTGCATACGCAGATAAAAGTACATATTGTTGGCAATTAACTACCAGAATAAGAGATGGGATATTTATTAATTCACTAACCATACTATTTGAACGATACTAAGATTGTTTGGAAGAACACGTCAGGAATGAAGACAAGCTTAAAAGGAGTGAACATAATGTCTGGTTCCAATGCTTGATGTGATCACATCATAGTTCTAGTGACCTCACTTGAATCTTAATCGAAAAGGTGTACTTTGTAATCTAATAGTCATGCATAATCCACCAATCAGCCAGAAAAAACTGATGCTATGGAATGTTGAGACCTCACCTCAATTTTCCAACACCTGAATTACTTCCTGGATATAGGTCATCAGAGTTATAAGAGATGATATATTCGGTATTTGCCCCATTTCTGAATCTTCGAGCAACCAGTAGAAACTTCCCATTATCTGATAGGGCTGTCAAAACGTAAAATACTATTAACTTGAGAATACAGGAAGTTGTGTTCGGTATACATTTAAGCATACTGGAAAAAATAAGTGCATGCAAGCAACGCTGTCAGACTAGTGCACTATAATTTTAACTACAGAAATCTATAAACCATCTCTTGAGGTTCACAATCAATGGAATCGAAACATAAAGCATGTCATAACGTTGACAATTAGGGTTCAACTTAAATTTTCAACTTCAATCAAACATATGCGTGCCTAGCCTTTGTAAGTTTGAATGTCGAGAGGCATCCAGACAACACTTCAAGTTATGAACACGAGCGATAGCTAATCATCATTTCTGACTAATGTGTCAGAAATAGCATGGGAACGGTCAAATGAGCAAGTGCTGCGTTTAATTGTTGTCTCTGTTTTGACAATTCTCCTAAGCTGTAATGTCTATGCAGAGTTGGTCATGTACCCTATTCATAATAGCAGAGAGCCGGCCTAACTAATATAGGGAGCTGGGGGCAATAAACTATAGGTACAATACAACTAAACGACAGAATGACCCGGTCTAAGCATGGTCTATTTTCATCCCTACCCTTGGAATGAGTCAACACACACACACAAAAAGTATGACCGGTTAGACGTTATGTCAGCCAGTTAAGACTTTGAAATTGCATGCTGGGAATGAAGAATTTGGGATCAAGTCAAGTAGGTAAGACGTCATCACTACAAGGTATGTATTTAATTAAAAATTGAAATAACTTGCCAACCGCCCAACTACCCAATCATCCTGCTTTCTCGATACGATTCTGTTTATATATGAGAAAGTCTCCTTTAGATATTGGCGGGTCACCAAAATAGGGTGCACGGGTCCTCATCAGGAAGGTACAAGAAAGTTGTGACTGATTACGAGAAGTACCACCCTGTTTTCTAAGCAATACTGTGATGCTGGTAAGAAGATTTCAACGTCACAGGTCATGCCCAGCCCGGACAAAGGCAAAGTTAGGCCCACTTCTTTTGGGCTTCTCCGGTGGCTTCTGGGAGAAGCTTCTCCCCACCAGCTTCTCCCAGAAGCCCGGACCCTAAATTTTTTCTGGCTTATATTCTAGTTTGGACTATAAAGAACTTCGGGCTTCTGGGAGAAGCTGGTGGGGAGAAGCTTCTCCCAGAAGCCACCGGAGAAGCCCAAAAGAAGTGGCCCTTAATAGCCGTGTATGGACTGCTTATTTGGCAGTACCTACAAAAGTTACCATATTCTGAACAAGTTCGGACAAAATTATATGATTGCATCATCACGTACCTAAGGTAGATCAGGAATATTGAAAAGGTCAAGAAGTGTGCCTTTCAGTCGCTTACTTGGCAGTTTACGGTGCTTACTAAATAGACAAATGTAATGTGGGGAAACAGGCATAGATACTTACCATGTGTTAAGCTAAGGTAAAGATAAAAGGTGGAGTTGCTTTTGTTCCTCCTGATGAAGCAGTGCATCGGCGCATCCCTTGGTCCAGACTGCGCGGAAAAATTAGATATCCATTAAGTCGTTATAAGGAACCCCGTAAACATAAATAAAGCTTTTACATATATCATTATACCCTGAGCAACAGGCCAGAATCATAGCCAATTGGCACAATAAGCAAGTTCCGTATATGAGCATAGCTAATAGTACCGCTACTGTTTTACTAACTTGGGCCTACTATATCACTGTACTAGAACTGGTCACCAAAAGCAAGGTTCGATCCAAAAGAAGAAAATATCGAGGATAAGATGAGCATATTCCTTGCTTCTAAATCCTGGCATGTTTTGTCGCTTCTAAATCCTGGCATAGCAGCATATTTCGTCGCTTCTAAATCCTTGCAGCAGATGATATCGTTAACCCCAAAAAAGGAGACACAAAGATTGTTTTATGCCACGGGGTCAAATCTGTTCGATCGTTGGGCAAATCTGGTAGGATGGGCCAATTAAAGCCAAGATTTAAACAGTTATTTTTGCTGTAACAGCCCAGATCTGCCCCAGTTCATTCCAGCAATCGCATCTATAAATGGGATCCCTCTACATGAATCCAACCCGTCGGTTGTGTAATCGAACCGCGTAACCGAAGGCCGCCGCAGAGAAATGGTTAGATGCTCCCGAAGAAGTCCTCAGAGTACTCAACAATTTAGTCGCGAATTTGGGGAAATCGGACAAAAAAGAATAGACCAGATCGGAGCAGGGTTCTCACGCACCTGCTTGAGCGAGGAGGGGAAGGTGATCCTGCCGGACTCGAGCGGGGGCCTGACGACGGAGACGGCGGCGTCGCGCCAGCGGCGGCAGACGCAGGCGCAGGCGGCGACGTCGCGGCGCGCGGGCCAGCGCTCGGCGCCGGCGTCGACGCGGCGCACGATGTCCGTGAGCAGCTCCGGGAGCAGGCGGGACCAGCGCTCCTCGTCGACGTCCTGCTCCTCGTCCGCGGGCGCCTCGTCCGGGGCGATCTCGGGGGATACCTTGGCCTCGTTGACGATGCCGGCCGCGCCGAGCGGGGAGCGGGAGCAGGAGGAGAGCCAGGAGGAGCTGCGCCGCCACAGGGCCATGGGGTGGGCTGGTGCGGGGATCTCTCACCTCGGGAGCTTCTAGAAGCTTCGAGGCGAGAGATGGAAAGGCGAGGGGCGGGGCGAGGGGGGCGGATAAAGGGGATCGGAGACGACCAGCGCTGGCTGTGAGCGAGCGAGCGGAAAAGGAAAAGGAAAAAAGAGATAATGATCAGAGCGAAAAGTTGGGGGTCACGGATAAATAAGTGCTCGCGTCGCGGCGTGTTAAAAGGCCGACCTTTTTGCCCCGAACCGCACGCCCGCCGTGTGGCATGACGCGCGGGACCCGGACCGGGAGGTCGGCGGGCCCACGCGTGGACGCTGCCGGCGGTGGTGATCACGGTTTGACGTCTTCAGCGTTGTCCTCCGAAATGGTAAGAATCCTTGGAGGCCGTGTCCCGGCGACGGCGACGGCGACGGCGCCGCGGGAGACGACGGACGGGTGCCAGTAAACTCGACGTTCGCTGGAGTCACCGCGAGCGAGATGGGGCGGACCAACCACCGCCGACCGACAGCGACGCCGGCCCGCGCGCGCGCCCACGCCCCCTCGTGTCCACCCGGGGCGCCACAGGCGGAGCGACAGCGGCAGGGGGGGCGTCGCCACCGTGCATGCGTCCCCCCCTCGGTGCTCCGGTCCACGCGTAGTACCCATCGCCCACTGCTCCCGGCTGCACGCACGCGCGCGCGCCTGGACGTGAGCGCGGTGGCCGTGCCCGCTCGGTGCGGTCCAGGCAGCTCCCTGAGTGCTGGCCTCGCGTCGTCGTCTCGTGGACTGGCTGGTCTAGACTTTCACCATCGGGCGAGCGGGTGGAAGTCGTGCTCCGGCGTTCACACTCCAGACACCTCCAGCCTGCTGCCGCGGCGTGCGTGGCGTAGCGTACGCGCCGAGCGCCGGTCGCCACCCGAGAGGTTATTAGGCGCGCGATGGACAGCATCGTTTACCTGTTCCTGAAGCCATAGCCGAGCCACGTCGCTGCGATCAGATGCTGAGCTGCGCTGCACGAGCTGAAAGCAAGATGCCTCGGCACGGAAAACGGCAAATCCATGAACAGCCAGCTGAAGAGAAGCCCATTGTTCTGCAACAGCGAGGAAACACGGACATGACAGCTGAGGAACAAGATAGGCCGGGTCATCAATGTCACTGTGCAAATCATCGGGGCTTACTGAAGCTCGATATAGTAGCAGCCAAGTGCTTGCGAACAAGACGACATCCGCGCTCTCCTCGAGCTAGAGGGGAAACTTGCGTACCGCGTTCTAACTGGTGGCTGTCCACTGTTCAAGTAAAAAAAAATCCTGCCACTAACCTTCTTCTAGGCTCGATCGACCCTGTGATGCAACAGCGAAGAGAACAGTGAACCAACCCTGTGAAATCCATCCATGTGCAACAGCGAAGAGACACGGAGATCAGGTGACAGCTGCGGAACAAAGCTATCCTTCGGTCATCTGACTGTGCAAATCATCAGCGCTTACTGAAGCTCCATTCAGAAGTAGCCAAGCGCTTGCGACCAACACTGCTTCTACGCTCTCCTCGAGCTAGAGGGAAAACTGGCGCACCATCTTCTAACTGGTGGCTGTCCAGTGTTCAAGTCAAAATCCTTCCTACCGCTTCTTCTAGGCTCAACCAAACTCTGGAGAAATCGCCGGTTACTAGCTCAAGCAGTCCGGTCATCCGAGAGAAAAAACTTCCCCTGTGAGCTTCAAACCGGCCAAGGTCAACCTGTAACCAGGAACAAAATGTCAGTCCAGTTATCCATGTACCATGACCAAATAAACGACTTCTTGTCATCTCACCTTCTCACATTTTAATCAAATTTAAGAGTCTGCCAAACATTTCAAATCTACTTGCATCCCTTCATCACTACCAAAATGATGACCCAATATGTATATAGAATGGAATAAGAATTCACAGGAAACGTGAACCTCGGATAACTATAAAGACCGCCCAGGAAAATAAGGACCCCCAAGTACTGAATGAGCTCCAGGCAGGATTCGGCAAAGCAGTGGCTTCAAGGTTCGTACAAGGAACAGGCTCTTGACTTTGCTCACACTTTGCTTTTACTATGGGTTTGCCCCTGCTTACGCTTTCTGACTACAACCTAGATCCTTGTTCAGCAAAATACCAGAGCAGATGGCATGCACTAGGTGTGCAGCTGGCCTTAATGAGTAGGAAAGATTCAACATTTCTGTAACTTAAACATGAAAGGTGGTCAGTATAACAACTGGATACACTGCATACATTCTGATATGCACACCATATGAAAGCATGGGTATTTTCGACATACTCCCCTTCCTTCGTGCCGCAGTAATTTTCCACTCAAAGTGCTTCCCAGATGAATTGATGGAGTGAATTTATTAATTAAAAAATGGTGCTACAGAAGGAATTCACAGTCAATCTCTCAGCATACACATCTACAGAAGTACAGAAATAGATAAGTAGACATCCGTAATCTGAGATTACTAATTAAGCATGCATCTATTTTTCACTACAGCCAGGCCCTGACTGTATCCACGAGTAGCGAAATATCCATTCATCATAATTATTGGCCTGATTGACCTACTACCCATCGTAATTTGTCGAGTTATAATGTTGTTATAAGTTATGATTTATAAAGAAATTGATCCGATGCCTTTTTAAGTTATGTTGTCAAATTCATATGATTACATGGGGAAAAAAAACTTGACAAGTACCCATATTTTCAGAATTAGACTTTTTATGCTGCAGAATGTACTTATTGTACCCCATCACAAATAAAATATCAACATTCGATGTGCATAGAATAAATTAGGAATGTACATATGTAACATAAATAATTTAGTGTGACCCCTAACCTGGTCGCTTTCATCTTATTCAGTGTCATGTCTACCATAACTTACTCATCATAGCAGTGTCCAATTCTCTGCTCCCGCAGCCTGGACTGGCCATCCTCCAACCTCGAATTCTTCCTCACGCACCTCCTGTCCAATAGTTCTCCTCATCCTAACTCCAGAATCATGGTAACATGGGAAGTGTCTTGCCCATTCTGACCTGCAATACTACACAAGAGAGCAGAGCAACTGGTCTTCTGCATTCGCATTGCTTGCAGCAATAAGGATAAGACCTAGAGTTCAGTTTCTATTTCCTTTTCCTGGACCAACAGATTGGAACTAATAGACAGTTACTAGAGTATCAAGTGAACACATCTATTTCTGAATACTGATTAGATGGCGACCTTGCAAGAACAGAAATTTTATTATTTGAGAACCTTCACTTCTGCTTGAGCTCCGATTCCGTCAAGACCAACTTGACAGAGAAAAGGAGAAAGAATGAAATGCTTTTGTAATATTTCAGAAGTAGAATCTGACTCGATCAATAGACTGGACTCAAGTTCACAGTTCAATTCAATGGAAATTACCACGAGGACTTCTTTATCTCTGTAGTCGGTAGAGCATGAAGTCCTCAGACCCCTATTTTGTTTTGATCTAACAGAATGATCTCACTTAGTATCTTTGTAAAACTGGACATCGGTGAGCCAATGGCCAGTCTGATTATACTATGGTACTTGTTTGATGAGCTAAGATAATCCCTTAAGTTAGGATAACTACTAGACTTTTGAGTCTCTAACAATCACATAGTTCCAAGGGTATTATTTCAAAATAACACAATTTTGTGTTAATTTAGAAGATGGAATCTCACTAGTGGATTCAAGCTCACACTTGTGTTCAGTGGAAATTATCAAAAGAACTTTTTTGTCTCATAGCCCGTAGAGCATAAATTCCTCAGATCCCTATTTTGTTTTTATCTGACAGAATGGTCTCAATTAGCATCTTGGTGAAGCTCAACATCTGTGAGCCAATGGCCATTCTAATTATACAGTGATACTTGTATGATGAGCTAAGATAATTCCTGAAGTCATAGAACAGCTAGATTATTCATATCTCGAACACACAAAAATTCAAAGGGTTACATTTCTCTTTAAGAAATTGGTAATTTACAAATCAAGTCCGTAGATGATGAATATAACAGAATTTAGCGTGAAAACATGAACCAAGACAAAAATAATAATAAGAGACTGCTTCGATAGTGTAGTGAAAGCGAAATCCGGCACTCCTTTAGACTATAAGAACTACAACAAGCACATGAAACACTAGCATATGGAGTAACATTTTGGATTGTGTAAATGGATAATAACAGTACAAAAGGACTGAGGAAATATGAATATCATTTATCTACACAGGTCCCATGTTTCATCGTATATAAAGGCACATCCTTTCAATCCAAAATTTCTTTATATTCCTCTCAAGCAAGAGAACTAGCTTTAGAACTAGTGAGTATAAGAAAGTACATTTGGAGCGGATCCTGTTTGGTGGTGCACGAGAGGCTCCATGCCAGGTTTCAACTCCTTGTTGCAGAAGTCATCATACTCTTCCTTATCGCCTGCCTTCTTCTTCACCTCGACCACCAAGAGGCTCGGTGTGAGCTCAAATATCTCGGCCCCAATTGTCAATGGCCCCTTCTCCCCTTCCCTGGTACCTTCTATGCTCACACGCCAGTCCTTGCGCCGGATGGAGAAGCTCTTCACCTTAGCAATCTCCTCCAACTTTGTAATAATGGTTTGCATGGGCTCTGCTGAGATGAATCTCATTTCGCTCCCTCGCTCCTCAAAGAGGCCCGATAAATCGAACCCCTTTGAGAAGGATATGATATCAAATGCGTTGAGACTTGCAGGCCGTGTGAGACGTCCTGCAGGCCGCTGACGCTCCTGCCGCTCCTCGGATGAGAGGGTGGCAGGGCATGATGCCACGGATGAGTCGGACTCCCACCCGGAATCATCATCTTCTTGTTGCGGGGGCGGTGGCGGTGGCAGTGGAGGGGGAGGAGGAGGCTCGGTAGGTTCGAGACCCAGCTCTTTGCTCTCAGTGTCACCCAAGCTGTGCACCTGATCATCTTCGACATAGAACCTGACGGGCCGGAATCCTTTCTGAAACCACCTGCTCTCCATGACCTGTGCCATGGTGATCCTGGTCTCCGGGTTGATGTCGAGGAGGCGATTCAAGAGGCTGGTGAGATCCTTGGAGAACCATCTGGGGCACCTGAATTCCCCTCGGTAAATCTTGCGGTACATGGCCATGAGGTTCTGGTCATGGAAAGGCAGGTACCCTGCCATGAGCACGAAGAGGATGACGCCGCAGGACCATATGTCGGCCTTGGCTCCGTCGTAGCCGCGCCGCGCGAGCACCTCGGGCGCGACGTAGGAGGGCGTGCCGCAGAAGGTGTGGAGGAGGCCGTCGGGGTGGAACTGGTCGGCGACGGCGGAGAGGCCGAAGTCGGAGACCTTGAGGTCGCCGCGCTCGTCGACGAGGAGGTTCTCGGGCTTGAGGTCGCGGTGGAACACCCCGCGCGCGTGGCAGAAGCCGACGGCGGAGATGAGCTGCTGGAAGTATCGGCGCGCGGTGTCCTCCTTGAGGCGGCCCTTGGCGACGCGCGCGAAGAGCTCGCCGCCGCGGACGAACTCCATGACGAAGTAGATCTTGGACTTGGTGGCCATGACCTCGAAGAGGCGCACGATGTTGGGGTGGCGCACGCGGCGGAGGATGGTGATCTCGCGCTTGATGTGCGGGACCAGCCCGTGCCGCAGCGCCTTCTCCTTGTCCAGCACCTTGATGGCGACCGTCTCGCCCGTGTCGGCGTGGCGCGCGTGGTAGACCTTGGCGAAGGTGCCGTGGCCCAGGACGCGGCCCAGCTCGTAGCGGCCGAGCAGGAGGCCGCCGCGCTTGCCGTTGCCGGTGGCGGCCGCTCCGGCGGCGGAGGAGGCGGGGCGCCGGGGCTGCGGCGACGGTTCCCGCGACGACGGCGGGGTGGCCGCCATGAGGGAGGGAGGACGAGCGGAGGCGGCGGCGGGAGAGGGACGCGGATTGGGTGGTGGGAGAGGAGGACGGGTGGCCGGAGAGGAGAAGCAGGAACAGAAACAGGTTAGATTTCCTGCTCTTTCGCTCTTTTCATGCGCTGGTTTGGTTGGGTCGGTCGGGCAGGGCCTCTTTCCTTTTTGTTTCCCTTCTCTTCTTCTTCCTCCTTTTAAATGGTTTCTTCCGTCTCTACAGCTCGATGCCAACTTCTTTTTGTAGACAGGCAACAGCTCTATGCCATTGCGTCTCTTCATAATCACCTTCTTTTTCAGCTTGACCTATGGTTATGATTGCCAATTAAGTTGGGAATATTGGAGACGTCTTTGGATACCGAAACAGCTTGTCTTCTGCTCAGAAATAATGTGGCGACATTAAAAAATCAGAGTAAAATTCAGAGCACAACCTACTATTTTCATATTTTTATTTTTCAAAATTGGGTTGTATCTATATGCTAGGATATCGAAGATCCTAGTGTATAGATACATCTAAACTTAGACAAATTCCTAACATCCTTTTAATTCGGCGACACATAAAATTAGAGTAAAATTCAGAGCAAACCCCAATATTTCATATTTTATTTTATTCTTTTTATTTTTATATACATTAAAAACAAAGTTACCAAATTTTGGCAATTTAGGTGGTTCTGAAATTTTTCATTAACCATAACTGAAAATCATGGTGTATGAGCCTTTTTTTTTGCGAAACGCAACACAGACGCACTCACTCACAAATACATACATATGTTCAACCCTATAAACACATGCACACAAATCCTATCTCTATGAGCACCTCCGAGATTCTGAGTCCAAGAAAACTGATCCAGGTCTTTAGATTTACGAAGTCACATATGTGCCTCTTTGTCTTTTCCACTACAATTAATATTTATACTGATACATCCCATCTCTCCTCAGTGGAATAGTATCATAACAATGATAAATTTGAAATACGATGAGACCAATGGTGTGAATATACGCAAATTCAATTGTACCAAGTCTAAAATGCTACGTTAGTCATTTCACTCTTTAATCCGGGTACATTCTCCGAATAGTTGTTTTGTAATATCCCCCCGTTAGAGCTATGCATAGATCAGGATATAACACCTTTTAAAAATAGTTTATATATTCAAAATAACTTCAAAAGCTAAGAACTTAAACTAAGTTTGATATTTGAGATGGCGAATTCTCCGAAAAAGAAGTGATTTTCTTCTACCTTCAGTTGCTTCCACTCAAAATTAACTGGAGTTGAGGTTTTATCTTTCTCCTAATTCAAGTATATAACAAAATATGCTAATATCGACAATATTAAATATATATGAAATATATTTATGTTGAATCTTGCAAAAGTAATTTGCAGGTGTAGATAATGAAAAATATATTTCTATTAATTTGGCTACACTTTAGAAAAAATTGCTTATAAGATGGCAAGAACTTCTACTATTTCCCCGCACAATAAAAAGAAATTCCATTAATTAAGAAAGCTCACAGGTTTTTCGTAGGTACCTAGAAACAATTAAGTTATTTCTGCCGTCCCTCAAAAAGAAATATGTCTGCCGTACTCTGCCCAAACCAACCAAACGGTCCCTCAAAAAAAAAAAAACCAACCAAACGGGACCTGAAAACAACAGACGAGCTGTATCGAATTTAGCATTTCGTATTAGGTTATTTCTGGCAGTTCAACTCCAAGTTGCAGAGCATTTTTCTGCAGGTCTCTTTCCGCGAATCTACGTTCCAGATCCTTCTATCCGCCAGCATGCACCGTACAACCTGAGCTGCAAGCCTGCAACTTGTTACGCTAATCTAGCCCCAGACATAATGCACTCCTTTTTTTTTTTGCCATAATACGCGCCAACCGGCCAAGTGTTCAAGCCATGACAAACAGGGAAAACAACAGATGTAGGGCCGGCAAAGTGATAATAAAGCTTTTAGACAGGGAAAACAACAGATCTACGTAGACCCATTTTTCAAAATTCAAAAGGTGCCATTTTAGAGTTTTAAAAAAATCACGCGTATATATTACATTTGATAGTTAATCGTGAAAATTTTCAAGGAAAAATATAACATACACAAAAAAAAAATTTCCTTGAACAGTTAACTTCCACCATTAGTGTTATTTTCATATTTTATCATTTGTGTAGTCCGCATACAATAGTATTTGGCCTCGGAAATTTACACAAGTATCAAAATAATATGCATATGCAAATTTTGTTTAACCTTTTAAAAACTTTAAAATAGCATTTTTTTGCTTTTTAAAACCCGGGTCCTCAGGTTCCACTACCTACTTTCCGCAACTTGCACCGCTATAGGTCACCTAATTCACTATACTAAAACATTTTGGTGCAACACATCCCCACACTGATGACCAGCTTCCTCAGTTTATACTAGTATACCAAAACATCCGAGCCATATCTGGTGACCGAAAAGGTATTTTGCATCCGAAGCCAGAGCACATTCCACTCCATGCCAAATCTACCAGACTATAGTTAACTTTAGCTACTAGCATGGTGCATGGATGTGCGGTCCAAAGTGTGTGCCATGTCGTTCTCTGAAAGAGAGAGTGTGTGCGTCTGGAACTAGCTACCATGTCACGGAGTTGACATGAGCGTTGTCCCGTCTAGGCGCTGGATCTTGATTGGATTCTCCCTTGTCAGAATGCCCTTTTTTAAAGCATCCGCCGTGAAAATGTCCTGATGTGGAAGAGAATGCTTGGCCATCGAATGCATGAATTTGTCTGGAAAGCTAGCGCACCTTGTGAGGTCTTGTTATCATCATTGTATGAGAAGGCCAAAAAGGGATCAAAATAAGAATTTGCCACATACTGTGAGAGTCGATAAATGGAGGCCGAGGTATACATATCTCTCCAATTTTTTGAAATTCAAAAATTAATTTTAAAAATTCTAAAAATTTAGAAAAAAAATCTTAGATATAGCCGATGATGTATCCTCTACAATGGTGCAAAATATATATTCCTAGGCTACATAAAAAATGACACACGCTGACGGGCTTTATAGTATTGCAATGTGCACTATATATTCAACTATACTCAGATTCACATATTGGTTCTTCTTTGTGTAGCCAACAACACAAAAAGATTCACATCGATATTTGGACGTTTTATAGTACTCCAATTTGTTTACTAATATAAGATCATTTTGAAATTTCGATATGTATCGTGGTATCTTACGATACTACTGTGGCCAATCAATACATATCGTATTCTAGTAGTACCTTACTCGTATCCCGCTATGTGTCATGGTATCTTTAGTATCACGACACAATACAATCCCACTCCTATGCTAAAAACAAGGACACAATGGCGTGGCAAGCTAAAGACAAAAAAATGTTAATTTTAGTAGTCTCAGTGCCAAATAGTTCTTTAAACAATACAGCCTTTCTTAGTTTTGGCGGCATGAGTATAAGAAAAAGGAGTTTCTAAGTGCAACAAAACAGCTAGCTAGCTATTTGAGTGTAATGATTTCGAAGCATGTGGGCCCTATCTTTTTGTTTTATTGTTTCATATTTAATTACGTTTGTATCATGCATAGATGACTTGGGTTATATTTTTATCATATAAATGCATCATGCACATGACCAATCTCTACGACAGGTATAGAGTTGCTCGAAATTAAAAGTAAACATTATATTTAAATCACTTTGAGTAGAACTGCTATTTGACTCCTAGGTGCAGAAAACCTATTTTACACCCAATAAATTTTACGATGTTACATTCATAAAATTGTAGTTTTGTATAAAAATATTTACATTAATATTGGCTCGCAGCAGAATATTCAACATGAAAAACCGCATTGCATGAGTCGTTGCACTGTAAAGAAAACACCAAAAATATGTATTTTACATCATATATTTATACATCACGTAAACAAAGAAAGTTATGTCATGTATTTTTTCGTATGGCAGCTAAACGGCGGGAAAAAAGTTGCGGGAAAGACAAAGGAAGCGCGAAAAAATCACACACGATTTGACTGAAAAAACGAGTCTGCAAAGGTAAATGGTACACACACGACTTGCGCAGGACTAATCGTTTGTGTTATAGCGCATACGGTTTCCTCTCCGTGACCGTGTGTTATCTTCTCACTGAGCGGTCTGGTGGCGGGCCAGAAAACGGTACGCTTTTTGGCGGTCATCGTCCGGCCACACAACACACGAAAAGGGCCTTCCGTGTGCCACCGGATCCTTAAAAGGCCCGATTTGTACTAGTCTTACTATGACAAAACTAAGCAATGAACCTACATCACTAAGGATCGAGAGTAAAACTAACCAATGAACCTACTTAATTGGGCAACCTAGAATAGTAATAAAAGTATAAATATACGAGAAGAAGACGCCCCCTCAACCAAATACATGGGTTGACTACATAACACCAGGACCAAAAGTGGTCATAAGTGTAAGCTAGCATCGTTCACTTCACAAAGATTTAGAGAAAACAAAGAGATTGACTACATCAAATCGAACACATGATAATTTAGAGAGATGAGACTATATAACGTAGGAGCTAAATAGGCGTTGGGATTATCAACCATCGCATTCACTTCAGAATCACAAACATATCAAAAGTTAGGTGCATAGTAGAAAAAACATGCTTAGTGACCATCAACCATCATTCAACTAAGGTTCAGAAACATAATCATGTACACATTAGACAAAACAGACTTGGTGGTCATCAAGCATCATTCAGGTTCACAAATAGCAAGGTCTCGACAGTAGACAAAACAGGGACGGTGCTCACCAATAATCATTCAGTTCAGTTTACTTTTTCTTAGAGCCATGATCTATCAAAACCGTCTGGATAGTCTTTTGTTTTTTTTCAAAGCTATCAATCATGAGTGTTAGCCTAGGTTGTATTGGTCTATTTTCAACATCGAGTTCCATTCGTTATATGCTCTTCTACATCACAAAATAAAATATGCCTGGAGTTTGTGCACAAACAATAAAACTTTAGTTATACATATTACAAGCATTTTACATATTGTCCATCGACCTCAAAAGTTAAAATCAATCATTTTCATTTATTTATACTAAACTTTTTTGCTTGCCACATACATTGTTACTGAATATCACATGTCATCACAGATATACTTTCAACTGAAACGTGTTATTTGGAGAGAGTATTATTAGTTTTTTCTTGAAACGTTGTTAATATGTCACACTTATAAAACTATTTCCTCAATTAAAAAACCTTTTTTAGATTAAAACTATTTGGCATTACTTTTGTGCGACTTAGAAATGTGTGTATCTTGCCAAAAGAGAAATTTAGTGTATATGTATGTGTTCACCTTCATTTTACCGT
This sequence comes from Lolium multiflorum, assembly GCA_030979885.1. NCBI lineage: Eukaryota > Viridiplantae > Streptophyta > Magnoliopsida > Poales > Poaceae > Lolium > Lolium multiflorum. The sequence goes on from CM061747.1 coordinate 247,685,144, forward strand.
GCATAAATATCTCGGGGAAACGCTAAAAAATACATATTTTATGTCATATTCTTATACATCACGTAAACAAAGAAAAAATGTCATGTATTTTTATTGTGTTTATTCGACTTTTGAAGTAGGACAAAATTTGCATGACGTAAAAATCATTTACGGTTGCGAAAATATAGGGTGGGTTTGGAATTGCCCGACTGTCTATTTGAGATATATTTTTTCATATATGTACATATGTTTCATTTAATATAAAACTAATAAAAGTCTCATGGTATTCCGATGTTACTATAGGATACTGCTGACAATAAAAGAATATTATTATGTTGAGAGTGGATTTGGTGTTCAGATGGGTACGTGCGCACGCACCAGCCATCGTTGGATTGGCTTTGAGATTCTGCCATCTCACTTTTTGAGCTAACGGCGACATACGGTGTTAAACAGAATCTGTTTATCTGTTGGGTGTTGCTCTGGGCCCGATGCACTGATGCGTGGGTCAGTGGTGGTTGGAGCGCCGCGCCTCCTCGATGGGTCCATCACTCCATCCTCTGTGAGCGCGCTCACAAGCTCGTGGAGCTCACATCAAGCAAAGTTAGCCGGGCGGCGGAATCCGGCGAGGGAGTTGGGTATCGGCCGGCGGCGGAAGCAGCGGGCCTCAGCCGGCACATAACCAAGGGATGGGCAGCCAGCAACGGTGTGGCGGGTCGAGATGCGACGGCAGCGGTGTGGCAGCCAGTCCCGCGGCGTGGAGGGGGACGAGTTCGAGCTGATGCGGGGCTTGACGAGGTGGCCTATTGGAGCTACTCGACCGGATCTCCGGCGTCGGCGAGCGGATGGCTGGGAGCTCCGGCGAGGGCCATCGCCGGGGCAGCGGCGGCGGCGGCCAGCGGCGGCGCCCTCCCCCGATGCGTGCGCAGTGGCGGCTCCCTCCCCCGATGCGTGCGTGGCGGTGGCGAGCGGCGGCCGGGCGGTCAGGGTGCGACCTGGAACCGCTGCCGGCGAGGATCTCCTTCCTCCGGCGTGGCCGGACGACCTTCCACCTCGAGGGCGGCGCCGGCCATGCCCCTGAACCACCTTGCCTCTGCTCTTTCGGCAGTTGACCTTGGCAGGAACTTGCTCCATCTCGGGCTCAGTAGAGAGAAAATAGTAGGAGGAGAGATGCGGGATTAGGGCTCCGAGAGGCGCGGGCGGCGGCCGCCATGCGCGCGGGAGATGTTGTGGAGATGTTGCGCCCGGAGCTGCGTGCTCATCGGCCTCTCCGTGCGGCGCTACTACTCCAGCCAGAGAGAGAATGAGTGGTGGAAGGGATAAAGCACGGATGGGACATGAATAATTATTTTTCTCTACTCTGGGTCGCATAGCATAGAAACGACAACAGCCAAACGGACTAATGGATGGCGTTAGACATGTGTTGAGCAGCTAAGGGGTGCTCACGTACCCCCCCTGATCACCGGGCTTCATCCGTTATTATGTAATATCTTGATGCTGAAAACCTTGATCTTAGTTTCCGCATTGACTGTTGCTAAGTCTCCAGATCAATTCATCCCACAGCCAGAAGTATTGGTGGGAGCACTTGAGAGCATGTTCTTACTCGTGCTGATTATTCGCCAACGAAAGTTGATTGTACTGTTCCTCGATCATGCATCCATCCGAGGAAACTTCAGCGGTTGCACCGATCGGTGTTTCTTTGCCACCAAGTTAGGCGCCACACGTTCTGGGTGTTGGGAAACTTGGGCCTCCGACGTGGCCCACTTTGGTGGGCACGTTTGGCTAAGCCCCACGTTTAATTTAAGTGGGTCTTATCCCTTTATCCCTCTAGGACTATAAATAGAAGGAGCTCAATCATTGTACGTACCAGTTGACAGAAAGATCAATAAAGAGCTCTCCCATGTCAATTTACTTTACGCATTCGGTGTACCTGCGTTCATCTACTTCATCTACGCTGTGCACCCTCGGGACCGGCCAGCCGGCAGAGGTTGCGCAACACGTTATCAGCACGATCGCTTCACCGACCCTTCGTCAAGCCTGCATCAAGCAGGCGTCCGGCACCGGATCGTGAAGATCTTACCTATGGTGTGGATTTCTCTCCCGAGAGTCGAGCTGACATGCTGTCGCCGACCAATGTCGATACTCGGATCGGAGGCTTGTTGACTACACTGTAGGGAGACGGATTGTCGGCGATCCCGCTGATCGCGACACCGCCGTGTTAGGCCCCTGCTGTGCCACACGCCGTCAGACTTCAAGAACGACGAAGAAATGCCATTGCCATGGCTGCGCCGCCTGGCTGCACCAACTGCGCACCTGTTGGCGGCGTCCGGGTGGCCTGCGTCGCGCTCCGCATCCGCTGGCGCGCGCCCCGCGGCCAGCCGCACGCGCGCGCGCCCGGCTCCCTCGCTGCCCAGAGAACTCGCCATTGCTGCCGCGCCGACCAGCGTCGCCGCGGCTCGCGCCTTCGTTCGCCGCTCGCCGCTCCGGCGCCGCTGCCGCTCGTCGGCGCCCGGCCCTCTCCTACGCCCGCCTCGCCGCTTCGCCCCTTCTCGCTTCTCGGCCACTGGGGAGCGCCGCCGCCACACAGCGCTAGGGCACCCTAGCGTCCCCTCGCGGGCTGGGACGGTGTCAGGTGGGCCGTGGGTTCGTTTTTTTCTGGCCCATTTCAGATTGCTGCTGGACCGAACAAATCGAAAACAGCCCGTGACGCGGACATATACATTTTTTTTGACGATAATTGTATTTTCTGAGCACTGTTTAGCCTCGGAAAGTCTTTTTTAGGTTCAATTTTCACGTTAAAAACGTGCTTAGCACAACCTTTCTTTGTACATGATTTTAGATTATGTTTTACTACAGTATTTAATTGATGTATGCTTTTAATACTTAGTATAGCATAGTCAGCATGTCCATTTTTCTATTTAAATTTTGGAACGCCGTCATATTGTATTTTGTATCAACATCGCATTTATGCAATTGATTACCTGCTGTAATCTTACACACTTTGCATAAATTGCAGATGACGGGAATCATGAACCGTGAGTTCGCGGAGTTGGCTCAGAACGGGCTGAACTACCTGACTTGGGCCTCGGACGTTGAGATCGTCCTCGAGGGCAAAGAGATCAAGGGTGCGCTGAGTGCGGGGACCCCGATGGCCCCAAGCACCACCACTCCAGCGCAAAATGCGCAAGCACTGCACTTCCTCCGCCACCACATGTGTGGTACTCTGAAAAATGAGTACATGGCAGAACGGAGTGCTTCAGCCCTTTGGGCCGCCCTCAAAGCGCGGTTCTCTAGGCTGAAGTACACTGTTCAGCCACAGGCGGAGGCAGAATGGATGCGTCTGAGGTTTGCGGACTTCAAGACTGTGGGAGAGTACAACTCCGCATTACACCGGATTTGTACCTCGCTTCTCCTTTGTGGTACTACTATCACAGATAAAGAGAAGATAGAGAAAACCCTCTCTACCTTTCATCCAACTGCTATTCAGTCTTCGCGGAACTACCGCCAGGAGAAATTCCAGCAGTATGCAGCGCTCATTGATGCCCTCCAGGTTGATGAGGCGCAGGATGAAGTTATCAAAAAGAACTTCTCCTCGCAGCCTTTCGCTGGAGGTCCAAGTCAGGAAGTAAATGCCGGCGCATATAAAGTGCGCAAGCCAATAATGAAGAAGCGAGGCAAGAAAGGCAAGAAGGGACCTAACCCCCCAACCCGGCCAAGAACCAACAGGCCGGGAAGGGGGAGGCAAGGCCCCAGGATTGCTTCCGCTGCGGATCCAAGACTCACTTCTCCAGGCAGTGCCGGGCCCCTAAGCACGTCGTGGACGCGTACAAGGCCAAGAAGGCACGCGAGACGCACCTTCTCCAGGTGGAGGCACCACCGGCGCCCGCTGCGGCGCCCGTGATGATCCCCGTGCCCAACGGCGCGCCCGGAATGGCGCAAGTTGAGGCACCTGAGGCGGCACTCCAGGTTGTTCCTGTGAACGCCGAAGTGCCCATGGAGGTTGAGCACGTTGTGCCCCCTCCCGTGCCCCAGTTGGACATTGATGCTGCCGCGGCAATGATAGCCAATGATGAGAAGCTCACTGAGATGGAGATATCTGCTGAGGTCGATGGTTTCCTCGCGGACTCCATCTAAAAACTTCGCTTCGTCCTATTTATTTCATGATTTCACTTTGGCAATAATTTGATACATTCATTCGATATGGTTGTAAGCTCTATGAGAGCAAAACATTTATTTGTTTCGGCGATTGGATGACATTTGTCTCATTCATTTATTCCATTATTTAATATGAGATGGTTATGTTATGTTCTGAAATATTTATGTGTCTACTTACTTAATGATGCATCTTCACCGCTCCATTATATTAATTAGACGCTATATTTTAGAACAAGTGGCGCCCAAATGGAGGAAACGTGCCTTGCCGATAGCGGCACCACCAATACCATCTTGAGAGAAACAAAGTACTTTGAGTCCATAAATAAAAATCCAGGGAATATTATGACGATCGCCGGCTGCGGTCCGAACATAGTTGGCTCCGGAAGAGCTACTATTATACTCCCCATGGGAACAACTTTGATCATTAATGAAGCATTGTTGTACCCGGAGTCGACTCGTACTCTCTTAAGTTTTAAAGACATACGCGCAAATGGTTTCCACATAGAAACTGATGATGATGACAATGGTAAGGAGTACCTAATCATCACCAAGCGCGACGAAAATGGTAAACACGTGGTCGAAAGGCTTCCTTCATTTGCTACGGGGTTGTACTACACCAAGATCGTAGCACCCCCCGTGTACACTACCCTTAAAACTGTCTTCCGCAGCTCTGAACTATTCTGCCTATGGCATGATAGATTAGGCCACCCTGGTCTTAGGATGATGAGAAATATAATAAACAACTCGAATGGTCATAACGTCAATGTAAAAAATTTCCCGAATCCTGATGATTTCGTATGCTCCGCATGCGCCACGGGGAAATTAATCATTAGACCATCCCCCTAAAGGTGAAGGATGAAATCCCCGCGTTCTTGCAACGTATTCAAGGGGACATATGCGGTCCCATTCAGCCCCTCTCGGGGCCGTTTAGGTACTTCATGGTGCTCATCGATGCTTCCTCAAAATGGTCCAATGTTTGCCTGCTGTCAACAAGGAACCATGCTTTTGCAAAGTTGATCTCACAGATCATACAAATGCGGAATAAATTCCCTGATCATCGCATTGAGTCTATTCGAATGGACAACGCTGGAGAATTTACTTCGAAAGCGTTCGATGATTACTGCATGGCAACGGGAATCAAACTTGAGCACTCTGTACCGCATGTCCACACCCAAAATGGGCTTGCGGAGGCATTGATTAAGAGGATTAAATTCATTGCCCGACCGCTCCTTCAGGGTTGTAATTTACCAACTACATGTTGGGGTCACGCGGTGTTACACGCTGCCAATCTCATCAACTTTCGACCATCGGCCTACAACATTCATTCTCCTATGCAACTTGCGCAAGGGTCGGCACCGAAAATTTCCCACCTTCGAAGGTTCGGATGCCAGGTATATGTACCAATACCACCACCCCAGCGATCGGCAATGGGACCTCTCCGTAAGTCGGGGATATACGTTGGTTATGAGACAATGTCCATAATCCGATTCCTGGACCCTATGACAGGCGACTGTCATACGGCACACTTTGCTGATTGCATTTTCGACGAGGATCTTTTCCCGACTTTAGGGGGAGGAAATCAACCCCTTGATGATAAAAGTCGAGAAATCACGTGGCAAGCCACGGGGATCCACGCTCATGACCCGCGCACTGTTGAATCTAACAAAGAAGTCCAAAAGATAATAGATTTGCATTCATTAGCGAATCAACTGCCAGATCACTTTAGTGACTTAAAGACTGTGACAAAGTCGCATGTGCCCGCACGCAATGCGCCGGAAAGGGTTGAAATACCAAAGAGAAACGATGGTGTGCCCGCCCCGTCCAAAGGCCTAAAAGGACGAGGAATCCGGCTCCTCAAATCCCAAGTACTCGGGGACGCCCGAAGAAAAAGGACAAGAGGGATTTATTACAGTCAACCCCTGAAGAGCCAGTTGAGACCTGGCACAAGTACGGATATTTCAGTGCACGAAATCCCGGACTTGAATTTTCCTATATCGGAAATACCTAGCGAAGATGTGTGCGCACACATTGGAGCGGGAAAGCTAAAGGACCTAGCTCCCGGATTGGGAAATTCGGTGGAGCAAGGGGATGTGCCCGATGCACTCCATGATGAAATGGCCATTAACTATGTTAATTCGGGTGAGACATTCAATCGAGCCATGGCAAATGTCGACGTTAATTTTGCCAGGAAAATTGCCTCAATCATAGATCTTGACCCAGAGCCTAATACGCTCGTTGATTGTAAGAAAAGGTCAGATTGGAATGATTGGAAGAAGGCAATAACTGCTGAATTATTATCTCTTAACAAAAGAGAGGTGTTTGGACCTGTTTGTCTAACTCCTCCCCACATTCGCCCTGTTGGCCATAAGTGGGTTTTTGTTCGAAAGAGAAACGAAAATAATGAAGTAGTAAGGTACAAAGCAAGGCTCGTTGCTCAAGGTTTCACTCAGCGACCAGGTGTCGACTTTGATGAAACTTACTCCCCGGTCATGGATGGAATTACCTTTAGATACTTGATCTCAATGGCAGTCAACATGGATTTGAATATGAAACTGATGGATGTTGTCACCGCTTACCTTTATGGTAACTTGGATTCGGACATATATATGAAGGTACCGGAAGGTATCCCTATCCCGAACCAAGATAGAGCAAATAGAGGTTTATACAGTGTTCAACTTAAGAAGTCACTGTATGGACTTAAGCAGTCTGGTAGGATGTGGTATAATCGTTTAAGCGATTTCCTTCATCAGAAGGGCTACACAAGCAATGCAGATTGCCCATGTGTTTTTATACGGAGATCACAAGATGGTTTCTGTATTATCTCGGTGTATGTGGACGATTTGAATATAATCGGTACACCTGAGGATATTGAGGAAGCGAGTTCCTACCTGATGTCGGAATTCGAAATGAAGGACTTAGGCAAAACCAAGTTCTGCCTAGGTCTGCAACTTGAGCATTCCCCTGCTGGGATTCTCGTGCACCAGTCGACCTACGCCCAGAAGGTGTTGGAAAGATTTGGGTTTAAAGATGCGTATCCTTCTAAGACCCCGATGATCGGAAGATCTTTGCAGCCAGACAAGGACCCGTTCAGGCCTAAGGAAGAGGGGGAGGAAATTTCCCCTATTTGAGTGCAATTGGTGCACTCATGTACCTCGCGAATTGTACACGGCCGGATATTGCATTCGCCGTTAATTTGCTTGCTAGGTACAGTTCTGAGCCTACCAAGAGACATTGGAAAGGCGTTAAGGACATCTTCCGATATCTGCAAGGAACTAAAGATCTTGGCTTGTTTTATCGAAGGAATCAAGACCTATCAGTCGTAGGCTATGCTGATGCTGGGTACCTATCAGACCCGCACACGTCCAAGTCGCAGACTGGATATGTTTTCCTTTGTGGTGGAACTGCGATTTCTTGGAAATCGTCTAAGCAGACTCTCGTGTCAACTTCGACGAACCACTCGGAAATCATGGCACTATATGAAGCATCACGTGAGTGTGTTTGGCTTCGAAGGGTGATCACCCACATCCAGATGACATGTGGGTTGAATACCATCCAAACCCCAACCATTATCTACGAAGATAATGCCGCTTGTGTTGCACAAGTCCAGACGGGTTATGTGAAGAGCGGTCTTACAAAGCATATACACCCCAAGTTCTTCTATGCACATGAATTGCAAAAGATGAACGAGGTAAAGGTCTTGCATACTAAGTCGTGTGAGAATCTTGCTGATTTATTCACTAAGTCATTACCGGCATCTTCTTTCGAGAGATGTGTTCGTGGAATCGGTATGATGAGACTTAGGGAGATGCAAGGTTTAGGGGGAGAATCTTCACAAAATCGTCACTGAAACCTTGATCCCGATGATTGAGTACTTAACTCTGCAGTTAAGTGAATTGTACTCTTTTTCCCCTTATGTGAGTTTTTATGAAGTTTCTCACATGAGGTTTTTGACGAGGCAATTCGTGCAACATAGCAAAGTATACCATGATCCTTTTCTCCATATTTTCCCACTGGGTTTTTCGGAGTTTTGAGACATGGATATACGGATAATACCCAGGGGGAGTGTTGGGAAACTTGGGCCTCCGACGTGGCCCACTTTGGTGGGCACGTTTGGCTAAGTCTTCCCCCACGTTTAACGTTAAGTGGGTCTTATCCCTTTATCCCTCTAGGCCTATAAATAGAAGGAGCTCAATCATTGTACGTACTAGTTGACAGAAAGATCAATAAAGAGCTCTCCCCATATTCTCCCCTGTGTCAATTTACTTTACGCATTCGGTGTACCTCTGCTGTTCATCTACTTCATCTACGCTGTGCACCCTCGGGACCGGCCAGCCGGCAGAGGTTGCGCAACACTGGGCAATCATAGGTACGTGGCTGGGCATGATCACGCGGGCGACCTGTACGTACGCCGCCGAACATGTCTATGCACCACGCATCACGCACATGATCGCCTGGATCCTACAGGAGTTGCGTGACCGAGAGCGTGTTGCGTCTCCGGGGCGCGAACCCACAAGAGACAGACGAGGCCAGTTTGGAGACGATCGATGGGCCGATACCGACACGGCCGAGCTTCGGAACGAAGAAAAAGATGCCGGCACGGACGACGTGCCGCGCAGCCAGTGGCCGGAGGATCAAGGCTACTGTAGCACGCTACGTACCTACGCAGGCTGGAGCTTCCTGGGCGGCTGGGGAGTCGGTGCGCGTCGCCATCGGCGGCAGAAGTCTTCTTCTTCCTTACACAAGTCGCGTAGAACGTGGAGACCGGGGAGGAGGTGGCGGTCGGCGATTCAATTCGCTTGCGCGAGACCCGGGAGGAGCTTGGGCGGTTTGGGCCGGCGCCAAGACGTGGGACGGCGGCAGCGCCCGGGCAAGGTCAGCCGGGGCTGGCGGGCGAGACGGTCAGCGCCTCGGCGGTCTCTCCGCCACCCAAGGAGCGCCACCTGTGGAGTGTTGAACTGTAGGTAAGGGTGTCAAGTGGGATCCCACTTTTGTCCCACTTCTAGTATAATTTGATTTTTTTAGTACAAATTTTGACATCAAAATTTGAACTACATAGTACAAAATGACATCCCACCGGGATCCCACCTTGACACCCTAACTGTAGGTTTTGTTTAATTTTCTTGCGATTATCTGTTCTCGTTGAACTGTCGATCTGAGACGGGGCCTGGCATCAGCTTGTTCAATATCTGAACTGTGGAATCTGTGAAATGTTTAGTTTTCTCGGAAGAATCTTGTTTCCTTACATACATGTTCTTGCTGATTTCAGTAAAGTATTGATTTTTTTTTCTAAACTGGTAAAGTATTGATGTTGCGTGTACATAATGGAGAGTTTTTCAAGCGCCGAATAATTTTATTTATATACTAGCAACAAAACGCCACGTGAAGCCTACGAGTGGTATCTAACTATCTATTAATGCTTGCGGACAAAAGTTAGGGTCATGCTGTATCTCAGGAGCACTAATGTAAATCACAGACAGTACACACAGACAAAAAAAACATGGAAAATATATAAAAAAGTGACAGTTGTTCAGAGACTGGGCTTGAGATACTCTGGGCCAAGCTAGGGCGCATGTGAAGCGTAAGAATGTGCAGCTCGTAAAGAAGAGTTCCTATACGGCTATCTCTAAAGAGAACTAAGCTCCCAGGGTTGGGAGCCCCTGTGAGCGTTTTGCCCGTCGTTATCACGGGCCCTACACTGGTTTTGGCGTTTTCGTTTTCTCACCTGTATGTCTGTTTGGTCTTAATTTGCATGAGCTTCTGGCAGCAGGTCGGCAAGAACGCCGGCGGTCACGGAGGAACGTGAAGCGCCTCCATGCGATCCCCGATGTCCCCTGCACGTGGGGTTCGACGGCCATGGCGAGGAGCCGTCCAAGCGCGACGTGGTCGTCGACCGCGCCACAGGTGTGTGGGCACGGCTGTACGCTCCGGCCGCCGCGGCTGGGAAGGTTCCCGTGGTGGTGTACTTTCACGGTGATGGCTTCTGCGTCGGCTCCGCGGCCTGGAGCTTCTACCACGAGTTCCGGCCCAGCTTCCCGCGCGGGCGGGCTGCGCCGTGATTTCCGTCGACTCCTCGCGAACGTGAACCGCGTCCTGGCCGCGTTCGACGACAGGATCGCGGTGGTGCGGCGGCTGCGGCAGCAGGTGGCGTACGGCAGGAACAGCAGTACCTCTGGCAAGGTCGCCTGGTTGTTCGACCACGTGTTCCTGACGGGCGACAGCGCGGGCGCCACCATCGCGTTCTACATCGCCGCGTGGCTCGGCGATGGTCAGCTTGGCGGCTTGGCGCTCTGGCGGTCTAGCCCCGCGCTCCTCCAAGGGAGCCATGAGCCCATGATTCAGCCGTTCTTCGGTGGCGAGACCTGCACGGCGTTAGAGAAGACGCTCCGCAGCTGCCGCAATCAGCGCTGAACCTGTCCACCTTAGACAGCTGCTGGCGCATGGCGCTCCCCGGCCGCCGGTGCAGGCCACCACCATCCGTGGTGCAAGCCGCTGCCGCCCGTGCTGGTGTGCGTGGCGGAGGCACGAGCGGGAAGAGCGTGGAGCAGGCCATGTACGGCGGCGTCGGGAAGGACGACGTCCAGGTGCTCTACAATTACCACCTGGCCTAGCCGCGGACGCAGGAGACGCTGGCGCACATCAGGGCCTTCGTCAGCGCTAGGTCAATCAGCTAACATCTGCTCGGCGTGTCACGAGAAGCTTTTAATTAATTGTAATCCAGTCTAATCCACAGCCGATTCCGGAGTAGTAGATGCTGTATAATAAGCAGCAATAACTTGCAGACTTGCAGTACTCGCCAGAGTAAGGAGAAGGACAATAAAAGGGTCCAATGCGAAACTTGGATCGTTGTAGCTAGTGCCGTCGGTAAACAAAAGTGCTGCCGATCCTAGGATGTACTCGGAGCGAAACACCAGCATCCTAGGAGTACTTGAAAAGGCTGGGTTTAATATATACAGTCGATCGTTTAACTTGGTGCTTTGCATAAGGAAACCAGAAAGGGCACCAAGAGTAAACCATTGTCTGCCTGTCTGGTGCTTATTTGCACTTTGCACCATGGAGCGAACAAAACTCTGCTTTGGGAAAGAGGGCTTGATGGAGCATGATATAGCTAAGCAGCTCTCTAAGAGCAACTCCAAGACTGACCTATATCGTGATGCCGTGGTAAAAATCGCAATTTAGGGTGCTAGGGGAGAATGGCTCCAGCAGCCACGCCAAAACCGCACACGCTAAAAAAAAATCATGTGTGTCGGATATTTAGCGTGTCGCATCCAGCGCGCGCTATAAAAAACGCGGCTCCAAACTGCCAGACGTCCATCCTATTGCCCGCCGCTTCGCCATGCCTTCGCGCCGCCACAACCAGTCTGGGTACCGCGTCGTCATCCCCAACCGGTGGGAATGTTCTACGTGAAGATCCACGCCGCCGGAGGGCGCATCATCCTCGGGACGTTCACCGCGGTGTAGGAGGCCGCGCACGCCTACGACGTGGCGGTTCAGATGCCCCCGCCACGACATGAACTTCTACGACTGCGAGTCAGTCGAGGAGGCAGGGGCCGCGGACATCATCACCGTCGAGCAGCGCCGCCTGTCCGTCACGGAGGTGGACGGACGCACCATGGAAGCGTGGCGCTAAGCCTTCCCACAAGACGTGCCCGACGAGCAAACCATATTGACGCAACATAAAACCAAGCGTAGAGCGGAGAAGGAGGGCATGAACCGGCGCAAGGCCTTCATTCGGACATTGAGGGAAGCCCCAAACAATCAGGACAATCGAATTTTACTGAAATTGGTGAACTTAAAAAGACGCGTAGTATACATATGGAGGTACTACCGGCCATCCCATAAGATGCGTCCTATACAGTTGAGAAAAAAATTGTGAACTTAAAAAGACGCTGAATTTCATTGAGCTTTGAAGAGAGTTTTGTACAAACATAAACTTAAAACATTAAGAAAACCACACTAACAGTAGAATCCCCTGTAGTTCACGTTGTCTGCGCCATCTCCACCGGTCGTCATCGCTGAAGTTGAAGTTGTCGTTCTCCGCGGTGTCGCCGGTGCTTGTGCCGGAGGAGCTTCCTCCCTCCCTCGTGATGGTTTAGCTTTGTATAACATTCCCAGTTTAGTTTGGTGTAATACATTGTCGATGGGAGTGGTGACCGATTAGCCAGGTTATGCCTACACATCTATCTAATATCACACGATTCAAGCAAAGGGTGTACTTCATCTCTTTGGGATTATAATGCATAAGAGCTTTTTTAAATGGTTAGAAATTATAATGACTATCTCATTTATTGTTATCTCTCCTCTAAAGATGTTTTTCTCTCTCTCTCATCTCATTTGGCCATGTAATAATTAATGAGGTGAGTTATGGATTTTCTTGGTCTTATCAAATTAATCTTCGATCGGGCTTTATAATCTTGAACATATGTAGTACATATGATACGGAAAATTTAAACGAGAAAATCAGAGGATGGCGCGGCAAGACGCGCAAGGTCCTTCTAGTACCTTATATTTAGACGTTGGTTCGGACACCATTTCCATGGCTGGCCGAAACCGTTATCTTTTCCTCCTTAATACCCCTTAGTTGTCATTTTTAGACCCAGATTTTTTTTTGTTTATTTTGAGATTTATATATTAGTTACTCTTTGCCATATGCACGAGCGTCGATTAGCTAAACCTCATGTACTACGCACTTGCAGAATCCCACTATTATCATCCCTCTGCGAGTATTCAATAAAGCTTTTCATCTCTATTCGCAATTCTGATTGCTATTGCAATTCTTGCTTGTTCTTCGATTGCTCGCAAGAATTGACCCTCGTGGTCAAGTTTATCAAGTTCCAGTATGGTCAATAACCTCAAGAGTTGGTGTAGAGATTGCTAAGGTGCAACGTCTCTCACGTTTGCAGTCGAATCATCAATGTCGACCTCCACCAAAAAATGCTAGTTACCTCTCTCGTCGAAAGGCCGGGCACCTTTACCCTGTTAGAAAGACCCAAGGGTAATTAGATCACAAAGTTTCACTCCCACGTGTCACCGTGGAGAACTCAAACCTATGCACAAAATGTCATGGCAAGAGCACACAAGATGCTTAAGTCGTTCACTCCCAAATTGCACCAAATCTACAAAACCCTATGGGGAATATAGAGAGGAAGACAAAAGAAAATTTACAAAGAAATCCAAGATCTAGATCCGACATGTTCCCTCTTAGAGATGATATTGATTGGTGAAAATGTGTTGGGGTCCGTAGCATAGAAAACAAAAATTTCCTACCGCAAGACGAATAAATCCAAGATCTAATCTATGGAACACCCAAGATCTAATCTACAAGATCGGAGCAACGAGATTGATATGAGACTAACCCTCGAAGATTTCCAAAGCCTACGAGATTAGATCTCGTTGTTGGTGTAGACGATCGTCCCCGGTCCTGCAATCCGGCACTTCCCGGTCGCGCGTACGGTGTCGATGAAGCCCTTCCTCTCCCCGTTCCAGCGGGCAGCGGAGTGTGGTAGATCCCTCGGAATCCCAGAGCACGACGGCGTGGTGGTGGAGGTGGAGGAGAAATGAGAGGGCTTCGCCAAGCTCCGCAGAAGGAGGAGGAGAGAGGGGCGGCTAGGGCTTGGGGAAATCATGCGCCCCAGCCCTCCCCTCCTCTTATATAGGCGTGGGGGCTGCCGTGGCCCCCCCTCGAAGCCTTTGGGTCGGCCAAAACAAGGGGGCAACTTCCCCCAAGTTAAGTCCCTAATTTTAAGGGATTTGATCTTATCCACTTGATCCAGCCACATGGGCCTTGGGGGCTGGTGCCTGGCCCATGTGGGCCTATGTGACCCCCTCCGGTCCATGTTGGACGTTCGGGATAGGTGGGCCCCACTATGGTACCCTCCGAACCTTCTAGAACCTCCCACAATCCGAAAAATCCGAACTTTTTCGGTAACCCGAAAATGGCTTCCCATATATGAATCTTATTCTCGGACCATTCCGGACCTCCTCGTGATGTCTTGGATCCCATCCGAGACTCCGAACAAAACTTCGGACTCCATCTCATATTTCGAATCTACTTATATATGCGACATCGAACCTTAAGCGCGTCACCCTACGGTTCGCGAACTATGCAGACATGGTCGAGACTCCTCTCCGAGCAATAACCAATAGCGGGATGGAGATCCATAATGGCTCCCACATATTCAACGATGACTTAGTGATCGATTGAACCATTTACATACGATCTGATTCCCTTTGTCACGCGATATTTTACTTGTCCGAGGTTCGATCATCGGTATCTTCATACCTTGTTCAACCTCGTTACCGACAAGTACTCTTTACTCGTACCGTGGTATGTGATCTCTTATGAACCATTCATATGCTTGCAAGCTAATCGATGACATTCCACCGAGAGGGCCCAGAGTATCTATCCGTCACATGGATGGACAAATCCCACTATTGATCCATATGCCTCAACTCACACTTTCCGAATACTTAATCCCATCTTTATAACCACCCATTTACGCAATGGCGTTTGATGTAATCAAAGTACCCTTCCGGTGTAAGTGATTTACATGACCTCATGGTCGAAGGACTTGGGCAACTATGTATCGAAAGCTTATAGCAAATTGAACTTAATGACTTGATCTTATGCTACGCTCATTTGGGTGTGTGTCCATTATATCATTCACCTAATGACATAACCTTGTTATTAATAACATCCAATGTTCATGATCACGAAACCATGATCATCCATTAATCAACAAGCTAGTTATACAATAGGCTTACTAGGGACTCCTTGTTGTTTACATAACACACATGTATCAATGTTTCGGTTAATACAATTATAGCATGGTATGCAAACATTATCATAAACACAAAGATATATTATAATAACCATTTTATTATTGCCTCTTGGGCATATCTCCAACAGTCTCCCACTTGCACTAGAGTCAATAATCTAGTTTACATATGTAAAGATATAACACCTTGGCCTTCGGTGCTTATCATGTTTTGCTCACGGAGAGGTTTTAGTCAACGGATCCGACATGCTCAGAAATTATGTATTTTGCAATTCATTTGCGTCTCAACGCATCACTCATTTTCCAAATGAGTTGCGATAGATGTACCCGTTGGGAACCCCAAGAGGAAGGTATGATCATGCAGGCAAGTTTTCCCTCGTATGAAACCAAGGTTTAATCAACCGTAGGAGCCAAGAAGCACGTTGAAGGTTGATGGTCGCGAAATGTGATGCGCAACACCAGGGATTCGCCAACTAGGAACCTGCACAACAACCAAAGTACTTTGCCCCAACGAAACAGTGAGGTTGTCAATCTCACCTTGCTGTAACAAAGGATTAAACGTATCGAGTGGAAGATGTTTGCAAAGAAAACATAAAACAAGTAGAATGTATGCTATGGAAAGAAATAGGGGGTCCACAGTTCACTAGAGGTGTCTCTCCCATAAGATAAAAGCATGTTGGGTGAACAAATTACAACGGGCAATTGACAAATAGAGAAAGGCATGACAATGCATATACATGACATGGTAAATATAGTGAGATTTAATCCGGGCATTACGACAAAGAACATAGACCGCCATCCAACCGCATCTATGCCTAAAAGTCCACCTTCGGGTTATCGTCCGAACCCCTCCATTAAGTTGCAAAACAGACAATTGCATTAAGTATTGTGCGTAATGTAATCAACAACTACATCCTTAGACATAGCATCAATGTTTTATCCCTAGTGGCAACAGACATCCACAACCTTAGAACTTTCTCACTGTCCCAGATTCAATGGAGGCATGAACCCACTATCGAGCATAATTACTCCCTCTTGGAGTTAAGAGTAAAAACTTGGCAGAGCCTCTACTAATAACGGAGAGCATGCAAGATCATAAACAACACATGAACAATAGATTGATAATCACCATAATCATAGTACTCTCTATCCATCGGATCCCGACAAACACAACATATAGAATTACATATAGATGATCTTGATCATGTTAGGCAGCTCACAAGATCTAACAATGAAGCACAACAAGGAGAAGACGACCATCTAGCTACGCTATGGACCCATGGTCCAGGGGTGAACTACTCACTCATCACTCCGGAGGCGGTCATGGCGATGAAGAGTCCTCCGGGAGATGAATCCCCTCTCGGCAGGTGCCGGAGGCGATCTCCGAATCCCCGAGATGGGATTGCGGCGGCGGCGTCTCGTGGTTTCCGTATCGTGGCTCTGGGTGGGGGTTTCGCGACGGAGGCTTTAAGTAGGCGGAGGGTCAACGCGGCCACACGAGGGCCCAGGGGGCGCGGCTGCCAAGCCGCAGGCCACCCCGGCTGCCTCGTGGCCCCACTTCGTTAGGTCTTCGGTCTTCTGGAGCTTCGTGCAAAAATAGGACCCTGGGCGAAAGTTTTCCAATTCCGAGAATATTTCTTTACTAGGATTTTCAACCAAAAACAGCAAACAAAGGGCTCTTCGGCATCTTGTTAATAGGTTAGTTCCAGAAAATGCATAAATATGACATATAATGTGCATAAAACATGTAGGTATCATCAATAAAGTAGCATGGAACATAAGAAATTATCGATACGTTGGAGACGTATCAGCATCCCCAAGCTTAGTTCTGCTCGTCCCGAGCAGGTAAAACGATAACAAAGATAATTTCCGAAGTGACATGCCATCATAATCTTGATCATACTATTTGTAAACATATGTAATGAATGCGCGATCAAAGCAAAGGTAATGACATGAGTAAACAACTGAATCATAAAGCAAAGACTTTTCATGAATAGTACTTCAAGACAAGCATCAATAAGTCTTGCATAAGAGTTAACTCGTAAAGCAATAAATCAAAGTAAAGGTGTTGAAGCAACACATAAGAAGATTAAGTTTCAGCGGTTGCTTTCAACTTGTAACATGTATATCTCATGGATATTGTCAACATAAAGTAATATAACAAGTGCAATATGCAAGTATGTAGGAATCAATGCACGTTCACACAAGTGTTTGCTTCTTAAGGTGGAAGGAGATAGGTAAACCGACTCAACAATAAAAGTAAAAGAATGGTCCTTCAAAGAGGAAAGCATCGATTGCTGTATTTGTGCTAGAGCTTTTATTTTGAAAACATGAAACAATTTTGTCAACGGTAGTAATAAAGCATATGAGTTATGAAAATTATATCTTACAAGTTGCAAGCCTCACGTAGTATACTAATAGTGCCCGCACCGTCCTACTTAACTTGGACTACCGGATCTTTGCATGCCATGTTTCAACCAAGTGTCACAAAGGGTACCTCCATGCCACTGTACAAAGGTCCAAGGAGAATGCTCGCATTTCGGATTTCTCGCTTTTGATTATTCTCAACTTAGACATCCATACCGGGACAACATGGACAACAGATAATGGACTCCTCTTTAATGCATAAGCATGTAGCAAAGTTATTATTCTCATATGAGATTGAGGATATATGTCCAAAACTGAAACTTCCACCATGATTCATGGCTTTAGTTAGCGGCCCAATGTTCTTCTCTAACAATTTTGCATGCTCCAACCACTAAAATGATAGACCTTTAGACAAGACGGACATGCATAGCAACTCACATGATATTCAACAATAGTTGATGGCGTTCCCAGAAGCATGGTTATCACAACAGGCAACTTAATAAAATATAAAGTGCATAAGTACATATTCAATACTACGATAGTTTTTAAGGCTATTTTGTCCCATGAGCTATATATTGCAAAGGTGAATGATGGAATTTTAAAGGTAGCACTCAAGCAATTTACTTTGGAATGGCGGAGAAATACCATGTAGTAGGTAGGTATGGTGGACACAAATGGCATAGTGGTTGGCTCAAGGATTTTGGATGCATGAGAAGTATTCCCTCTCGATACAAGGTTTAGGCTAGCAAGGTTATTTGAAGCAAACTCAAGGATGAACAAGTGCAGCAAGACTCACATAAAAGACATATTGTAAACATTATAAGACTCTACACTGTCTTCCTTGTTGTTCAAAACTCAATACTAGATATTATCTAGACCTTAGAGAAACCAAATATGCAAATCAAATTTTAGCAAGCTCTATGTATTTCTTCATTAATGGGTGCAAAGCATATGATGCAAGAGCTTAAACATGAGCACAACAATTGCCAAGTATCACATTATCCAAGACATTTTTAGAATTACTACATGTAGCATTTTCCAATTCCAACCATATAACAAATTAACGAAGAAGAAACTTCGCCTTGAACATTATGAGTAAAGCCTAAGGACACATGTGTCCATATGCAACAGCGGAGCGTGTCTCTCCCACAAAGTGAATGCTAGGATCCATCTTATTCAAACAAAAACAAAAACGAAAACAAACGCTCCAAGTAAAGAACACAGATGTGACTGAATAAAAATATAGTTTCAGGGGAGGAACCGATGATGTTGTCGATGAAGAAGGGGATGCCTTGGGCATCCCCAAGCTTAGACGCTTGAGTCTTCTTAAAATATGCAGGGATGAACCACGGGGCATCCCCAAGCTTAGAGCTTTCACTCCTCTTGATCTTAGTATATCATTCTCCTCTCTTGACCCTTGAAAACTTCCTTCACACCAAACTTCAAGCAAACTCATTAGAGGGTTAGTGCATCATTAATAATTCACACATTCAGAGGTGACACAATCATTCTTTTCACTTCTGGACATTGCATAATGCTACTGGACATTAATGGATCAAAGAAATAAATCCAACATAGCAAAAGAGGCAATGCGAAATAAAAGGCAGAATCTGTCAAAAACAGAACAGTCCGTAAAGACGAATTTATAAATGGCACCAGACTTGCTCAAATGGAAAAACTCAAAACTAATGAAAGTTGCGTACATATCTGAGGATCACGCTCGTAAATTGGCAGATTTTTTCGAATTTTCTACAGAGAATTATGCCCAGATTCGTGACAGACAGCAATGCTGTTTCTGCGCAGCAATCCCAAATATAACATCAACTTTGACATAGAAACTTTACTTGGCACAAAAACTTGATAAGGAGAGGTTGCTACAGTAGTAAACAACTTCCAAGACTCAATAAAACAAAAAATTGCTGTAGGTAAAAACATGGGTTGTCTCCATAAGCGCTTTTCTTTAACGCCTTTCAGCTAGGCGCAGTGCAAATCAAGTAACATCGAGAGTAGAAGCATCAACATTATTATTCTTCATGCAAACACAACTTGTTGCAGGGGTACTTTAGGTGTTCCATTAGCTAAATTTTCTATGGTAGTGCTAGGGGTTTTAGCAATTTTAGGCCTATAATAATTCTTTTGTTTAGGCACCTTAGAGACGTACATGAATTTTTGCTCTTTACCCACAAGCTTTCTCATTATACTTGAGAGAAAAAGGTTGAACCCAAGGTTCCCATAGCTTTTTCAAGTTCATCAATCCTAATGGTTTGATTATCATGGACAACACAAGTTCCTAGGATACTAATTCTTTCATCAATTCCTCCTAAGGATTTATCAAGTTCATAAGTTTTGTCAAATAACATTCCCAATTTAGCTTCAATACTTGGAAAATTTTTCTCTATGGTTTCCAATTTTTTCATAACATCTTCAAGAGAGATTTCAATTTTGACTTCATTAACAGGTGGTATTCCAACTAGACTCTCAATGATGCAACTAGCTTCTAAAGCGGGAGTACCTAGGAAATTACCTCCCGAAAGAGTATCAAGAACATATCTATTCCAACTA
Source organism: Lolium multiflorum (assembly GCA_030979885.1). NCBI lineage: Eukaryota > Viridiplantae > Streptophyta > Magnoliopsida > Poales > Poaceae > Lolium > Lolium multiflorum. The sequence continues at coordinate 247,704,979 of CM061747.1, forward strand.
GACAAACCAACATAAAAGTTCCTAAGAAGGATAGTAGTGGAGTGTTTCTTAATGCACCTTTGATGAGCATTACTAATTCTATACCAAGCATCTTTAAAACTTTCTCCACCTTGTTGCTTAAAAAACGAACTTCAACTTCAGGATTACTCATTTTAGTAGCAGTAAATAAAACAAACTAGATAAAGTAAATGCGAGTAACTAATTTTTGTGTTTTTGATATAGCAAACAAGATAGCAAATAAAGTAAAACTAGCAACTAATTTTTTTGTGTTTTGATTTAGTGCAACAAACAAAGTAGTAAATAAAATAAAGCAAGACAAAAACAAAGTAAAGAGATTGAGAAGTGGAGACTCCCCTTGAGCGTTTTGATCTGGTGATACGTCTCCAACGTATCGATAATTTCTTATGTTCCATGCCACTTTATTGATGATACCTACATGTTTTATGCACATTATATGTCATATTTATGCATTTTCCGGAACTAACCTATTAACAAGACAGTTGATTTTTTCTTTGTTTTGGTTTAAATCCTAGTAAAGAAATATTCTCGAATTGGACGAAACTTTCGCCCAGGGTCCTATTTTTGCACGAAGCTTCCAGAAGACCGAAGACCTAAGAAGTGGGCCACGAGGCAGCCAGGGGGTGGCGGCGCGGCTAGGGCTGGCCGCGGCCCCTGCCCCTGGGCCCTCGTTGGCCCCTCGCTCAGCTACTTAAAGCGTCCGTCGCAAAGCCAAGCCACGACATGGAAGCCGCGAGCCAATCTCCCATTCTGGAGATCGCCTCTCAGGCACCGGGGAGAGGGATTCATCTCCATCGCCATGATCGCTCCGGAGTGATGAGTGAGTAGTCCACCTGGACCATGGGTCCATAGCAGTAGCTAGATGGTCGTCTTCTCCTTGTTGTGCTTCATTGTTGGATCTTGTGAGCTGCCTAACATGATCAAGATCATCTATATGTAATTCTATATGTTGTGTTTGTCGGGATCCGATGGATAGAGAGTACTATGATTATGGTGATTATCAATCTATTGTTCATGTGTTGTTTATGATCTTGCATGCTCTCCGTTATTAGTAGAGGCTCTGGCCAAGTTTTTACTCTTAACTCCAAGAGGGAGTAATTATGCTCGATAGTGGGTTCATGCCTCCATTGAATGGGACAGTTGACAAAAGTTCTAAGGTTGTGGATGTCTTTGGTAAACTGAGATAAACTGATGTATGCTAATACATTATGATACAATTATCTGTTGCTTTGCAACTTAATACCGGAGGGGGTTCGGACGATAACCTAAGGTGGACTTTTTAGGCATAGATGCAGTTGGATGGCGGTCTATGTTCTTTTGTAATGCCCGGATTAAATCTCACTATATTTACCATGTCATGTATATGCATTGTTATGCCTTTCTCTATTTGTAAATTGCTGTAATTTGTTCACCCAACATGCTTTTATCTTATGGGAGAGACACCTCTAGTGAGTGGACCCCGGTCCTATTCTTTCCATAGCATACATTCTACTTGTTTTCTGTTTTCTTTGCAAACATCTTCTTTCACTCGTTTAATCCTTTGTTACAACAAGGTGAGATTGACAACCTCCTTTGTTGGGGCAAAGTACTTTGGTTGTGTTGTGCAGGTTCCTAGTTGGCGGGAATCCCGGTGTTGCGCCGCATCACATTTCGCGACCATCAACCTTCAACGTGCTTCTTGGTCCTCTTGGTTGATTAAACCTTGGTTTCATCTTGCGCTTCATACCTTCCTCTTTGTTCCCCAACGGACGTGTACATCTACGCGCATCAAGCACTTTTCTCGCCGTTGCGTTGCTCAGATCAAGACACGCTGCAAGGGAGTCTCCACTTCTCAATCTCTTTACTTTGTTTTTGTCTTGCTTTATTTTATTTGCTACTTTGTTTGCTGCACTAAATCAAAACACAAAAAAATTAGTTGCTAGTTTTACTTTATTGCTATATCAAAAACACAAAAAATTAGTTACTCGTCTTTACCTTATTTGCCTAGTTTACTTTTTGCTTATTGCATCATGTTTCCTTTTAATTTCACCACAAAGGACATACCGGTAGGACGTGGGTCCATAGTGGGGAGAAATAATATAGAAGAATTTTTCAATCATGTTAGTATTCCTGAAGATTTTGAAGATAGACACTTGGTAGAACTTGCACCTACCTATGAAATTGCTGCTGCTTTAGTTCGCTTGTTGGAAACTAAATTTGTTAATCTCAATCCTATAATCCAACACATGTTTCTTACACTTGGTGATATGGAAGAAGGGAAAAGAAAGAGTTTGTTTTAGAAACCCTTCTTAGAGAATTTGGTGGTCTAGCAAGAGAGGCTAGAAAGGTTTTAGCTAAATTTAATATGCTAGGTTCTCATACCAATTTTATTGGTCTCCTTGAAAAATGGACATGGATAGAATAATGTACACTAATAACATTAATGATGGAGGGGAAATCAAAGCACCAATACCATGTAAACTTCTAGCTATGAATGATGCACTAGAAAATAACTATGCTTGGCTTGTTCCTGAAAATTTGTTCGATGAGAGTAGCAAGCCTAAGACTAATGAAAAGGGAGACGCTAAAACTTATATAGACCAGATACAATGCATTGTTGAGAAAACTCCCCGCTCTCAAGGTAATAATGTTGATGCTTCTACTCTCGATGTTACTTGATTTGCACTTTCTGCGCCTAGCTGAAAGGCGTTAAGAAAAGCGCTTATGGGAGACAACCCATGTTTTTACCTACAGCAATTTTTTGTTTTGTTGAGTCTTGGAAGTTGTTTACTACTGTAGCAACCTCTCCTTATCATGTTTTTGTGCCAAGTAAAGTTTCTATGTCAAAGTTGATGTTATATTTGGGATTGCTGCGCAGAAACAGCATTGCTGTCTGTCACGAATCTGGGCATAATTCTCTGTAGAAAATTCGAAAAAATCTGCCAATTTACGAGCGTGATCCTCAGATATGTACGCAACTTTCATTAGTTTTGAGTTTTTCCATTTGAGCAAGTCTGGTGCCATTTATAAATTCGTCTTTACGGACTGTTCTGTTTTTGACAGATTCTGCCTTTTATTTCGCATTGCCTCTTTTGCTATGTTGGATTTATTTCTTTGATCCATTAATGTCCAGTAGCATTATGCAATGTCCAGAAGTGAAAAGAATGATTGTGTCACCTCTGAATGTGTGAATTATTAATGATGCACTAACCCTCTAATGAGTTTGCTTGAAGTTTGGTGTGAAGGAAGTTTTCAAGGGTCAAGAGAGGAGAATGATATACTAAGATCAAGAGGAGTGAAAGCTCTAAGCTTGGGGATGCCCCGTGGTTCATCCCTGCATATTTTAAGAAGACTCAAGCGTCTAAGCTTGGGGATGCCCAAGGCATCCCCTTCTTCATCGACAACATCATCTTCCTCCCCCGAAACTATATTTTTATTCAGTCATCGGTGTTCTTTACTTGGAGCGTCGGTTTGTTTCGTTTTTGTTTTTGTTTGAATAAGATGGATCCTAGCATTCACTTTGTGGGAGAGAGACACGCTCCGCTGTTGCATATGGACACATGTGTCCTTAGGCTTTACTCATAATGTTCAAGGCGAAGTTTCTTCTTCGTTAATTTGTTATATGGTTGGAATTGGAAAATGCTACATGTAGTAATTCTAAAAATGTCTTGGATAATGTGATACTTGGCAATTGTTGTGCTCATGTTTAAGCTCTTGCATCATATGCTTTGCACCCATTAATGAAGAAATACATAGAGCTTGCTAAAATTTGATTTGCATATTTGGTTTCTCTAAGGTCTAGATAATATCTAGTATTGAGTTTTGAACAACAAGGAAGACAGTGTAGAGTCTTATAATGTTTACAATATGTCTTTTATGTGAGTCTTGCTGCACTTGTTCATCCTTGAGTTTGCTTCAAATAACCTTGCTAGCCTAAACCTTGTATCGAGAGGGAATACTTCTCATGCATCCAAAATCCTTGAGCCAACCACTATGCCATTTGTGTCCACCATACCTACCTACTACATGGTATTTCCGCCATTCCAAAGTAAATTGCTTGAGTGCTACCTTTAAAATTCCATCATTCACCTTTGCAATATATAGCTCATGGGACAAAATAGCCTTAAAAACTATCGTAGTAATATGTACTTATGCACTTTATATTTTATTAAGTTGCTTGTTGTGCGATAACCATGTTTCTGGGGAACGCCATCAACTATTGTTGAATATCATGTGAGTTACTATGCATGTCCGTCTTGTCTGAAGGTCTATCATTTTAGTGGTTGGAGCATGCAAAATTGTTAGAGAAGAACATTGGGCCGCTAACTAAAGCCATGAATCATGGTGGAAGTTTCAGTTTTGGACATATATCCTCAATCTCATATGAGAATAATAACTTTGCTACATGCTTATGCATTAAAGAGGAGTCCATTATCTGTTGTCCATGTTGTCCCGGTATGGATGTCTAAGTTGAGAATAATCAAGCGAGAAATCGAAATGCGAGCATTCTCCTTGGACCTTTGTACAGGCGGCATGGAGGTACCCTTTGTGACACTTGGTTGAAACATGGCATGCAAAGATCCGGTAGTCCAAGTTAAGTAGGACGGTCGGGCACTATTAGTATACTATGCGTGAGGCTTGCAACTTGTAAGATATAATTTTCATAACTCATATGCTTTATTACTACCGTTGACAAAATTGTTTCATGTTTTCAAAATAAAAGCTCTAGCACAAATACAGCAATCGATGCTTTCCTCTGCGAAGGACCATTCTTTTACTTTTATTGTTGAGTCAGTTTACCTATCTCCTTCCACCTTAAGAAGCAAACACTTGTGTGAACTGTGCATTGATTCCTACATACTTGCATATTGCACTTGTTATATTACTTTATGTTGACAATATCCATGAGATATACATGTTACAAGTTGAAAGCAACCGCTGAAACTTAATCTTCTTATGTGTTGCTTCAACACCTTTACTTTGATTTATTGCTTTACGAGTTAACTCTTATGCAAGACTTATTGATGCTTGTCTTGAAGTACTATTCATGAAAAGTCTTTGCTATATGATTCAGTTGTTTACTCATGTCATTACCTTTGCTTTGATCGCTGCATTCATTACATATGTTTACAAATAGTATGATCAAGATTATGATGGCATGTCACTTAGAAATTATCTTTGTTATCGTTTTACCTGGACGAGCGAACTAAGCTTGGGGATGCTGATACGTCTCAACGTATCGATAATTTCTTATGTTCCATGCCACTTTATTGATGATACCTACATGTTTATGCACATTATATGTCATATTGCATTTTTGGAACTAACCTATTAACAAGATCTCGAAGAGCCAGTTCCTGTTTTGCTTTTTGGTTTGAAATCCTAGTAAAGAAATATTCTCGAATTGGACGAAACTTTCGCCCCGGGTCCTATTTTTGCAAGCTTCCAGAGGAAGACCTAAGTGGGCACGAGGCAACCGGGGGTGGCCGGCGCGCCTGGGGCTTGGCCGCGGCCTGCCCCCTGGGCCCTCGTGGCCCTCGCGTTGACCTCCGCCTGCAAAGCCTCGTCGCGAAACGATCGAAAGCACGATACGGAGAAGCCGCGCCGCAAGCCTCATTCGGAATCGCCTCGGCACCTGCGGGAGAGGGGATTCATCTCTGGAGGACTCTTCATCGCCATGATCGCCTCCGGAGTGATGAGAGGTTCACTGGACCATGGGTCCAGCTAGATGGTCGTCTTCTCCTTGTTGTGCTTCATTGTTGGATCTTGTGAGCTGCCTAACATGATCAAGATCATCTATATGTAATTCTATATGTTGTGTTTGTCGGGATCCGATGGAGAGAGTACTATGATTATGGTGATTATCAATCTATTGTTCATGTGTTGTTTATGATCTTGCATGCTCTCCGTTATTAGTAGAGGCTCGGCCAAGTTTTACTCTTAACTCCAAGAGGAATTATGCTCGATAGTGGGTTCATGCCTCCATTGAATGGGACAGTGACAAAGTTCTAAGGTTGTGGATGTCTGTTGCCACTAGGGATAAAACATTGATGCTATGTCTAAGGATGTAGTTATTGATTACATTACGCACAATACTTAATGCAATTATCTGCTTTGCAAACTTTGGAGGGGTTGGACGATCTGAAGGTGGACTTTAGGCATAGATGCGTTGGATGGCGGTCTATGTTCTTTGTCATAATGCCGGATTAAATCTCACTATATTTACCATGTCATGTATATGCATTGTTATGCCTTTCTCTATTTGTAAATTGCCCGACTGTAATTTGTTCACCCAACATGCTTTTATCTTATGGGAGAGACACCTCTAGTGAACTGTGGACCCCGGTCCTATTCTTTCCATAGCATACATTCTACTTGTTTTCTGTTTTCTTTGCAAACATCTTCCACTCGATACGTTTAATCCTTTGTTGCAAGCGGTGAGATTGACAACCTCAATTTCGTTGGGGCAAAGTACTTTGGTTGTGTTGTGCGAGTTCCTAGTTTGAATCCCGGTGTTCGCATCACATTTCGCGACCATCAACCTTCAACGTGCTTCTTGGCTCCTACTGGTTCGATTAAACCTTGGTTTCATCGAGGGAAACTTGCCGCTGTGCGCATCATACCTTCCTCTTGGGGTTCCCAAGGACGTGTACATCTACGCGCATCACCGACGGCGCGAGAAAAGTGCGATGCGCGTGATGTACGTCCGTTGGGAACCCCAAGAGGAAGGTATGATGCGCACAAGTTTTCCTCGATGAAACGAAGGTGAACCAAAAAGTTGAAGAAGCAGAAGGTGATGGTGAAATGTGATGCGGCAACACCGGATTCCGGCGCCAACAGAACACAACACAACAAAGTACTTTGCCCCAGCGAAACGTTGATGTCAATGACCAAAAAAGGATTGTATCGAGTGGAAGATGTTTGCAAAGAAAACGTAGAAACAAGTAGAATGTATGCTATGGAAAGAATAGGGACCCGGGTCCACATTCACTAGAGGTGTCTCTCCCATAAGATAAAAGCATGTTGGGTGAACAAATTTGGACAAATAGAGAAAGGCATGACAATGCATATACATGACATGGTAAATATAGTGAGATTTAATCGGGCATTACGACAAAGAACATAGACCGCCATCCAACGCATCTATGCCTAAAAAGTCCACCTTATCGTCCCCCTCCGTATTAAGTTGCAAAAGCATTGCATTAAGTGTGCGTAATGTCAACAACTACATCCTTAGACATAGCATCAATGTTTTATCCCTAGTGGCAACAGACATCCACAACCTTAGAACTTCTGTCACTGTCCCAATGGAGGCATGAACCCACTATCGAGCATAATTACTCCCTCTTGGAGTTAGAGTAAAACTTGGCGAGCCTCTACTAATAACGGAGAGCATGCAAGATCATAAAACACATGAACAATAGATTGATAATCACCATAATCATAGTACTCTCTATCCATCGGATCCCGACAAACACAACATATAGAATTACATATAGATGATCTTGATCATGTTAGCAGCTCACAAGATCTAACAATGAAGCACAACAAGGAGACGACCATCTATATGCTATGGACCCATGGTCCGTGAACTCACTCATCACTCCGGAGGCGGGCGATGAAGAGTCCTCCGGAGATGATCCCTTCCGGCGAGATCCGGGCCCCGAGCAGCGGCGCTCTGCTAAGGTTCGTGGCTCTCCGACTTGGGGCCGAGGCGGAGTAGGGGTCAACGGAGGGGCACGAGAGGCCCGGGCGGTCGCGTGCCCGGCCGCCGGCCCGTCTTGGTCTTCAGCTTCGTGCAAAAATAGGACCTGGCGAAAGTTTGTCCGAGAATATTTCTTTACTAGGATTTCTGAAACCAAAACGGCCAGCGGCATCATCTTAATAGGTTAGTTCCAGAAAATGCATAAATATGACATATAATGTGCATAAAACATGTAGGTATCATCAATAAAGTAGCATGGAACATAAGAAATTATCGATACGTTGGAGACGTATCAATGAGTCGGCATTAATTGTATATGCTTAGTCCTCTGGTGGAACCTTAATTCCGCGGTCTGAAATAAGTCACTAATATTGTCACACAATGTAGCTTCAAAATTCTGACACTGTCGAAACTACACCAAGTTCTCAAGAACTCTTCGACTTAACATCTCAGTCATTGTCAAAACAATGACATACTCGCCTCGTTTGTAGAATCCGTCACAATATTTAGAACTCATCCAAATCTAGCATAGACTTGTTCTAGCTCATTGTGCTACCTTTTAAATAACTCTTAGCCTAATTGAGATTGAAATTTTATTTTTATATGTGACCAAACTAATATCGTGCAACACCTTACAGCGATTTGTTTGTCATTACCCCATATAAAAACTATATATATATATATATAATATATATATATATATATATATATATATATATATATATATCCTTGGTTCTTCTAAAGTACTCGGGATATTCTTACTGTTGTCCAATGATCATTACATGAATCATTCTGGTACATGCTCGTAACACTTTAGAGCACATGACTTCTGACTTTGTACATATTATTCGTGATCTAAAATCACTCATGTGTATTTACTCATCGAGTGTCAAATACACTCAAGTCTTGTTAAACCTTCACATGAAAAGAACACCTTCTTAATTGAACTACTTCAATATCTATTCTATGTACTTAAACTTAAACTTATTATGTGTTTCTATCTATCTTCATAGATCTTGACACTAAATATGTTTCAATTCATATCCTTTCATTGATGTTAATTCTCAATGAAACCTTTTAAATCAATTATATAATTACACTATTTATAATCAACGATATGTCATCTACATAAAGTATTATAAATATGTCTCAGCGCTCCCACTTAATTTCTTGCAAATGCAAGCATCTTCATCGTTTCTGATGAAATCAAAACTCTTTGATTATTTCATCCGGTGAAGATTCCAACTCCGCGATACTCACTTCATCCAATTGAAGTTTGTATACCTATCTAGTATTCCACGGACAGCAAAACTCTTGGTTGTATCTAGTATACATCCTTCATACACACTCTGGTAAGGAATGTATTTCTGTCATCCTACTATCATATATCATAAAAGAAATATGTAGCGATTACTAGAATAATCCACATAGACTATAAGCATTGCCACGGAAGATCTAATCTTATCATAGTCAACTCTTTGAACTTTTTGTAAACTGCTTTTCGATAAGTCGAGCTTCTTTAAGGATATTCCATCCAAGTCCATCTACTTTATAGATCCATTTACTTTCAAAAAGTATTCACCTATCTTGGATTTCATGGCGCATAGCCAATTTAACGGAGTCAGGGCCCATCATAACTTCTTTGTATGTAGTTGGTTTATCATTGTTCAAAAACAATCCTTTGTCCACAAATCATTTATTTGATTACAAAATAAACCACATCTACAAGGTTCAATAAGTACTTTGATCTCCATGACTATAACACTTTGTAGACATGGGAGCCATGATCTTCGTAGCTGCTTCCGGAACCATTTCCGATGTTGTGCTACTGATCATCATGCTCAGGTTCATAAACCTTATCAAGTTCTATTGTCCTCCCACTCAAATAGTTCGCTAGAAACAATTTCTTTGAAATAAGTAAGAAACATTGACAAACACTTTTGTCTTTGACTTCATAGTGGAAAGAATTCCCAATCAATTTCATGGGATAATCAACAAAGACATTTATCCGATTTTGGTGTAAACTCATTTACTTATGCTATGCATACCAAAATTTATGAAAGGACCATTTAGGGTTTATACCCATGCCATAACTCGTATGGTGTCATTTCAATGGATCATGATGATGCTCTATTCATGTAAAAGTCTCTAAAGCATAATCCACAAAAAATATAATGGCATCATTTTATATTATCTCATCATTAATCCAACAAGGTTTGGATACGTCTCTTGGATACTCCGTCATCATTATGATACTCCAAGAAACGTGAGGTTGTAGAACAATTTCATAACTCTCTTAGATGTTCGCTAAAACTCGTAATTCAAATGTTTCCACCATGATCCAATCACAGATATTTGACTTTTCTATTACGATGATTTCCACTTCATGCTGAAATTTATTTGAATCCATTCAAATGTTTCAAACTTCTTCCTTATCGAATATATCCACATATATATACTCAATTCATTGTTAGAAGTTTTCATGAAGTAGAAGAATCTCCCACACACAACCAGTGAACCATATACATCACTATGTATGTTTCCACTAAGTTAGTTGCCCGTTCAACTCTTGGCCTATGACGGTATTTAAGTCATTCTCTTTTAGAAGAGATTTGCAAGCGCCAAACGATTCCAAGTCGAATGACTCCAAAAATCCATTCAAATGGAGTTCCTTCATGCGTTCCTTTCTAACATGACCTAAATGGCGGTTCCACTAATGAGTGGAATTCACATCATTTGCCTTATGGCATTTTAGCGTCAGTGTTATGTATGTGTGCTTCACCATAAAGATTTATAATAACTTATCCATCGTACATGGAATGTTACAATTTGAACAACTCATTGTTTTCATTTAACGAGAACAAGAATAACAATTATAAAGTTCTTTATTATAAATCTGAATGGCTAGAGAGAATGCCAGAACATAATAACACTTTATTTTTGTTCCAGACGTGCATTCCTATCACATTCCTTTTCAGTCACTTAGGCCAATGTATTCTTGTATTGCGTTGTTTTGTATGACACCTCATACCAACCAATATGGTACTAATACCCAAGAATTCCATTTTGTGACCAAACAAGGAATACATTCATAACATGTATATCATCTATATACACCTGAGCTAGACTTTCTAGTCTTTTCTTTCTTTCTGCCAAAATATCTTTTGTAGTTTCTCTTTTAGTTTTCCTCATTCTTAGAAAACACTTCACTTTCAATGACTTCTAAGTCCATTGGTCAAATACCAATAACCTTGAGGTTCTTACTTTGAAGTTGATCATCATATGACAAGTGTTCCAGATTTCACTATTAGTAACTTTGTAATATGATGAACAATTTCACTCATAATTTTATCCATCATATCATGACGACTTTAGAGACCATGTCCATGCTAGGCTCGTAAAGTTTAACCTCGTATTCGCATGTGCAAATCTGGCTTGTACCCGTTGTATGCACACGTAGAATCTATCACACCCGATCATCACGTGATGCTTCGAAACGACGAGTCTTAGCAACGGTGCATACTAAGGACGATCACTTCATGGATATGCGAATATCGTTAGTGCCCAACTAGTTGGAGGATTGGGGCCTTGGCGTCTTCAACCTTCGTACATTCCCATAAAACTTATGAGTTTATGTAGTCTCACTAGATTATATTCTATCATCTTGCAATAAGGTCTTAGATATCACATATATCTCATACCTTGCTTATTTGAAAACAAAATTTCCAGCTCCTTACTTTTCAAACAAATTTGAACTTCAAGTTTCATGGAGGCAAGATGATTCTAGGTACTAATTGAAACCATTGTTCTTTGAATCATTAATGAGAAGTTTACTAAAAATTTGCAATAGGACTTAATCATTTCTTGATTCTTTAACAATACGGTACCAGCCAGTAGAGTTGTTTAACAGTATTTCTATCTCAATTACAAGACTAGCGCATGGTAGATAACGGATGCCAATTCTACAACTTTAATTCAAAATACTATTCAGACTATGTTCATGATAATTAGTTCATGTTTTAATCTAATTACTAATAAACTCCCACTTAATACAACATCCCTCATAGTTGTTAAGTGGCACACGATCCACATCCACTACACCAAAACCGATCATCACGTGAGATGATGTAGCTTCAATGGTGAACATCAACATGTTGATCATATCATCCATATGACTCGTGTTCAACCTTTCGGTTTCCGTTGTCCCGAGGCCATGTATGTACATGCTAGGCTCGTCAAGCAAACCCAAGTATTCCGCGTGTGCACATGGCTTACACCCGTTGTATGTGAACGTAGAGTCTATCACATCCGATCATCACGAGATGCTTCAAAACGACGAACGTAGGGTGCATACGAGGGAGAACACTTTATTATCTTGATATTAATGTGAGGGATCATCTTATAATGCTACCGTCGCGATCTAAGCAAGATAAGATGCATAAAGGATTAACATCACATGCAATTCATAATATGTGATATGATATGGCCTTTCTTCTTGTGCTTTTGATCTCCATCTCCAAAGCACATGATCATGATCTCCATCATCACCAGCATTGCACCAAGGTCCGTGGCGCCGCTTCATGGTTGTCCATCACTTATAGCTACTATGACAACTACTTGAAATAAAGCTATTACATGATGAATAGACACGCAGGTCTTTAACAAAAATTAAAGACAACCATTAGGCTCCTGCCGGTTGCCATAATACAACAATGAACATCTCATACATCAAATATAATCATCATCACATCATGACCATATCACATCACCAAACCCAAAAACAAGTTAGACGCCTCTAATTTGGTTTGCATATTTTACGTGGTTTAGGGTTTTCGAGTAAGATCCAATCTACCTACGAACATGAACCACAACGGTGATACTAGTGTTGACAATAGAAAGTGCAAATTGGAATCTTCACTATGGTGGGAGAGACAGACCCGCAAAGCCACTTATGCAATACAAGTTGCATGTCAAGCGTGGAGCAAGTCTCATGAGGCGGTCATGTAAAGTTAGCCCGGGCCGCTTCATCCCACCATCCCGCAAGATGCAAAGTACACAAACTAAAGCAACAAAAGCATCAACGCCACAAAACCATTGTGTTCTACTCGTTGTGATCTATGCATAGACATGGCTCTGATACCACTGTTGGGGTTCGTAGCATAGAAAACAAAAAATTCCTACCGCAAGACGAATAAATCCAAGATCTAATCTATGGAACACCCAAGATCTAATCTACAAGATCGAGCAACGAGATTGATATGAGACTAACCCTCGAAGATTTCCAAAGCCTACGAGATTAGATCTCGTTGTTGGTGTAGATGATCGTCCCCGGTGCTGCAATCCGGACTTCCGTACTCGGTCGCGCGGTGTCGATGAAGCCCTTCCTCTCCCGTTCCAGCGGGCAGCGGAGATGTGGTAGATCCCCTCGGAATCCCAGCAGCACGACGGCGTGGTGGTGGAGGTGGAGGAGAATTTCAGGGCTTCGCCAAGCCGGGAAGAAGGAGGAGGAGAGGGGCGGCTAGGGCTTGGGGAAATCATGTGCTGCGCCCAGCCCTCCCCTCCCTCTTATAGGCGTGGGGGGCTGCCTTGGCCCCCTCCAAGCCTTTGGGTCGGCCAAAACAAGGGGGCAACTTCCCCCCAAGTTAAGTCCCTAATTTAAGGGATTTGATCTTATCCACTTGATCCAGCCACATGGGCCTTGGGGGCTGGTGTGCCTGGCCCATGTGGGCCTATGTGACCCCCTCCGGTCCATGTTGGACGTTCGGGATAGGTGGGCCCCACTATGGTACCCTCCGGAACCTTCTAGAACCTGGTACAATAGAAAAATCTGAACTCCGGTAACCCCGAAAATGGCTTCCCATATATGAATCTTATTCTCCGGACCATTCCGGACCTCCTCGTGATGTCTTGGATCCCATCCGAGACTCACAAAAACTTCGGACTCCATCTCATATTTGAATCTACTTATGCGACATCGAACCTAAGCGCGTCACCCTACGGTTCGCGAACTATGCGAACATGGTGAGACTCCTCTCCGAGCAATAACCAATAGCGGGATCTGGAGATCCATAATGGCTCCCACATATTCAACGATGACTTAGTGATCGATTGAACCATTTACATACGATGCCGATTCCCTTTGTCACGCGATATTTTACTTGTCCGAGGTTCGATCATCGGTATCTTCATACCTTGTTCAACCTCGTTCCGACAAGTACTCTTTACTCGTCGTGGTATGTGATCTCTTATGAACCATTCATATGCTTGCAAGCTAATCGATGACATTCCACCGAGAGGCCCAGTATATCTATCCGTCATCGGGATGGACAAATCCCACTATTGATCCATATGCCTCAACTCACACTTTCCGAATACTTAATCCCATCTTTATAACCACCCATTTACGCAATGGTGTTTGATGTAATCAAAGTACCCTTCCGGTAAGTGATTTACATGACCTCATGGTCGAAGGACTTGGGCAACTATGTATCGAAAGCTTATAGCAAATTGAACTTAATGACTTGATCTTATGCTACGCTCATTTGGGTGTGTGTCCATTATATCATTCACCTAATGACATAACCTTGTTATTAATAACATCCAATGTTCATGATCACGAAACCATGATCATCCATTAATCAACAAGCTAGTTATACAAGAGGCTTACTAGGGACTCCTTGTTGTTTACATAACACACATGTATCAATGTTTCGGTTAATACAATTATAGCATGGTATGCAAACATTATCATAAACACAAAGATATATTATAATAACCATTTTATTATTGCCTCTTGGGCATATCTCCAACAAAATGTTCATATAGATCTTGTCTCTCTTTTATCTCAAGAAGCTACAAAAATCATAGGAGAAATCAAGAGTTGGGGAAAGCTCTTAGGGAGAGAAATGCCTTTGGGCTACACTTTCAGTATTAAGTACACGAACTTTAAGTATATCATTAATCATATTAATTTCCTCTACTTGTTTAGGTTCTTTTTTTTAATTTCCTTTGGATAATCAGATATATCCTCGGAAAAGCTTAAAAGCCTACTCATGAATGATATTTTATTGTGAGCATCAATTAAAGAACAATCTTTAGTCTTAACATACAATTCCAAAGAGTTCACTTTCTTAGAAAGTTTTGATATGGTATCATTCATTTTTTTTTATCCTGAGACGTGTGTGTAAGAACTGGCATGATGCACACTATTTTGGTACGGGGCATCACTAAACACTGCATTTAACTTGTTTGCCACATAGTCTAAGTGTACTGATAGTCATTCAACTTCTATCTCTTATGTAGTTTGCCCGGGATTTCCAATAGACTTACTAGAACAACACTAGGAAATGAACCTACAACACCAAGGATCAGGAGTCTAGGTAAAATTAACCAATGAACCTACTTAATTGGGCAACCGACAAAAAGAAGACGCCCTCTACCAAATACACGGGTTGACTACATAAAACCAGAACCACAAGTGGTCATCAAGCGTGACCTAGGATCGTTCACTTCACGGAGATAAAGAGAGAACAAAGAGATTGACTACATCGATCGAACAGGTGATAATGCAAAGAGATTAGACTGTACAATGTAGGCACGAAACAAGCTTTGGGATTATCATCATTCACTTCAGAATCACAAACATAACGAAAGATAGATGCACCGTCAACAAGACATGCTTAGTGATCATCAGCCATCATTCACCTAAGATTCAGGAATAGAATTCATGTGCACATTAGACAAAACATATTTGGTGGTCATGGAGCATCATTTAGGTTCACAAAGATAGTTCAGGTCTACGGTAGACAAAACAAGTTGGTGTTCATCAACAATCATTTACTTCAGTTAACTTTTTCTTAGAGCCATGATCTATCAAACATGTCTGAATAGTCTTGCGATTCTTTCAAAAGCTATCAATCACGTTAGACCAAGTTGTACAAATATATTTCCAACATCAAGTTCCATTCATTAAATACTCTTCTACGTCACAAAATGAAACATGTCCAGATTTTGTACACAAACAACAAAACACCAGTGATATATATTACAAACATTTTACATATTAGCTTTGACTTGTTTTATATTGAGAGGAATAATAGATGATTTGTGATAGTTAACCTTCAAGATCTTTGCATACTAGTCTAGTAACTCCTTACACACCAACTACTGATCATCCTCAGCAGCACAATAAGAGTGTCATCTGCATTGGTAGGCAGCACAATATTGTAATGTAGGGAACCCACCATCCTTAAAAGCAGGTAAATGTAGTCTGCCTTGGTATTGTTCATCAACCTCAAAAGTTAAAATCAATCATTCTCATTGATTTATACTAATCTTTTTTGCTTACCACATACATTGTTATTAAATATCAGATGTCATCCCAAATATACTTTCAACTGAAACATGGTATTTGGAGAGAGTTTTGTTAGTTTCATTTTTCTTGAAACGTTGCTAAGATGTCACATAGAATTATTTGCTCAATTAAAAAACTTTGTTAGATTAAAATCAATTAAAAACCATAGATGTTAGAAATTTTGGCATTACTTTTGTGCGACTTAGAAATGTGTATGTGTATCTTGCCAACAGAGAAATTTATAGTGTATATGTATGTGTTCACCTCCATTTTACTGTGCATAAATATTTGGGGGAGAGCTCAAGATATCATATACATGTTATAAAATGTGTTAACGGAGGTTAGAGTGCATAGCCATCTAAATTCGATGCGCATAAGTTGTGTGAGGATTGAGGTGTCCACAAATGATTTGTTGTCCGACGTTGTTCGTTTTATCCGTTTTTGGTCAAATATGTATCTAGTGTTCTTAGTGTTCAATTTTAGTATTGTTACTTTTGGCATTTTTGGAGTTCTCGATACTTATCGCGTAGAACGGTGTGTGATCAACGGCGGAGACAGGATTGAAATATCAAGGGGGCCAATCAAGGTAAATTTTGTTTAAGGGGGAGCGGCTGAGCTATTTTCTACAGATTAGACCCTATAATCATCATTAAACCAAGCAATTTTGCTTGCTGATGGGGGGGGGGGGGCCCCCCTAGCTCCGCCACTATGTGTGGTCTGCACAAAGCTAAGGAGCTTGATCCATTCCCAGCCGCCGATCGGCGGATCAGGCAGTTGAGTTCCGCACTCCTCCGGCCACTTGACGTGAATGTGACCTTTGACCTTTATTTTAGCTAACAATGACACTGTAGCTAAAATGTGAACTAATTGCTATTACTTAATTGTTTAGTTTGGCAAACTCTCAGCAGCTCTGGTGCTGTAGAAGCTCCTAATTTTCATCTGTCATACTTCTCTTTGATTGACACATACCCCTTTGGTTTGTGTAGAAGCTCTCTCGCCATGTTTGAATGTATAGAGGAAACCTCAAGCTACCCTTCTATCAAGACCTGCAAGTGCTGAAAATGGTAAGCAAAACTAAAAAACTAAAATGGATCATGGGTGCAGCTAAGATAGAACTTTATGGGATAACATCAAATAAATAGCACCTTATAATACATGCATTATTCTCTGTACATCCAAGATCATTTTAGGATTTCTCAAAAAAAAACGGATCATTTTAGGATTATTTTTTTGAACTTCTTCCGGATTTTAAAAAATAACAGGATCCATGTAGCTCAACCTATTAATTGTTGACCCAACGAAATTTCGGTTTGATGTTCGTCGAACGTCCGTCCGATGAAAAATCAAAATTTTGACAATAAAGACCACGTGCGTCAACGAATTGTCAAAAAAGACCACCTTCCAAAAAAATTGCCAGAAAAGACCACCTCTTTCGTGGCGGCAGAGCCAGCCAAGCGACACGTGGCACCTGCCGCCATCAGCTGTGATGGCAAGGCCTGCCGGCGTGGCGGCACGTTTAGCCAAGTCAGACGGTCGTTAGCGTTGATGGATAGGGCTGGGTCCTGCCGCCGTGCACGCAGGCGGCATGGTGCGTCTGCGTACCTTGCTCGCCTACGGCCAGGCAGGCACGCCCGTGGTTCCAGGCTGGGCTGGGCCGGCCTATTGGTTGGTTTCCTCTTGGTTTTCTTCTTCAGATTTTTTCCATTTTTCTATTTTAATTTCTTTGGTAGAATTTGTTTTAAATTTAAAATTCAGCGAAATACATTAGTACAGAAGAGAAAGAAAATTACTAACATTGTTGCCTAATTATACCTTCCGCACAACCATATTTCAAAATTATATTAGTAAATTGTTACTTACTTGTACTAATGTTTTAATTCTTTTTTTATAGCAACACTAACACGCGATTAAGATTTTACAAATAAAAAATCCATAATAAATTTATTTTGGCAATTTTTATTGATAAAAATCCATAATAGCTACCCGGCGCTGCCGGACATCCGCGCGCCCAAAGGCTGGCGCCTGAGCGCGGGGGGCGTCCCGATTCCACCGCCGCCAGTGGGAGGCGACGCCCTCGACGCGGAGATCGACAAGGTGCTTGCCACCATGAGCGACGAGCAGCGCGCCGAGCCACGCTTCTACCCCGACAAGTACTCGGCGTGGAACTCGCCATGGATAACGGCCCTCCCCCCTCAAGCCCGAAACAACATCGCCGACCGCCGCCGCTGGTGCAGCGCGCCGGGCCGCACCGTCGAGAACGTGATCGCGCACATCAAGGACAGAAACTTCCCCGTACTGGGGATGCTGCCGCCGGCGGCGGTGCCTTCCATGTCGCGCCGACACGGAAGCTCGTGGATGCCAAGGCGGATGGCGTTGTTGTCCTCGTCGGGGTCGGCGTCGAGGTCGGCATCCTGTTCCTGCGGGTCAGCGCATCCACTAGCAACGCCGAGGACTATCAAGAAGGAGTTGGCGCCGCCACCGCCAACCAGAGGGCGCAGCGGCGGCAAAAGCACACATTCACCGGGAGCCTTCCGGAACTCAACACTCGGCCGGATCACAAGTCCAGGCCTCGGTAGGTCCTCCTCTTCACGCAAAGAGGCCCTAGGACCGCCGCCTTTATTCAGGTCGGACCCCACGTCGGCGACCATCCTGGGCTGGCCACTCCAACCCTCCACCGCGACACCATCGCCAAGCTCCTCCATCTCGCCGCCGGAACGAGTAGGTTAGCGATAGTTGCTTGACGATGCCTTCAACAAGATAATGGCGCCGCGCCCGCCATGAGGAGTCGGCTCGGTTTTCACTTGCTACTATGCCTCTCCGTCTCGCTGCCGGCGCTGAAAGTGGGATCAAAAATCCAACACGCCAACGCCTTCGGTGGATGAAGTCGCCACCACCACCATGCCCGGGCCGAAGACCCGGACGTCCTCAGCCGCGAAGAAGACCCAGCGAAGCCTCCGTGCCATTGACGAGACGCAGCCGCGATGGATCGCGATCGAACCTCGGGCCCAGATCATACCACGCGGCCAACATCCGCCGCCGGCCGCCGGAGATCCGCGGCCACCGCCATCCGTTGCGTTCGTCGACGGAGGAGGAGGAGGTGTGGCCGCGCGCAGCGCCGCGCGGCTGCGCTCTGCCGACGGAGGACCGAGCCGCCACCGCCGCCTCACCACAGGGGCTTTGCCCCGCGGCGTCCTCGGCGACGGCGGCGGAGGAGGGGGCCTATAGGGGAGGGGAGGAGGGTGGTGTGGAGGAGGAACTCCCCGGGGACGGCGGGCGGTGCCGCCGCCTCGGGGGAGAGAGGGAGGGTTAGGTCACAGTCGTGATAGAGGGCCCGGGCCACGACGACCATGCCGGGATGCGATGCGGCTGCACTACAAGCGAAGCGGTGTAGGGTGTAGGGTGACCACCGGCATGCGGGCTCGAGTTGTGAAGATGAGAACACTCGCGACATTCACGTTAAAGAAAACAACTTAAATTTAGGCTAGAAATGCGTCTGCGTGGACAGACCGGTCACTCCGCGTCGAGCCGATGACGTAGTGTTTACGTATTTTCTATCCACGTGAACGGGACGGACATGTTTGGGATTTAAGATTTTTCTTCAAACTTATTTTGCTAAATTATTGTAAAACAAATTCTACAAAAAAAATTAAAATAGGAAAAAGAAAAAATGCTAAAGAAGAAAAATAAAAGAGCGGGCCAACCAATAGGTCAGAACTATGCGCGCGCGTGCCTGGCTCTGCGTGAGCAAGCTACGCAGCCTATCGTTTGCCTGCGCGGCGGCAGAACCGAAAGCTGTCCATATTCCATCTTCGTTGCTAACGGAGATAGCTAAACGTGCCGCCACGCCTAATGGCGGCAGGATTTGCCGTCACAGCTAATGGCGGCAGGTGCCACATGTCGCTTGGCTGGCCCTGCCGCCACGAAGAGGTGGTCTTTTTTGGTAATTTTTTTGAGAGGTGGTCTTTTTTGACAATTCGTTGGCGCAGGTGGTCTTTCTTGTCAAAATTTCTGAAAAATCAGGCGTGGCATGGGTTTTCTTTGCGACCAAGTTAGGCGTCACGTGCTTGTGCTTGCCAATCGTAGGTAGCTGGGCATGATCACGCGGGCGACCGGTACGCCGAACATGTAATGTACCACTGTACCATGCATGTGACGCAGGCAGGTTGATGCACTCGCATGATGGTCTCGCATGATCATCAGACTGATCATACGGGAGTTGCGTGACCACGAACGTGTTGCGTCTCCGGAGTGCGAACCCAGAACTAGAAGAGACAGACGAAGCCAGTTTTGGAGAATGGAGACGATACCGGCACGGGCGACGGGGAGCAGCTATACACCGACCTGGTCGGTCGGTGCAACGCACCGCACACCCCCGCAACTCGGGGCGCTTCAGTGGGCCGCGGCCCATCCCAACAGGTAAGCTTTTTTTCTTTTTCTTTCCTTTTTGCTGTTTTATCTTTTCTGTTTATATTTCCGTTTTTAAAATCTAACAATTTTTTTGGAAACACAAAACTATTTTTTGAGATAGAATATTCCGTAAAATTTGAACATTTTCAAAACTGAATTTTTTAGAATTTGAACAGTTTTAAATTTGAACAATTTTGAATTTTGAACATTTTTTAAAGTTGAACATTTTTTGAAATTGAACATTTTTAACTGAACAATTTCAAAGTTTGAACAATTTTAAAATTTAAACAGTTTCAAAGTTTGAACATTTTTCAAAAATTTAATTTTGAACAGTTTTCATATTTGAACGGTTTCAAATTTGAACGGTTTTCAGATTTGAACGATTTTCAAATTTGAACATTTTTTAATTTAAATATTTTCTCAATTTGAACAATTTTTAAAAATTAAAATTTTCGAATCTGAAAAAATATAACAAAAACAGAAAAAGAAAAAGAAAAGAAAAAGAAACCAGAAAAGAAAAAGAAAAAGCAAAAGCGAACTACACAGGCTAAACAGACCCAAATGGGCCGGCCCATACCCGACCAGGGGGTGTGCGGTGGCCGGTAGCCACCGACCTGGTCGGTGTATAGGTTTTACCCGGGCGACGTGCCACGCGCGCAGCCAGGTGCCGGGCGCCCGGGCCTCGACTTTGGGCGGTTTGGGCCGGCCGGCGCCACGACGTGGGACGGCGCGCGCGGTCAGGTTTTATTTCTTTAATTATTTTTCTTGCGAATATATGTATTCCTTGAACTGTCGACTTGAGACGAGGCCCGTTCAAACTCTGAACTGTGGGATATGCTAACTGTCTTTTCTATGGGAAGAATCTAATTTCGTCTATTACTGATTCCAGTAAAGTATTGCTGTTGCATGTACATAATGAGATTTTCTTAGACACCCAAGACGTAAATGAATATTTTCCTTTTGGAACTATTAGCAACCGTCACGTGAAGGTTGCTAGTTGTTGGCATTTGTTTGGATTGACGGAACACGCGGCGAAAGGGAGGGAGAGAGAGCCCCCCGTGGACGCAATTCTAGTGGTAGGGGAGTTTAAGGCCAAGCTTCTTATGTTTATTAAGGCTAGCCATAGTGCTAGTATCATAGCTAGTATCATGCATCCTAGCCCCACCAAAAATGCTGATGTGGCAGGTAATTATGGATGAGAGAGGAGATTAGAGTATCATAGGTAGATACTGTATCATAGCGCACATCACGAGAAAAGTTAGTATCAAATAAATCTTGTACACAAATTTGTATTGGGATTCTACAAATCAATTAATATAGCAAAACTATGATACTAGTCTATGATACTATGCATTATGGATCTAGTATCATACAAAAGTATCATATGCATGATACTACTGTATGATACTACCCACTATGGCCAGCCTAAAACCATGGCATTGAGACAATATATAGGCTATAGCCACGCTAGCCAAATAAAGAGTTTGAACTTTGAAGCCTATCTTAGGTGCACTAACGTGGATCGCAGTGCATCACAGTGCACACACGACACGAAACTTCGAAACTTTACCAAAAATGATGTTGCGGCAAAACGAAAGAAAAAACACATTTTTTTATGCCACGTGCTACATCCATTCCGGCTTCAGTTATCGTGGGTCATTCTTGGCCGAACTAAGCTTGTGAAGTGTAAGAGCATCTCCAGTCGCGTTTCCCAAACCGTCCTCCACTCCAAATCAATCACTGAATTGTTAGTTGAATTGTTAGCTCAGATTTATTTTCCTTGCAAATTATCCTTTTGTATGACCTAGCTTTTGCCAAGCTCGATTGTGGATCGACTAATCTCTGCAGAGAACACGAGAACCTGCATATTTGGGGAGAAATACCCACTGCTATTTTAAATTGATAGTTCGTACTCGGAAGTAAAAAATTGTTTATTATCATTGATTTATACTGAACATTTTTACTTACCATATACATTGTTTCTAAATAGCATGTATATAGAAAAAGACACAGGTTGTTGCTAAATACGTCGTTGTTAAATACCATATACACTGAACATTTTTACTTACTATATACTTTCAATTGAAAATGTGGTGTATAGAGAAAGTTTTGTTAGTTGTTAATTTTTTTCATTAAAACCATGTTAAGATACACACTTATAAAAACATCCATTCAATTAAAAATTGAAAATCTTAAATGTTATGAAAATTGGCATTATTTTGTGTGGCTTAGAAATGTGTATGTCTATCTTGCCAAAAGAGTAATTTATAGCGTATTTGTATGTGTTCGGGTGCAATTCACCATGCATAAATATCTCGGGAAGAGTGCTAGATATCATATATGTTGCCAAATACATTAGCCGAGGTTTATAGAGCATTATCCAAGTAAATCGGATGTGAATAAATAGAATGTTGGTCCTAGCGTTGTTCGTTTTCTTTGTTCATGGTAAAGTATGTATCTAGTGTTCTTGGCGTTCAATGTTCCTATTGTTACTTTTGGCTACTTTTTTAGAAATAAGCTAAATATATTAAGCTATCGTCTCATTAAAAAAATTCGGTCCCCTTAGGTATTTTGGTAAGGAAAAAAGTGCCTCTGAAACTTGCCCCAATCAAAATACGGTTACATCGTTTATGAAGGAGTCTAGTAGAAATCTAGGGGTTCATCGACCTAATTACAAGACACTTGACTCCTAAAACGCTCTTTAGCTAATTCGATCATGGGCCACTTTATTTGCTTGGCTCAAACAATGAACGAACGAAACAGTACCAATCGAAACGACTTGATCAATGCAATATGCAAATATGGCCGATGATTCGCTCCATCATGCTTCTTCTCCAGAACATGCTTCAATTATATCCGTTGAGACATATTCAGCTACAAGATTATTGCACCCCATCATGTGAGCCAAGAAAAGGCATTCCTTCATCGCCAACGCCTCCGCCATCGATGCCGAAGCAACATGTGGAATGCATTTAGTACAGGCTGCAATAAAACTACCTTTGTAAACACGTAATATCGAACCAGCAGCTCCAACCTTTGGCATCTTCATAAATGAAGCATCTATATTGAGTTTTACTTGCCTCGGTCCGGGTCTTTCCCACTTTATTGTCGCACCATCAAGTTATTTCTTTGAAGGCCTAGCAGCATTGGCTGCAATAGAGAGAATAGAAAATTTACACTTATGTAGTGGTGGTACGTCTTTGTTATGAATTCGCATGCGTCGTATCCACCAGAGGTACCAACAACATATCGATACCACCTCTTTCAGATTGACAGTCTGAAAACCCGCTAGTGAATTGTCTAGAAGGCGTAAGATATGTCCCAGTACCGCTGACCCCAACCTATCTATCTGGATATTTATGTTGTTGCTAGTACAGTCGAGGCGGAAGAGTTTTGGTTTACTCTATGGATATTTATCGCATAACACGGTAGTGATCTCTACAAAGCCGTGAGCTTGATCAATTTCCAGCCAGGGCCGCCAATGGCCCGATCAGCCAGCTGAATTTCGTGCTCCTCCAGCCGCTCGCAGGTCGGACGTCCATGGCCGCCGGCAGCTGACCACGCCAAATGGCATCCATCCGTCGCATGCGCCACAAGGTGTAGGCACACACTCGCTCTCCCACCCGCCACCCGGTCGTTTGTCCAGGTCCAGCACGGACCGATCGGCGGGCGCCACTCCCCCCGAGACCACCAAACAAACTCCCCCACCCTAATGATCCGGCCACTCCTCCCCCACCACCACTGCTCCGTCCCCGCATGGCTCTCGGGCCCGCCGCCTTCGCCTCCCCCACCCCAAGGTAACCGCCACCCCAACATCCTTATCTCCAACGACATGACTAGGTCTCACTAGATCTCCCTTCCTCCTCCTAAGACAGGCGCACAGAACCACTACCGTCTCCGCGTGCACGCCACACGCCACCACCACATCTCCTGCTCCAGCACCGGCACCCCCGCCCCCGAGATGGATCCCGCCGTGCGGAAGGACTTGTACCCGCACATCGTCGTCTCCACGTGCCTCGGTTATTCCAGTACCCAAGGTCTTTACTTATGCACTTCACTTTGTGATTACCTTTTTGCTTGACGTTGTATATCTTGCTTGTCTCGCTTAACATAAGTTGTTGACGCATATGGGTGAACCCTAGTTATATATGTTTTGTTCTTGATAAATGAAACACTAGTTTTATTCCGCATTTGTTGAGCTCATCTCATAAAAGTTCTAAACCACATAGTTACCCCCCTGGTGGCGTCCATGTACATACAGTAACCGCAACCCCCACGACCCCAACATCCTTATCTCATACGAACCGACGAGGTTTCACTAGATATGGGACACGCGAGTTCAACGAATTAGTGGTAATTGTATTAAGATATAGTAGAATAACTAGTGATGTACATTGAAAATGACAAAGAGGTATAATGCACAAGTGTAGATGGTATATTGAACGTGGGAGTACGTAGACCCTTTAGTATATAAAGAGAATAATATATATAAAGGAGTACAAAACGTGAACACCCAAAACCCGCTCCACTATCTTAAAATTTTCTTACAACAATCAAAAGTTAAAGTAGACAAAGGGAATGATTCCAAACTTCACAAAGAGGATCCGGAGTCAAGATAAACTAACTAACCATCGCAGTGATCTATTTTCAACATTTCTTCCATTTATAAATATTTGTCTACATCACAAAACAAAACTAGTTCACGTCTAACGCACAAATGCGAATATGTGCATGGACAAGATGGAAAGGCTTTCATATTATTACTCAAAAGTTGAAATCAATCGTTCTCATTGATTTATACAAAACATTTTTACCTACCACCTACATTGTTGCTAAATAGCATGTGTTATCGTAGATATACTTTCAACAGAAACTATGTATTTCAGCATTTTTTTTGTTAGTTAGCTCCTGCAATGTTGTTAAGGCGCAACACTTGTAATAATCGTTGTTGAAATTAAAATCTTGTTTAGATAAAAATCAAATAAAACGTTAGATTGTAGATAATCTGGCATTACTTTGGTGCGAAGGAGACTTTTTAGAAGAGAAATTTATGGTGTATTTGTATGTGCTCACCTCCACTTTACCGTGCATAAATATATCGGAAACAGAGAGCTAGATATCGTACATGGTGGTGGATATGTTAACCGAGGTTTATAGAGCATATAGCCATCTAAATTCATCGTGAATATATAGAAAGCTATTGTGCGAGGAGTGAGGTGTCTAGAGAAGATTCTTTTTTTTTTTTTTGAGAGATACTACGCGTGTTTCATTTCAACAGTGGAGTACAACACACGTGGTCTGTCTCTGGAAAGAGCCAGAGAGACAGCACACCCAGGAACAAAACACAAAAGACCCAGTAAAATAAAAAATTACAAGAAGGTCCTTCTGGGTCCTTGAGTCCATCCACACCGACACTTGCATCCGACCTCCGCCGCCGCCGACGGTGAGGGGGAAGAAGGTAAGCCCGCATCCTAGGCTCTGAGAGGAAACCATCGGAGTCTTGCTCCTTTGAGGACCTCGAAAGTAGCCTGCCGCGAACGACATCGCCATCTCCTTTGGGGATCGTCGGCCGGGGAGATTCCCCGTACCCCTCAGAGCTTGACCTCGCCGTCTCCAGCCGATCTCGACGGGGAAGAACAACGAAGCCACCGCCTTCAAACCGCGTTCCCTGCTCCAGGATAGTTGCCTTCTGGACAAGGCCGGCGGCCGCCGCCGACCAACTCCTGTACAACTCTCCCCTGATTCCCGGGCGGATTCGGAGCCAACCCCACCAAGGAAGCAGCAAACCGGGGAGAACAAAAACCCACTGCAGCGCCACCGTTGCTGCCGCGACGCCGCCACCTGGGAAACAGGCTCGTACTCCAGATCGAGGATCCAGACCACGAAGACACAGGTATCTAGACCTTCCACCGGCGGGGAAGAGAGCTGCCCCAGCAGGAAAAGATCTAAAACCAAATTATTCATTGCCGCCGCATCAACGCCAGCGGCCGGAAACCTAGCTAAGCAAGCCCCTAAGCCTACAGCTGTACAGATCCGCCCGCGGCGGCCGGCGACCCCTCTCACCCCAGCGACAGCAAGGCCATCAGGGGAGAGGAGCCGCCGTCGGCGGCGACGGAATACGGGTCGCAGCAAGCGAAAAGGAAGCCTCTCTCTCGCTCTGGAAAGAAAGGGAGAGGAGAGCTAGCTGAGTTTTTGCTATAGCCTTTTACCCGGGTTTTGGTTGGAATTGGAGTGGTGCTGGTGTCTAGAGAAGATTCGAGTGAATGAAAGTTGCCATTTTACTCGTTCATGGTCAAATACCTTTTACTACTTCCGTTCGTAAAAGGATATACTTAATTTGTTTGAATTTGGATGTAAAAAGTCAGACAAATTCAAGATATTATTTAGGGACAGAGGTTCCCAGTAGCTAAAAAAATAGAGTATATGTAATGCTTTTAGGTTTCAATGTTCCTATTGTTGCATTTGACCTTTCTATGTTGGTCTGTATATGAGTTCCACGCTCCTCCGGCCGATGGCCCGATCAGCATGATGAGTTCCGTGCTCCTCCGGCCGCTCGCAGGTCGACGTCGACGGCCGCCAGCAGCAGACCACGCCAAATGGCATCCATCCGTCGCAAGTGCCAAAAGCCCAAAAGGTGCAGGCACACACTCGCAGTCTCGCACTCCCACCCCGCCACCCGGCTGTTGGTCCGGGCAGCACGACGGATCGATCGGCGGGCGCCACTCCAGACTCCGCTCTCCCCCCGAAACCACCAACCAACTCCCCGCACCCCAATGATCCGCCCACTCCTCCTTCTCCCCCACCACTGGCACTGCCCCTTCTCCGTCCCCGCACGACTCTCGCGCCCGCCGCCTCCTCCCCCACCCCAAGGTAACCGCCTCCCCAGCATCCTTATCTCCCACGGCACGACCAGGTCTCACTAGATCTCTCCGGCAGGTGCACGGGATCGCTGCCGTCTCCGCGCGCACGCCGCACGCCACCACCACCGCATCTCCTGCACCGCCACCCCCACCCCCACCCCCGCCCCCGAGATGGATCCCGCCGTGCGCAAGGACCTGTACCCGCACGTCGAGCCGTACCAGACCGGCCGCCTCAGGGTCTCCCACGTCCACACCATCTACTACGAGCAGTCCGGCAACCCAGGCGGACACGTGAGTTCAGGATTTCTCGCCGGTGCCAATGCCCTTATTACCGATGCGCCTCGTCGCGTGAGATATATAATCGGGCCTGAATTCCCTCTGTTTTCTTGCAGCCCGTCGTGTTCCTGCACGGCGGTCCTGGGGCCGGCACCTCGCCCGGCAACCGCAGGTTCTTCGACCCGGAGTTCTACAGGATCGTGCTCTTAGATCAGGTTAGTTCTGAGACCCAGCGTCATCGTTTAACGGTATTCCCAGTAGGAGGCCGCGCTGCTTAATTTGCATCTGTCTTTGTGCACTGCAGAGAGGCGCTGGAAAGAGCACTCCCCACGCTTGTTTGGAGGAGAACACCACATGGGACCTCGTGGCTGACATCGAGAAGCTCAGGGAGCATCTAGACATCCCAGAGTGGCAGGCAACTCCATTAGCCCCCTTGTCAAAATAACATTGCATGCCTTTCAGCAATTAAACTAACTGTATACGATTCTGGGGGTAGTGTAGGTGTTTGGCGGTTCATGGGGGAGCACCTTGGCCCTTGCGTACAGCCAGACTCACCCTGACAAGGTTAGCAGCAATTCACCTGCGTGTTGCAAATTCCTGTGAACCCGAAAATTGTACCAAAAGACCTAGTATATTGTTCCGTCTGCTAATATTGTTGTGGATATTCCGTAGGTGACAGGCATTGTTATAAGAGGCATTTTCTTGCTTAGGAAAAAGGAGCTCGATTGGTTTTACGAGGGCGGTGCAGCAGCTATTTTCCCAGACGGTATGTTGCGCTACGCTGAAAAGAAAACTTGGTGAAATATTATGGGGCTACTAAAAAATATGTGTGTATTTCTGTCCATTATGTCCCTTTTGAGCAATTCCTTTCGAAGAGTTGGAAGTTGTCCAAAATAATGCAGAGAATTGCCGGGCAAACCGTCGTTTTTAGCTATATAAAATCACCCCAAATTTCTTTATGAAATTTTAGCACTACCTCTTACATTGTGCACTTCTTGCACGAATACTTTGCTTACTTTGTTTTTAATAATCTGCAGCATGGGAACCATTTAGAGATCTTATTCCTGAGGACGAAAGGAACTGTTTCATAGCTGCATACAACAAAAGACTAACTTCCTCTGATCCTGATGTCCAGGTATCCCTCATTGTTACTAGCTAGATTTACAGGTTCCTTTTTGTACCATATTCTTCCTCTTCATTTCTTATGCTTAAAATATACATTAGTGTGCCTACATTTATTTTCTCGATGAGCAGACATGAATTCCTATTGTTTGACCATCTAGAATTCCTATTGTTTGACCATCTAGATTGAAGCTGCCAAGAGATGGACAATGTGGGAAATGTTGACTGCACATCTCATTCAAAATCATGATACCATCAAACGAGGGGAAGATGACAAGTTTTCATTGGCAAGTACTTTCAAGAGCATCAAGCCCTTTCTTTTTCACAGCACTTCTCTTTCTTAATTCAAATCCTTCCTCTGATGCTTTTACACCAATAACGGCTTCGTGTTTCTCTAGATGTTCTGCAATGCCTTTTGTTTAATACTCCCTCCGATCCATAATAAGATGTCTGCAAATCCTTGCTCTCATGCTTGTACACCAATAACAGCTTTGTTCTAAATCCCCCGACACTTATTATGGATCAGAGGGAGAAATATTTTGCCTTTGAGGTTATATGCTACAACTTGTTTGCCTAAATGTACTGGCGGACGCTGTAATACTTCATGGTCTTAACACTTTGTGTTATACATTTGTAATGTGTGGTCAACTTTCTTCAGGCATTTGCAAGGATCGAAAACCACTACTTTGTTAACAAGGGCTTTTTACCTTCGGATTCACACTTACTGGACAATGTTGAGAAGATTCGACACATTAAAGCTTTTATCGTACAGGTACATCTGCACCCAGCCTCTCTTGTTTGGACGTTATGCATGTTCATGTGTGGTATGACTGTTACTGCATGTTGCATGAAGCTAACAGCAAGCATGATTAAATTTTACGTATTTAGCTAGGCATTGTGTTCTGCTCCTCGTCTCTTATTCTTGCCCAATTGTTTTAAGTTCATATTTGGCATGTAGCGGTAGATTACGAACATCACATGGTCGGCTAGGGGTGTGCATTTTTATCATTGTAGATTTGTACATGATTAGTGATTATGTTGCAGGGGAGATACGATGCTTGTTGTCCTATGATGTCTGCATGGGATCTCCATAAAGCTTGGCCTGAAGCTGAATTTAAGGTAATATTGTTAATCGTTCCACACTTTCCTGAATCATTCTTCCAACTAGATATGCTCATGTTTGATATTAGGCATTGTATTGTTACCATGTACTCCCTCTGTTCACTAATATATAATAATATATAAGACTGTTTGGATATTTCAAAATAGACTAGATACAAACTAAAGTGAGTGAATCTACAAAATGGCTAACACGTCTTATAAAATGGAACAGAGGGAGTACTGAACTTGTGTTACCTGAAGCTATGACAACTACAGGCATCTGTTAGGTATGATAAACTGCTAGACAAAATATATTGACAGAAGAACATTACATCTGCAGGTGGTTCCAGATGCAGGACACTCAGCCAATGAAGTTGGCATCGCAGCTGAACTGGTATCAGCTAACGAAAAGCTTAAAAGCATGTTGAGGAAATGAGCAGCCTAACCATAGCGCAGAAAGCTGTTATGAAGAACTTCCACTCATTTTCGTTGGGGGTTACTTTGCAGAATAAGAATTTTGGCAGGTAGCTAGCCTGGTTGTACTTGTCAAACGATTCTATCTATTCAATCAAAAGTTGGGTGCCACAGTTTTGTCGATTGGGCTATTTGAGGTGTGTTGTGCGTTTTTCATGTCCCCAGTAGACTGGTGCATACCATAAACTTAACAGTCATGTACCTATCTGTTTCAAGACCTTGTTACATAACATTACACCAATCTGAAAAGTAGATACCATAGCCTGATGCTCGAGAAATACTAGAGAACCAAACATGTAACATACTAGTAGTAGCTAAATAGAACAGAAGCACCAGATGGAAATCCATGCTATGTCAGCAAATTTCACTTGCTACTACACCATGCTTCATCTCCAGCGTCAGTACGTCCAGGGTTGCTATTTTGGCTAAGCAACGCGCGTACCACCACACATCAAGTGCCTGCAATTCCAGGAGATATTTAAACTGACAGGATCAAGAATCCTTATTAAGCGCTTATCAAGATCAGGACCGAAAGATGGTTAAGAATCAGTTGTTGGCATCTTCAGCTTTACTCTCTGAAATCATGTCTGAACAGCAGGAGTTCGTAGAATTGTTTGCACAGACAACAAACGAGGAAGTAGAGTGATAAGGAGTAGGTTCTTAATTGATGGAGCATCCAGAGCTTCGCCTAGTCTTCTTCCTGGCTGCCATCACCTCCCTTTTCCTTGGGGGCTGAAGGACCACCTTGATGGTGGTGTCAAAGACAGCCTTGACGTTCTGGCACGGCCAAACAGCACCACAGCATGTCACTTTTTTTTGGATTCATTGAGAATACACCTTAAATTGACCCAGCAACAAACCCTTATAAGTTCTACACGGCTTCGATCTTACGCACCTGCTGCTTCTTGGAGCTTCATTCGATGTAAGCTGCGTCCTGGAGAATAGCAGAAGCATAAAGAAACAACAAATATTGTTGCCCAATTGTTATAAGTTCATATTTGGCATGTCGCCATGGGTAGGGTGAGAATATGACATGGTCAGTTGGCGATATGCAGTGTTAACATTGTATTTGTACATCGTTAGTGATGTCTGCTTGGTGAACCCTTATAAGGTATGATGCTTGTATTCCTATGATGTCTGCTTGGTGATATTGTTAATCGTTTCCACATCATCCTAAATCATTCTGCCAATTAGAGATGCCCCTGTTTGATAGTATTAGGTACCTGAAGCCTGAAGCTATGGCAACTGCATTTTGGTAGTTTAGGCCATCTTATTTGACTTCAGACTGGCAATAATACATTTGCTCAACATGCTCTTTACCTGGCACTAATATTGATTCAACGTGCTATTTATTACGTATATCTTGTTTTACATAAACTACTAGTAGACAAACACCACAAGACATTATAACTGCAGGTGGTTCCAGATGCAGGACACTCAGCCAATGAAGCTGGCATCACAGCTGAAACGGTTTCAGCTAACAAAAAGCTTAAAAGCATGTTGAGAAAATGAGCAGTGGCAGAAAGCTCATATGGAGAACTTCCACTCATTTTCATTTGGGGGTTACTTTGCAGAATAAATTCAGCAGTTAGCACAACAGCCAGATTGTACTTGTCAAACAATTCCCTAATCTATCAATGTTGGGTGCCCAATTTGCTCGCTTGGTCTATTTTAGACGTGTTTTGTTTTGAGTACTGTTTCACTACCTTGTTACGTGTAAGTCTGATCCCAGAGCCTGATGCCCCAGAAATAGAAACCAAAACACGCAACATACTAGTAGCTAAACTAAACATAACACAAGCACCCAGAAAGAAATCCATGCTATGTCAGCAAATTCACTTGCAACAACTAGCCATGCTTCATCTCCAGAGTCAGTCCAGGGTGCTTGTATCTAGCTGTTTCACAACCTTGTTTACATAACATTACACCAATCCCATAAGTCGATCCCAGAGCTCAACGCTCCAAGAATAGAAACCAAAAACATACAACATACTAGTAGTAGCTAAATAGAATAGAAGCACAGGACGGAAATCCATGCTATGTCAGCAAATTCACTTGCTACTGCACCATGCTTCATCTCCAGCGTCAGTCAGTCCAAGGTGCTAAGCAACGCACGTACCACCACACATCAAGTGCCTGCGATACAATTTAGCTGCTAATCAAGAACATGATATGGAGTAGTTAGAAAAATCAGTTGTTGGCATCTTTAGCTGCGCTCTCTAAAATATTTTCTAAACATCAGCATTGCTCGGTAAATTTGGAGGCAACATGAGCATGTTGCAGGCAAGATTTCATGGAGCAAATGTAAGGAGTAGTTTGCACATACTGTTACAGCAAGCAACTGACTAAGTAGAGTGATAAGAAGTTGGGTGCTTACTTGATGGAGCATCCAGAGCTTCGCCTAGTCTTCTTCCTGGCCGCCATCACCTTCCTCCTCCTTGGAGGCTGAAGGACCACCTTGATGGCGGTGTCAAAGACAGCCTTGACGTTCTGGCACGGCCAAACAGCATAACACCATGTCACTATCGTTTGATTCATTGAGAATACAGCGTGTCTACCTTAAATTGACCCAACAGCGAACCCTTCCTAAGCTGTACACAGCTTCAATAGTGCGTACGTACCTGCTGCGTCTTGGAGCTGCATTCGATGTAAGCCGCGGCGCCGATCTGCTTCCTGAGTTCTTCACCCTGAGCAAAGGGGAAGCTGACATATTAGCCATCTGTCTATGCCACGGATTGCTCAAAAGGAGTTGACGGAGGGTGAGGGCAAACCTGTGCAGTCGTGATTGCTGAGGCGCCAGGATGGTCGGCCAGGTAGGCTCTGTGGTCACGCAGATCTGAGCAAATCGTAACCAAATTCCAGGTTAGCTATTTATGAGGATGCCGAGCAATCCGTGGCACTGCGAAATGCTCCGTTGAAACAACATGGTGTGTGTTCAGTACACAGAGGTTCCTCACCTAGCTTGGTCCCAACAAGAACAATGGGGACATTGGGCGCGAACCGGCGGAGCTCAGGCATCCACTGCTTGGCCAGAAACAGAATTAATGTTCATCAATCAGTTCAGGACATTCGTCCACGGTAGAACACGCATTTCCTGAACTAAATTTGGTCAACAACTTTTGTTGCAAACATATAGGAGCACATACCTTCTTGAGAACATTCTCGTAGCTGGCGCTGCTGATGAGGGAGAAGGCCAGCACGAAGATGTCGGCGCCTCTGTAGCTGAGCGGCCTCAGCCGGCTGTAGTCCTCTTGCCCTGAACGAAACAAGGAAGAGCAGAACACAGGTCTTCAGGTTCCGAACTATTTCAAAAAAAAAAAAAGGAACTAGTAGCAGTGGCAGCGGTAAAAGTGCAGGAAAGGCAGATGCGTAGAGCATTTACCGGCGGTGTCCCATAGGCCTAGGTTGACGATGTTGCCGTCGACGGAGACGTTGGCGCTGAAGTTGTCGAACACGGTGGGGATGTAGTCCTGCCAGTGAAACAGATCGGAGATTGAATGAATGAGCGGCTCCAGAAAGGGGAACACATCACATCACACTGGCAACTGAGCTGAGCTGAGCTGAAGCGTGATTGTGATTGGGATTGACTGGCTAGGTAGGAAGATGGGGAGGGGTAAGCATGAGCAGGACGTACACTGGGGAACCTGTTGCTGGTGTAGCAGATGAGCATGCACGTCTTGCCGACGGCGCCGTCGCCCACCGTGACGCACTTGATGAACTTGGTCACGCTCATCCTCCTCCTCCTCCGCCGCCGCCGCACCGGCTGACTTCGCTTCCACCGCACAGCAACAACTCCTGCTAGCTCGAGCTCTCTCTGCTACTGCTCGCAGTGGGGAGAAAGAATGGGGAAGTGAGCAGAGACAAGGATCCGTGTCTTCTGTGGGAAGCCAAAGCAAAGCAGAGCAAGGGGAGCCGTGCTGGTGCCGGTCTGGTTCCTTAAAGAAAGAAAGCACCGCCCGGTCGCTCTGCGCTCTGGGCTGGCTGGCTGTGTTTTACTGCTGGCCGAGGCGAGGCCTCCTCGGGGACTGTGGCGTAAATGCGGGGCCGTCGCGTGGGATGGGGCGCGCGACTCAACCACGAGGACGTTTGAACGGCGTGCTCTGTGTGTAGCTGCATGCCCTGGCCTGGCCTGGCCTCTGGTGCCCTGGTGGCCAGTGCCACTGTCAAGTCGTTCGCAAAGCCATTGTGGGCAGACGACGCAGCGCAGAGGTTGGATGGACGGTCATAAATGCACGACACAGGTCTCTCGCAGTCGCACTCGCAGGTGAAGCAGCACGACCAGGAGCCGCAGCGAACATCGGCTCGGCTCGGGGAGAGGCAGCCAACCCAATCCAAATCTTTTCCTACACGGTGAGACGGGGGCTTGCCTCCATTCTAAATTCATAATATATGCTCCTGCTACGCATAAAAAATATGTTAAAATATTAAAAAATCTAAATAAACATTTGGTGTATACATGTCAGACATTATATATTTGCACGCCAAGATTTACGGAAAACTGATATTTTTTGTGCCCTTTGAAAAAAAGATGA
Source organism: Lolium multiflorum (assembly GCA_030979885.1). NCBI lineage: Eukaryota > Viridiplantae > Streptophyta > Magnoliopsida > Poales > Poaceae > Lolium > Lolium multiflorum. The sequence goes on from CM061747.1 coordinate 247,739,806, forward strand.
AGAAATGTATCTGCAAAGCTATTTAAACACTAAGTTTTGACTTTTTTGCACATAACACACAAAATATCGGTTTTTCGCGAAACTACAATCTAAGCACATATGATACCGAGATATACACTTCAGTTTTTTTTATTGAGAATCTTTTGACATTTCCGACTACATTTAAAAGACATTTCAAAAACCGGGAGCATATTCTATCGGGTGAGAAAACACCTCAATAAAAGTTCTTTTCTGTTATATTATTGCTTATGTGCTCAGTCTACTGTTGTTCATGTGCACGTGGAGTCGTGTGCTCGACGAATCTCCTAAGATCCGGCTGATTTTTGCTCTCCTGATCTATGATTGTTATTATAACGATAGTTGCTGCTCTTGTACTCTGATCTTTTGGGCCTTAGCATGACGACTTCCTGTCTATTTACTACAACAAGATCTACTGCGACAAGTGTTGCATGACTTCAGTGATGGGGGGCCAAGGACAGCGGTGCCTTCGGTTAGCGCGCCAGTGTATTTCATCGTCGCTAGGTGGTGGTTCAAGTATCTCTATGTAGTTTTTATTACTTTTTGATCTATTTCTACTACCATTGATAATTATTAATAGATCAGAGGATTTTTCACTAAAAGAAACATTTAAATCTTCTATTCCCTCGATCCATAATAAGTGCCGGTTTTAGTTCATATAAATGTCGATTTTAGTTCATTTTTACTCAACCCCACACTTATTGTTTATCTGAGGGAGTATCTATCGATATTTTATTTACTTTTTTTCTTTTGGTTTTACTAATTCTCATCTAGGTGAGATTTATATTAGTGCTTCCTCAAGTCAACCACCGTTCAGATCTTTGTGCCACGATTCGTGCAAACAGGATCCACCCAACCTTATATGTTCCAAGATATAACAAGGTTTAGATCTTGTATTCCCTCAATCTATAATAAGTGTCAAGATTAGAACTGCATCCCACAACCTAAACCAGAAAAGATAGAGAAAGCTTGAGAGATGGTCGGCCAACCCAGCTTGCTTGCCGGGGGAAGGAACTTAGAGTTGAGGGTGCAGGATGCGGAATTGTCAGCTCAGAGCAAGTACAATAAGTCCTAGTCAGCTGGCTATAAGAATTAAAATAATATATTGTTGCCTAGTTGGAGGAGAGAGAGGAGGTGAGAGAAGAGGAGTGGGCTCTTATGCAAGAGTCAGCTCTAGCACGTGCTCCTATGCACTATGTGAGAGTGAATGGTGGGTCATGCATTAATAAAGTAGTACAATTTTATAGCTTATTATTGTACATGTTGGCTCTAAGATAACTATAGATGACATGACACTTGGCTTATAGCCAACAGTTGGCTCTACTATTGAACTTGCTCTCATGATGCAAACGGCCGGTCCGGTTTGACCCTAGTGTTGGACCTCCGAACCTGATAGAAAATTACAGGGCCAAGGTTCGGACCGATCCTCGAGGTTTGCCCCTAGCATCACGTTGACCTACTGTGGCGGTTGAACTGCAATGCTGGTGGTGGAGATTGCCCAACGCTCTTAGGCTGCCCATAGTGCAAACTATTATATAATGGTATCATTCATATAATACAAGTCTATGATACTACCCCTATAGTGGTTAGTATCATCTAATATTATCATAATCTCATGATATTGAATTATTTATAGAATCTTGAGAGATGGTCGGCCAACTCTCAAGCTTTCTTAGAGTTGAGGGTGCAGGATGCGGGATTGTCAGCGTTGGGAAAGAAGGGTCAAGCTTAGAGGAAAGGTTGGGTGGCGGTGGACTAGCATGGGAGGAGCTTGGGAAGGGCGAGGTATCACAACGACGCGCCGACCGCGAGAAAGGTGGTTAGCGGTTCATCTAGCGGTGGCCGCGGGGAGGCGCAACTCGCGGGAAGTTGGAGAGGAGAATTGCTCACAAGATGTGTAGAAGAAGGCCATGGGGAAGAGTACAGAGACTGTCACTCACTGAGAACTAACCTAGATATCAGAAATTCAATTCGGCTCGTGTGTATATATGCTCTCTCTACCAAAAATTATATTTGGAAGTGTCAAAAAAATTTACAAAACATTCTACATGTATATCTCCATAATATATGGGAGTTCGCCAAGTTTCATGAAAAAAAAAATTGTGGTCTATGCAAAAAAGGATAAAATTTATCTTGTGAATAGCCTTATTCTGAGCACTAAATTTTGTATGTTTTTACACAGGCCATATGACAAGTTGTTTTTTATCTGAAACGATTGTGAGCGTGTAGCACGCGAAAATGTACGTGCAAATTTTTTTACTTCAGTTTTTGTTTTGAAATTTTAAAATATGTGTAAGATGAATTTAAAAATAAAGGAAGCATATGCTCCCATGTTCTAAAACACCACTCCCTCTAGATATCTATTGGATAGGCATTAGTCAGACCCTTTTCTTTGTTTCCTACATTTTCTACGTCGTGACTCCAAGGTTGACTTTGTTTTTTTTTTCTTTATGATTATGAATGGAGAATACCGCTGAATGCATTCTAGTGTCATGCAACTTTACATGTTGTGTCGAGAGGCGATCATGAAACCAACCTAGGGTTCCGTCTCCTCAACAACAAGCCGCTCCGCCTCCAACAAGTTTACGTAATATGTATATAATAATTGGCTATAGAAGTATACTCTAAAGTGTTTACATGGCGCACCATTCACTCTGCCAAAGTGTTTATGAGCCCATGTTAGAGCCAATTTTTGCATTAAAGCCGACTTATCTTCTCTCTTCTCTCCTCGGCCGGCAAACTAAACGCAAATATTATACTCCATTCATTCCTAGCAGTATAAGCTATATAGTTTTTTAGACAAAAAAAAAATAGAATACATAGTGTATTGCGATGCACCACTTGTCTAGACAATTTTTTTTAGGGATTTGATTATATATTTTTATCTTATGAGAAGTCCTCTATTGTACATGGGTAATCCCGTCCAAATCTAGGGTAATTTTTTTTGTCAATATGTGTTTCTTTAATTTATCTGTCAAAAACTACATGGCAATTTTTTTTCTCAATACGTATTAAAGTTTTATAGCCTACTGACTAGATTTGATTATACTTGGTCTTAGGATTACTGTACATTGCATAATGTTGCTGCTAGGATTGAACCTTTAAACGACAAGGTTCAAACCGCCCAACGTTCCTCAGAGAAAGCGAGAAAGGAATTTTTCGAAAAGAATGTGGCCTACTAGCAGTAGTACGTGGAACGGTGGAAGCTGCCTTTGTGGTGGCTTGGTGTGCACCACCATATTCAAATCGAACAGGAAGGCGAACGATGTCGCCGGTCCCACAAGAGAGAACCTTACCCACCATGCGGATCCTGCCTCCCTATACTTTTTCCCCTTCCCGTTGTCGTCGACACAAACACGAGCGATTTGATTTGATCAAGAGCACAAAGAAATGCCGGACGGATTAGACCGATCTGTGGAGCCCAAACTTGGCCTTGATTGTGGTTAAACCAAAGCTTTGCTCCTCGAAAAAACGAGCCTCTACGACGCCTCGGTCTCTTGAGAAGCTTTTTGACCGCTCGCTCCGAGCACGGATTCCTTGGCGGTGCGTGGTCGTCTTCGTCTCCCCGGGCTGTCTGCGCGTGTCCTCTCGTCTCGTACGCCCCTGCAGGCCTGCACAGTGACGGGAGAAATAAATGGCGAGATTACAAATGCAAAACCTACCCGACCCTGTGCGGTTCGTACTTCGTACCCGAGTCACCCGTACCCCGTGCGCCTCTCTATCGTGATGGCCGTGGTGCGAGTCCGTATACTACTATGCGTCTGCTCGTTGTGCGGCCGTTGGTAGAGAATTGAATGAGCGTAACGGTCCTCACCACTTTCGTCTTTTCTCTTTTTTTTCGATTCGAAAAGCACCACTTTCATCTTTCGCTCGATCTTTGTTTCTTTTTCCACATGTCTGCATTTTATTATGGTTTAGAGCATCTCCAGTCGCGTCTCCCAAATGACGTTTGGGAGACCGTGGACAAGAAATGGGAAAAAACTATCCAGTCGCGTCCTCCAAAGCTAATTAACGCCTCATTTTGTGTCCGTATGCATGCATGCAGCCCCTAATCCCCACATGCATGCAAAACAAAAACACATGCATGTAATCCCCCTAGTCTCTTCTCCACTTTTTCTACCTACTTTTCCCTCTCTATTAAAATGCATCGGACGTTGTTTGAGATTTTGGGAAAAGCCTCTTTTTTGTACAGATTTTGTCTCTTTTTGTACGTGCCAAAAATCGTTATCCGGACGCTTTTTGAGGGACGTGACTGGAGATGCTTTTAATTGACCATTATTGGGCATTAGCTCGACATCAATAGATGGATGAGCACCTAATCTCATCTACTTTTATTTGTTAATTGTGAACTACGCTCTATGTATTTTAATGCTTGATGCAAGTAGATTTTCGTATTTATTTGGTTGTAATATTTAGTACCCATTCTCTTGCTCTTCTATGAATGTAGTGTCATCGTCCAACTCTATTAGTGCATACTAAACTGCATCTGGAGAGTACAAGCTCGAAGCAATCACCCTTCTTGCCAATCAGCCCAAGTCGACCAGCCCGCATCGGCGCGTTGCCCGCCCATCTTGCCGCCAGATCCTCCCTCCGCGCCTCCAAGTCCGCTGTCGGCCGCGCGCCTTGCCCGGCCGGCGCCCCACCTGGTTCTCCGTCCACCGGCTGCTCCATGGCGCCCTCGGCCGCCGGTCCTTGCCCGCCGCCGCTGACACAGCCGCGCCGCCGCTGCTAGGGTTCCGCCCCGAAGCGTGAGGGTGCGGGCTCGGTGGTTGTTCGATGCGTGAAGGCTATGCTCGATCGAGTCAAACATGGCAACGTGGAAACAGGGAAACATGGGTATTTTGGTCCAGATGAGCAAAAAGTGACGGAACAAGTTAACAGAATCGACGGTAATGTCATATAAGGCATTTTTTTTACAACGGGTCACATGAGGAAACAAAAAGTTGATAGTGTCATATAAGGGCATCAAATTTAAGACTAGTGTCATATAATAAATTCTCTCCTTTTATAGACTGAGCTACATGTAGCTTGTTTTTTTCTTAAATAAAACTTTTGGTTTTGTAGTTCCAGAGAATTTTAAGAAAAATATATAGATATAGAGAATGTTGGAACAAATTTTCAGATTGAAATACATTATATTTTTCTCAGTAAAAATAATAAAATATCACAAAATGAAAAAATATAGACTATAGTATGGTATTGTTTAGTACTATACTATTCACCAATGATGAAACCAAGATTTGTTATTTTTTCTGAGTTTAAAATACGACATATCTCGTTATGAAAATTTACGCATTTGTAGATTACAATATATTCTATACCACAGAATTTTTTAGAATTTTCAAAATTAACTATACTAAAAATGTCATAGATTCAAAAAAAAAAAAACAGCCTACCTGTGGCTCGGTCTATGTACCACATTCGCCTCCAGTTTTCGCGGCACCTTTGCTTCCCGTTAAAGCCAGTCTCCCTCCCCGCACCCAATGACACGCGGACCCCACCGACGAGTCAAACCAAGCTAATGCCTCTCTCGTCCTGCTCCACGCCTCGCCGCGCGCGCCCAGATGCTCCCCCCTTCGCACGGCCACCGCCGCCCTCCTCTTCCTCGCCGGCGCGGAGCTCCGTGCCGCCGCAGCGTACGCGGCTCCTCCAGCCGCTCAACTTCGCCCCGCCTCGCGGGATGCCTCCTCGTGGCCCTCATCGCCTTCGTCGTCCTCGCCGGCGCCGTGCTCCGCCGCGCCTCCTCCTCCAGCGCTCGATCCCACCACCCTATAGACGAACACGATCGCCCGACCGCCGGTCCGAGAATCACGATCTTCTCGGCCCCGCTCGTGGCGCCGGACGGCTCGCCCGCGCGGCAGGAGCTGGCGGTGCGATCGTGGCTGGCGCTCCGGGGAAACGTCAGCGTCGTGCTCCTCGGCTCCCACCCGTCGGCGATCGCCCTTTCCGCACGGCTCGGACGCCGGGTCACCGTCGAGGTCGCCGTCGATTTCTCGTACGCACTCGCAAACACCGATACCTCATTTACAGTTCCAGTCCGCTATCTTGATTGCTTGCTGCTCGAATTGATCGGCATTTCCATCTTGTGTGGTCTCTCAGGTTCACGGGGACGCCATTCTTCCACTCCATGGTAGCAAGGGCGCAATCTTCTGACTCTGACATTTGCGTCCTTGTCGACGCCGACGTCGTTCTGCTGCCTGAAACTGTCACCTTGCTGACAAATCTCAGCAGAATTGACCGTGATTGGCTTCTCGTTTCAATGTCACGCAACACTTCCAGTTTGAACGAGGTACCCGTACCTTTTCTTCCATCTACGGCAATCTTGTGTACATACATATAATTCCCAAATTGTTCCATTTGCTGACGATACGTTCTTTTCATAAATTCCGTAAGTTGCAGGAGGTTCAAGCCGACAACTGGGCAGCAGATAGCGGCGACAGGGGGCTCATCATGGCGTGGAACAATCCGAGGAATCCGTTACTTGGAGGCGTTCTGCCTTCTTTTCTTTATGGAAGAGGAGAACACAGCTGGTGGCTGATTCACGAGGTTCTATCATCTGAAATGAGACTCGTGCTTGATGCAAGCAGTCTAGTTCTTGGATTACATCCAGAAGATTTCAGCGCAAAGCGCGGTTCTAGTGACAGTGGTAGATTACTTGACGGATCATGGGAGTATGGTGTCAACCGCCATCTCGCTGCGGTTTACGGGTCGTACTGTTATCGCTCGCTACGAAGACATCATTCTCCCATGCTGTATGAAGTGGTAAAACATTCTGAAGATTACATGTTGAGCAAAGTTGAAGAGCCAACCTTTCCAAATTTTGTCATAGGTAAAGAACACATTGTCCATGCAGAGGGTGACAGCCTACGGAAGAAAGAAAACATTTGCTTGCCTGGCCATCTACTGAACTATTCTTCAGAAAATCCAGACGCAGCTGGTGTTCCATATTCATTAGGAATGCTCCTACAGTTTGTAGCTGATCAGAATAGGTCCGTTGTTCTTGGTGTGGCTGGGGCAAGTTACAGGGACATGCTTATGAGTTGGGTGTGCCGTTTGCGCCATCTTGGAGTCACAAATTTTGTAGTATGTGCTCTAGACCAAGAGACATATGAATTCTCCATTTTGCAAGTAATCACACACTTGAATTCATATTATTAATATTTTTCTTTCATCTGTCTGTAACTTTTAATTTGCAAACTGCCAATCCATGCTCAAGTTTTAATCCCTAATTCTAGGGTTTGCCAGTTTTCAGAGATCCATTGCCGCCAAAGAATGTCAGCTTCGATGATTGCCACTTTGGAACCCAGTGTTTTAAGCGAGTGACGAAAGTGAAATCACGGATTGTTCTGGAGATTTTAAGGATCGGATACAATGTGCTGTTGAGTGATGTCGATATCTATTGGTTTCATAATCCATTGCAGTTTCTGCATTCTCTTGGACCTGCAACATTTGCAGCACAAACAGATGAATACAATGAGACGGGTGAGCTTGATTATGATTACAATTTTGTTGCTAATGTTTCTCAAGGGGTGGTGGACTGGTGGGTAGATCTTCTTACTTAGCTCCTGTGTTATATTTTAATCCTCGTTGATCTTTGTTGACAGGACCAATAAACCTGCCGCGCCGACTAAACTCAGGTTTCTACTACGCCCGGTCAGACCACGCCACCATCAGCACAATGGAGATGGTAGTGAAACACGCGACCAAATCGAACTCGTCGGAGCAGCCAAGCTTCTATGACATCCTATGTGGAAAGGAGGGTGTGAACCGCCTCGGCGACGACAGATGCCTGGAACCCAGCACAAACCTCACAGTTGTGTTCCTGGACCGAGACCTGTTCCCGAACGGAGCTTACAGGGGACTCTGGGAGAGGCACGACATACCCTCGGTTTGCAGGGAGCTGGGTTGCTTTGTCATCCACAATAACTGGGTAAATGGAAGGAGGAAGAAGCTCCAGCGCCAGATGGCGTCTGGGCTGTGGGACTATGATCCTAGCTCAAGGATGTGCTTGCAAAGTTGGGGTGGCGCAGGTAGCTTCAGAGTGATGGGGCAGTTTCATGTGTCTGATGACAAGGACAATTAGTTTCTTGCCATGCTAATTTGGAAGATGATGTTGAAGGATTTCCTGCTTGTTTTTTTTTAAAGATGGATGATTTGGTGTTGATATATAATGTATGCACACTGAACAGACAAAAGAACATTGTTCAGAGTTCAGACTTGACTCAAGAAAGCATCTGTAATTGGAAACGAAGTTTACTCTGAACCAATTTTGCTTAACTCAACTTTCTGGTACTCTTTAGCGGAGCAGGCTATTTATGTTTTCAGGTGTTAAAAATGAAAGGAAAGGGAAGGAAGACAACTAATTTATCTTGGCAGTTCAAACGCTCTGTTAGCTCTACTGCTTCATCTTTGTCTGCTAAGTTTCAGAAACATGCATTCACCTCACAAATATAACAACACTAAAATGCGACACTTTGCAGGCTTGCAGCTCACTCATTAGTAACAAAACAAACAAACTGGCCCAGAAGAGCAAGTGAAAATCTGTGCAGCTTGCTGCCAGCAAAATAAAAGCATGCACATTAGAGCTGTCTACATGAAGGATAACATTCTAGACCATAAAACATGGCACTAAAGGTAGCATTGTTTCAAACCCAAGTGATATCGGGCTCCAAAGAAAGACTGAGTTGTTTCACTTCATCTTCGCTTCTGTAAATAGAACATGCTTGTTTACACGCGGATCGTACTTCCTGAACTCAAGCTTCTCTGTTATCCGCCGAGGATTCTTGCGCTTCACATAGAAAAACCCAGTACCAGCTGCTGAAACGAGTCTGATAAAAATCGATGCACGCTTTGCCTTCCCCATCTAGCGATTACAAACTCGCAGCAAAAGAAACTGAAAATTGTACAAACATAAACAAAACATCAGGGGAGTAAAATCCAGGGTTCTAACTTCTTAGATATTAAGAGCAGACACGAGGAGCATAAAGAAATAGCAAAGCAAGAGAAATCTTAGTGATCTGTGACAGATCTGAAGACTACAAAACTTATTACATAAGAAATGATCCAAAAATAGGTTCATATTGGTGATATTGGTTCGCACAAATCACTTGTTAGCTACCTTGTTTTATAACTTGTTGCAAATCACATTGCTTACGAAGCAAATGGTGTCATGATGTCCATCCGACCATGATAATTCAAATTCTATCGAGCAGATTACATCGTAACCTATTACCAAACAGAAGTATGATTTCAGTGGTCAATTAATGGTCATACGACTCATATCTACCAAATTAACAATTACAGGTACAAAGAATGTTAACCTAAAACGCATTTAGTAAACTCCGATTATCCAGCAATAGCATTTCTGGGATCCAGCAAAAGAATACCATCAGGCATTTAGGCAAGAAGGCTAGGGGAATCAAAAACAGTGGGCAGCTAGTACTAGTTTTAAGCACGAATAATAAAAAGATCTGGACCAAGCTGAATCCCAATATTGGATCATGAAGTTAGTCAATTACTTAAAGACATATTTTGCACAGAAGGAACACAGATGAACAAACAGTTGCTACTTGTTTCAGGGACGAAAACTGGTTGAATCTAACTGTAAGTGTCAATAAAAGCAATCCATGTTACCCTGATAGTTCCATTAGCTATACTGTATTCTGAAGGCATTGAACGCATCAACGAAACCTCAATTCAAGCTAGCCATCTACTCTGGGACCATTACCCACCTCATCAACAAATCAAACCCTCAGAATTTCACAAAGAAAGCTAAATGGAATCGCCCCCTTCCCCGCAAAGATATCTCGTTGTCAGTGACCTAAGTAGCCGAAGAGGGCGCAGCAGATGGTGCTGCGGTTGCAGGTGACGACGGCGAGGTAGGGCGGCGTGTGAGGGTTAAAAACGAGGAGAGGCGGCGGAAGAGGGGTGGGTTGGGTGAGCCCTAAGCCTCTAACGGGATCTCTAGCTACAATGAAAAGACAATCAATAATCCAAAGCAAAATCAACAGATCGAGTCGGGATGCAGCCTACCCAGAAAACTCACCGTGGTAAGCCGCCGCCGCCGTCGAGATCACGAGCGCGGGGGACGGGGATGGGAACGGGGGAGAAGAGCGTACCTGTGCGGCTGGGAAGTGGGGCCCGGGATGAGACTAGGGTAATGAGATTGTCACAAGATTCGTGCAACGGCTGATGGGTGCGCACACATATTAGCTGCAGTACAGAAATGATCTTATTTCTGCGAAAATGAAGCATGTTAAGCAAAAGCTGTATCTTAATGCTCAGCGTCAAAATTCGGTCCTAAACAAAACTCAGATTTTTCACTGTTCAAAAAATCGTCCGATTCAACCAATTAATCGCTACTCAGTGGTCACAAATTGGCCGATAAACTCATTTATCGCCCGATTAATCGACCAATTTAGCTATTAATTGCTAATCGCCAGCCTACCTAGTTGAGACCGATAAGCGATTTCCTCAAGATTTTTCATCAAAAACAGTTGAATTCTCGAACGAACCGAGGCAATGTTCTGTTCCAAGTTCCAACAGGGGGCAGGGGCCTAGAACTTTGGCGCACCCCGGAATTTCAGAACACCGCAAGAATGGCACAAACAGTATAACACAGTGATAATGTACATCATTTTCACAGTTGCATACAACCTGCGCGGATCACTCTCTGCAAACTCAAACTCTACAAATACAAGGCACGAGAAACGCTGTGGCGAAGCTGGAAGAAGAAAACTGTTGCATAGAAGGAGAAGGAAACTTCACAAGAAACCGTCCTTTTATACGAGGAACTCACAAGAAATCTGGGAGTAAATCATATCTGGTAAAACTCTACAGCCTCCCGGACCTATTTCACCGATTTTCTTCCTTGCAAGCAACAATTTGCTGCATACGTCCAACTATGTACAAACAGAATGGAGTAGCCGGCAATCATCGCTCTGACGACAATGCTGCCATCGTTAACAGCATCTGTTCAGTTCAACTGAGCTACTTCACCATCACTTCGATCTTCTGATGTTAGATTAAAACATCTCTTGCCGTCTCAAGACTTTCTCTTCGTCAGAGGCCCTCCCATCCTCAACGTGATCCAGTAATTCTCCGGTTAATCTTGTCGTCAAGGAAGGAGACAATGGTGCATAAATACCTAGTTAATAACAAAACAACAGAATATTATAGCACTGATGCTTTTTGCATTTTCGCGAAAATATTATAGCACTGATTCAGGAGAACCTGAATATCTGATAACAGGTAAGAGTCAGGGTTGCATACTTTTTGACTGTGGGATTCTTTCATAATCCTTTGTCACATGCAACAAAATGGTACCAGACAATACCACGATCAAGCCGCATATTTCGGAAGTGATGCTTCCAAGGCTTTGACCAGACCAGTCCTGCACCCATCAGTAAAATAAAATAATAATCGGTTAACCTCCTGTGGCTTTTTAACAAGAGCTCATGTTAGTGGTGCTTCACAAAGTATGGCTGTTTGCTTAAGAATATCCTAAATTGCTGTAGGATATAGCTACCAGTAAGCTGAAAATTACGCTAAGTTGTAGTAACAGTAGCTTAGGATACTTGAGTTGAGGCGTGGATAAGATACAGAGGCAAAATAACAAGTTTCTCGGAGGGGTTACAACAACATATGACAATAATTACAGAATAAGCAATTCACACTGTTTGTGAGATGATTATCGTTACAGAATAAAAGATATGGATATGTATGTGATAAGAGCAAAAGAATTTTTTTTACCTTAAACATTATGATGCTTGCGAGAATTGTCAATGTAGTAAACATTACGTAATAAATTGGTGATACAATTGCCGTGTTAAATGTATCAAGTGCCTGCAAAAAAGGAACAATTACTCAGTTGGAGGCTTCCAATACACTTGAAATCATTTTGTAAACTAATGAATATTAGTGCATTTTTTTGGGTATTTGTTCAGCAATATAGAACTTTAGACTCAGGGATGAAATGGGAGATTTGTCTAAAGCAGATACTCTTAAAATGTACAAGAGGAATGATAAGACAGAAGGAAAAGTATAAATTGATGCTAGTATGGAATGCTTAAGAACAACACAAGAAATAGGTTCCTATATCGCATTAACAATATATCCCTACAAAATTAGCATAATCCTATGATTCTTCTGTTCATATATCTATGGTTGCTGACAAAAGTGATAAAGTATGACGTACAAAACAATGACTGAAATAGAATATGACACTCCCTAGTCCTTATCCTAATAATCAAATACATTGGGATAACCAATGCTGAAGAGCAACAACAGCTTGAAGTTATCATGTGAAGAAGCTAAATATGAACATGGCATACATGAAAATCCTACTAGTATATTTGTCTTGCAATGTACTTACATAATATCATAATATGGTCAGCTCCTCTATATATATTACAATATAAATTAGTGGGTAAAATTGTCTTTTAGAGTCCATCTTGATGTCCAAAACAAGTTATGGAGAACCAGAGGAGGTACTAATTAATCTATCTTCGGAAAGCTATTACTTGATGGCATATTTAGACTATAGATGAACACAGACTTGTCGCATCAGTATCCTAAGAAAAAAAAATTATAGTTTTGGATTGCTTAATATATATGATGAACTCATACAAACCTTGTTCAGGTAATTCATCTGTGTTAGCACACAAGTAGACACAACAAGCACAAAGAACCATGTCTCTGGATATACTAACTGATTTGTGCCTTCAAATGTCAGTTTTAAGGATGTGCCAAGAGCTTTGACACTCATAACCTGACCAAGAAGAAAATGTTAGAACCTTCCCTGCTAAGGCTATAACTTAATCAGCAACTGGTGTTGGAAGCGACATTACCGAAAGGGAACCCATTAAAGAGCAAATGGCGGTGTAGATCAATACGTTTGACTGCCCCCAGAGAGGAGAGAAATGGAACATTAGCACAGACACCATCACTATAACCAAAGCAACATATAGCAAGAAAGCTGCAAAGGAACATGAAAAAAACCATCGGTTATCAGATCACACTTCCTAGAATCAAGAGTGAACTAAAATGACACCCAAGATAATTCCATAAGTCTCACATGGTTGGGTCGCCAATTTCCATATCTCCTTGACCGACGCGATCTCTTGCTCCTGCGGCGCATGGATGACGATCACCATCGACCCGGTGATGCACATCACGCAGCCGAGAACCCCGAGCGCCTGCAGTCTCTCCTTCAGGATGAAATGGGCCAGCACTGCACTGGACAGCGAAGACAGCAGAAACACACATCTTCAACATCACATCCCAAAATACAGTCTTACAGCAAACTAGAGTCGCAGGTTGGCGTATGTGCACACCTAACAATTATGCTCAGTGCTCCAAGAGGAGTAACCAGCACGGCGGGGGCGAAGGCGTACGCTACGAAATTCGCAATCTCTCCCACAATCACTGAAAAGAGAGAATTTTTTGTTGGTGCGGATTCATTGAAAACAGAGAATTGAGCTCCCCTTTTTTTTAATGGAAATTGAGCTCCGTTTGGTCTGGTGGGAATTGCAGAGAGGAAGCTTACTGGTGATCATGCCAACCCACCATAGGGGCTCCAGGAGGTAGGAGTGCCCACCAACCCCTGCACACGAAGCGAAACAAGGAAGAAAGAGATGTCATTCTTTTGAGGATTATAAACTCTGAAGAAAAGAAATGGCGTGACGACAGGAAGCGCGGGAGGAGGCGACAGACGCACCTGCGCCGATGCCGGAGGCGGCGGCGGCGCGGCGGAGGCCCTTCTTCTTGATGATGAAGCTGCCCCCGATGAAGCCGCTGGAGATGAGCGCCAGCACTATCCCCCTCACGTTGTCCGCCGACAGCGCCTGCTCCCCTCCTCCTCCCTCCATCAGATTCCGGCACGGCTTGCCGGATCGGAGGACTCCAACGCGGTCCTTCCCGTGCGCCGCCGTCCACCTCGCCTTGGTTGGTCCGTACGTACACACTGCTGTCGACGGAGACGCCGGTCCCGCGTAGGATTTTTGTTTCTTCCGGGGGATGAGAGGGGAGAGCTGATTGGCTAGTTTACAGCGGGGTGGAGGGAGGCGACGCCACGGAGGACGACACTTGTCTTCTTCTACAAAACGAAACAAAACACCTGAAAAACCATGTTGATTATCTGGTTTCGCAAGCACAGCTCACAGGTGAGACAGAGACAGCTCGTGATGATTTGGCATTTTCTTTAAGACCCTAGCTCTTCAATGTAGTCCGGATTTAGATATAGTCTGAGATGAATGTGACAATTTCAGCACTCGAATCCATTATAGTGAATCCATACCTAGTTTCAAGAAATCTCAAAGATAAAAAAATACATTCTTAAGAGCCCAATAGCATTGCTATATTTGCTCAGAATTGCTAAAATATCAATTTGGTCTCAAAACATTTCTCCAATAGCCTTTCTATCTGTGGTCCCCCCACGCAAAATTATAGGAAGCTTGCTATAGTTGCCTCTCCACTTTGTATATATGCGAAGGCAAGAGGCACTTGATATATTTCCAAAACTGCTGCGGGAGAGGTCCAACCGCACGAGCTCAATTCCGGCCGCAGTTGTGCCGCGTCGCGCCGCCTGAGCCTGTGCCTTGGCAGCGCTGCCTGTAGTGCTCACGGTCGTGGGGATGAAGATAAGGAAAAGCGGGGAAAAGAATGACCAACTGACATGTGGGGGTTATATTTGTTCCGGTCTCTAGTTTTAGGATTGCTATTATACAAATGCTGCAAAAGCAAAAGTTCGTGTGTATTGCTATACCTTCTCCCTCCTCTTCTTATTTCAGAATTTTGGATCGCTATTATAACAATGCTATTGGAGATGCTCTAACAGGCACCCAAGCACAGTATATGATGTTATATGTCAAATACTAGTACCTCTAGTCCAAATTAGGTGTCGCATGTTCAATGAATCTAGACAGATTTAGGCAACATTTAGTCTAAAAAAAACCACCATAATTAATTTGGATTAGAGGAAGTAGCAATGTAGCATATGTATATATGGATTAGTCTCACATTATTTAGGACTATTCAATGGTTTTAAATCGAATAAACCCGGTTTTCTAGTAGAGTGAGTTGTGTTCGGTCAATAACAACTCACTCACATAGTTATTATATTGACTATGGAGTACAACTTTGTTACATTTTCGGCTATTGAAGCATTTGCGGATGGTAGTATTTGCGTTATTGCATCATATGGATGTAATTTGTTCATGTGATCACCCGTTATATGTATTCATCATGTGGTGTTACCATTGTTTATTTTGTGAGTGTTTTGCTGAAGTCATTATATCAATTACTTTTGGTAGTATGGTCTGCTGATTTAATCATGGGTGTAATTATTCGGCTAATTTTATTTCCTCCTGAGTATGCTTTGTTTCCATTCCAAACCCGCAATATGCTACATCCATATTCGAATCCGTAAACAAGTTATCACCAGCTTCTCTCCAAATCCGACAAAAAATATACTTAGAGGATATGGTAACGAAAAAATCCAACCCGGTCTAGTTAATCTTAAGCAAAACCTCTACACCCTTGCTCATGCGCCTCTCCTCAAACCCAACATGTCATGTTCCATCATTAGGAACCTCCTTGTTGTGAACCCCCTCCCCAACTAGGAGAATGCGCAATTGTGCATTGTCATTGTTAGAAATCCCTGCGCGACATTGTGTCATTGATCATCCTTCCTTCTCCATGTCCAATTGTACAGTGGTAGAGTTTCGCGTTGGGAGGAGGCGGAGGGAATAGGGAGGCAAAGGATGGAGAATAGGAGGCATGAAGGCAAGAAGGGGTTGAAAGCTAGAACAACCAAGACATGCTTAAAGGATGGTCAACGAGAGGTATCGAGGCCATGGCGCTGGGTGACATGCATGAGGCTGCATGGAAGTGCTGGCGCTGGGTGAAAGGCTACTGCCTGCCAGGAAGGCAACAATTTGCTGGTGCCACGATTTTAAATTTTGAAAATTGCAACATGGATACATTACAGATATATAATGTCGGTTTTGCTAGTTCTCTTTCAACAAACGGTAGGCCAACAACAAAAGTGAAAGGCAAGAAACAAAAACGTTTAGACAAGTCTCATCAGACAAGGACTAGAATTCAACCATAACAGTTCATACAATTGTGATAGCAAAAGAATAGCAAAGCATGTCGCTTCATTCGTCAACCAAGATATATGGTTCAGACAACTGCCTGTAAATAACGGACTGGACTAGCATTCTACAATCATGTAGGCAAGTCATCAGACAAGGATCAGAATTAAACCATAACATGGCATACAATTGTGATAGCAAAGGAATACCAAAACATGTCGCTTCATTTGTCAACCAAGATATATAGTCCAAACAACTGCCTGTAAATAACAGAATGGACTAGCATTCTACAACCATATTCACTAGGCAAGCAGCAGACTACCAAGGATGTCAATCAGCTGAACAATGGCGAAAATGGGTCACAACAACAGCATAAGCTGGCCACTGGGCATGGAGCACTCAAATGATCCGGATGGCTCCATCAAAGTGTGATTCTTCTACTCGGTCAGCTGCTCCTCCTGTACATCACTGCCGTAGCATGTCTCGTAGTTGAAGCACCTGCTGCCGTTGTTCCGGAGGCAGCATATTGATCTGTTCCGGCGACATGCTCAAGACTTGTTGTACTAGCATCTTTTCCATGTCAGCTGTCAACTGTTCAAACAGAAGTGTTATGTGAACGGTTCATTTTGGGGGGAAAAGAGTAAAACATAGGACACATGAATAAGTGTTCTAAGATGCAATTACAGACACTTACAGGTGCTTCTGGGCGACCCGTCTGGGTGGTACCAATCCCCTGGGCCATCTGTCCAGGTAGACCTGGGAATTGTCCAGGGAAATGGGAGGCAGCTGACGATGCTTCTTGGTTGCCACGCCCCCATGGAGCTGATCTATCGACTTGCATACTTTGAGAATTGTAGTGTGAGTTAACATGTGAATTGGCCTGTCCCTGCTGAAAAAAAAACTACAGGAGTTAGATGCAGTGGATTTAATTGTTGTGTTTACAATCAACACATATTGGACAGAAGATGGCACTCTTACAATCTGCATACGACAATAAGCTATCCAAGAAGTGGCGTGTGGTATGAGAATCTAGCATACAACAATAAGCTATCCAAGAAGTGGTGTGTGGTTTGCTTAGATCATGTTCTAGGTTTAGAATGTTGAAAGTCAGCAATAGGTTGGTAATCCATAGGTTTCTTCTGATTTGTTGCAAGATACTAGCTCATGTCACTGATGCCAATATAATGAAACATTTTCTCAAAAACTTAACAAAACTCAAGAAAAAAATTACTGATGAATGAAGATGACTTGGTAAGATTTTTCTCTTCAATCTTCAAAAGAAAATATGGAATGACCAGGTTTTAGAGGAAAATTCTGTAAGACATAATGTTGAAGATATGCTTAATATGGCATTGCTCCAATATTATACATGAGCCACCAATTTTAGTAAGGTCTTAACAATAATGACTAGGAGATCCAGGTCCTTGCTAAGAAAATAAGACGTCATAAACATGCTATATTTGACACTTCCATTCTCTGACTTGTCCAAGAAATAACCTGACCATAAGTATCAAATATTGAAAAAGGAGAGCAGTACAACATATTTCTCAAGCATTTCATATGACAGCCATTCTTAAAGTACTGCTATTGCATATTGCCATATCATTATAGAAAACTGCAAAATGTGTACTCAAAATTATGATATAACAGTACAGAATTTGCAGCGCTAACCTATGAAAAAATAGTAACTGCATGTGCACTGACTTTTTCAGAAAATGATAAATGCTAATAAGAAATTCAGAATAAGGAAAAGCTGCAGAACCTAGCCAGAGCTAAACATGTAGATGACAGTGATAACTGTTATGTTAGGCCACGACATGTAAACAGTATTGGTTAATTGCATTTAAGATAATAAAAGAAATTGACATGTTACTTCATTCAACGGAAGCAAAATGCTGATCATATGTCATTTGATACAGATATTAAACAGCAATCAACACTACTACATTAAGATAGCAATAGGTTAGTTAACAATTATTCACTGGTGCATGGTTCTTCGAAGCCTAAAACTCCTGAGATGCTAGCATATAAAGAGCACTTCGTCGATGCAGTTCCTACATCCTACATCTAACTTTGAAAGAAAATGCTGCACAAACGAAGAAACATTTGGGATTATGCTTGAACTTTCTTTATGCAAGGCAAGGGATACAGGCCAACTGTACTACAGCTGAAGCAATTAATCATATCTTCCAGATGACAAGAAAAACACACCTGGTATAGCTGTGGTGGTGGCTGGTTAGGCAACGGTGGTGGCTGGTTTGTTAATTGTTGTTGACCTGTATAATAAGAATTTTGTGGATTCCCACCTGGCTGGGAAAAAAACAAGATACCAATGTTAATTTGTAGAGCATACTTTTTAGTTATCATGACCGTGCAGATTAAGTGTAGAACCTTACATGATACATTGGTTGTTGCAGCATGTGCTGACCAAATGAATTAGGTACTTGCTGATGCATCTGATGTGTATAGGCCTGCATGGAAGGTGGCCTAGGCAACTGGGGCAACGGTGGCTGTAGTTGCTGGTTAAACATTCCAGGATTTTGCAGAGGTTGTTGCGGCTGACTATGAACGATCGGCATATGGGAAGGCACATTTGAATATTGTGGAGGAGCATGAGGAGGCATGGTAACATTTGGATGCTGAGATGACTGGGGTGCTGATGCAGAAATCATATGATTCATAGGGTACCCTTTTGCTTGTGCTGGGTTTGCTGGCATAGCAGGAAGGTCCAAAGATGATGTCAGATTTGAAGTCCCAGGTGGAAAAGGGCCAGAAGGTTGCAAATTCTTGTGATTGGTAGGTAAGTGGGTTTGGGACATGTTAACATGATCTTTCACTGTAGCTTTAACGGGTGCAGGAGGAGCTATCTGAGCAACTGTTGGTTGTGCCATGTCTGAAGGTTTTTCCTGTGGAAGAACAAGAACGCGCTCGATGAAAAAATACTTCGATTTCATTATTAACAATCCAAATATTAAATGTGAAGAGAAGTCCAAGATCTTATGTTACATACAGCTTTAGGTGTTTTCACCATTCCGAGAACTACTTGGGCCTGTATGAAAAGAAATGTAAGAATCTCATCCCAGCAAACACATCTAACCAATCATATATTGTTCGCAGCACAATCAGATAACTTGGAAGTAGTAATTAAAATTTACATATGTAGGCAACCAAATAATCCTATATTAGCTGGAAGATATCAGGGCAGTTTTGCAGGGACAACAAGAACAGCAACATAAAACATGCATGTTATAATGTTTACAAACAATAGGAAACAGTCGTAGTAGAACAAGTAGTGGGTTCAGTTTTAGTCTTTTAGAGAAGTTTGCTAAAACAAGCACATATGTGAAGACGCGATTCGCGGCAATACGACCAACATTAACACACCACACACCAAGTCTTATGACTAGTTTTTTCATCTGACTCGTGTAAATAGCAACCGAGAAAGATTTTGCCACATAAATGTTATCTCAATTCCACCCTGTGAGGACCTCATCCAGGCTTCAACCTGGGGGAGCCAGCACTACAAGAGCCCCGCTTAATCTGTTTAGCTATTACCATTTGTAATAAACATGAAGTTCTATCTCAATCTTGCATACAAAGACCAAATTTTGTACCAGGAAACCTCTCAAGAGCCCCCACACAAACCCTAGAACTCACCCGGAAAAGCGCGCGGGTGACTTCCGGGTTCTCGACGAGCATTCGGCGCGCCCTCTCCTGGTCGTGCTCGATCATGGCCTGCGGGAACAGGTAAAACGGTGAGAACATGGAGAGAAAGGCAGCAGGGGAGGAATCGACCGTGTAGGGTTTGGGGATTGGGGGAAGCGCACCTTCGTCTGGGACATGAGGTCGTACATATCGGGGCGGGTCAAGCCGGAGATGTGGGCCGCCAGGGCTTCGCCCGCCTGCTGATTCGCCGTCATGGCGTGCGACGGAGGGGGCAGAGGAGCGGCCGGAGCCGACGCGGCGGCGGCGATGTGAGCGGAGACCGGAGAGCTATGGGTGCTGCGAGTTTGAAGCGTGTGTCAGTGACTCGGTGTCCGGTCGATTCGTGGTTGCAAAAGTTTTAGGAGAAAAAGGGCCACGCTTGGATGAGAAATAAAATTAGTACTACTACAGTACAGTACTTTTTTAATGCAGAAATAAAATACATACCCTTCTATAAAAGATGTCAAAGATTTGTCTAGATTCGAATATATCTATTACTTAGTACTAGATCAACGATTCTACATCGAACTGTTTATTTTTTACTCATCATGCATACATCACATCCATGCTTTTAACAAAATACAATTATGTTCAAATAAAATTATTTTTCAAATGTTTTCAAACTAGTTTTTCCAATCAAAGGAAAAATAAATAATGCTTTTGAAAACCCTAACATAATTTCTAACTTGGGCCCCTTTTCTTTCGGCTCCTCCCCTCTCTACTCTAGCGGCCCAAGATCCCCAGCCCAGCACAACCCCACAGCCTCTCCCTCCGGCCCAGCCCGGTACCCCTTCGCCCTCTCTCCCCTCCTCTTTTCTTTTCCTCCTTATGCTGTCTTCCTCCACGGAAAGAGAGAGAGAGAGAGAGAGAGAGAGAGAGAGAGCACAAAGGGCGTGACGGTGGTTCTCAACCACCGCACCCACACTCCTCTCCTCCGCTTTTCCCCTCCCTTAAATTAGATCCGGGCCCTGAAAACCTTAGACCACTTCCCTTCCACATGCCGCCATCTCTCCCGCTCCCCTTCTTCTTTCTATGTGAACACCACTGGACGCAGCCACCGTAGAAGTTCCGCCTCGCCGATGCTACCGACCACCCAACTCCCCGCCGTTGAGCTCTAGAGAAAAGCCTTGTCGCCCTGGCCCTCCTCGTGCAAGGAATCTAAGTGGGAGGCCTTCAATCAAGTGGAAGCTCACCGTTTTTTCTCCGTCCCGGCGGGAAAAATCGTCATTTTCGGCGCCGTCCTTCATCCTTCGGCCTCACTAGCCCCAGCGAGCACAACCGTTCTAGTCTCGCTTAGTACATGCCGGAGTTTGTTCGTTGGTACTTACGCTATGCTTTTCTCCCTCTTTTTTCTTCTCCCCTTTTGTCGGCAACCGCTGGTCCGATTCTTTCGAACAAGTTCAAGATCGATGGCGTTAGCAAGGATACCCTTCCGGCTTGGCCTGGGTAGGGTTATGGACGCCATCGTTTATCTTCAGGACTCTTACTCCAATTTATATCTTGTTCGTACTCGGACGCTTTATTTTCTTTATTTGTGACTTGGATCTTTGTACTGTATATTTGTATTCTTGACTCGTTGGAGTCGTTGTTATAATATATATGTTTCTTGTGGGATCTATTGTAAACCTATTATAATGTAACTACTGGTAAACCTTCTTGTTTTGACGTGCACGAGGTGTTGGTGGGCGTCTCCTAGTCGTTACCGTGCGGATCTCGGCGAGATTAATGGAATCCTCATGATACCGGCCTTGGGGCGTCACAAAGAGAGCGTGGGTGCTGTGGTTGGAGGTGAGGACTATCGCCACGCCCTCTGCGTGCTCTCTCTCCATGGAGGAAGACGACCTAAGGAGGAAAATAAAAGAGGAGGGGATGGATACCAGGCTGAGCCGAAGGGAGAGGCTGCGGGGCTGTGTTGGGCTACGGATCTTGGGCCGCCATAATAGAGAGGGAGCATGCCAGGAAAGAAAAGGGGCCAAGGCTTGAAATTAGGTTAGGGTTTTCCAAAAAAAAAATATTTATTTTTTCCTTTGATTACAAAAACTGGTTTGAAAACATTGAAAATAATTTTATTTGAACATAATTATATTTTGTCAAAAGCATGGATGTGATGTATGCATGATGACGATGTTTGAACGACGCGGAAAAACAAGAAGTGGATAAAATATATTGCTAGGATTTTTCTGGGTCGTTACACTCTGCAGCGTCAGTGGGCCCCGAACTCCGCAACACTGTCACCCGTAGTGTTAGGAGCAGCACCGACTACCCCTTGCTGTCACCATCATCGAGATTTGGGAGATTTGAGATGGCGGCAACAAATGGCAACGAGGCGACGACTCAGGCTAGAGAGGAACCGTGGAGCATGGGTGCCGAAGGAACCACACCGGAGGTGGGTGCGAGAGGAACCACACGACGGAGCTAGGTGCTAGAGAAATCTACATTTTGTCCAATGAGAAACAAGGGTAAGAGGAAGGGAAAATGAGCGATAAGAGAGAGGAGAACCTAGAAAAAGAGACAAGGCATAAGGTGGTACATTTTTTTCCTCACCACATTTAGGACAGGCGTCGCATGTAGGAGCTGGAGGAGCGAGCATAAAATCATCTAGTGATGTAGGATGATTTTCCTTCAGGATTTGAATCCACTAAGAGCTTCTTTGATTTATAGGATGGGAAAAGATTAGGAATAGAAAAATCACAGGATCGAGATGTCATGCATACTTGAATCCTATGGGAGGAGTGTGTTTGATTGTAGCAAAGGAATTTTCCATGAGATATGACCTAATGTTTTTTTCCTATAGGATTTGCACTACAAGATTTTTATAAGATTAGTTTCTATAAGATATGTTTCTATGAATCAAACAACTTATGTAGGAAATTTTTCTATAGAATTCAAATCCTACACAAATCCTATGAACCAAAGGGGCCCTAATTATTTTTTCTATAGGACCATTTGCATTCTATTTCCTACGATTTTTTAAATTTTCTTATGCCTTACGAATAGAATTATTTCTTTTGATACATGTTGATCGTTTTTAGGGTAACATGTGAATTATATTATCGGAGAAGATTGATTACAACGGACACTTTATAAACCTGCAATTACAGTGCCATTCTTCTTGGGAATTGATGAAGGTTCAAGAAAATTTGAACTTATCGAGTTTTAGCATGAGGGTAGGGATTAGATATTGATGCTTATTTAGTCATGGTTGCGAGAAATGCGATTTTGTAACCTTTCAGTCGCCTTGTGTGGTTGACAGGGCCACCAGAGTATGTACTACTCCTTACGTTCCATAATTCTCGTTCCTGATTTATATGTATCTTTGCACGAAGATATGTTTGAATCCGCGACAAGAATTATAAAACTGAGAAAACACCTTTGATTATGCCCTTCAAATAAAATCCTTATTTTTTTCTAAAGAATGGCTAAATCTGTTTTTAATATAGTTTTTAAATTGGGAGATAGTTCCTTACTTTTTTGCTGAGTAGACGATGTAACTATTTTTTGAAGTTTATAAAGCTCGCAGCAGAATCATATTTTTCTTTTAAATAAACTTTGAGATGGATTTCAAACTTGCCGGCATCCATGAAGCAAGCAACGCACTGAAGCACGTATTATCGTTCTCCTACTCGCATGGATGGATCAAAGACCCCCCTCTCCAAGAAACCATGCATCCCCATTGTTTTCTTGGCTCCGGTAGGTGATTTTGTAATTCAGCTTTGTACAACACAGCCCAGCTGCCCAAGCAATAGGACGACTTTTCTATTTTCTTGTTCAAAAAGGTAAAAAGTCCCAAACCACGAGTGCTCGAGTGGTAAACTGGTAACCGCTAGGCGGTTTTGTTTCCCGGGATTCGCTTATAAATTGACTCCCATTCCCCTAACTCTTCAGTTCATCCCATTTTCCCGAATCAAATCAAATCGCGAATCAAATCCTTAATCCGGCATACTCCATTCCCATCCCATTTTCCGAATCTCATCGGCAGCAGCATCCAAGATGCACAAGGCCTCGTCGCTGTCGGAGCTGGGCTTCAACGCCGGCACGGCCTCGTCGGGCTTCTTCCGGCCCGTGGCCGACGACTCCCCGCCCACCCCGAGCGCCGCGCACCGCCGCCTCACCAAGGTCTCCGTCATCGGCGCCGGCAACGTGGGCATGGCCATCGCGCAGACCATCCTCACCCAGAACCTGGCGGACGAGATCGCGCTCGTCGACGCGCTCCCCGACAAGCTCCGCGGGGAGGCGCTCGACCTGCAGCACGCCGCCGCCTTCCTGCCCCGCGTCCGCATCGTGTCCGACACCGACGCCGCCGTCACCAGGAACTCCGACCTCGTCGTCATCACGGCCGGGGCCAGGCAGATCCCCGGCGAGACCAGGCTCAACCTCCTGCAGAGGAACGTCGCGCTCTACCGCAAGATCGTGCCGCCCGTCGCCGAGCACTCCCCCGAGGCGCTGCTGCTCGTGGTGTCCAACCCTGTTGACGTCCTCACCTACGTCGCCTGGAAGCTGTCCGGCTTCCCGGCCAGCCGCGTCATTGGGTCCGGGACCAACCTCGATTCCTCCAGGTTCAGGTTCCTCATCGCCGAGCACCTCGATGTCAACGCGCAGGACGTCCAGGTATCGTACTTCTAACTCAATGAATGGCTGAATCCATCTACCAATCCGTGAATGCCATGATCCATTAGTTCGTTCCCATTAGTTCTTGCTCTCGATCGCTGATTCGCCGGAGTAGTGGAGAGTGGAGTCAGTATGGGCGTATGGCTGGTAGCGCCTTGGGACCATGTCCCTGTCGTTGACTGGTCTCCACATCCGACAGGGGGTGTCACTGTCCAGTGTAGAAGTTCTTCACTAATTGTTTTTTCCGCAAGTCCAGAGTTGTTTATTTGTTTGGTTGCTGGACTGATACCTACTTTATTCATATGATTTGAAAATGAGATGTCTGCTAATTTTTGAATTGTGAGTTAGATAGTACTAACAGATTTAGTAAATACGGTTAATGCTGAACTACAAAATTTACTGAATAGATAACCATGAGGACCAGAGGAGAGTTAACTTGAGATATGCATATGTTTACTGAGTTTGGGGATTTGGCACCCGTTTGCTAACATATCAATAGAGTGATATGGAAGTTAATTCCAAAATTACCGGTAGATAATTGCATAATTATAGAGATGGTAGCAAGTGAAATTTGATGTTACTTCAAGGAAAATAAAGAAATGTTCGATGCGCTCAGTAATTTGTATTTTTGTAGTATTCCGGATGTATGTCTGTAAATACTACTCCATGTGGTACTTGAGGAAACGCAAATGGCATGTGGCATTCTAGTTCACTGGTGTTTTGGACATTCCTAACTCTAGTATTTGCTGCTTCCTGAATTTGACTGCCAAATGATGCTAGCTAATTTACTTAAGCATTGACTAGTTCGTTTTAGTGTGGCGATACCCAGCAAGATTAATATTTCAACTAATTCATCCTATGTAAACTTCCATACCGAAATCTATTACCCTTCTATTACCCTTAAGTTAAAAAAAATCTATTACCATTCTGATCCATAATAAGTGTTGGGATTTAGTATAATGCATATTTTGCACTAAATCCCCTGACACGTATTATGAATCGGAGGGAGTACTAGATTAGCTTGCATATAACCCACATTGACAGTGCCGGAGCAGTCCCTTTCTAATTGAGGTCCTTTTATAATGTATATATACTTATCAATCAACTCTTCAAAGCAACATTATGTCAAATGGGTTGTAAAAAGAACGTTTTCTAAAATGGTTTGGATCATTGACTAACCAAGCAAGCTAATATGCTGCAGGCTTACATGGTGGGGGAACATGGTGACAGCTCGGTGGCGATCTGGTCGAGCATCAGTGTAGGTGGTATGCCGGCTTTCAAGTCCCTGCGTGACAGCCACCTTAACTTCGACGAGGAGGCGCTTGAAGGCATCCGCCGCGCCGTGGTGGGCGGCGCCTACGAGGTGATCGGCCTCAAGGGATACACCTCCTGGGCCATTGGCTACTCTGTTGCCAGCCTAGCTGCGTCCCTGCTCCGCGACCAGCGTCGTGTGCACCCGGTCTCCGTCCTCGCCTCTGGCTTCCACGGCATCTCCGACGGTCATGATGTGTTCCTCAGCCTGCCCGCTCGCCTTGGCCGTGCCGGCATCCTCGGCGTCGCCGAGATGGACCTCACCGAGGCCGAGGCCGCACAGCTCCGGCGCTCTGCCAAGACGCTCTGGGAGAACTGCCAGCTCCTCGGCCTCTGACTCATCAGAGGAACCCCAGTTGATCTACCGGTGTAATATATCTTCTAGCATTTCAACACGAATGGTCTGAGTGTTCTCGGAGTACTTTGTTTTCAACTGAAGTAGTAATGTAACGCCTCTTAATTTCGTGAAATAAAATGTTGTTTGTCTCATCATTGCTAAATTTGGATGGTGTAAAACATCCATGCTCCTATCTTCTCTGTCGAAAGGAAGAATTTCACATCTGAAACCCGTTCTTCATTAGAAGCCATTTTTAAACTGCTGGAGAGCAGCCAATAAACCATATAGTACCAGGATCACTGGTACTAGGATAATTTCTAATTTAGGCAAGAAGGGACGAAGATGCTAGTAGAGCTTACAGCATAGAGTTCTGTGCATAGAAACCTTTTACCTTAACATAGAAAAATGTTTGCCTGAAGAACCACCCATCGGCAGCACACATTTGAAATCCTTATTGAATTGTTAGTACTTGTCAAGCATGCATTGCACGTCCACATCCATCTGTTCACTGTTGTACTGAAAACTCTTAATCTGAAGGAAACCGGGTTGACCAGAGCCAAAAGAAAACCATGGATAGATGGGTGGAATTTCTTTTATGTTAGTCAAAAGGGTTCCTTGCCTTGACAGTTGTCCCATCCAAACTTTTTCTCAGCAGCGTCGCCGACAGCGCGCGCCTCAAGTTGAAAGAAGCCCCCCGTCTCCTCTCTCTCTTTCTCTTCCTTCCGCCTCTGAGACTTTTCCCCCGTCGGCTAGGCCGATCCCGAGCCTTCTCCGCCGGCTCAGCCGTCGGAGATGGCGACGGGGAGGCGCCAGAGTAGATCCGAGGTGTAGATGTAGGTTTTTTGGCGTTTCGCCGGTGTTTTGGAGTAGAGCCTCTGGATCTCTGGTCAGGATCCGGAGTTTCTGGTGGTGGGTCGGCGGCGGTGAGCAGCTGCAGTGGATCTTCTTCTCCAGCATCTCCATCAATAAAGGGCTTTCTAGTTGCTTCTTTTTTCGTAGGTGTTCGATGGTTGTTTTGCTCCTCCTGGCTGGCCGTGGAGGCAGGGGAGAGGAGCGCCGCAACGAAGACTGCAGCAAGGTTTGTTCCCCGACCGGCCTCGGTGGCGAGGGGGAATGGCTTCGCTGTCTCCTGTGAAGAGCGGATCGGATAGGATTCGCTGGTGGCACCTGCTCAAGTGTTGCGCTGTCCGATTTCTTTCTCTGTCCGGCCATGGAGGCGAGGGGAGAAGAAGGGGTGGTGCGGAGCTTTCGAGTGGACGAAGCCAGCTTTATCTCCGGTGGTTCTTGTTCAAGCGCAATCACACAGCTGCCGCCATGGCCGCTGTCATCTGCAGCCGACGAGACGACTGCCTCTCTGCCTTCAAGATGAAGGCAATTCCCTATTCCTACTGGAGCTCGACGCCACCTTGCCGCCAAGTGATTCGTTCCCGGCGGCGAGGAGGTTGCCAGTGGGAGTGGTTTCTCGCCGGACGGAAGAGTTCGAGCACCTTCTCTCCTTTCCTTGGCGGCGACGCTTTGAGGATGCCGGCGAGCATCGACGGCGATGCTCCGGGACCTGATTGCTTTTCAATATTTTTGTCCTAGGGTGTTCTTTGTAAAGTTGCAGGCCTTATCTTCAAATACTAGGTTCATTAGGGCAAGTGTTGTAAAGGGCCTGTATGCAAAATGTACCCGTCACGTGTCACGTTACTGAAATACCACCTCTTGTTTCAAAAAAAAAAAAAAAATTCACGGAGAAGTGCCTTAGATCAATCAGACCGGCCAGCCTGCCAGTAGGAACGCTGGGTGGGAAGGATCAAAAAAGAGTAAAGTCCTCGTGACGCCAAGTCGCCAACTGACCAAAACTAGACGATCTGGTTCGTTCGTTTAATTGAAGGAGCCATTCTTCGTGGTCTACTATTGAAGCGATTCAATAAGATTTGGTCTTGTATATACTTCCTCTACTTTAAAATAAGTGCCACAAATACGGACAATCTAGACACATTTCACAAAGTTGGGGCACTTATTTTGGGCGGAAGGAGCTGGCGTTTGCAGGAACTTCGGTAGGTTAATTTCTCGATGTGGTCAATCAGTAGTAAGAACTATGTTGGCGGCACAACTCCAGCGACGATTTTATATATGACCACGTCGTTACCACCCAAAAACGCTCATCGGCGGCACACAGTTTCCGTAGATTGCATACTCCTTTTGTGCTTTACGAACAGATTAATCATGCTTTGGAACCTCCGAGCGTGTCATGTGCATCTTAACTTAGGTATGCAAAATACTGCATTTTGGCGGAGTGGCGCGCACGTACGTCCACATCGATTCGAAGGTTCACATCTGAAAGGAAACCACGGATTGATTGATGCAGCGCCTCCGGGGTGGAATGGAACGGCCGAACGGGTGCATGGTTTTGGTCTGGAGCTAGCTGTTTCTTGCAAAACAGGCTAGCCAGCCAGTAGTGGGAAGATCAAACTGCTAGAAACAAAGAAGAGTCGTCCATTGAAGGCAACAGCACGTCACGTTGGCCGTTAAGACGTTAACTGTCAGTCCAGCCTTTGTGGAAGCTTCGTTCGTGTTCCATACTTCCATGATCAAAATTCAATTCCGTTGAGGAGAAGACAACATACATCTAGCCTGGCTCCATACCTGATGATGTCAAAGTGTCAAACTAGCAGTTCCTGTGGCGTTGCTGGGAAGCTTGTTCATGTTCTTTTCTTGTACTTCTGGAAGTAGCCGTTTCTCTGTTTCTTGGAGAAGAGGCTCTCGATCCGGCCAGTAGGGAAAAAAAGGTCTCTACTGACGGAAAGAAAGATTTCTCTAGTCTCACAAAGCACACGCAAGAAAGAATGTTGCTTACTTTTTGTCCATTTGGTTACATACTCAACTAGGTGGGTGGACGGTTACTCATGTGTCATCACTCATCAGTCATCCAGACGTTGGTTTCCTCCTTGGCAAGAAACTACCAATCGTTGGTCAAAACATTAATTTGTCAAAAAAAAAATTTGTTGGTCAAAATTCAGCATTTTTTCAATAATAAGTTTTTTTTATTTAAGTCCATAAATATTACGCAAATCAGCGCTTTTTTTTTTCAAAAATACGACTTCGACCACATGTTCGCCGGCAGGGGCTCGTCGGCTATCCGAGCAGGTTCTGGCAGCCCTGTAAGCCGCGTTGGCCATCACATCGACCGACTGATTGGCCAACAGTTCTTCGATAGGGCTTATTGGCGTAAAGGTGGCCGGCATGTCCTATTGGCCAATGCAACATGGCTCGGTTTAACCTAACCAAGCCTGGTAGACACCATTTCTCCCCGCCATTTTCCCTGGCACAATGTCCCGCCATTTCACGTTGTGTCCCTCCTAATTCTCCCGTCATGTCCCACCACATTCTCCCGCCATTTCTCGTTGTTTTCTCTTTTTCTCTGTAAAAACAAACATCGATATGGTTTGATGCACAAGTGCTCCTACCTCTTCTCTTCCTGCCAGCTCAGCCCACATCGTTCTGTTGTAGCTCATTGTGTTCTATCCAAGATGAATCCCCCACATATTTTCAACGAGTTCATGGCCAAACCTCTTCTAGACAGTGCCCGGTTAGTTATGAGAGAGAGAGAGAGAGAGTAATGTAAACACATTTGAGGAGTTCATCAGTAACGACGCCTTACTCACTACAGTTGGTAAGAAATTTGAGGGTTGGTCGTATGGAACCCCAACCAAAAAGATGTCTGCTCGTAGCCCCCCGGGAAATAAGGTATGAGCTTATCAGGTTGAATGAGAACTAGAAGAAACAAACATGGAAGGATGATGAAGAAAAGCAACGACTTTTGGATTATCCATGGATGTGGGCGGATGAGAGCGAGGACGAAGATGATATCTTCATGTCGAGCAGCAAGGGCAAGAGTGATGCGTCCTCGAAGGGCAAGAGTGTTGCTTCTTCAAAGGGAAAGAGTGTTGCTTCTTTGAAGGGCAAGAGTGTTGCACCCTCGAGCATCAACTCCGATGATGACTTCATGCCGAGCAGTGATATCTTCGATCCGGATTATGGATTTTAGTATTGTAAGGTTTTTCCCTAGAAGATCTAGGTTTAATCGAACCTTACGAAACACAGCTAAATGGATTTAAGGAAACTTCTACAAGACTTGCTATTTAGTTTTATCTTGCGTTTAGGACATGTACAGTTTACTTTGTTTGGTATTGTATTTAATGGATGGAAAATAGGCCAGGGTCAAGGATTCTCCTACAGCTATGCATACATATGGAATTAAGATAGAAATGAAGCACAATATTGTGTAGCAAAGAAAATAGTGGTAAGAGATTTGTGACCAGCACATCCGCAAATACTATTGTTCCTAAAACCAGAGGTGACAATAGCCTCTTGATCCAACTGTTGTCCCCACAACTGTGAGTTACAACCGTTATTAAGTAAAAGTGACCAAAACATTAAGATACATGATATTGATGTTTATCCCAAGCGAATCACTAAGCGAATACCGTTACTTTCTCCTTTCTGTCACTGGGGTTTCGAAGTAGCACACCGTTCTCCAGTCATCTCACCTCTTCCTTTAATCGATCCAGAGCGGCTCGGGTACCTACAAGTCCCGGATCGAGGCAAAGAGACAAATAAACAAGATAGCAAAGCTCCTATTCAATCTATACAAAGACTCCCATCTGATAAGATGCACATAAACGCTGCAAGAATTCACCTCAACCCGCAACCCGTGAGGACTACTCACGCGTAATAACAAGATCAAAGATACAATTCATTGTTGCAAATACTTAGATTGAAATCAAATATTCTTACAATGATCGCCAACTCTCAAGGAGATCTCTATTACAAGGTGATGGCTATGACTATGAAGGGGATTAGAGAGGAGATGGATGAACTATGGTGGTGGATCTCCTTTGATGATTTGTAGATGGATCTGGTGGATGGTAACGTTGTTTGGCGACGAATGACTCTCTTTCTGGAATGACTTCCTTTATGGAAGTTATAGGGTTTGACCTCAGGGGTCCTCTAGCGCACATTACGGGCGAACAGTATGGGCGGGGCTTGCCCGTACCAGTGTCCGCTATTGCTACTGGAACCGACTTTGGGAGCCTGGTTGACTTTGCTGCATTTGTGACGAGATTATTTTTTGTAATTGTTGATCCATTCGTCTTAAAAATACGATTTCCTGCACATCACACAAAAAGAGAAGGGATTGCACATCTTTGCAATATTTAGTCATTAGTAGCACACTCAGAGAGATGTTTAGTAAAAAAAAATTTAACTTAGCAAGGGGTTTAAATGTGAGGAGAAATGGCGTATTTCACAGCCATCAAGCAGCAAAGTCAAGAGCGCTACCGCTTCTTCGAAGGGTAAGAGTGTTGCCCCTTTTAAGGGAAAGAAATATTTAGGCACATCAAATTCTATGCACAAGGATGTAATATCATGTAAAATACACTGCTGAATTAAACACAATGACCTATAGAATCTAACTAGCCACAACCACATAGACACATTACCAATATAAAAATAAATTATAATTAGCGAGGGATTAGGGTTTACCCTTGAAGCGTGTGAAACACCTCCGTCCACCAGCCTCGAAATCTCCAATCACCTGATGAGCACCACCAGCACAGCACCAAAACCACCATCACCACCACCAACCAGCTCACCTTACCCAACAACAACTTCTACCACCACCACCATAGCTCCGAAACAGCACCACCAAATCACCTCCTCCAGCTAACCCATCAATAGATCGGGGTTTCCTCCAGCTAATACTAGCTCTAGGATGAAATTTTGATGGAAAATATCTTCGAAAACGAGTCAAAACGATGGATGTTATTGCTGTTTTCGAAAGAGAGGGGAAGAAGGCAGGGGCAAGAGGAGGAAGACAAAGTCGGGCGCGGCGCAATTTATTCGCATCCAAGACCTGTCAGCGAGCAGATGGCCAAAAGGCCTTTCCACGTCCAGATGGTCAAAAGGAGCCTTGTCATGGTCGACCGGCTTGCCAGCCGATAGGCAGGACAACGGACGCGACCTGGTTGCCCAACTGTTGGCCGAAAGGGCTGATTCGCGTACGGGTGGCCGATAGGGCCCTATCAGCAAACTGGTGGCAAATGCCCGTATTACTTTTGAAAAACCGCGATTTGCGTAATATTTTTGGACTTAAATAAAAAATGTATTATTTTAAAAAATAGCCAAAATTCAAATGTGCTATTATAACGATTAAAGTCTGGGAGCGGCGATTTGGCTCCCGGGAGCATTTGCTCTCGGTTTTTTCGAAAAATCAGAATAAATCTTAAACTTATCATAAAATTCCGAAAAAATCATGCACGTACCTGACCATGGCACGCACCACCGTGTAAAATGTCGTTACAAAATGTCATCGTATGCGCCCTGAACAAAAATGACAAATTTCTGACATGAAATGAGATCCAAAAATTTGAATCTCGGAAATTTTTCATTTTTTCCCAGGACGCATACGACGACATTTCGCAGCGAAATTTTACAAGGTGGTGCGTGCTATTTTCTGGTACGTGCATGATTTTTTTCGAATATTTTTGAAAAGTTTTGAAAAACAAAATTTGCTCCCCAAAAATCCGGGAGCAAATGCTCCCGGGAGCCAAGACGAATTTCCGATTCTACACGGAGAAATTAATTCACAGCGGAATTTATAGGCGTCCATGTAAAAAAACACACTACTTCTTTTCTGTTGTGCAAACCGCGCAGTAATAATTTTTACATAGAGAGTAGAATCCTGCAGTGTTCGTACGAAATGTACAAAAATCCCTTCGAATCAAATAGCCCCCTTCGGCGTGTTGCTTCCTACAGTACTTCCTAGGTAAGGTGCGTTTGGCTGCTCAGTTGTTTTTTAAAATATTTGGGAAATACCACGGTTTCTAAAAGTACTGCAGTCTTGGATAATTCAGGCGGTTGGCATCAGCAAATAGTGGCTGAGGCAAGATGAGCAGGATACTATAGCATGCAACTACACGGAGGAGGTGTTTTTTTGCACCCGGGCATATGCTCATGGTTTTTAAAATTACTTTTAAAGGTAGTTTAAAATTTCAATAAAAATTTGACATGTACGTCTCGACATATTATTTGTTCATAAAGTCGTTTGGCGAAAAACCGACATTTTGTATGTCGTGTGCAAAAACATAATTTTTGGTGCTTAAAAAAGCTTTTAACAGACATTTCTTTATCTTTTTTGTACATAACAAAAATATGCCAGTTTTTTTTTGCGAAACTTGGCGTGTACATATAATGTCGACACATACATGCCAAATTTTTATTTATATTTTTTGACATTTTAAAATGTTTTTCTCGGGTAGCAGGAGCATATGCTCCAAGTTCAAAAAAGGATTTCAGGCAACTGCAAATACTACTCAATTCAGTAACAAGAGAAACACTGGCATTCCTAAACTACGGTATTTGGTACCAATGGCTGGCGTTCTCTCGGATTGGGCAGCAACGAGGCGGTATATGTGCTTAGCGACTCATAAACCCAAACCAAGGCTATAAATAACATACTCCGTAGGTGCATTAGAAATTGTCTTCCCCATGTCTCATATAAATACAACAACCACAAAAAAAATATAAGAAAATGCTTCATTTCATCGCATGTTTCGACAAACTCAGCATCCAGGCAAACTTAGAGCTGCCGTCTCAACTTCTAACCGAGACCGTGAAGTCAAGATGCCCAAGAAATGGAGATCAGTGACTTGGAACAGTGAACTGCAATGCTATAGAAAGATGGGGGAGGGGTGCTGAGATCAGTCATAAAGTTTGGAGCCTAAACTAACAAAACTACAAGATATCCCCTCATGCCAGCCAGCAAATTTGATTACAGATGCGATGAGCACGAGTCTCAGTATTATCTTCTTCCAACAAAAAACCGACGCTAGGATTAAGTCAATTTGGAGCTTTGTCCTTCCAGCAGATTAGATACATCATCGCCGCCATATGCTCTTACGCTCTTGCTTTTGCCTGTAAGATGGTATAGTGATATGTCATTCAATTTACACTGAAAAAAAAGTTTTTGCGGAGGGAGTAACAGATAGCTGATCCAAGGTATACTAACAACAAGCAGTTTTACATGCACCAGGCAGATTTTTGAAGATCCAGAAAGGCACTCTAAACGCAATCTGGTGCTCTCTATTTTCAAATACGAGAAAAGTGGACGCTACAACGTCAATGTCCTACTTTTGCATTACTATGATTGGTGGAGTTCTCAGAGACGCATGATGCACTCTTTAAAAAAGGAGTAGAATCCAAGGCAGCTCCCAAGATTCTACTTCCTCTGTTACAAAATACTCCCTCCATCCAATGAAGGTTGTCAGACATTTGTCAAAAGTTGGATGTATCCAGATGCAATTTAGTATCCAGATACATCCAAATTTTGACAAATCTCAGACAATCTTCGTGGGATGGAGGAAGTATAAGACTTTTAGTGAGCTAAAATAGCCTACTAAAACGTCTTATATTTTGGTAAGGAGGTAGTACATAATATTCACAAGATCCATTTTAAGAGTTTCTATTACATGTAGGTATTATCTATTTAAGAAAAGCATCCATGTAAATTTACAATTACCATGGCGCACATACCTGTTTAGTTGTTGTCCAGATTGGCTTTTGTGCATGGCTTATCACTAATGGTGGAAGTATTTAACTATTCAGACAGTAAGAGGCATCATAACAATTTCAATAACTGCCTAGTCCAGCAGAACAGCAAAACAATGCTTCAAATTTTGGCTCACTTAAGCCTAAGCACTACCAACTATGCAAAATACGCAATCGCTAAGCCAGTTCAAAACAATGGCACATGCCACACAGAAGAGAGGTTCACTCATACAATTACATCGATAGATATCAATAACATCATACCAATATATCACATTCACAATGCAAACCTCCAAAAAAAATCTAAATGACAGGGATCCTGCAGTAGAATGCAACCATGTACTTACCTTCCCACTACCTTTGCACGCTTGGCAAACTCTGTAGCTATGTCCTGACCTTGAAAGGAAGCAAGCACTGGCCGGACATCAGTAGGCCTTGCAGTGGCAAGATCTGTAGTATAAGTTAGCTTCATCAGGATTTATCACAGGCTCACATGACAACAGAAAAGGTACCTAGAACCGCATGCTAATACAGAAAATGGGTTTGGAACACTTACACTCAAGAAATGGAATCAGATCCAACAATTGGGTGTCATCAGTTTCAAGTTTCCAAGGTTTGATACTAACACAATTTTCAAGTTGCAGGCAAGATTCAAGAGCATGCGCGCTGATATAAAGAACATGTTCAGGATTTCTGTTCAACTTTGACAAATCCTGGTAAAACATGATAACAAATGTTACGAAGGAGAAAGCATCCGAACAGTGTTGAAACAGACGCTTGGTCATGAGTCAGAAATCAGATGATTGGCTCAATAAATAAATAAACAATTGTATGGCTCACTTTTCTCGACATGCCTAACAATAATATTATTAGAATAAAAGAACAGCAGAAATATTACTACTCCCTCCGATCCATTTGAACTAAAACCACAACACTTATAATGGATCGGAGGGAGTGCATGCTTTCTTCACGTATAGACTTCCATACTTATTTAGGAGCATATACCTTAAAAAATGATTAAAGGTATAGGCTTCCATACTTATTTAGGAGCATATACCTTGAAAATGATTTAAGGGAGATGCCTAATATGTAACAATACAAAATGGATGATATTCATTATTCCTAACAATGCCTGCTTTTCATGGAATGTACTTATTGTTCAAATAGTAAAGCCAGGCAATCTCCATACCCGATAATGTTTACCATCTTGGTACTTAGTTGCAGGCCTTGATAACCTGTACATGATGTAACCCTTTGGGTCCAACCTATCAATGACAGGATCCACGTACTACAAAAAGGAAAGGCAGTCGTAGACATTAGAATATTATACATAGCAGTTGCATCCCTCAGCAAAATAACATAATAGTCTACAACTCTACATTGAGAAAAAGTTAAGAGCTACTTACCATGGATGTTTGATCAGAATATACAACAACTTCATAAAACTGTGCCATATATTGCACAAAGGCATCAACTCCTGGTCTCTTAAATGTCTTCCAACCTCTGTCACGCTTTAGAGAGAGAAAGAGAGAGAGTGAGAGAGAACATTAATTTGACATTCCTTGATTGCTCAAATAGGAAAATATAAAGATAAGAATATGAAAAGAAAAATATGCATTATCCCTCATGATGAAAAAAATATCCACACAGGCAAGATGAGTTGAGTTCTACTCTCATCATGCTATCACAAGGCTATGGAGAATCTAGCGAGCATGTTACATGCCTAGGCACAACCAAGCAGGGATTAGAGTCGGATGTGCTAAAAACACAAAAATCTTCTTTGTTTATGAATGCAACTATCGTGAGCGTGGACCTAGCTACTAGCGCTAGTTAGGGAAGCTTTACTTGTTCACCTGTAGTGTAGCAGAATAAGTCCTAATAACATCCAACCAAATAAAAGTATAAGGATCCTACTTAGGAAGTTAAAGGTAGATTCTTAAATATTTAGGAAAATAAGAGATGGAGATAATATTAGAAACCCTTCAATTAGATATTGCTTCCTTTAAGTTATGGATTTGTTTTTTAGCCACAAGTACTATAAAAGAAACAACATGTACTCACTTATAAGTTAGAAATATTAAGCAATGAATTAGTTTGAAGACTCAAAACAAAGCCTCAGAGCCTCTCTAATATGTTTGATGAAAAATGAAAAAAAAATGTAGTTCATATATATGGTAGTTGGTCAATACAGTAACTTTTTTTTGCACTCTACAAGTGTGGTATTAGAGTACAATAGAGCATAATGACACTTGTAGCAGAGCATGTCTAAGGTAAACTACCATATTTTGACACTAGCACCCTACCAGGTTATATTTAAGTCCATTATGCTGCACTTGTTAGAACATTATCTGATAATAATGTATGGAAGTCTTCAATTCATAACATAATGTCAGTTCATAAAGTATAGTACCACATTTGCATCAAATACAGAGATTAGGTTATACTACTGGATAAAATCATCAAGTAAATAGCAGGGTTAAATATAACCTTCACTCTACCTGCCAATCAGTGTATACAAGAGTCTCATTCAGATCAAGAACTAGGGTGATGACACCATTGTATTCTGGAAGCAAATCTGGCAACAGTTTGTCTGATGTAGGTTCAGTGAAGCCCTGTTAAACAAAGATTTGGTGTGATTATTAACAGTTTTAGTAACACGATTCTAAGACAAGACATGGAGATATTTTATGTGTTACTCACCGTCACATGATTTTCAATTGTGTTCCTCGTATCCAAGTAGAACTCTATCGCTGCAACAGGAACTGCAGTACCAAAATGTGCAACATCAGTATCAGATATTAACAGGTACAGCCAACAAGCTAGGCTGTAGCTCAAGAAATAATTTTGAATATAAGTGTTATTCAATAATCGCGCCCTTCGTTATACAAATGTGACCTTGTGAGTTGTGAATAATGAACTTCCAAAAGAAAAGATGGTGAAAAGATGCCCAGAACTTGTAGAATGAGGCCTATTTAGGAAGAAATTTTGAAAGCTAGAATAGCATCCTGTTGTGGAACAGAGAGAGTAACACTGTAACAGAATAACTCAACTCTACTCCATCATCATTGCATTCACCGATGACAATATTAAAAAGTTTGTACTCACTATAACCCGTCATCACATCCCTGTACAATCAAGTGTCCCAAACGTGTACCAACACATCAATTCAGGAAAGAAGTAAGCGGTTTTGGAAAACAAACAACAAGAGAGTAACAATAAGAACTGTAATATGGCAATCCGGCTATGTATTGCAGAAGAGGGAGTAATGGCATAGCTACATTCCCTGTTCATTGCATTCAGCGAGGACGACTGTTTTAATTTCCTACTTGCTATAATTGCCATCATCACATCATCATTATTTCAGGTGATAGTAGACAGAAAAGACAGGTACATAGAAAAAGAAAGGAGGATGCCA
The DNA here is from genome assembly GCA_030979885.1 of Lolium multiflorum. Taxonomy (NCBI): domain Eukaryota; kingdom Viridiplantae; phylum Streptophyta; class Magnoliopsida; order Poales; family Poaceae; genus Lolium; species Lolium multiflorum. The sequence goes on from CM061747.1 coordinate 247,777,886, forward strand.
TCGTTTGTGTACCTTTCTTAGCTTCCGCCAAAGCCATAGCCTGAAATTTCTGCAGAACAACAAAAAGTCTAGTTTCAGACACAGTTTCACACACAACAAGGGAGGTCTATGCTCATGATAAACAATTGCAGTTGTGCAAAACCAGTCACAGGAGCAGAGAATTTCTTCTTGTATGTTTCTGCATCCCTACAAAGAAAACCCTTCCTTTGTACCTCTTACCGAGTTACCGTTATGCTCTGCTGCATTGCAGCAAAGAGAGCTGGGCAACAAGCTAATCAGCTCTGCGTGCGCTACACTACTGCCTGCCCGGCCCTAACGAAACTACTGCACAAGACGGTGCGGCATGATGGATGTATGTACCTCAAATTCGGTGGCGTCCTCCTCGATGTGGGGCGGCGTGGTCATCATCTTCCTGAAGTCCTGGGTCTTGAGGGCCACCTCGGTCAGCGTGTAGGCTGCAGGCACAGGGAACGGGATCAACAGACAGCGCAGGTCAAAACACCAAGCAAGCCCAAACCTAGAAAAAACAGAGCACCCTAGTAGCAGTAGCAGAGGAGGTTCGCGGGAGGGGATCGCACCGTGGGTGACGTAGCCGACGCCGGCGAGGGCTCCGGTGAGGGCCGCGAAGGCGCCGAACTTGAGCAGGCTCCGGCCCCACCGCCTGGGCGCCGCGGGAGGGGGCGCAGCCGCTGCCGCCGCGGCTGCCTCCGCGCCAGCCCCGGCCGCCGCTGCCGCCTCTGCGGCAGCGGCAGCGGCGGCGGCGGCGGCGGCAGCGCGGGAGGGGAACAAGGGGGCGGTGGAGGCGGCGGAGAAGGAGGAGAGGGCGGCGGGCCGGGGCGGGAGGAGGCGGCGCGATCTCGCGACGGCGACGCGGAACATGGCTTGGCTTGGCTTGGGAGAGAAGAAAGAAGGAAGGGGAATTCCTTTGTGGTGGTGGGGTTTGGGTTTGGTTTGTAGCGGATGGGGAAGGGTTTAAGCCAGGAAATGCCAAAGATGAAGTGATCTGAATTCTGAACCCGGCTGGCTGGCTGCGGCGACGGGCGACGAACCGAGAACTCTGCGGCGCTGTCGGATCCGCTCCGCCGTGTCCTGAGCTTTGGGCTCGGAACGTGATGGGCCTGCGCATCAGGTGGCCTAACATATCCAAGTGAATGGCTTTTCGTCCTTGTGTGTTACCCACCGAGGGAACGGCCCAGCCCAGCCCCCACGGCCCTGCATCCATCTTATCCACCTTTTCAACATTTGTCCACCTCTTCACCTCTCACTTTTTTTTAATGCTCTTTGGTTTGCCTTCGTCACGGTTCTCGATGCTTTGCTCAACCCACTCCACTTCTTGCTTCGTTGCCTGTTGTTGTCGACGATATGACTGGGTATCAATGTTACGAACATACCATCTCACTAACCTAAGTGAGTGTGTGTGTGTGTGTGTTACATTTCGTCATTGGTGAGCTTATAAGTGTGTCGTCCTTCCCAATTAGCATCCTTCGTCCTTCTCCCACGTGTATCTCTAATTTCGTCCTCTCATCTTGAGTATTTTAAGAGTGTTGTCCAACAATGCAATGTTTACTATCAAGTTTAGTACACTCCATAAAACCAGACCCATAAACTATTTCCCTAGTTGCAACATCACCTAGATAGATGTTCCTTCTACTTCCATGGATGAACAAGACACCATTTGTTCCTCCTCTTCTGACCACGTCATCCGGTCACTCTTTCCTCCACCACATCTGAGGAGACAACACCATAACCTATGTGTACAACCCTTCGAATCATCCAGTTCATTCTTATTTGAAGGTTTATGCTATGCTGGCTTTTAGATTAATTTCTACCACCCATCATCAAAATTGTTTGCAACCTCATGTTTTTTTTTTTTGCTCGGGATAGCAAGAAAATATGGTTTCACTATGTTGTCTCATGGCAACTAGTAATTTTCCAACCTTGTAAATGTAGCTAATGCATAACTCAATCACACTCCTTAATTGGTGGTTATCTAAATAGTTTTGAAGCTAAAACTTAGAATACACCCAACAAGACACCACGATCATTGTCTACACACCTTATAGATGATTGGCATATTGCTAGTCATCCTCACATTGGTCATGCATGTGCCAGTCGTTGTTGGCCGTTGTTTCACTTAGATGTTTACCCTTCAGAGTGAGACTTGAAGGGTCATTTGTATGCAAGACGTGTGCAACCCATGTATTGTACTTGTGTGGCCGGCCACAAGAGAGAAGTTTATAGACCTAACATATTTATGTTCATGTTTTTTTGGTAATTCTTCTATTATGACAAGCGAGTTTACGTTTTATGCATCTGAATAGAATGGTGTTGCCATTCCTCTTGTTTTACTTTTACACATGCAAAAGCATGCATTCGTCTTGCGGAATCGGAAAAAATATTAACATAAAAAACTCACTAGACTTAAGAATTGAGTCAAGTAGAGTATAGTAGAATGGAATGTGAACTACAATCTACCGAGAATAAAATTTTGGTCCACTGTTTGCGCATAGTAATATCCCATAGTACATTATTATTATTACCTATATCAAAGCCGAAGGCATCTGCTAAAACCATGTTTTTTTGATTTTTTTTTACATTGTTCCCATGTATTTTTTTGCCAATAAACGGTTGCCACGCATGTTCTTTTTACTGTAGATGAAACCTGGTTCCGGTAGATGATTGCCGATAGTTTTGCTCTTTCCTTTTTCTTCCCAAGTAAAATTAGTGGTGACCGGATGGTTTCCAGTAGCCTTCGTTGTCATATCCGGTAATCTTGCATACCAATTTTAGTTTTTTCCTCTTTTCTACCTGTAAATTCCGGTTTCTCGGTAGACCGTGCATACGTCTCGGAATTTCCTTCACCTGGTCAAAGCGGTGGTATGACCCACCACCACCACGCCACCACAAACGAGGAGCTCCGGAATCGAGGCGTGCCTCCGCAGGAGGCTCCGGCTCTCTCCCGAGTCTTCTCCAACTCCTCACGAGCTCTCCAATCAATTTCCTCCTACCCAATAATCTCCACCTCCACCGCCTGCCCTAGGAGCTCCTCCAGCATCTCCGAGGGCTTCGTCAGTCCAGTCGTCCGCCTCAACGGCAAGGATTGCGGAGGGGTTTGCCGGTCCCGTCATCCGCCGCCAGGCCACGGGCCGATGCGTCGCGAAGCCTTACCTGAAGGAGCAGCGCCAGTAACGTCACCTCGGGTACGTGCGAGCCAGACCGAATGATGCCGGCGTCGGCGGGAGGAGGCCGTGTGGCCGGGAATCCGCGCCAGCTGGGAGGGGTGCTCCTGCGAGAAGATGGTGAGAGACCCGCCGAGCGGGTCCAACCTGCTGCTGGTTTCCGGCGGATTGGCCGACGAGATCCAGCGGCATGTGCGACGGTACCCATCCCGCCTGCGCGGCGACGTGCAGCGGGTGTGCAATCAGCACAGCCTTTCCGCGTCCCTGCAGCGCCCTTCTCTCCACAGCCCCATCTGTTCATCCGAGTAAGTGTGCAAGAAGATACTTGCGGTGTAGTGGCCATCACATCTGGGGCGCTTTAATCCCGTCTCTGTTGTCAATTAATTCACTCATTGCTTTTGCAGATTTCAGCTCACAAGATATCAACGGAGATGGACTTCTACATAGAATTGATTACATAATCAGATCGCTAGCGTGCTCCACTGTATATTTTCTCTAAAAACAGCTATTTAATTATGCCATGCATCAAAGAAGAGGGGTTGGTACTGGCTTGCTATCCAGTCAGCTCATACGGAAGACACCAATTCGTGGTTAGTGCCTCAATTTTCTGCAATTTAAGTTCTCTGAATTTCTGAAGTTTTATGTCCTCCTTAAATTTCTGGATTTATTTTATATATGCATTATCAGCCTATTACAATTATGTTCCTGCTTATGGCTTCTGTTCCCTCTAATTCGGTGAGCAGCGGTGGCTGAAGGTAGTAGGAGATGACTACCATGCTAGCGATCCAGCTTCATGTACGGCTCACATCTCGGTAAGTCTAGGGTCTTCCCTTCTCCACCAGTCAAGTCAGCATCTTATTTTTCTGTTCTGTCTACCTATGTTCTGGCGCCTGGCATATGCTACACTGACCAACTTGCAAGTGGTTTGACAAAAATATGCAGTGACCTCTTACAACTGCATTTGTGGACTACCATTTGCAGAAGTTGCGATTCTCAAATTATGCATTCTTTGATCTATAGCAGCACTTTAAATTATGTTCTGACTGGTCTAATGATCTGTTGTTTCTTAGGTTTTTATCTCTAAACTGCCCGCTGATAAGGTGTTACCCAGATCGTGTGCAACCTTCGAAAAGCTCATGTAGAAGCACCTTTAATCATGTTCTGATTGGCGTGTCGATTCACTGTTTCTCGGTTTTTTTCATCTCTCCCAAGACGCAACCAGCAAGGCGCCACACAGATTGTATGCAAGCATTAAAAAGGTCACATCTTACTTATGTAGATGCTCCTCCTAAACTTCGGAGATGAATTGCAGCTCGCGGCCTCTCCTACTGCACACCCAAGGGTGACAAGCTCCACTGACTAGCATCTAAAGATGCCCGCGGCCACATCGTCGCGTGAGGTGAGCAAGCACTCCGTCCCCATCTTATTACTCTTCTTAGACAAAACTTCTAAACCATGGATTAGAGCCTAGAGGGTTCACAAATCTGTTGTAAAAGAATATTGTAGTATTGCACCATTCACGCGCAAAGAACTGGAGAGGTATCAGTATAAGTTACAGTGTTGCCTTTTTTTAATGGGGTTTTTGTTTTGAATTTTGTAAGGATTTAAGAGGAAAAGATTCAGCAGGACCAATTTACATATTTCAAATGGTGGTCTACCTTACCATTCTAATAGAAATTAGAATCATTTCGAATTGCTAAGATAATAAATTCTATTTTTGGGATCGACTGCTAGCTGACTGATTTACTGAAGAAAAATTTAAAGTGGCACATTTTTCCTCGCTGTTATAACTCATGTCATGCTTTTTATTGTTCAGTAAGCTTCAACGGAATAGATCAGAAGGGGATCTGGCGATGGAATTCCGAAGGACGAAGACTCAAGAACAGGTGCATAATGGCACTCCAATACGATTTGTTGTAGCTCCATACAAGAAAGCTTTAAAAAGCTTCTGTTACAGTTCATCTAGATTCTGTTACTTGAATGAATGGTCAAATGCAGATTTAAATGTGTTATTTATGTTCTGTCTAGCTCTCTGATGAAGTATTATCATGATACCAACATTGCCTTGTGTCCAGTCCTGACAATTTAGAGGTTTTGCTGGATCCTCTGGTAATATCAAGTCTTGTGCTCTGCTTTTCATATGCTTGATTTAAATTAATTATCCCACTTCCCATGCTTTACATCCAATGAAGTCGTCAAAATGGTCCTTTTAACGAGCATTGTTGCTTACTTTCTGTTGGTCAGATATTTAGTCAAGGAAGAACCGCCAAAGCCTGAGGCAGATGACATTGGTACCCAATAAAAATTTGATTACATTGTATATGAGTGACTAATCCAGTCAACCAGATGACGTCAATGCAAATAGGGTAAGGCATTGTTCTTGCAGGCCATTTATTCTATCTTATTTCTTTTGGCTTTGATATACAAGATAGACAATCATATGTATCATGTAAATGGGAGAAATTTTCCTCTTTCGGCTCTATTATTACAGTAGACACTTTTTTCTGCTATTTACTTATGTAGTAGCTGGTTCATGTGTCCATGTTATCTGGGTAGATTGTTAGTACAACATGTATGGCTATTTATTTATATTCTAAATGGGAGTATTTTTTCCTCTTTCGGCTCTTACTGAAGTCTTTTTTGCAGTGGCTTTTTGTGAAAAAAAAGGTAGACCGACATGTTAATCCTGAAACATAGATTTTGGAAGGGATCGAGTTAGTCAAAGAGCTGTGGTCTGGTCTTACAACATATCGGAGAAGTTCATCTAAAGCCTAGAACCAGTATGAAGATTGTTGCTAAAGAAGTATGAGGCATCTTATGAATTCCCAACAAGGGATTACCGAAGTGTTGAACTATAGATGACAGGTGTGGACCTTAGATGACATGAGTATGTAATATGTTGTCGTTTCAAAACCAGAAGTTATCTAAGATGAGTGGTTTACAAATAACTAAACCAGAGGTTTCTTGATGTTCTGGCATATTCTGCTATAATAGAAATCTTATTCTTTTCTTAAAGCTCCTACCACTACTCTACTTGCATTCTTAGAGATCAAGCAGTACGTTAACTAATTATGTGATGCAGCTCTTGCCAGCATTGTTATCATCCTAAGAGCACATAGGTATGGACATTCCGATTTGTAATTAGAGATGAACCATGGATAAAGAATTGGTAGGAGGGACCTAAATACCCAATGCAATCGAAAAAGAATCAATGTTAGTTCCTTCAACATCAGATATAAAATTTTCCAAGTGATTATATGGAAATCTCAAGGATACCTGAACCTACCATATGAACTACTAGGAATAAATACATTTGTATCAGAATTTTTGGTTTGACCAATTTGTAGCAAATCTGCTCCGAGCAAAATGGATTGTGAGAGAAGGAATGGATTAGCATGGTTACAATATTTCTGGTTGCCTACCACAAACTGTCTGGTTAAAACAGTAACACAGTACTGCGGGGTTCAGGTAGTGGCCAAAGCTGCTACAACCTTCACCGTAACAAATTGTGCATAACTAAACTAATCAATCATATTAATGCCACGATTTTACTTGCTCTGGAGTTGTTGCTGGAACTACATAATAGAAACCTCAACTTCCTCCAAGTAAGGATTTTTGGTATGTTAAAGAATTGAATAGCGACTTGCAAGGCTGTTTAATGGAATGGTGCATTTTTATTAGTTGGGATCTCATAGTATGAATATCACTTATCTTCTATTGTTTTAGTTTAAGATACTTAGTTATCCTAGAGCGATGTCCGACTACTACAAATCAGAAACTAAAACTCCAAAGTAGATTTTAACCTCTGAACTTTTACTTAACTGACAGATACGAGAGGCATTCCTAGGAGAGAAAATCGTACAGTAATGTTGGCCTCATCACTAACTGAAAATTTTAGCGTCCAGCCTACAGGTTAAAGTGAACTACGGTTGTACAAAATGCTTACAGCCCATATATAAGAATAGTCTACATATAGTTATTCTTCAAAACTTTGAAGAATAACTCTATGTAAACTATTCCTGTTGCATATTCTTTATTGTTTTCACCTATTACTTTTTTATTACATAAGAAATATAGGAATTCTGTAGTTAGTCGATCTAAATATGTACATTTCTCACGGCGCATTCTTATGGTGATGCTTACAGGTAATAATACAGTTATAGAAGACACTCTTCCAACCATATTTGAAGCGACATTTTGCTAGATAGACGCACAAATAATTCAGTCACAGAATACACTACTATAGTAACAATGCTAAAATTCAGCAAATTTCCGCTACGAAAAAGAACACCTCAACAAACTTGCAGTACGAAAGCTAATAACAGCAACTTAATAATCAAGCAACAGAAGCGTACCAGACCATTAATCCCTTCACGGCGGACAGCGGCAAGGACCAGCAATCGTTGCCTGTGCCGAAGTTGATGGTCGCCGCCTCTGCCCAGGCGCAGCTTCTGCCGAAGAAAAGGGTCCTCGCCGCTCTCCGCTTGCCATGTGTGCTCCGCTGCCCCAGCTCCCGGGACGCCGCGTACAGAAGGCAGTACCAACTGCTCCTCCAGTTCCTGCTGACGGCTCACCCGTCGACGAATCCAAGGGAAACGGAGGTAGCCTCAGGGAGCACACTGTTCCAGATCTCCGCCTTCTTCCGCCAACCCAAACACAACTCCGTCTCTCTCTCATACAGATCTTATTGCAAGAAATTCATCCTGCCGGGAAGAAGAAATGGGAAGATGACAGAAGCTCCATCCACTTTTTTATTTTTTCCTGAGAGAACACGAAAGCCACTCACTGACTACCCTCCGTCGACTTCGTGATTTCCGACAACAGCGGTCCAGCAATGCTTTGTTACCGTTTAGACGGGCCCAGAAAATGGCCCTATTTGCAACCTTCAAAAAAAATCTACCTCCTGTTTCAGCTATAAATTTTACAGATTTCTTCTGCAGTTTCCAAAAAGAAATAAAAAAGTTCCAAACATTGTATTAGACTTTTAAAATATAATCTTACACTTATTCAGCATCTCTCTCTACATATCGATCCTATTTTTCCATACTAGAGACGAACACAGATTAAGAAAATAAACAATATAAGAATACCACGTACACATCTTTTACAATACAATACACATGGATATAAAGAACCAGCTTTATCACAGAAAGACAGTTTCTACGCTAGAGCTACTGGTAGACAACATAAATCTTAGCTAACATATTTTTCAGTCACTTGCTCAAACTCGCGAATGCCATAAGCAAATTTCTCCAGCTGCTGATACGTTTGCTCTGCAACTGCAGCATCACAATACTCGAAAGTAGCCACCTGAGTGTGCAAGACATGTTGATTCGTACCGTTGATGTTCTCCATACTACGCCGCCAATCTTTAATCAGCACCTTCACTTTCATCCTCAGCACATCATTCTTCTTCCACCTGAGGAAATCCAACACAAGAATTGTAGGCATCATGGTTGAAGCGGCGTATTTTTTCCCAGTTGAGACCCTTCGTATCGAATTTGTACTCCCATTCAACTTCCAAATCTATCTAAAATGCATAATAAAATCACCATAAGTGAACAAGAAACCGTAGACAGCATGGGCGCGGCGTGCGCCGCGCCGCAAACTTCCTAGTAACTAGACTTAAGCTAGATCCACTGTTTGCGCGGCACATTTGCCGCGGTGAGAAGAAGCTGATCGATGGATGGACGAGACATGTGACATGCGGGCGATCGAATTGATGAGGGCGACGCATTTCGGACGTCGCGTCCGTTTGCATCGTTCGAAATGGTCGAAATTGACCGCGCGTCCGTTTGCGTCGGGTGGCTCTAGCGACACGACGCATAATTTTTTTCCCTTTCATAAAAGTCATAATTTACATTAATAAAAAACATAAAACGACTTTAAAAAGGCCATAAAGGTGTGGTAAAACTAGGTACTGCCTACTGGTCGTCGTCGCTGACGAGGTCGATGAACTCCGGCGTCGGCCATGAAAGCTGGTACGCCGGCGGTGGAGGAGGTAGGGCAGGTTGCGGCAACTGCGGCCAGGCCGTCGTGCGCAGGAGTCTGTGGTGAAGGTGGCAACGGATCCCAGGCCGAAGCAGCAACTGGCGTGTCGTCGTTAGAACGCGTCGGCGTGGCTAGAGGAGTCGTCGGCCTCCCCTGCGCGAGCGCGGAGCTAGATGGCGAGCCCGTCCCACAAAGCGAGCTCGTTGAGCTCGCTATTGGCCAGTGCCATGGCAATGGCCTCGTCCTCGGTAATGTCCGGCGGCTGGGTCTCCGGATCCCACGCCGGCACGCCATCGTCGTGGTCGTAGTCTGTGCACTCCGCGTGCTCGTCCTCCTAGTCATTCTCCTCTTCTCCCGCGGCGATCTCGCGGTCGAAGTACTCCCACGTCCCGAACGGGATCTAGTTGTACGAGTTGAGCGCGTACGTCGGATCTTCTGGGAGATCCGGCGTCAAGGTCGCTCGGCGGCAACACACCTCGTCCTGCCGTTCTCGGCCCTCGCACGACATGGGGGGCACAGCACGCGCCGGGAGTTTAGGTACCAGCCCCCTCCAGGCAGGTTTGCGTCCGGCCATGGCACCAGCCGGTTTTCCTCCGAAAGGCGACGCGCGAGCTCGATGCGGACGTACCGCCCGACCTGTGGCTTCTTGACGGACCGCGAGCCGCTAGCCTCGTGGTGTTCTTGTTCTGGGCCATCATTTCTTCCCCATGGCATCGGTCGGGTCGATAGGGTGGCTTCTGGTAATGGTGTGGTTGGGGAAATGGGCGTCAGCAGCGTTTCTTTAAGAGGCTCAGACGCCATCTCGCCTTCAATGTCCTGCCACTACGACGCCGCACAACAGCGCATGCCCGCGGAAGCCGGGGCGCGCCATTAACGCGGCCCTGAAAAAGCTGCAGCGCGCCGCCCGTAAGTAATGCCGCGGAAGAAGAAGCATCTGTGCCCCTGCCAGGTAGGTCCGTGCGAGGACCGGACGGATGACCGCTGCGTTAGCGCAGCGTTCGCAGAGACGCAAACCTGACGCATATTTGGGCCACGTTTGCGTCGCTGCAAACGGCCCGGTCACTATGCATCGCCCCGCTGTAGGTTGTACCAGACGCATTTTCGACCCAGGTGGACGCAAACGGATAGAATGGTGTTGCCATTCCTCGTGTTTTACTTTTACACATGCAAAAGCATGCATTGTCTTGCAGAATCGATGGAAAAAATATTGAACATAAACACTCACTAGACTTAAGAATTGAGTCAAGTGGAGTATAGTAGAATGGATTGTGCACGACAATCTATCAAAAATGAAATGAATAGTACAATATAACAAGTAATTAAATGACATATTGTGCGACTGTATATCTAACAATGTGATACAACACGGAGGCACATAACTGAGCTTAAGGATTATTTTATCAATGTGGTATGTGCAACTTGATATGATCAAACGTTTCATTACATTTCAATCAAACGCAGAATTATGCCTAACTTGTTTTATGATTCTGAACACCATGCATTGAGAATTTGACATTCATGCATGTTAATTGTGTATACATGTCTGCCCGTAGTTGTGTGATGTCAAATCTCACCATTTGAACTTCATTCTTCTATGCTACAAGTTGGGTTGATATCGACTCCCACTCAAGAACGAATATGTTTGTTCGCATTGCAACATATGGTATATGTTGTAAATCTCAATAGCGCACAAGAGCATGTGAAAGTGCTCTCCACTCCAAGAAACATTACTATTATTATTTTAAAATTATTACCATTATTATTTATACATGGCTGAGAGTATAATGTGCATATTTTAGATTAAAGTTAGCTTTCCCGCAGCATGCAAACAAAATTATCTTACAATGTTTTTTCAATCATCTCGTTCTCAAACTACAAATTAACATATTATGTCATACAGAACTTGAAATACACAATTTAAGATTTTATGTAAAAGCAAGAGTGTTTTTAGTTGTTTTATTTTTTTAGGTTTGAAAACTAATCTTTGAGAAAACGCAAGGAAATGAGAGCATACGTGCAGATGGACAAAATCCACATTTGTGTCACATGTCTTTGTGTATAGGACACCACGAAACAATTTTGGTCGATCTAAGAGCATCTCCAGTCGCGTCCCCCAAAGGGATTTGGGGCACGCCGGACAAAAAAAGCGACCCAGCCGCGTCCCCCAAAGCCCATTTTTGTCCGGTAAGGCCCGATACGGTGTCCGGCGCCGAGCCCGTCCCGTCCCACGGGGACGCTCCGGGACGCCACACAACGAAAAGCGGCCAACCGCGGGCGACCAGCGTCGGCGGAAGGCTAAAACTCGTCGCTACCTTTGGTCAAGCGGCGTTGGCGTCTGTTTTCCCGAGCGACGAGGGCGCGTCTCGTCGTGCATGGCCGCGTGGCCGTCCGCGCCGGAGTTATTGCGTGCAACCACACGCTGCCGCGCTGTTTTAAGACGCCCTCCAGCTTATCGCGCTCATCATAATCCTTTCGTCGCGCCGCCTCCCCATTCCCAGATCCTCTCCCCGCCGCTCAAAAATGTCGAGCTCGTCCTCCCGCAAGATCGCCGCGGCGAATGCCACCGCGGCAGCCTCACCGTGGCGGAGGCGTGGCGCCGTACCACTGAGTATCGTACGTCTCAACGTATCGATAATTTCTTATGTTCCATGCCACATTATTGATGTTATCTACATGTTTTATACACATTATATGTCATTTTACATTTTATGGAACTAACCTATTAACAAGATGTAAGTGCCATTCTGTTTTCTGTTTTTGGTTTCAATCCCTAACGAAATATCTCGATTGGACGAAATCACCTCCCAGGTTCCTATTTTGCCCGGAAGCATCCGAACAGAGAGCCGGGAGGGGCCTGGTGGCCGATGACATGGTGGCGTGGCCAGGCTGGCCACCTGTCATGTCGTCGCCCTTTGACCCCACCGCCGCCTCTTCGCCTATATAAAGCCCCGCATCGAAAACCCTTAGGAGGAAGCCACGATACGAGAAAAGTTCAGAGCGCCGCCATCGCGGCCAAGATGGGAGACGAGTCTGTTCGGCACCCTGCCGGAGCGGAGTGCCCCGGAAGGCTCCTCCATCGACACCGCTGCCATCTCCACCGCCATCTTCATCACCATTGCTGCTCCCATGAGAGGAGTAGTTCTCCATCGAGGCTCGGGGCTGTACCGGTAGCTATGTGGTTCATCTCTCTCCTATGTACTTCAATACAATAATCTCATGAGCTGCCTTACATGATTGAGATTCATATGATGATACTTGTAATCTAGATGTCATTATGCTAGTCAAGTGGTTTTACTTATGTGATCTGGAGACTCCTTGTCCCACGTGTGTAAAGATGACGGTGTGTGCACCGTGTGGGTCTCTTAGGCTATATTTCACGAAGTACTTATTCACTTGTTGAAGAGCGTAGTGAAGTGCTTATTTATATCTCTTTATGATTGCAATGTGCATCATTATCACAATTTATCTATGTGCTACCTAGTGATGTGTTATTAAAGTAGTTTTATTCCTCTGCATGTGTGCAAAGGTGACAGTGCGTGCCGTGTTAGTACTTGGTTTATGCTATGATCATGATCTCTTGTAGATTGGGAAGTTAACTATTGCTATGATAATATTGATGTGATCTATTCCTCCTACATGCATGAAGGTGACAGTGTGCATGCTATGCTAGTACTTGGTTTAGTAGCGTTGATCTATCTTACACTAAAGGTTACTAAAATATGAGCATAATTGTGGAGCTTGTTAACTCCGGCATTGAGGGTTCGTGTAATCCTACGCAATGTGTTCATCATCCAACAAAAGTGTAGAGTATGCATTTATCTATTCTGTTATGTGATCAATGTTGAGAGTGTCCACTAGTGAAAGTGTAATCCCTAGGCCTTGTTCTAAATACTGCTGAGTTACTACGCTTGTTTATCATTTCTTGTGTTACTACTGCTGCCAACCCATCAACTACACGCCGAAGCTATTTTCGGCACCGTTGCTACTGCTCATATATATTCATACCACCTGTATTTCACTATCTCTTCGCCGAACTAGTGCACCTATTAGGTGTGTTGGGGACACAAGAGACTTCTTGCTTTGTGGTTGCAGGGTTGCATGAGAGGGATATCTTTGACCTCTTCCTCCGGCATTGAGGGTTCGTGTAATCCTACGCAATGTGTTCATCATCCAACAAAAGTGTAGAGTATGCATTTATCTATTCTGCTATGTGATCAATGTTGAGAGTGTCCACTAGTGAAAGTGTAATCCCTAGGCCTTGTTCCTAAATACTGCTTAGTCTTGTATTTCTTGTTTTCTTTGCTTTTGGTTACTATCAACTAAACGTCACATGCATCCATCGGCAAATTGGCTTATCATATATACATACCACCCATTCACTATCACCTTCTAGAAAGTGCACATTGGTGTGCAGAAAACACAGGGCACCAGACTTTGACTGTTATAGTGGAAATTGGATCCTTGAAATAAACTTCTGACTACTTAAACCCCACTTCCGTTTTGCTGTTCCAACCTCGCACTGAGGAAAGGAGAACGTAGACATCGATATCCGTCCCGGGACATGCGGCTGCCAAGCAGCGGCGGCCGGAAGATGGCCGTGAACGGCATTGCGTCCCCGCCGCGAAGCCGAAGACGGACCAATGGAGGGACGCCATCAAGGCCCGTCGGCTCAATGACCGCCGAGGAGCGGTTGGATCCGACGTGGGCGGTCAACGACAACGACGCTTGGTGGACGAGTGATACGTCTCCAACGTATCGATAATTTCTTATGTTCCATGCTACTTTATTGATGATACCTACATGTTTTATGCACATTATATGTCATATTTATGCATTTTCAAGAACTAACCTATTAACAAGATGCGAAGAGCCGATTCTTGTTTTCTTGTTTTGGTTTCAGAAATCCTAGTAAAGAAATATTCTCGGAATTGGAAACCGCCAGGGTCCTATTTTTGCACGAAGCTCCGAGACCGAAGAGATAGAAGTGGGGCCACGAGGCAAGGAGGCTAGGGCGGCGCGGCCCCGAGGCCCGGCGCGCCGACCTACCTAGCCCTCGTGTGGCCCCCGCGTTGACCTTCCGCCTACTTAAAGCCTCGTCGCGAAACCCCCGGTCCGAGAGCCACGATCGGAAAACCTTCAGAGACGCCGCCGCGAATCCCATCTCGGGGGATTCGGAGATCGCCTCGCACCTGCTTGGGAGGATTCATCTCCCGGAGGACTCTTCATCGCCATGATCGCCTCCGGAGTGATGAGTGAGTAGTTCACCCCTGGACCATGGGTCCATAGCAAGCTAGATGGTCGTCTTCTCCTTGTTGTGCTTCATTGTTGGATCTTGTGAGCTGCCTAACATGATCAAGATCATCTATCCGTAATACTATATGTTGTGTTTGTCGGGATCCGATGGATAGAGAGTACTATGATTATGGTGATTATCAATCTATTGTTTATGTGTTGTTTATGATCTTGCATGCTCTCCGTTATTAGTAGAGGCTCTGGCCAAGTTTTACTCTTAACTCCAGAGGAGTATTTATGCTCGATAGTGGGTTCATGCCTCCATTGAATCGGGGTAAAGTTCTAAGGTTGTGGATGTGCTGTTGCCACTAGGGATAAAACATTGATGCTATGTCTAAGGATGTAGTTGTTGATTACATTGTATACTTAATGCAATTATGCATTGCTTAGCAACTTAATACGGAGGGTTAGGATGATAACTGAAGGTGGACTTTTTAGGCATAGATGCAGTTGGATGGCGGTCTATGTACTTTGTCGTAATGCCGGATTAAATCTCACTATATTTATCATATCATGTATATGCATTGTTATGCCTTTCAATTTCACTGTTTTGTTTACCCCACAATGCTTTATTTTACAGCTTTTATCTTATGGGAGAGACACCTCTGTGAGACCTATCCTTTATCTTTTTACAATAATACTTTGTGTTTACTGTTTTGTTTCTTTGCAAACATCTTCCACTCGATACGTTTAATCCTTTGTTACAGCAAGCTGGTGAGATTGACAACCTCACTGTTTCGTTGGGGCAAAGTACTTGGGTTGTGTTGTGCAGGTTCCGCGTTGGCGCAGGAATCCCTGGTGTTGCGCCGCATCACATTTCGCGACCATCAACCTTCAACGTGCTTCTTGGCTCCTCCTGGTTCGATTAAACCTTAGTTTCTTTCTAAGGGAAAACTTGCCGCTGTGCGCATCATACCTTCCTCTTGGGGTTCCCAACGGACGTGTACATCTACGCATCAAGCACTTTTACGGCGCCGTTGGGTGGAGATCAAGACACGCTGAGGGGAGTCTCCACTTCCCAATCTCTTTACTTTGTTTTGTCTTGCTTTATTTTATTTACTACTTTGTTTGCTGCACTAAATCAAAATACAAAAAATTAGTTGCTAGTTTTACTTTATTTACTGTCTTGCTCTCTATATCAAAAACACAAAAAAATTAGTTACTTGTCTTTACTTTATTTGCCTAGTTTACTTTATTGCTGTTATCATGAGTAATCCTGAAGTTGAAGTTCGTTCTTTTAAGCAACAAGGTGGAGAAAGTTTTAAAGATGCTTGGTATAGAATTAGTAATGCTCATCATAGGTGCATTAAGAAACACTCCACCACTATCCTTCTTAGGAACTTTTATGTTGGTTTATCTAGTTGGAATAGATATGTTCTTGATACTCTTTCGGGAGGTAATTTCCTAGGTACTCCTGCTTTAGAAGCTAGTTGCATCATTGAGAGTCTAGTTGGAATACCACCTGTTAATAAAGTTAAAACTGAAATCTCTCTTGAGGATGTTATGAAAAAATTGGAAACCATAGAGAAAAATTTTCCAAGTGTTGAAACTAAATTGGGAATGTTATTTGACAAAACTTATGAACTTGATAAATCCTTAGGAGGAATTGATGAAAGAATTAGTGTCCTAGGAACTTGTGTTATCCATGATAATCAAACCAATAGGATTGATGAACTTGAAAAAGCTATGGGGACCTTGGGTTCAACCTTTTCTTCTCTCAAGTATAGTGAGAAAGCTTATGTGGGTAAAGAGCAAAAATTCATGTACGCCTCTAAAGTGCCTAAACAAAAGAATTATTATAGGCCTAAAATTTCTAAAACCCCTAGCACCACCATAGAGAATTTAGATAATGGAGCACCTAAAGTACCCTCTGCAACAAGTTGTGTTTGCATAAAAAATAATAATGTTGATGCTCCTTCATTCGATAATACTTGATTTGCACTTTCTGCGCCTAGCTGAAAGGCGTTAAAGAAAAGCGCTTATGGGAGACAACCCATGTTTTTACCTACAGCAATTTTTTGTTTTGTTGAGTCTTGGAAGTTGTTTACTACTGTAGCAACCTCTCCTTATCATGTTTTTGTGCCAAGTAAAGTTTCTATGTCAAAGTTGATGTTATATTTGGGATCGCTGCGCAGAAACAGCATTGCTGTCTGTCACGAATCTGGGCACAGTTCTCTGTAGAAAATTCGAAAAAATCTGCCAATTTACGGGCGTGATCCTCATACGTACGCAACTTTCATTAGTTTTGAGTTTTCCATTTGAGCAAGTCTGGTGCCAGCTTTAAATTGGTCTTTACGGACTGTTTTTACAGCCTTTTATTTCGCATTGCCTCTTTTGCTATGTTGGATTTATTTCTTTGATCCATTAATGTCCAGTAGCATTATGCAATGTCCAGAAGTGAAAATAATGATTGTGTCACCTCTGAATGTGTGAATTATTAATTGTGCACTAACCCTCTAATGAGTTTGCTTGAAGTTTGGTGTGAAGGAAGTTTTCAAGGGTCAAGAGAGGAGAATGATATACTATGATCAAGAGGAGTGAAAGCTCTAAGCTTGGGGATGCCCCGTGGTTCACCCCTGCATATTTTAAGAAGACTCAAGCGTCTAAACTTGGGGATGCCCAAGGCATCCCCTTCTTCATCGACAACATCATCAGGTTCCTCCCCTGAAACTATATTTTTATTCAATCACATCTTGTGTTCTTTACTTGGAGCGTCGGTTTGTTTTTGTTTTTGTTTTTGTTTGAATAAAATGGATCCTAGCATTCACTTTGTGGGAGAGAGACACGCTCCCTGTTGCATATGGACATGTGTCCTTAGGTTTTACTCATAATGTTCAAGGCGAAGTTTCTTCTTCGTTAAATTGTTATATGGTTGGAATTGGAAAATGCTACATGTAGTAATTCTAAAATGTCTTGGATAATGTGATACTTGGCAATTGTTGTGCTCATGTTTAAGCTCTTGCATCATATGCTTTGCACCCATTAATGAAGAAATACATAGAGCTTGCTAAAATTTGATTTGCATATTTGGTCTCTCTAAGGTCTAGATAATATCTAGTATTGAGTTTTGAACAACAAGGAAGACGGTGTAGAGTCTTATAATGTTTACAATATGTCTTTTATGTGAGTTTTGCTGCACTTGTTCAACCTTGAGTTTGCTTCAAATAACCTTGCTAGCCTAAACCTTGTATCGAGAGGGAATACTTCTCATGCATCCAAAATCCTTGAGCCAACTACTATGCCATATGTGTCCACCATACCTACCTACTACATGGTATTTCTCCGCCATTCCAAAGTAAATTGCTTGAGTGCTACCTTTAAAATTCCATCATTCACCTTTGCAATATATAGCTCATGGGACAAAATAGCCTTAAAAACTATCGTAGTATTGAATATGTACTTATGCACTTTATATTTTATTAAGTTGCTTGTTGTGCGATAACCATGTCTGGGGAACGCCATCAACTATTGTTGAATATCATGTGAGTTGCTATGCATGTCCGTCTTGTCTGAAGGATCTATCATTTTAGTGGTTGGAGCATGCAAAATTGTTAGAGAAGAACATTGGGCCGCTAACTAAAGCCATGAACCATGGTTGAAGTTTCAGTTTTGGACATATATCCTCAATCTCATATGAGAATAATAATCATTGCTACATGCTTATGCATTTAAGAGGAGTCCATTATCTGTTGTCCATGTTGTCCCGTATGGATGTCTAAGTTGAGAATAATCAAAGCGAGAAATCCAAAATGCGAGCTTTCTCCTTAGACCTTTGTATAGGCGGAGAGGTACCCTTTGTGACACTTGGTTGAAACATGGCATGCAAAGATCCGGTAGTCCAAGCTAAGTAGGACGAGGTGCGGGCACTATTAGTATACTATGCATGAGGCTTGCGACTTGTAAGATATAATTTTCATAACTCATATGCTTTATTACTACCGTTGACAAAATTGTTTCATGTTTTCAAAATAAAAGCTCTAGCACAAATACAGCAATCAATGCTTCCCTCTGCGAAGGGCCATTCTTTTACTTTTATTGTTGAGTCAGTTTACCTATCTCCTTCCACCTAAGAAGCAAACACTTGTGTGAACTGTGCATTGATTCCTACATACTTGCATATTGCACTTGTTATATTACTTTATGTTGACAATATCCATGAGATATACATGTTATAAGTTGAAAGCAACCGCTGAAACTTAATCTTTGTGTTGCTTCAATACCTTTACTTTGATTTATTGCTTTATGAGTTAACTCTTATGCAAGACTTATTGATGCTTGTCTTGAAGTACTATTCATGAAAAGTCTTTGCTTTATGATTCAGTTGTTTACTCATGTCATTACCTTGTTTTGATCGTTGCATTCATTACATATGTTTACAAATAGTATGATCAAGATTATGATGGCATGTCACTTCAGAAATTATCTTTGTTATCGTTTTACCTGCTCGGGACGAGCAGAACTAAGCTTGGGGATGCTGATACGTCTCCAACGTATCGATAATTTCTTATGTTCCATGCTACTTTATTGATATACCTACATGTTTTATGCACATTATATGTCATATTTATGCATTTTCTGGAACTAACCTATTAACAAGATGCCGAAGAGCGATTCTTTGTTTTTGCTGTTTTTGGTTTCAGAAATCCTAAAAAATATTCTCGGATGGACGAAACTTTCGCCCAGGGTCCTATTTTGCCTGACTTCCCAGAGAAGAGATAACGAAGTGGGGCCACGAGGCAGCCGGAGGGCGGCGCGGCCCAGCCCTGGCCGCGCCGACCTACCCCCTAGGCCCCTCGTGTGGCCCCCGCGTTGACCTTCCGCCTACTTAAAGCCTCCGTCGCGAAACCCCCGTACCGAGAGCCACGATACGGAAAACCTTCCGGAGACGCCGTCGCCGCGAATCCCATCTCGGGGGATTCAGGAGATCGCCTCCGGCACCCTGGAGGGGGTTCATCTCCGGAGGACTCTTCATCGCCATGATCGCCTCCGGAGTGATGAGTGAGTAGTTCACCCCTGGACCATGGGTCCATAGCAGTAGCTAGATGGTCGTCTTCTCCTTGTTGTGCTTCATTGTTGGATCTTGTGAGCTGCCTAACATGATCAAGATCATCTATCTGTAATACTATATGTTGTGTTTGTCGGGATCCGATGGATAGAGAGTACTATGATTATGGTGATTATCAATCTATTGTTTATGTGTTGTTTATGATCTTGCATGCTCTCCGTTATTAGTAGAGGCTCTGGCCAAGTTTTTACTCTTAACTCCAAGAGGGAGTATTTATGCTCGATAGTGGGTTCATGCCTCCATTGAATCTGGGACAGTGACAAAAGTTCTAAGGTTGTGGATGTGTTGTTGCCACTAGGGATAAAA
The DNA here is from genome assembly GCA_030979885.1 of Lolium multiflorum. Classification (NCBI taxonomy): domain Eukaryota; kingdom Viridiplantae; phylum Streptophyta; class Magnoliopsida; order Poales; family Poaceae; genus Lolium; species Lolium multiflorum. The sequence continues at coordinate 247,797,719 of CM061747.1, forward strand.
CATTGATGCTATGTCTAAGGATGTAGTTGTTGATTACATTACGCACCATACTTAATGCAATTTGTCTGTTGCTTAGCAACTTAATACTGGAGGGTTCGGATGATAACCTGAAGGTGGACTTTAGGCATAGATGCGGTTGGATGGCGGTCTATGTACTTTGTCGTAATGCCTGATTAAATCTCACTATATTTATCGTATCATGTGTATGCATTGTTATGCCTTTCTCTATTTGTCAATTGCTCACTGTAATTTGTTTACCCAACATGCTTTTATCTTATGGGAGAGACACCTCTAGTGAACTGTGGACCCCGGTCCTATTCTTTACATAGCATACAATCAACTGCAATACTTGTGTTTACTGTTTTCTTTGCAAACATCTTCCACTCGATACGTTTAATCCTTTGTTACAGCAAGCCGGTGAGATTGACAACCTCACTGTTTCGTTGGGAGCAAAGTACTTGGTTGTGTTGTGCAGGTTCCGCGTTGGCGCGAATCCCTGGTGTTGCGCCGCATCACATTTCGCGACCATCAACCTTCAACGTGCTTCTGGCTCCTATGGTTCGATTAAACCTTGGTTTCTTTCTGAGGGAAAACTTGCCGCTGTGCGCATCATACCTTCCTCTTGGGTTCCCAACGGACGTGTACATCTACGCGCATCAACGACGCGCTTCCAGGCGAAGTACGACGTCGAGATGCACAGCACCGACAACCTCGTCGGCGGCCCCAACAGCTGGAACAGGGAAGGCCGCGCCCTGTTCTGGGCGTTCGGGGCGCACCCTGAACGTCATCCGCGGCCTCCGCAACGGCGCTCCAAGGCTGGAGATGCCGTCGTCGCCGCCCGGCCTCTCAGGGCAGCCGAGGAGGACGACTACTGCCCTCCTCGCACTCTTCTTCCTCGGGACCGGCGCGATCGACGCCGAGTCCTCGTCATCCCCCTACACCGTCCCCAAACGGGAGGTCAAGGAGGAGCGGGCGACGCCCGTCAACACGAGGCGTGGCGGTAGCGGCAGCGGGCGGCAGCAAGGGAGGCGCGGCGGCGCCCTCCTCATCCCGAAGCTGGAGGTGAAGGAGGAGCCGGAGGAAGCGTCGCAGGCGGCGCTGCTGGCGGAGTACGAGCGGCAGCAGCGGCTTATCGCCAGCAGCGACGACCCCGAGGACTGCCCAGGGCTGCGGGCGGCGTTCTTGGCGTCCATGGACGACAAGGACGCCTGGAGGGGCGACCTGGACGCGGCGATCGCCATGTCCATCCGCGACTCCGGCAAGCCGCTGGTGGACCTCACCGACGACGGCGAGGCAGGACCAAGCGGCTTGGTGAAGGACGAGCCCGTGGACGAGCCCGTCGACGAGCGCGTCAAGCAGGAGGTCGTCACCGACGAGATGTACAACTTCCAGCAGTACTACGACGCCTCCGGCCGCCGCAAGTGGTTCTAGATTAGGTTTAGTTTTGAAGTTAGTCAAATTTCGTTCGAATCTATGTAAGTTTGGACGAATCTAATCCAATCTAGTTAAGTTTAAAATTTGCGAAATTTTGTTTGGGGACGCGACGGGAAAGCGACGTGCAGCTAGCCAGCAAAACACGTCCCCCAAACGCTCAATCCGGCGCGGTTTGGGGGACGGTTTGGGGGACGCGGCTGGAGATGCTCTAACTCCTCGTTACCATGGGTTATTACAATTCACCTTCGGGCTTCCGCTCAGCTCATAATCCAAAGAAAATATCCAGATATTTCTACACATACGGTCACGGTGAGTAGTAGTCATGAAGAAATCGTGTGACATCCCCACACTTGCCGACATGCTTCTGTTCTTACTTAGAGGGTATAGGTTAATACCTCTTGATATTTAAACACGATGATTTTCCGTGGTTTGCCTCTCTAATCTGGTTGTCTCTTCTTACCATTATGTACACCGGTCTCCTTGATCTTTAGTCTCCAAGATTATCTCCATGAGCTTAGTGAGAATATTAGCCAATTGATCTTCAGTGGCTACATGACATCCGAATGAAAAGGTACATTGCCTCAATGTTCTACTCCATCTGATCCTAATATGCATCGAGCTCTTAGCTCAAATTTGTATTGGTGAGAGCAGATTTGGTGCACCCAGGTGCCACCTGATTTTTGTAATATTTAAAAATTATAATTTTGTGTTTCAAAAAATCATAATTTTTATTTAACAAGTACGGCACATGTTCTGAATACGCGTGTAAATTTTTGACAGAAATTGCGTTGTATTTTGAGCCATACGAAAAAGACAAATTTCGTATGGCTCAAAATACAACATATTTTCATCCAAAATTTACAGCGTACCTTCAAAATGTTTATATATATGTACGCATTTAATTTCAGATTTTTTGGAATTACAGAAATATATTTTTCAAATACTGGGATCATTGGTGCTCATGTGTCAAAGAGACTTTTCGTGTATTACTTCCTTAATGAAATCATGATAATCATTATGGATAGGAGGGGGTATCTATTTGCACGATACACAAGATTCTTACTGAGTGTGATATTGCTGCATGATTTATTTTCCCTAAGTTAATTCCCCATCTTTGTTTCACTAAGCAGGCATACAGCCTAAATATGCCTTTGACAAGCGTGGTTGTGTTCAGATGAGACTCGCTCGCGGGGAGGAGCGAGTGCGGCACATGGAACAAATTTCCTGCAAGTTTTCGGTGGTGGCTGTAATAGCGACGTCAAATTTGTTTTGGAGTGATTATACCTATTCGTTCTCTGGTTCTTCGGTTAAATGAGAGTTCGAAAATTGCTTCATAGACATTGTTAGAGTATCATCAATCCTGCATACCGGATGGGAGCGTGGGACATTTCTGAAGACTCGCACTAGTGGAGAAGAGGCCTAATGTCGCGGGTGGTAAGCCCCTTTTGTCGCGAGCGGCCATCCGCGACAACGAAGGCGCGATAAAAGGTCTACCCTTTTGTCCGTGGTCTCTTACACCCGCGATATGGTCGACACGTGCGTGGCGAGCGCATGGGACAGACTCCTTATGTCGATGGTATTACCACCGCAGCAAGGAGGTCTAACGTAGCGAAGCTGCTGCTTTAGGGTTTGAGGGTGCAGCCCCCACCGCCCCCTTTTATTCGAAATAAAAGTTGCATATATTTATACGCTACTAGAAGTTGTACACACCATTTACATATAGATTGATCAACCAAATATTGGAAACAAAAGTCGGTTCCCCTTACATATTCGTAGATTCCCCTTACATATATATATACATGAGCTCACGACTACCGGGACTAATTAAACACCGGGAGAGGGAGAGCGCCTATTTGGACTAAACAAGCCGTTGTTGTCTATTACTTCTCTAAGGAAATCCCGCCACTTCCTCCGCAATTCCTAGTAGGTGTTCCTTTGGTTGGAGTGTGTCCCGCATGTAGTCGACCTATATAGGAAAATGAGATGAGTATGACTATATCAATGTTGATAACGAAATATTGACGAAAATAAATAAAGTTGTGAATGTTATTGCTTACGTTGAATTTATTATTGTTCTGCTTCTCAGTGGTTAACATGCGAATGGACTCGCAAACGTAGTATCCACATAGATGTGTCCCTTGTGGCTGCTGGGCGCACGGTACAGGAGTAAATGTTAGCTTCTCTGCCCAGGTACCCTTAATGTTTTTCTTGAAAGCTTTCCAAGCCCTGCCAGGCAAAAGAATGATTGAATGAGTGGATAATTAATTGATATCTCACGAAAGATATAGCGTGGCGATGAAGGAAATTACACTTGGAGCAACTTCGGGTCGCGGAACTCGTCCAGGCCTCTACTCATTGGGTCCCTTACTTCAACTATTCCCTTATCAGAATGTCTAGTAGAATCCAGTGGAAGCTGCACATGTTTATGTATATACGTCAATTACACTTAACATCGAGTAAGAAAAATTGAATGTGCATAAAAGATCATTAAGACTCTCACTCGTAGTTGTAAGGAAACAGTATTGAATCACAGAAATTTTGCTCCCCCAAAAACCTTAGTAGGTTTCCCCCCGTTTCTTCGCCTTTATGCTTTACCGTTTGAACATGTACTTTATCTGGGTCAACAAACCCAATATTGATAATATTATTATGTTTGCATTCACTGATCTTCAGTCTGCATAAGAGAACACATAAGATATAATGAGTATATGCAATGAAAACGAACATGAACTGAATGAAAATGAACTTAGATGTAGTTAACAACTTACAAGCAATAGCAGCTCATGAGAGATTTGTCGAGGGCTTCTAAATTGAATAACTGCCAGAGTTCATTCATCTCAATATGGATCTCCTCCTTTCGGTAGTAATATTCACGTGGGATCTTCGCCACGATGTACCTTTGGTTCTCCTTGCACGCATCAAGGTACCACTGATGCAAATTCCGCATATGCGTTGGCATTTTATCCAGCCGCTCTCTACTGACCAAGTCGGCCCCGTAGACAAATGTAGGAGCTATGTCAGCAAAGGGTAGTGCAACATCTGCGGCACTCAGCAATTCCTCCACGGTACAGGACATCGAAGCCGCTAGCGCCTCAGCTTCTTCCACTTCACCATGTTCCCGGTACAGCTTGGGAACATCAAACACTTTGAGTGCTGGGATCGATTGTTTGGGCTGATCTCCGAGGAGGGGAACTTCCTTTCTTTTTTTGCCTTTTGTCGTTTGCTTGGGCGCCTTGAGGGGTGCACTTGTCTTCTTCCCGGCTGATGATTTGCTCGTGCTAGCACTATCCTTCTCCTTAGCCTTGCCATCCTCCTTCTTCTTAGCCTCGTCATCCTCCTTCTTCTTAGCCTTCTTGTCATCAATTACCCTCGCAAGGTGGCGTGTATAGTCATCCTTCTTCTCGTGTAAGTCATATTGCGATGGTGTGTTCAGAAAAGAAGTAGCATATGCTATTTGCTTCTCGGTGTATGGCTCTGGCGCTGGAGGTTTTGGCTTATGGAAATGATCATAGTTGTGTTTCGCAACAGCGGCCGCATTTTCCTCGACAGTAAGATCCCAAGGACGGGGGGGAGGAACCTTTGGTACTCTTGGGAGGGGCGACAACTTGCGGATAGGACTCTTGAAACGCTTCCGGCCGGGTGCATACCGAGTCTTAGTGGGCGGAGGCGGCGGCGCTGGAGATGGAGATGGACTACGGATGTCGTGGTCGACGTCGTACCCATGGGGTGATGGTGGCGACATGTGATCAGTAGGAGGAGGTGATGGTGGCCTGCGATCACCTGGAGGAGGTGATGGTGATGGTGGCCTGCGATCACCTGGAGGAGGTGATGGTGACCTGGGACGACTGGTACTAGGGGCTACCCAGCCTGGCAGCTTGATGTTCTTCTTTTCCCAGAGAATGATTTCTCCCAGCACCTCTCGGAGTGTAACCCCCCCATCACCTCCAGGGATATCGAGCTGCAATGTATTCCATTAATGCATCTATACTAATCGTATACCTCGTCATCACCGGAGCCGTCGGCTTCTCCATCACCGGAGCCGTCGGCTTCTCCATGACCGGAGCCGTCGGCTTCTCCATGACCGGAGCCGCGGGCTTCTCCATGATCACCGGAGCCGCCGGCTTCTCCATCACCATCGCGGATTATGTTCGCGAAAATGTCTTCCTGTTCCAAGTCCCGTTCGAATGGATCCATTGTTTCTGCAAAAAATTAAATCGATAAGTACATGTTCTAACCCTAACCAAACCCTAACCTATTTAACCAAACACTAACTAAACGTCGTTGCCTAATCGGCAAATACTTCGGAGGAGAGGGATCCTCATGAGGGGAGAAGAGTAGGGGCCATGATCGGAGTGCACACGGGACCGTGGTACGCGAGTTACCCAGCTTCGGAACACCTGCACGATGACAGGGCCTACTGCTGCTTGTCTGGAATTATCTGGGCGCTTGCGCGTTGTTACAATGGTTGTGGTTGTGCCTCTAGGGCTCCCGGGATCCGGCTTATAAAGGCGCACGGATCTAGGGTTTACATGGAGAGTCCTAGCCGGAATACAAGTTGCCTAACTACGGTACAATGTCTTGCCGTGTACGTCAAGGATCCACCTATGCCTAACTTGTCGTCATGGATCGGCCCTTCATGAGCCTCACGGATCGACTCACCGCATGGGCTCTCTTCGGATAAGGTGCCTCTGTGGGTCGGTTCGGATCAGGAGTGCCTCTGTAGGGGCGGTTCGGATCCCAGGGTACCTAAATCGGGCGGTTCGGATGCGGCTACCTTCCTAGGGTGGTTCGGATCCAGAGCTCCTTCTTCTGGGTTTGGACATATTCCATCTTGATCAACGGCAGTTGGGCCCTGGGTGGGCCATATGCCATCACCACCATCTGTGGGCCACCCGGGCTTGCCGGAATCGGACCATGTCGATGGTATACCTATGAAGTATATCCACAACAGTAGCCCCCGGAGTTCTCCAAGATTCACCGTTCTTCCATCCAGCTCAGCTTGCGCATGTATCTTCATCCTTTGGCTGGAACGAATAATAGAGAATCTTGAAGGACTCCAAACTTCATATCTCCAACCAAGTATTGGTCGGAAACTTCATGATCCAATGGTCAGATTCTTCGAAGACACCATCCAACGTAATCTTCGGTATGGATCCGACTAGCCAAATGTAGGTTCGGATCTGACTAGCCAAAATATAGGTGTGGATCCGACTACCCAAAACAGGTGCGGATCGACTAACAAAAATTAGGTGCCGGATAAGGCCACCAAAAGTGAGGTGCGGATCCGACCACCAAATTGAGGTGCGGTCAGAGCTACCAAATATGGCAGAGTGCGGATCGGCTACCGTAAGTTGCGGATCCGACTACCAAATATAGGTACCGGATCCGGCTACCAAAAATTAGGTGCGGATCCGACTAGTTAGCCAGATTTTCGCCATCTTTGAAATTTTTCTTGACATAACCATATGTATGTAGCCCCCGAGCGTTGAGTCGGCTTGCTCCAAGGAGACTCGATGCTCAGAAACTTAGCCCCCAAGCGTCAAGGTGGAAATTTTTCGGTTAGTTGCTCCAAAGAGAACTTCATCGATGTAGCCCCCGAGCGCCAAGGTGAATTTACTAGAAAATCCGGCTTGGAGCTCTTAAGAGTTTATCTTTATCCGTGACATAGAAATAGTGTAAACCCCAAGCATCTAGGCGGAAATTTCCAGCACTAATACTCGAAAGGAAACACACTTTTCACTTAAGATCAAAATCGCAGCCCCCGAGGGTTGGTTCCGGCTAAGCATAGCGGAATCAAGACTCAAGTTGCTTTTCCAGCTGTGCATGCTACGGATCCGCCTAACCTTATCTCATATGGATCCGGCTAGCTTCCCAGGCTTCTCGCGTGCTAGGTGCAGCAGCCTGCTGGATTGGTTTGTTGAAGGCTAAGTGTCATGTACACGATATACAAAACACATTTGTATTAAATTGTTTCTTTGATCATGTTCAACGAACAAATGTAAGGCGGAACAAAAACGGCCTTTGAACAAATGTTTTAAAGCTGAAACTATGCAGCAGTTGAACAACATAAAACTGTCAAGGCGGAAACAACTCGACTATCTTGAACAGTTAATGTAATTTATATGTTTTAAGCAAGTGCTGGTTTATCCGTTCTTCTGGTTTATATGCTTGACTTTTCGCGAGACGGCAAACTTTAAACACAGAACATCTGCTGAGGCGATAGCGCTTAATAGCGAAACAATCAAGAACCTCAGAAACAGAGGCCGGTTTTAAGTACCGAAATGTCACTACTAAGGAATCCACATATAAACAACAGAAAACGTGTAGGCCAGAAAACTCAAGCTAACGCCCGAAGGCGGATTTTGTAACGTCTTGGGCCTTAAGCGGCAAAAACGTCTGAGGTTTCCTGCAACCGCGAGAAAATCGTGAAAGATATGACCAATAGTGACGGTAAAAGACTCGGGATATGAGTGAACCAATCTTAATCTCATGATCATAAAATTTTAAAATATTAAATATAAATAAGGACTTAGGCGTTTGGAGCGGGGTCCAACGTCATTCGTGCGATTTTCTTCGAGCGTTAAAGTCGGCGGTGCGAGTTGATTATTGCGGTGGTCTGTAGGTGCGGGTTCGATCACCAAAATATAGGTGCGGATCCGGCTACCGGCTGGTGGGTGCGGATCCACCTGCAAAATTTGGGTGTGGATCGGAGCTTCCTAGGGCCCAGGTGCGGATCCTACCCAAAATATAGGTGCGGATCCGGCTACCAAAAATTAGGTGCGGATCCGGCTACCAAAAATTGAGGTGCGGATCCGACTACCAAAAACGTAGGCGCGGATCCGGCAACCAAAAATATAGGTGCGGATCCGACTACCAAAAACGTAGGCGCGGATCCGGCAACCAAAAATATAGGTGCGGATCCGACTACCAAAACCAGTTTGAATTTTGGATCTAGGCGGAATCTTCCTAGGAAGCTCATGCGACTGAGATCGGATCTTTGCGACTGCGTCCAGCTCGGCGGCGGTCGCGTCAGCGTTACTTACCAGAGCGTTTCCGTCGGAATCGACGGTTTCGCCGATGAAGATGTGGATGCCGCCGATTGGGACGATGGAGAGCTTGACGGGGTTTGACCTAGCCGGAATCCAGAATTCGTCCGGAGGGACGATCGGAAAATTCCCGGCGTAGAGTACACGCCCCACAGCGATCGAGTCGTCGTAGCTTCCCATGGCGGAGCCCTCCCGGTTCCGGCCTCCAGACGCCTCAGGCCCCACGGTGGGCGCCAACTGTCGTTGCCTAATCGACAATACCTCGGAGGAGGGATCCTCACGAGGGGGAGAAGAAGTAGGGGCCATAGGGCGGAGTGCACACGGGACGGTGGTACGCGAGTTACCCAGCTTCGGAACACCTGCACGATGACAGGGCCTACTGCTGCTTGTCTGGAATTATCTGGGCGCTTGCGCGTTGTTACAATGGTTGTGGTTGTCTCGTTTCTAGCTCGAGATCTCCCCTCAGGGCTCCCGGGATCCGGCTTATAAAGGCGCACGGATCTAGGGTTTACATGGAGAGTCCTAGCCGGAATACAAGTTGCCTAACTACGGTACAATGTCTTGCCGTGTACGTCAAGGATCCACCTATTCCTAACTTGTCGTCATGGATCCGGCTTCCTTCATGGGCCTTCACGGATCTGACTCCTGGCATAGACCTCTTCGGATCCGGGTACCTCTGTAGGTCGGTTCGGATCCGGGTACCTCTGTAGGTCGGTTCGGAGTACCTACGCCAGGCGGTTCGGATCGGCTACCTTCCTAGGAGTGGTTCGGATCCGGCTCCTTGTTCCTGGGCTGGACATCTTCCATCTTGATCAAGCAAGCCAGGCACCCGGTGGGTCATATGCCATCACCACCATCGTGGGTCACCGGGCTGGGAATCGGACCATCGATGGTATACCCTATGAGTATATCCACAACACTAACCTAACCTAATCGGCGTCGGTTCGCGAGAGGGAGCCGGTGTCGCGTCGGTTGTTCGCCGAGAGAGAAAGAGGGGATTCTTGGCGTCGGTGGTTTCGCGAGAGGAGAAGAGGTGTTGCGAGAGAGAGGGCGGTGTCGGCGTCGGTTGTTCGCGAGAGGGAGAGGGGTGTCGGCGCGTGTTTGCGAGAGGGAGAGGGTGTCGGCGGCGCGTGTTTGCGAGAGGGAGAGGGCCGGTGTCGGCGTCGGTTGTTCGCGAGAGAGAGAATTAATCGACGAAGTGTTCACTTGAAGGGAAGAGAATTCGCGAGTGTTGTTAGTGAAGGGAAGAGCGATAATCGGCAGTGTTGTTCGCAAGAGTGTTGCGTCGGTTGTTTACAAAGCTAACTAATACAAAATTTAAACTAACTAACTAATACTAAATTTAATCTAAATTAATCTAACTAACTACAAGATTTAAAGTTAATACAAAATTTAAACTAACTAACTAATACTAAATTTAATCTAAATACTAATACTTTTTTAATACTAGCTAACTAATACTAATTTAAACTAAATACTAATACTAACTAAACTAAACTAATAACTAACTTAATAAAAAACTTAATGAAAAAACTTAATGAAAAAAAGGCCGGAGCATAACCGCGGGTACCGCAGCCGCCTTGAAAGCGCGGAGGGTGGCGGCTACTGCCGAAGGGTGTGGCCTTGAAGGTGGCGCGGCGGCCGGGGGTGCCCAGAGAGCGGCCGGAGTTGCCGCGTAGAGTGGCGCGCGGTCGGGTAGCGCACTGTGGCGAGCGGCCCTTGAGAAGTAGCGGGGCGGCGCATGGGACGACGGCTGAAAGTGGCGGAAGACGTGGCGGGGAAGCGAAAGATGGCGGCCTTTGAAATTAGGCAGCTGGCGGCCTTGGTCGAACTAGGTTGGCCTCCGTGTGTCGCGGTGGGGCTCGCCCGCGGCGCTAAATGACCCATACCTATGACCTTTTGTCAGCGAATTCGTGGCTTGGCCGCGATAAAAGGCGCCTACTTGCGGGTCGTTACCCTTAACATGATAAAAGGGAGCACTTTCCTCGCGAACCGTGCTTCTGACTCCAGCGATGAGAGGGTGAGGACGTCATAAGTGCATCAACGGCTCCGGCCCGTTTAGTTGACAGGCTAGTTGGACGCGGACTCGGCTTGCACAGGTGTTTGTTTTTTTACTGTTTTAAAAATAAACCTGCTTTATCTATTTTAACTTAATAAAAACTATTATTTCAATAACTTTTAAATGGTAACTCAAATAGAAAAGTTTTATATATGAAAATTGATCAGAAAAATCCAATGAACATGAATATGACATCCATATAACTATTTGCATCTCGCATCATATCAAACATTGATAGTCGTGTATCTTTCACCCCTGTGCACCGCCGCCGTGCCACTCGTGTCGCGTCCCCGTGCCACGTGTCGCCACCGCTTCCACGTGCCTCGCCCCGCCGCTGCCGGCGTGCGACGTGTGTAGCCGTGGCTTACACGTGCCATGCCCCGCGTGCGCTATATAGAGCGACGAGTGCGGGCGCAACCACACGTCGCCACCGCCTCCGCTCATTCATCTCCGGGATGCCTCCACGTCGTCGAGGGGCGTCCGGTTTCCGTGGCGTTCGAGTGCGTCCGAGCGGTAGGTTCACCGCCGAGATACGCGCCGGTGGCTTCCGCCTCACCCTCGGCACGTACAACACGCCGGAGCTGGCGGCGCGCGCTTACGACGCGGCGGCGTGGCGCTTTCGGCGGCCACGCGACATGAACTTCCGGACGTTGAATCGCTAGAGGCGGAGTTCCTCGCATGGCCGTCCCTCGTCGGCAGCGAGGACCGTCCTTGACACCGCCGGGTGCAGCGTGAGATCGCCATCGCAGAGCACAGCGCGGCGATTGTCTGCGCCGGTGGAGGGCGTGGTTCCCCAGCAGCGTCGTCGGCACCGGCCGCGTTCTTCGTGACCTCGGGGGCGCGCGGGTTCAGCAAGGCGCCACCGTCGGGCCGTCGCCGAGTTCGAGCTCGAGAACCCGAATACAACTTGGACCGAAAACGACCCTCGGTGGGATGACATTTGGACGGAGACAACCTCCGACGACGAGTAGAGACTAGACTAGTCATTTATCTATTTTATTGTAATTTCAATAAAGTCGTTGTCGGTTCTATTAGTTTAAATTTAGTTTATAAAGTCGTTGTCGGTTGTTTTTGTTCAATAAAGTGGTTGACACGAAATTTTATTACGATTGAACTGGAATTAAAGTACAGAGCTCAACTGAAAATTAAGATACATGGCCAGATTCGAATGTTGGAGCCATTCAGTCATAGTCGTGCCTAGCCCTATAATACTCGCCACTGTAGTCATCATAGTCGCCGACGTCATCGTCGCTACCATCGGGGTCGCGGTTGTCGAACCTCGGCGGATGACCACGCGTGGGCTGGGATTGAGGGTAGCGCAGGCGGGGGCCACGATAGGCCATGACGCTCTGGAGAGTCCGGCCGCGCCACCACAGCCGACGGCCGGCCTCGTTGAAGTTCGAAGGAGGCGGGCCGCCGTCCTCGTGCCTGGCGAGCGCCCTCTCACGCCGATTGATAGTCGGGCTGTAGTCGGGATGCCACTGGGGATTCCTCCGCTGCTCAGGCGTGAGCTCGAAATAGTAGTGGTTCGTGATGGCCATCTCGCGTGGCACACCTAGAGGGATAGGAGGGACCGGTACGCCTCCGACGCTCAGCAACCAGCCGGTCGGGACGCGGTAGCCGGGCGGGCAGGGGTAGTTCGAGGCGCAAAGCGCCTCCGCCTCCCGGGGTGTTAGACATACGATGGAAGCCATGGGAGAGAGTGATGAGGTTTGCAGATATGAGTCTAGATGTGATATGTAAATGGAGGCCAAGCCTACATATATATAGTGAAAAAATGGCGGGATGACGGAGGCGGGAACCGGTGAAAAAATAGGCGGGAAACCCTTTAGTACCGTTCATCCCGGGTGGAGGCTCAAACCGGGACAAAAGACTGGGGGAGGCTTATCTAGGAGGGCCTTATCTGGGGGGATGATGTGCGGGTAACCTTTTGTCACGGTTGGTGGCTGCAACCGGGACTAAAGCTGTCGGCAGGATAAGGATGTGTCGGTAACCTTTAGTCCCGGCTGGTGGGTACAACCGGGACTAAAGATGTCGGCAGGATAAGAACGCATGGGTGGACGCACTGCTCGATGAGATAAAGCATGTAGCGCACGACGCCCTGTCGAAGGAACAAGACAAAGTAGAAGCGGTGCCGTGCCTATAAAAGGAGCATCGATACGCCTTGCCAAGCAGATCAACAAGCCAAGCAGAGTTTCATTCCCATGGATGAAGGAAAGGGTTGGGAAATCTCCCGTGGCGCAGCTTCTCGAAGATGTCGTTGGTGCACACGCCCTACGGCATCTTCGGAAGCTGCTCCTCGGAAAAATTTCCCTGCAAGCCCGTGAAAGACTCCATCTCCTCTAACAATGTTGGGGAAAGGGTTGGGAAATCTCCCGTGGCGCAACTTCTCGAAGATGTCGTTGGTGCACACGCCCTACGGCATCTTCGGAAGCTGCTCCTCGGAAAAATTTCCCTGCAAGCCCGTGAAAGACTCCATCTCCTCTAACAGTGTTGGGGAAAGGGTTCTCATTATTACATGGATTTCTATTTTCGTGCCCTCGGGTCCTTAGTTGTGCTCAGTTTTCCCCAGCTCCTTAGTTTTTCCTCAGTTTTACCCAAACGTTTGTCTGAAACCATCACACGTGATGTAACGGCCGGTTGCCCGACGGTTGACCGTTATCTTCTGACTAGTGGGGCCACGTAGAGCCTGCAAAGACACGTCAGACCATCCATCTTTGTTTGACCGTAAGCATCGCTGTATCCCTGACCAAAACGCGAACGAGTGGGGCTTCGGTATATCAAATGACAAGTGGGGCCATGACGCTGATACAAGGGGCAATACACGGGTAGGATTAGATTTTTAAACGGAGCTCTACAGCGATGGCACGGAGGAGGTGGCATGCGGGGTGCCGAGATGAGATCGACGTCCACAAAGAACTGCATGAGGCGAGACCAGACGCATTAGATAGAGGATGCTGATACGTCTCCAATGTATCGATAATTTCTTATGTTCCATGCTACTTTATTGATGATACCTACATGTTTTATGCACATTATATCGTATTTACGCATTTTTCTGGAACTAACCTATTAACAAGATGCCAGAAAGAGACGATTCTTTGTTTTAAATCTTGTTTGGTTTCAGAAATCATAGTAAGGAAATATTCTCGGAACTGGACGAAATCAACGCCCAGGGTCCTATTTTGCCATGGAAGACCGAAGGGATAACGAAGTGGGGCGGCAGAGCGCGCCACCATAGGGCAGCGGAGGACAGCCGCCTATGGTGTGGGCCTCGTCGACCCTCCGTCTGCCATGCAAATAGCCTGTTCAGGCTTGATCTCAGAGGCACGATACGGAAAACCTTCCAGAGACGCCGCCGCGAATCCCATCTCGAGGGATTCAGGAGATCGCCTCCGGCCCGAGGGGATTCATCTCCCGGAGGATTCTTCATCGCCATGATCGCCTCCGGAGTGATGAGTGAGTAGTTCACCCCTGGACTATGGGTCCATAGCAGTAGCTAGATGGTCGTCTTCTCCTCATGTGCTTCATTGTTGGATCTTGTGAGCTGCCTAACATGATCAAGATCATCTATCTGTAATACTATATGTTGTGTTTGTCGGGATCCGATGGATAGAGAATGCTATGTTATGGTGATTATCAATCTATTGTTTATGTGTTGTTTATGATCTTGCATGCTCTCCGTTATTAGTAGAGGCTCTGGCCAAGTTTTTGCTCTTAACTCCAAGAGGGAGTATTTATGCTCGATAGTGGGTTCATGCCTTCATTGATACCTGGGATCGTGACAGTAGTCTAAGGTTGTGTTGTGTTGTTGCCACTAGGGATAAAACATTGATGCTATGTCTAAGGATGTAGTTGTTGATTACATTACGCACCATACTTAATGCAATTGTCTGTTGCTTTGCAACTTAATACTGAAAGGGGTTCGGATGAACTGAAGGTGGACTTTTTAGGCATAGATGCAGTTGGATGGCGGTCTATGTACTTTGTCGTAATGCCCGGATTAAATCTCACTATATTTATCATATCATGTATATGCATTGTTATGCCCTTCTCTATTTGTCAATTGCCCGACTATAATTTGTTCACCCAACATGCTTTTATCTTATGGGAGAGACACCTCTAGTGAACTGTGGACCCCGGTCCTATTCTTTACATCGCATACAATCTACTGCAATACTTGTTTTATTGTTTTCTTGCAAACAATCATCTTCACACAATACGGTTAATCCTTTGTTACGGCAAGCCGGTGAGATTGACAACCTCACTGTTTCGTTGGGCAAAGTACTTTGGTTGTGTTGTGCAGTTCCACGTTGGCGCCAGAATCCCTGGTGTTGCGCCGCACATTTCGCCACCATCAACCTTCAACGTGCTTCTTGACTTTGGTCGATTAAACCTTGGTTTCTTCTTGAGGGCTTTTGCCGCGTCGCGCATCCATACCTTCCTCTTAGAGGGTTCCCAACAAGGCATTGTACATCTGGCATCAAGCAAATTCTGTGCCGTTCAAATGATCAAGACCTTGGCTTGCAAGGACTAAATTTTCTTATGGAATTTATTGGATTGTTGCTGGAGGTACCTTTATGTCCATCACGCTAGAAAACTTCTTGATGATATGATGATAAATTACTCTGAATGGCACACGGAAAGAGCTCCACAAGGTAAGAAGGTAAATTCTGTTGAAGAAACCTCTTCCTTGAGTGATAAGATTGATGTGATTATGTCTATGCTTGTGAATGGTAGATCTAATGTTGATCCTAATAATGTTCCTTTAGCTTCATTGGTTGCTCAAGAAGAAAATGTTGATGTGAATTTCATTAAAAATAATAATTTCAACAACAATGCTTATAGGAACAACTCTGGTAATAACTATAGGCCATATCCTTCTGCTAATGGTAATGGTTATGGTAATTCTTATGGGAATTCTTACAACAATAATAGGAGTGTACCCTCTGGTCTTGAAGCTATGCTTAAAGAATTTATTAGTACACAAACCGCTTTTAACAAATCTGTTGAGGAAAAGCTTGATAAAATTGATATTATTGCTTCTAGAGTTGATAGACTTGCCTCTGATGTTGATCTATTAAAATTGAAAGTTATGCCTAATAATGATATTGATAATAAGATTACTACTACAACAAATGCCATCCAAGTTAGAATTAATGAGAATATAAGATTAATGGCTGAATTGCGTGCTAGGTGGGATAGAGAAGAAAATGAAAAACTAGCTAAAAAGAATAATGTAGCTAAAGTTTGGACTATTACCACCATTAGTAATGATAATGATTCACATGTTGCTGCACCTCCTACTATCAATGGTAAAATAATTGGTGTTGGCAATGTTTCTAGTGCAAAGCGTACAAAACTGCCTGAAATTGCTAAAACTGCTGAAACTGCTTGTGATAAAACTGCTGAAATTTTTTCCAACCTTGGGAACAATGATCCCATTGCTGTAGCTCATAATGATTTAGACTTTGATGATTGTCACATCTCTGAAGTTATAAAGTTCTTACAAAAACTTGCTAGAAGTCCTAATGCTAGTGCTATAAATTTAGCCTTTACAAAACATATTACAAATGCTCTCATAAAAGCTAGAGAAGAGAAACTAAAACTTGAAACTTCTATTCTAGAAAGTTAGAAGATGGTTGGGAGCCCATCATTAAAATGAAATTCAATGACTTTGAATGTAATGCTTTATGTGATCTTGGTGCAAGTATTTTTGTTATGCCGAAGATTTATGATATGCTTGACTTGCCACCATTGAAGAATTGTTATTTGGATGTTAATCTTGTTGATAATGTTAAAAAGAAACCTTTGGGGAGGATTGATAATGTGCGCATTACGGTTAACAATAACCTTGTCCCCGTTGATTTTTGTTGTCTTGGATATCGAATGCAATGCATCTTGTCCTATTGTGTTGGGAAGACCTTTTCTTCGAACTGTTGGTGCTGTTATTGATATGAGGGAAGGTAATATTAAATATCAATTTCCTCTCAAGAAAGGTATGGAACACTTCCCTAGAAAGAGAATGAAGTTGCCTTTTGATTCTATTATTAGAACAAGTTATGATGTTGATGCTTCTACTCTTGATGTTACTTGATTTGCACTTTCCGCCTAGCCTAGGCGTTAGAAAAGCGCTTATGGGAGACAACCCATGTTTTTACTACGTATTTTGTTTTATATTTGAGTCTTGGAAGTTGTTTACTACCGTAGCAACCTCTCCTTATCATGTTTTGTGCCAAGTAAAGTTTCTATGTTATAGTTGATGTTATATTTGGGATCACTTGAGAAACAACATTGCTGCCCCGTCACGAATCTGGGCACAAGTCTCTGTAGAAAATTTGAAAAAATCTGCCAATTTACGAGCGTGATCCTCAGATATGTACGCAACTTTCATTAGTTTTGAGTTTTTTCCACTGAGCAAGTCTGGTGCCACTTTAAAATCGTACTTTGTTCTGTTTTGACAGATTCTGCCTTTTATTTCGCATTGCCTCTTTTGCTATGTTGGATGAATTTCTTTGATCCATTAATGTTCAGTAGCTTTATGCAATGTACGGAAGTGTAAAGAATGATTGTGTCACCTCTGAATGTGTGAATTATTAATTGTGCACTAACCCTCTAATGAGTTTTCTTGAAGTTTGGTGTGAAGGAAGTTTTCAAGGGTCAAGAGAGGAGTATGATATACTATGATCAAGAGGAGTGAAAGCTCTAAGCTTGGATGCCCCCGTGGTTCACCCCTGCATATTTTAAGAAGACTCAAGCGTCTAAGCTTGGGGATGCCCAAGGCATCCCCTTCTTCATCGACAACATCATCAGGTTCCTCCCCTGAAACTATATTTTTATTCATCACATCTTGTGTTCTTTACTTGAAGCGTCGGTTTGTTTTTGTTTTTGTTTTTGTTTGAATAAAATGGATCCTAGCATTCACTTTGTGGGAGAGAGACACGCTCCGCTGTTGCATATGGACAAATATGTCCTTAGGCTTTACTCATAATGTTCAAGGCGAAGTTTCTTCTTCGTTAAATTGTTATATGGTTGGAATTGGAAAATGCTACATGTAGTAATTCTAAAATGTCTTGGATAATGTGATACTTGGCAATTGTTGTGCTCATGTTTAAGCTCTTGCATCATATGCTTTGCACCCATTAATGAAGAAATACATAGAGCTTGCTAAAATTTGGTTTGCATATTTGGTCTCTAAGGTCTAGATAATATCTAGTATTGAGTTTTGAACAACAAGGAAGACGGTGTAGAGTTTTATAATGTTTACAATATGTCTTTTATGTGAGTTTTGCTGCACCGGTTCATCCTTGAGTTTGCTTCAAATAACCTTGCTAGCCTAAACCTTGTATCGAGAGGGAATACTTCTCATGCATCCAAAATCCTTGAGCCAACCACTATGCCATTTGTGTCCACCATACCTACCTACTACATGGTATTTCTCCGCCATTCCAAAGTAAATTGCTTGAGTGCTACCTTTAAAATTCCATCATTCGCCTTTGCAATATATAGCTCATGGGACAAAATAGCCTTAAAAACTATCGTAGTATTGAATATGTACTTATGCACTTTATCTCTTATTAAGTTGCTTGTTGAGGATAACCATGCTTCGGGAACGCCATCAATTACTCTTTATTGAATATCATGTGAGTTGCTATGCATGTCCGTCTTGTCTGAAGGATCTGCCACCTTAATGATTGGAGCATGCATATTGTTAGAGAAGAACATTGGGCCGCTAACTAAA
Organism: Lolium multiflorum; assembly: GCA_030979885.1. Taxonomy (NCBI): domain Eukaryota; kingdom Viridiplantae; phylum Streptophyta; class Magnoliopsida; order Poales; family Poaceae; genus Lolium; species Lolium multiflorum. The sequence continues at coordinate 247,815,999 of CM061747.1, forward strand.
GCCATGAATCATGGTGGAAGTTTCAGTTTTGGACATATATCCTCAATCTCATATGAGAATAATAATTGTTGCTACATGCTTATGCATTTAAGAGGAGTCCATTATCTGTTGTCCATGTTGTCCCGGTATGGATGTCTAAGTTGAGAATAATCAAAAGCGAGAAATCCAAAATGCGAGCTTTCTCCTTAGACCTTTGTACAGGCGGCATGGAGGTACCCCTTTGTGACACTTGGTTGAAACATGGCATTGCAAAGATCCGGTAGTCCAAGCTAAGTAGGACAAGGTGCGGGCACTATTAGTACACTATGCATGAGGCTTGCAACTTGTAAGATATAATTTACATAACTCATATGCTTTATTACTACCGTTGACAAAATTATTTCATGTTTTCAAAATAAAAGCTCTAGCACAAATACAACAATCGATGCTTTCCTCTTTGAAGGACCATTCTTTTACTTTTATTGTTGAGTCAGTTTACCTATCTCTCTCCACCTTAAGAAGCAAACACTTGTGTGAACTGTGCATTGATTCCTACATACTTGCATATTGCACTTGTTATATTACTTTATGTTGACAATATCCATGAGATATACATGTTATAAGTTGAAAGCAACCTCTGAAACTTAATCTTCCTTTGTGTTGCTTCAACACCTTTACTTTGATTTATTGCTTTATGAGTTAACTCTTATGCAAGACTTATTGATGCTTGTCTTGAAGTACTATTCATGAAAAGTCTTTGCTTTATTATTCATTTGTTTACTCATGTCATTACCATTGTTTTGATCGCTGCATTCATTACATATGTTTACAAATAGTATGATCAAGATTATGATGGCATGTCACTTCGAAATTATCTTTGTTATCATCGGGACGAGCGAACTAAGCTGGGGATGCTGATACGTCTCCAACGTATCGATAATTTCTTATGTTCCATGCTACTTTATTGATGATACCTACATGTTTTATGCACATTATATGTCGTATTTACGCATTTTCTCGAATTAACCTATTAACAAGATGCCGAAGAGCCATTTTGCTGTTTTTGGTTTCAGAAATCCTAGTAACGAAATATTCTCTAATTGGACGAAATCAACGCCTAGGGGTCCTATTTTGCACGAAGCTTCCGAGAAGACCGAAGGGATAACGAAGTGGGGCGACGAGGCGCCGCCACCATAGGGCCGCGCGGCCGGAGGGGGCCCACGCCCGCCCTATGGTGTGGGCCCCTCGTCCCCTCCTGACCCGCCCTTCCGCCTACAAATAGCTCCGTCGCGAAACCCCCAGTGCGAGAGCCACGATACGGAAAACCTTCCAGAGACGCCGCCGCGAATCCCATCTCGGGGGATTCAGGAGATCTCCGGCACCCTGCGGAGAGGGGATTCATCTCCGGAGGACTCTTCATCGCCATGATCGCCTCCGGAGTGATGAGTGAGTAGTTCACCCCTGGACTATGGGTCCATAGCAGTAGCTAGATGGTCGTTTTCTCTGTGCTTCATTGTTGGATCTTGTGAGCTGCCTAACATGATCAAGATCATCTATCTGTAATACTATATGTTGTGTTTGTCGGGATCCGATGGATAGAGAATGCTATGTTATGGTGATTATCAATCTATTGTTTATGTGTTGTTTATGATCTTGCATGCTCTCCGTTATTAGTAGAGGCTCTGGCCAAGTTTTGCTCTTAACTCCAAGAGGGAGTATTTATGCTCGATAGTGGGTTCATGCCTTCATTGACACCTGGGATCGTGACAGTAGGTTCTAAGGTTGTGTTGTGCTGTTGCCACTAGGGATAAACATTGATGCTATGTCTAAGGATGTAGTTGTTGATTACATTACGCACCATACTTAATGCAATTGTCTGTTGCTTTGCAACTTAATACTGAAAGGGGTTCGGATGATAACTGAAGGTGGACTTTTTAGGCATAGATGCAGTTGGATGGCGGTCTATGTACTTTGTCGTAATGCCCGGATTAAATCTCACTATATTTATCATATCATGTATATGCATTGTTATGCCCTTCTCTATTTGTCAATTGCCCATTGTAATTTGTTCACCCAACATGCTTTTATCTTATGGGAGAGACACCTCTAGTGAACTGTGGACCCCGGTCCTATTCTTTACATCGCATACAATCTACTGCAATACTTGTTTTACTGTTTTCTTGCAAACAATCATCTTCTACACAATACGGTTAATCCTTTGTTACAGCAAGCCGGTGAGATTGACAACCTCACTGTTTCGTTGGGCAAAGTACTTTGGTTGTGTTGTGCAGGTTCCACGTTGGCCGGAATCCCTGGTGTTGCGCCGCATCACATTTCGCCACCATCAACCTTCAACGTGCTTCTTGACTCCTACTGGTCCGATTAAACCTTGGTTTCTTGAGAAACTTGCCAACGTGCGCATCATACCTTCCTCTTGGGGTTCCCAAGGACGTGTACATCGGTGGACGTCGAAACCCACCGGCGGGCAGTGAGTCAACACCGTAGAGCCGGGAACAACTAGGGCTGCGGCTGGCCCCGGTCCCTCAGAGCGGCGGCCCGCAAAGCCTCCTGGTCGCGTGATGCAAATTGCAAGGCGTGCCACCTGACCTATACTGTCAGGAAGGTGTGGATGATGCCTCGCTTAGTGCAGGCACACACGTACACGTTAAATACGAGCCTCGATCGGCTCTCAGGTTGTCCCGTGAATCGGCTCATGGAGCCGATCCACCCATGATTCGTCCAAGGTGGCCGAATATATGGTGGTCCTGCTTGATCAAGATAAAGCGAATGAGATCCACGACGATCTGGGGTTTTCACCGCATAATCGGATCATCCTACTCACGATTGGGCCTCGCGCTCGCGCACGGTGATCGTAAGCCAACCCTAGACAAGGCCTAAAAACCAACACGAGGTTGATCCTCGGAACATCCTGTCTAGGGCCAGCAAACTACACCCTACGCGCCGCTGGATCCTCCAACCCTTTGTAAGGCCTAACTATTGCAGATATTAAACTAATCCTTGATAAATCAAGGAGCAATCGTAACGGATCAGATCTACTAAATAACGATCAAGCGGGGTGCCGCCCCTGCACCCATGATGAGGTACAAGGACGGCTAGATGCGCAAGGGTTGCACTACGACAGCATATGATACTAAGAACAATGCTAACCCTAACACATCTATGATAACTACGTTGCTCGCCATCAAAAAGGCTTCAGTACGAGCAACGCATGAACAACTAGGCAGGCTCGTGCTGCCTAGATCGCGAGATGCGATCTAGGCAGCATGGTGCTTACCGGAGGAACCCTCGAGACGAAGGGGTTGGCGATGCGCCGAGATTGGTTTGTGTTGAACGTTGGTTGTTGTTTATTCCATAAACCCTAGGTACATATTTATAGTCCAGGGGACTTTCTAATGTGGGCGTGCACCAAACCGTGCACGGGTAAAACTCTAACTTCTAAACTAAGATGCGATCTAATATGTTACAGATACATGGGCAATTAAGCCCGAACTCTCAGCGCAAGGCCGCTTCGATGTCCACTCTTCAAGCCCATCTTCACTTACGGCCCGTCTCCTGATTTGGCCAAAATCGGTGATAACACATGCCCCCCTGGTTTTGGTAATGATAATATCAAAACCATCTGTTTTTTTCTCGAGGGGTCATGTCGTGGAACCGTCGCAGTTTCCTTATGATGACGTCTTGCCTCCTCGCCTTCTCTGCACGACTTGACGGTTCTGGCACCACGTCCTCGGGAACTGCTTAGGCATTAAACCATATATTCCCCCTTTTATTCGGCCACTTCCTGTAGCTCTCTTCCTCATCCTCCAGGCACTAGCACTTCCAAAGAAAAAACCCTCCTGTGCCACCATGTCCTCCTCTTCGTCGGATCTTTCTGCGCAGTCCTCCCCCTTCCGCGAGCCGACGCCGGAGTGGAACCCGGAGGAAGCCCATGCGGCCAACATTCGCCGCGCCATCGAGGCCGGGGATGAGCCAAGCCACGACTTCTCTACCTGGTCGGACGACCAGTCCCTGACCGACGGGGAGAGCGACCTCCGCTTCCTTGCCAATGAGGAAGCGGTGGAGGAAAGCGACGACGACCACCTTCCCTGGGACGGGGCCCCCTCCTCCGAAGAGGAGAGGCCGGAGGAGGAGGAAGAAGATGACAGCTCCTCCGACGAGCCGCCGGCCAAGCGCCACTGCCCCTGGCCCGGCAATCTCAGCGATTTCGACAGCGACGACGACGACGCTGATGAAGAAGACGAGGACAACGAAGGTCCTGCCGGCGGTCGCTACAGCAGCGACGATGAGCCGGCTGGGAGCAGCGCCGACGACGGCGATGATGGCGACGATGACGAGGGCAGCAACGGCCCCTAGATAGGATCTTAGCCTAGGGCCAGCAGTAGTAGACGGGCAATGTAGCCCCTAGGATCTTCTTTTGAGAGCAATCAGCTCTTTATGTAAGAACTCTAGTTGATCAATGGAGAATTTCCCCGACTCGATCTTGTCGTCCTTCTTCATGGTAATTTAGCCGATTGCCCTTTATACCGAGCTTGCCGATTGCCAATCTGGTCGGTGCTTAAGGAGCCGATGGCAATGCATCGGACTCTCATGGCAAACTCGAGGTAGATCCATCCGGACCTCCACCTTCAGGACGAGCCGCAATCGTGCAAATCCTAGATCCTGGAAATGCAGATTCAACTGCACGGAATATTGGATCTTAGCGGCATTCTCATCTTCTGGATCTTCTTTGCCACTGTCCTTGTAATGCTTCATCTCTTTGTAGCCACACCTGGTCCAGAGTCCATCAGCGATCGTTGCTTCTTCCCATTACCTCCAGCCATTCCCTTCTGCAATAATTCACCCTCTCTTGACGAGTTATGATGCAGAGCAAGCCGATTTCAACCAAATCGGCTCCATAGAACAAGGAACCTTAAGGGCGAGCTGCCCCGAGCCTTAGTCCAGGCGAGGATAAAAGCAGACCACCGATTGAGCCACCATTGGTTTCCCGTCTGTATCGCTGTGTTAGGCACAAGGAGCCACTGGCGATTCTGGAAAGGTCGGCAGCTCCCTTGAACCAAGGAACCTCAATGTAGTGGCCTCTCGGCGCCTCCCAGCTCCATTCCCGCACCTTGCTGTTACGATTGGCTCATCATCTTGGGCGAACTGATGCAGCTCTGGTGCAAATGGTCGGTCGAATGGTTCGACTCTATGAAATCATCGGATGATCATCGGTTGTTCTCATGACCCTAACCTGATCCGCAGGCTTGCGCAAACACTGCCGATTTGGTGATGGCTGCTCCCTCTGCCTGTAACCATCATATCCCTTGAGTCGACGGCCAAGCGTCGGCTTTGCCCCATGAGACCTCAAACAAGATCATGACTCTTACCAGCCAACCCAGCGGGCTGGCCATCTGGTTCCGGGCAGGTGCCTACAATAGAGCCCTGTGCGTGTCACTCAATTGGCTTGTATGTAGAAACTGATATTTACGGCGACATCAGCACCGTTCTTCAGACAAGCTGTGATGCAGGGCCAGCCGATTCCGAAAAAATCGGCTTCCTATAGTGAAGGACCCTTCAGGGCCAACTGTCCCCCGAGCTTCTCCCGTTCAAGTCCTGCGTCTCGTCGATCATATCGGCTCATCATCTTTGGCAGGCTGATGCAGCTCTTGGTGAGGACGTTTCCTGATGCTTTCCCCCATTTTGGTCGTGACATGCCGTAGCCGATCGCCTCATCATCGACTATGATCCTGGTCCAGATAGCCACATGATCTTCGGCATGTTTGCCCTTCCTGCTGCTGTTTGATGCTGCTCCTAAGCTCCTTCGTGTCAGGGTCGCAACCCATGATTGCCATCATGGCCGTGCATTTGATGGTTTGATTTTTTGTGGCCGATTTGTTTATGTATCGGCCCCCATACTTGAGCTGCTCTGCTGGAAATTTGACATCCGTTCCCAGCTCCGTATCCTCGTATATCATCCATCTATGTGCCCCCCGAGCCGATTCTGTCAAGTAATTGATGGTATCGGCTCTTCAGGCATCCGTTGGATCAATGCTGAACACAGACGAAGGTATGTTGAGGATAATTTCGGCCGATTGCCAAAATCGGCCTCCTTTTTTGTTGCAATGCTTGACGATGGTTTGCAACTCCTTGGATTTACAGCCGTGGCATGTTGGAGATAAGATCCTTTGCTTTTCATTTTTTGAGGGCCGATCGCAGGGATCGGCCTTGCCACGTATGTCCAATGTCTTGGACGTGCTATTCCGTTAGGCCGGTGGATAAAACCAGCCTTACCCCGTTCTTTGTCACATCGATGCGTTCGCAGTCATCCAAATTGATGCCCGAGAGTGGTTCTTGACCTGATGCCTCCCAAATGCCCATGCCGGCTGTTGAAATCTCGGCTGAATCATCGGCGTGGACGACCTCCACTTCATCTCCATCCCACTGTATTAGGCATTGGTGCATCGTGGATGGGATGCAACAGTTGGCGTGGATCCAATCCCTCCCTAATATTACAGCATAGGTGCTTTTGCTGTCGACAACAAAGAACGTCGTAGGGATAGTCTTCCTTCCTACGGTCAGATCCACGTTTAGAACACCTTGCGCGTCAGATGCTTGGCCGTTGAAATCGCTCAATGTTACATTGGTTTTGATTAAATCCGAGGTGGAGCGTCCCAACCGCCGCAGCATAGAGTATGGCATAATGTTGACTGCCGCTCCGGTGTCCACCAACATCTTATTGACAAGCTGCCCATTGATGTAACCTCGTAAGTACAGGGCCTTCAGATGCCTGTAACTCCTTTCTCGCGGCTTCTCGAAGATGACCGGCCGTGGGCCGCAGTCCATGTGCCACAGGTGCTTCATATAACCTTGGAGCGCTAAATTCCGCAGGAAGGATGAAGACCATGTTTGTGCCAGCCGATGTTTCATCATCGGCTTTCCTTTGCTTAGGGCGCCACTCTTTTCTTTGTGGCCGACCTTCTTCATCCAGGGTTCGCTGAATTTTGGCGGCCAGGTCAGGCCGTGCCTTCCTCAGCGCGTGCAGATATAACCTTTCGGCTTCTTCCAACGCACGTAGTCGCTGAACCCTTCGTTTTTGGGAGCGGCTGAGCCCGTCAGGACACCATCTTGGCCGATGATACTTATCCTCTTCATCATCGTCCTCTAGTTCCTCGTGATCTCCCATCTGAACGGACTCAGTATGCTTGCTCCAAAGCGGGAGAGGCCCTAGACGCTCGAACACGGACACCTTAGCTGTACCCTTCTCCTTTTGTTTACATTCTGGGCAATTGCCGATTGTTGGCAATCGGCTCATTCAGAATCCCAGCGATGTCTGAAGAAGGGGCAGTCCCAGTGCCTATCCACGTTGTCCGGTTCCTCAGACCTCCCTCTGGCGCGACGTTCGTACCCGTCGTCGTGGCCGTTGTTCTGACGATACCTCCCGCCTGCATCGGACCGATGATTTCTTTGGTCGTCTTCGCCGTAGCGGCGTCGGTCGTATGGCTGATCATATTTGCTGAGGAGATGCTCGGGTAATGGGCGTGGATGCCGTATGCTTCTCACCTCCTCCTCGGCCAGGTACCGTTTATTGTCGTCTTGGGGCCGGTCACGTGGAACGGCCTCGTCTTTCTCTTTGCCACGAGCGTGGCTGCTCTCTGCTTTGTCCGCATCACGGCGAATCACGAACCCTGCCATATTGGCATCGAAAGAGAACCCTGGTTCCCTTATGGAGTGGCTGAGATCGACCGTGTTGACGAAAAGGACGCGTGTCTCCGTTGAGCTTGATGCCGTGCGAACGGGTCTTCTCACAGGAGCCGACGAGTTCGGTTCCGAGGACCGCCTTGGCCTTATGCTTCTTCTTGAGCTCGCCAGCCAGGTCCTCGTGCTTGACCGGAGTGCTTTCCGCCATCTCGATGTAGATGGCGATGTGGTGGATGTTGAAGATTGTCCCACGGCGTGCCGAATGTGTTGACGTCGAAACCCACCGGCGCAGGTGGTCAACACCGTAGAGCCGGGAACAACTAGGGCTGCGGCTGGCCCCAGTCCCTCGAGCGACGGCCCGCAAAGCCTCCTGGTCGCGCGCCGATGCAAATTGCAAGGGCGTGCCACCTGACCTATACCTGGTCAGGAAGGTGTGGATGATGCCTCGCTTAGTTTCCTGCAGGGCACACACGTACACGTTAAATACGAGCCTCGATCGGCTCTCAGGTTGTCCTGTGAATCGGCTCATGGAGCCGATCCACCCATGATTCGTCCAAGGTGGCCGAATATATGGTGGTCCTGCTTGATCAAGATAAAGCGTATGAGATCCACGACGATCTGGGTTTTCACCGCATAATCGGATCATCCTACTCACGATTGGGCCTCGCGCTCGCGCACGGTGATCGTAAGCCAACCCTAGACAAGGCCTAAAAACCAACACGAGGTTGATCCTCGGAACATCCTGTCTAGGGCCAGCAAACTACACCCTACGCGCCGCTGGATCCTCCAACCCTTTGTAAGGCCTAACTATTGCAGATATTAAACTAATCCTTGATAAATCAAGGAGCGATCGTAACGGATCAGATCTACTAAATAACGATCAAGCGGGGTGCCGCCCCTGCACCCATGATGAGGTACAAGGACGGCTAGATGCGCAAGGGTTGCACTACGACAGCATATGATACTAAGAACAATGCTAACCCTAACACATCTATGATAACTACGTTGCTCGCCATCAAAAAGGCTTCAGTACGAGCAACGCATGAACAACTAGGCAGGCTCGTGCTGCCTAGATCGCGAGATGCGATCTAGGCAGCATGGTGCTTACCGGAGAAACCCTCGAGACGAAGGGGTTGGCGATGCGCCGAGATTGGTTTGTGTTGAACGTTGGTTGTTGTTTATTCCATAAACCCTAGGTACATATTTATAGTCCAGGGGACTTTCTAATGTGGGCGTGCACCAAACCGTGCACGGGTAAAACTCTAACTTCTAAACTAAGATGCGATCTAATATGTTACAGATACATGGGCAATTAAGCCCGAACTCTCAGCGCAAGGCCGCTTCGAAGATGCTCCCTTTAAGCCCATCTTCACTTACGGCCCGTCTCCTGATTTGGCGAGACCAGACGCATTAGATAGATATGAACTAGACGCGTTTAACCATGCAAAGAAGAGAAGAAATGGTCGACGACATCGACGACCACCTCAAAACTTTGACTGACCGTGTCGGACACGAACGCGAGCAATGTAGAGAAAACTAGTGTCTCTCCTTTCTGGCGTGTATAGGTGGGTGCTAGGAGAGTGTGGTGGCGAAGGGAAAGACCTCGCGGCGGTCTGTGGCGTCCAGCATAGCGGGTCGGCGTGGCCGTGCCCACAGCGGCGTGCATGCATGTTCGGCATTGGCATCAGCATGTACGTTCGGCATTGGCCTCGGCGGTATCTCTGGTGTGTCAGTGATCGAATGAGGGGACGGGATTGAGGGTGCATCCCGACGTTGACCTAGCAGTGGCGGCGAGCATAGCCGTTCTGACCATGCCGATATCGGCATCGGCATCGTTTGGAGGCTGTGGTGCTCGAATCAAGTTGGGATTTGTTTCTTGTAGGCCAAAATGAATTTGAAACAAGTTTCATGTTGAAGGTTAGGTAACGAAAGTTTGTAACTATCCCAAAATTATACTAGCGCCATGGTGAGGTTCTTTTTGATAGAGCTATACGGTTGGGCAAACTTTTTTGACACTTTTTAGATAGGGTTCCTTGTTGTTACACGTATGGCATCATGTATGGAAAATTTGGGGTCATTTGGAGATGTTCGAAAAAATCACTTTGCTTAAGCGCATGCCGTTTCGTCTCGCTGAAACCAGCTTTTCTAACAAGGTGATTTTTTCTACCTTCTCTAAATAACCTCAAATTTCATACAGCTGATCTTCTATACATAGATAGATAGATTGTTTCGTTTTTACATTTTTCGAACTTTTTATTTCCCTTTATAATACCCAATTGATTTTCAGGTCAAAACCTCGAAAAACAGCATCATGTATGGCATCATTTTCACCCTAAATTTCAAATTTTCTGAAACTTTCCCTTTTAGATATTCCTTGTTGTTATAGGTATGCCATCATGTATGCCAAACTTGGTTAGGTCTCACTGAAACCAGCTTTTGTAACAAATTAGGTGATGGTTTATCATTTTTTTTTGCGTGAAAAGTAATGGCTACAACAAATTGTTGATGGTTTATCATTTTTTTGCGTGAAAAGTAATGGCAACAACAAATCGGTGATGGTTTATCATATTTTTTGCGTGAAAAGTAATGGCAACAACAAATTGTTGATGGTTTATCATTTTTTGCGTGAAAAGTAATGGCTACAACAAATTGTTGATGGTTTATCATTTTTTGCGTGAAAAGTAATGGCAACAACAAATCGGTGATGGTTTATCATTTTTTTTGCGTGAAAAGTAATGGCTACAACAAATTGTTGATGGTTTATCATTTTTTTGCGTGAAAAGTAATGGCAACAACAAATCGGTGATGGTTTATCATTTTTTTGCGTGAAAAGTAATGGTAACAACAAATCGGTGATGGTTTATCATTTTTTGCGTGAAAAATAACGCCTAAAAGAGTTTATAATTTTTAGCGCGTGAAAAATAATACAGAAAACCGCCCTTCAGCATACTTAGAGGGTGGAAGCTAATTAACCGCCAACAGAGAGAGAGAGGGGTTATCCTGCCCGTTCCCTATATCATACGATCAACGGTCGGCGGGCACGATCCGCGTGACATGGGCTAGACCAATCAGGGCGATGATGCACGTCTGCGAGAATTTGTGAAGAGAGAGGGCAAAACTGAGTACTATCAAGAAACCAAGGGCACCTGAGTAGTAAATAGACTAAGGGATTCAAATATGAGATTTAAAAAATGGAAAATGCGTGTTTTGTACAATGAAACCCATCTTGGCCTACCTCAAACTATTTGCAATACCAATATACATCAGTGTGAGAATTGTGGCCTCATTTAGACAAAGTATGATTTGGGGGAAGCTGTTTTGGGAAGGGCTTATTGTGGAAAACCATGCACCTTCATAGCTACTAGGTGATTTGAGAAGTGGCAATTTGTGGTAAAACTTGATTTATCTATGATTTATCTATGATTTGAGAAGTGGCAATTTGTGGTAAAGACTCCATGAGTAAGTGCCACTCTTTTTCGGATTTTTTTGCACATTAAATGACTCATTTAACTAGTTAATCCCATTTGTTGACTCTCTGTTGACCAGCCACTTGAGGGTAAAACTGAGTATATTGCACTAGCCAGTATTAGCACTCGAGGGGAAAATTGAGCACACAAAAAATGCTAGTATAAGACTCGAGGGTATACCTGAGTATATCTAAATTTCCAGGGTTAGACTCGAGGACACGTGCAATTGTTGACGCGTAGACGCGGGTCGCGGTGGAGAAGTCGAGACGTGCAATCGTGGACGCGTGTCGCGTTGCAGAAGTCCAAGACGTGCAGACGTGCACCTGTGCACGCGTAGGACGCGGGTCGCATTAACCACCCCTCGCCTTTATAGACGCCTCCTCGCACTCTCTCTGTCACTCTCACTCGCTCACGCATCGCCAACTCTCTCACGTCCCATCATCTTCTCCAAAGCAAAAAACCCTCTCCCTCTCCCTCTTCCTCTTCCTCCGCCGGAGAGATGGACAAGGAGAATGCCAATCCCATCGTCGAGGTTGGCTCGAAGCGCGACGCCTCCATCTTCGGCGCCGTCCCCTCTACGGACGACGCCGCCGCCGCCGCCGCCGGCATCGGAGGCTGCTGCCGCCGGTGGCAGTCAGATCCCGGCGGGATGGGACCCCTACGACCCCGTGCCGTACGTCCCGCCCCCGAACCCCTACGACACCTCCCTGGAGGACCCATGGAACGAGGTAACTACGGTTTGCTTCCTTTTTTGTTCCCCATTCCTTTTTGAACCCTATTTTTGCTGGTGTAGATGGATCTGTAGATGGATGAGTATTGGGCTAATATTTGCGCCGATTTTATTCCATTTTGTTTTGATCACTTCTTGATTTCGTTTAAGATTTGGGGTTCGGCTGTTCGGTTAATTTATGCAAGTAATATTGGATCTCAATCAGTTAATTTATGCAAGTAATCATGGGATCTCAATCAGTTATTTTATGCACTAATCAAAAGATATCAACCGTTTAATTTTGCAAATAATCTCGAATGTGTTCAAGTTCAGATCTAGTTCAGATCTAGAATCTGTTTCTTTGCCTATGATGAATGGTTGGGCACAAATTTTTACAGGGAGGGTTCAGCGAACCATTGCTGTGTACAAATCTGTTGTGCATGAGCTTTAGTTCGCTAACACCTTCCCTGTAGATATATAATCATGTCCACTCTAACTGAGGCTGACTCTGTTTTTCTTAACTTTGTTATCATGTACGTTAGTCATCGTTGCAACTCATTCACTAGTTTCTGTTTGATATGGATCAGATGTCTGGCAGCGACGTCGGCAGCGACGAAGAGGAGGAGGACGTCAAGACTCGCCAGGTGCTGCGGAGGCTGCAGGTCGGCCAGTACATCTCCTACTTCGCCAAGGAGGTGTACAGGTGCCCCTTCTGCACCAGGAGACTCGGCGCCACGGACTTCAACTGCCTCGTCACGCATGCTGAGAACATCAGCAACACCTTCCCCAACGTCGGCACGACGGTGAACGTCCACTCCTTCCGCGCCAAGCACAGGGCGCTCGGCATGCACCTCCGCAGCTTGCAGCGGGTGGAGATCTCCGCCGGGCGCATGCCTCCGCTCAAGCCCAAGGCTCCCAAGGGGAGCAAGAGCAACAAGTGGAGGCAGAGCCAGATGGGGTAGGCGGAGTCCCTGGACGTGTGCTGCTGCTGCTGCCTCCTAGTTTGTTGTTGGGATCCCTTTGTTGTTAGCTAGGGATCCCTTGTTGTTATGTTAGTATGATGGTGCTGTGAAGAACCTGTTACTATGTTGGCTGCTGTGTATGCAGCCTATTATCTATCCATATTATCTAGGGATTATCTATCCCTAGTCTACTATATTTTGTTGGCCGTACTTAGTTTTCTTGATTTACTATGACTGTGAATTTATCGTACATTATCCTGGAGATTTGCTTCTAGATTTAACTACATACATATGGACCAGAGGGAGTACTAGATTTGCTGCCATATTGGGCAAACAACGAGGGCCAAAAGGCACAAATAATTGAAGAAAGTCAGAAATGCAAGCTTCTCTAGATTTTATACTAATTTGGTGAAAAGGACAGAGAGAAAGAGGGGAAAAAGGTGCACTTAATAATGCCAATTTTGGGCCGAGAGAGACAGAACCCAGCTCCTGCTCACGTGCAACCAAACGCTTCTCGTCCTGTCCCACGCGGTCCCTTTCTACCAGCCCCACGCGACGCGGCCCACACGACGCGGCCCCACACGACGCGGCCCCACACGTGACAGAACGGTCAACCAAACGGGAATCCTGCCGTCTGCTTCTGCGGGTTTCAGACAAACGTTTGGGTAAAACTGAGGAAAAACTAAGGAGCTGGGGAAAACTGAGTACAACTAAGGACCTGAGGGCACGAAAATAGAAATCCCTATTACATACACTACAAGAAAAGTTCTGATAGACAACGTCTCAAAATCGTCCGCTAAGGGGTATTTTTCGTCGCCTATGGGCCTAACCCGACGATATGGGTTCCGTTGTGGAAACTGCGTCAGGCAAAGTCCAACGACGATTTTTCGGTCCGTCGCGCTTGGGCGCCCTTCCGCCACGGAAAATCGGACCGTTGCGGAAGTGTTTTCGGGAGCCCGTTGACTGCTGACGTCATGCAAACTGACACGTGGCGACGCCGTTAACTGCCAGTTAACGGCGTTAACCGGCTGAAACCCCGTGGTAGATGGTAGGCCCACACGAGGCCTGCCACGTCTTAAGCGGGCCGGGCCAGATGACATAGTTTGACCGGTCAACTATATAGCTGGGCCGGTCCATTAGTTACGTGGGCCGGGCCTAACCTCTAATGTTGACTGGTCAAAAGTTAAATGGGCCGGCCCATTTAACATGTGGGGTCCACCTTACAGAATCGGGCCGCCAAGAAGCGGCCAGCAAAACACAGTGGGTCCCACTTTCCGTTAAAAGGCCGCCCATTTAGTGTGTGGGGTCCACCGTATAGTGGGGGCCGGCCCAACAAGCTAGTGGGCCGGGCCAAAACACGTGGGTCCCACTTTCCAGAGGGTCGGCCCATTTCGTTTGTGGGGTCCACCATACAAGGGCGGCCAACAAAATAGGGGGGGCCAAAACACAGTGGGTCCCACTTTCTGTTAAAGGGCCGGCCCATTTAGTATGTGGGGTCCACCATATAGCAAGTGGCCGGCCAAGCAAGATAGTGGGCCGTGCCAAAAACACAGTGGGTCCCACTTTCCGTTAAAGGGCCGGCCCAATTAGTATGTGGGGTCCACCATATAGCAGTGGGCCGCCCAACAAGATAGTGGGCGGGCCAAAAACACAGTGGGTCCCACTTTCCTCTTAAAGGGCCGGCCCATTTAGTATGTGGGACCACCATATAGCAAGTGGCCGGCCCAACAAGGTAGTGGCCGGCCAAAACACATGTGGGTCCCACTTTCTGTTAAAGGGCCGGCCCAACACGTATGTGGGTCCACCATATAGCAAGGGCCGGCCCAACAAGATAGTGGGCCGGGCCAAAAACACAGGTGGGTCCCACTTTCCTCTAAAGGGCCGGCCCATTTATTATGGGGTCCACCAAAAAAGCAAATGGGCCGGCCCAGTAGTTGGTGGGGTCCACCTTAAAGCAAGTGGGCCAGCCCAATTAGTGTGTGGGGTCCACCGTAAATCAAATGGGCTGGCCCAAGAAGTAAGTGGGCCAGTTTAGTTGTTGTTTATATGCCGGCATAATATGCGCTTTAGGATTTTGCGGGCAGGCACATATGTGATTTCGCTTAATTGGGCCGTTTAAGGGATGGGAATTCGTGATTTAGATACTGAGAATATTTACGCAGCATTGATTTCTGTCGGATAGCCTCACTTACCACAAGCACCAAAGAAAAAATGCGCGAAAGAACTATAAAAACTAACTAAATATTACATCAGCTGCAAGGCATTGAAAAAAATATTACAGAACCCAGAGAAATTGAATGGTAATTAAACCTAGCAATACAATGAAGCGATCCGGCAATCTTTTAAGTTGTCCATGCAGCACCTATATCTGAAACAAAGACATTACAAGTTAAGACAACAACAATGGAAAGGCAAAGACACTACAATATTGTTTGGCAAAGAATTTGGAACTCATCATTTCGTCGTTATAACAAGATCATTGTAATGTGCACAATAAGCAAACAAAGAGTGCATGCCGCATACCAACAGCCAATATAACAGAGCATGTTAGAATGAAACAGCAGACTTACTACTGTCGAGTCCCATGCAAACCAACATGTTCAGGGAGTACAAAATTGGCATGAACAACATAGTAGCAGGCTATAAATTTTGTAACAACGACTGAGCAAGATGAAGTTATGATGGCTACATCTACAGAGCAGGGAATGTAAACCAAAAATAGAAGTTACGATGGCAAAAGCTAAAGAGGAGGGAATGTGAACCAACATGTGCCAAGTGCAATTACTTCATTTTGGCCGTGAACTAAATAATACTCCTGAACTTATAGTGAAGGGGATGCAAATCAAGATGTTTCGGGATATAAACTTGTAATGAGCAACACATGGAGGATAGTTAATGCTGGAGCTTAGGATGGACCAGATACAGAATATAGTGGGATCACCTGTGAACTTGTATAAGAGGGAATGCAAACCAATATGTTCAGCTTTCCATATGTGAGCGTCATGCCAAGTCAGAGAAACAAGTCAATAATGCAGCTTTTGAAGAACAAGATGGCACGCAAAATTATTATCTAGTAGTATGACAAGTTTATTTGTACTACAGGCTAGATAGCAGAGTGATAGCATGCCAAACTAAGTCCTTACTTTGTTAGCTTACAATGAACTAGATACAAAACAATGGCATCACCTGTAGTACAGGGAATGCAAGCCAACATGTTCATGGAGTAAAAAATTGGCACAAACAACATAGTAGCAGGCCATAATTTTTGTAACAACGACTGAGCAAGATAAAGTTATGATGGCTAGATCTACAGAGCAGGGAATGTAAACCAAATATAGAAGTTACGATGCCAAAAGCTATAGAGCAGGGAATGCGAACCAACATGTGCAATTACTTAAAATTGGCCATGAACTAAATAATAGCAGGATGTTACTATAATACCTACAGTATAATTTTTGTAACAACGACTGAGCAAGATAGAAGTTATGATGGCTACATCTACAGAGCAGGGAATGCAAACCAAAATGTTCAATCGCTTAAAGTTAGCAATGAAGTAGAAAATAGCAACGTGTTACGGTCATAGCTAGGAATGAACTAAAAGAGCTTCAGACAAACAAGCATCTGAACCCAGAACATGGCGCTAAAACAAGGGACTTACATTAGGAGAAGCACTCTGTGGGAGTCACAGCAGATCTTCCTGGGGTTGATAGATCCGGTGATGAAGTACGCTACATGTGCTACTTGGGGTTGGAGAGACGGCCATTACACTTCATGGTTACTCATCTAATCTGCAAAGACGTAACGGCGCGTCGTTAGCACAAACAGGTTCCCCCAAGATTAAACAAGAACTTGCAGGCAAGCAATAGAAAAGCGACAGTAGAAGAGTTTAGATCATGGACGGCGCCGGTGAAGCAGATTCGGTTCATGCACATCGGTGTCGGTGAGCAAGATCCGATGCGGTGGACGATGCCGCAGCTGAAGCGACTGCGGTAGGCTGCTGGATGAGCATATGGTTTCGAGGTTCGGCGGGGATGATCCGGTCCGGTTGATGACGGCGTCGATGAAGCGGCTCCGGCAGGCAGCCGGATGACGAGGATCGCGAGGGCTCGGGTAGGCCAGGGAAGTCCGGCGGGGATGTTCCGGTGCGGTGGTCGTGGAGGTGGTAGAGAGAGGGACTTGGGAAGTTCCGGTGGGTGGTCTGAGGGAAATGAATTTTTTTGGGAGGGTTTCCGGGGCTAGGGAGGTGGTGATCCAAAAAATGACGGGCAGACCCCCCCACCAACCGACTTTCTGTCATCTCCACAAGGGTAGAATGGGAATTTGAAAGCGTGTGAATTTTTTGTATTTTGTGGGCGGGAAGTTTTGCCGCTATGAGATTTTGAATTTGGCTAAGGTCCAAGTATAATGATAAAAAATTGTGAGACCGTACTAGTACCTCTGTTCAAGGCCGAGTGCAAAATCAAATCATCATCACCTTGAATATCGGTTACTATCATCGTGTTCTATCTTCTTATCCCATTCAAAAACACGCCTGAAATATTTCTAGATTGGCGGGAGATTTTGCCGCCCGACTGAGATTTGATTTTGAATATGGCTATGGTCAAGTAATATAATATAATACTAATATAAAGACGGTACACCTGGTTAAGTACTAATTGCTCTGCTTCGGCAGTTAAGGCCAGCAGCCACATCAAGCCATCATCATTACAAACAAAATCAGTCAAATCTAGAAGCTAGTATAGGATAAATTCACAGCAGCATAATAAATCCAGAAAACTAATATAATACTACATAAACTGCATACAAGAGCCAAAAGCAGCCAATAACAATGTTAATGTTCACGACAAACTAATCTGAAAATAATACAAGACACAATGTATGGCCAACATGAAGATTAGGATACCCCAGGATGAACGAATATGTTCTTCATTCAGCATATATTTCTTCGTCACTCCATTGAAGGAAATTTTCATTGAACTCCTTTCGTCTGCAGTGTGCAGCCAATACATCCTCCAAACGGTATGGCCTTTGTTCATTTCTCATACCGTAGTTTCCTAATCTATTCACATGTATTGGCCACTCATCCCAGGCCTTTATATCATCAAAGTACTCTCTGATATAACCAAAATCTGTGTAGTAGATGCAGCCAGGTCGAAGTGTCGGGTGCACTCTGGTGTCGACGGAGATACACCGGATATAATGGACGAAGAAGGCACGACTGCCAATGTTATTGACGGCATGGAGAGAGCGGCTCTCAGTGTCCACACGGTACACCAATGGTTGACCTTCCTCCAAATGCTTGTTGTCCAACAACACAAGCAGCAGAGCACCATCCGACTCCACAAGGTAGAACTTGTTATTTCCAAGTTCTGGAAATGAAAATAGTGTATCCATTTTGACAGTGCTCGCACGCTGCTCCAACTGGACATTGTTGGTGCACACTAATTTTCCGAACTCAAAATTGTTCACAGCTATTGCATACAATTCACCATTGAACGGGGTAATGCAACGCAGACAATGGTGCTCGATCGAAAATCTTCCTTCTCCCCAATCTTCATCTATACCCTTAGTTGGAGTGCTCTCATCGACCCAAGCAATTTCCGCCGGGTAATCTTTGGAAACGAAGACCATAGTCGGGGACTTCATCACAGCGACTGACTTCAGAATAACGTTTGGCATATGCGCCTCAAACATAGTATTCAATGTCTTTGTGAGTGGGTTCAGAAGCCGTATCTTGTGCGGCTGGTTCTTCTGGGCAAGCACGATGACGCCACGGCAAAAGCCGACAAAGTAGTATCTAAAATATATTGATGAAGATAACATTCAGCACTAAGATGTTTACGATTGAAAATAAAAATAGATTAACTCTATAGATATGGAGGAATTTGAACCTTGCATGAACTTCCGTTAGATCGATGGTGACGTAGCGGGATGTGCGGAGGTGGAGGAAGGTGAAATCAGCAGCGCGTGGAAGGCCGTGGTCTAGCATGATCCATTCGTGCAGGTGCACGTCGGGCTCAGGTAAACCTGAGCGCCAATTTCTACAGACTTGCCTCATAGCAGAGTAGGTGTCAGCGTACTGCTCGTTCGCCAGTAAGCATTCGCCGATCTTGTGAAGTGGTCCATCAGCCGAGAGAGAGGCCCAGTTCACGGAGGCGACGGCCGCCGGCGCATTCTTCTTGTCCATCGCCGGCAGGGAGCGCGCGTGGGCGGTTGGTGTTTTTTCCTTCGATTTGGAGAAGTTGATGGGACGTGAGAGGCGTGGTTGCGTGCGTGAGTGAGAATGAGACTGTGTGCAGAGGGAGGGAGAGAGGGGGCTCTGGCAACGTGACGGTTGGTCTCGGCAGTTTCTCAAAAAAGCTAGACGTTTGGTCTCAACACGCGCACCGCCTAACCGCTGTGCACCGCGACACGCGTCCGTGGTACTGCACGTCTGCACCGTTACGTGTACTCAGTTAGCCTTACACTGGAAAAATATCTGCACTCAGTTTTCCCCTCGAGTACTAATACTGGCTAGTGCATTACCTCATAAAAAAAAATACTGGCTAGTGCAATATACTCAGTTTTACCCTCAAGTGGCTGATCAACAGAGAGTCAACAAATGGGATTAAGCTATCTAATTGAGTAATTTCATGCGCAAAAAAAAATCATAGTGCCTCCTACTCATGGAGTCTTGTTAAGAAGAGGAGGTCTAATACGTGGAAAACAGAATAGCACACCACAGGTCCGAAATGATGGAAAGGGCTAGGCAATCCACTTATTATAGAACTCAACAAAAACCACATGGAACTATATTAAACTTATGCAGTAGCCAACGCAACCAAAAGTCAGAAGTGCAGGCTGAATCCCAAAGGCACAACACAAAAAGGAAACTTGCAACCTTATATAAAAGGGGCTATGCAACCCACTTATATACACATTAACAGCCATCCTCGTGTGTGACAAGAGAAATTCAACACTGGATTCGGAGGTAGGCACATGAAGCTTTACAAGGGCCAATGGGGCACCAACAATTTAAGGATGAATTGAACCACACCGTCAACAATTCAAACTCGAGACCTTGGCTCTAATACCATTTAAGTTCGAACGGATTGAAAAGGCTAGGCAACCAATTTCTAAAACATCCACAGGAACAACTACCAAGTTGATCCCAGCCGTAGATAAATGCATCCACCAACAAAATAGGAACAGTGCCTCAGTCTCAGTAAACATTTCACAATACCAAGGTACTCACATGTCAATGTCAGTGTTTTCATCTCCAATTATCTATGGCATTTTATTAGTCTTTTGAGAGATTATAACAAACTTGATTGGCCTCCTGCAGTAGGGCATCACATGCTTCTGATCTCGATCTCAACATGTCAACTTGGTTTCTTAACACATCTGCTGCAGCTCGTTCTATTTGGATTTGTTCCTCCAGAACTTGTGCAGAGAAAGACTTGGACTTGGACTTGGACTTGGACTGCAAAAACCCAGCATTTCGCAGGAAAGTGTTTTTGGTGATATCTTTATTTTTAAGTACCATGGTAAATGTCTCCATACATTCTTCTAGAGTTTTTTCCATACCATCTTTCCCGGGTTTTGCCATCTCCAATTTCATATTTGCCTGAAAAGTTTTGAGTCGTGTAAAAATAAAAGTTATTACAGAGAAACATGCAGACGGTAGATTTAATGTGTATGAACTACTTCTAATCCTACAAGTTGGTATGCCTGATTACACATCAAATGCATTTTCACAAAAACGCCTACAAGATCATATTGACATATTGCTCCTACAAATTGGCAAGTGTGTAGTTAAAAAATTTAAATCATAAAGAAGACTTACAATAACACTTTCTGCAAGTTCTCCTATCACATTATGTTTGTTCTTCTGGCATGCCTCGAACTGCTCTGCCAGAGTCATCTCTTTGTCTGGTTGCATGTTGTTTGCATGATCTACTTTCTGCATTTTTGTACAATCATATGGAGATCAAATAACGTGGTTGAAATGGAGGATGGAAATATAACATGCACACGGAGTTCTACACAATTTACGAGTAACATATGTAGCAGTACAGACCAGCGGGGCATTACTTTTTGCCAGAGATGCCCAACCAAGTGACGAGATCCTGTACGGCTTGGTAAACGTTGTTTCAAGCGGTTAGCCTGGTTCCTTTTAGACAACGTCTGCAAAAGGAGACTAGTGAGACACTGGCGCAAAATAAGTATTCGGAATTTAATCTGGTTTCACGGTCCTCATAAGCCATACCACATTCTTTGGATCAGACCAATGCTTGACAAGATCTCCCCACTGCTCGTCAGTCATACAGGGTGCAGGAGACTTTGTTCGAACATTGGCAGTAATCTGGCCAGTGAAGTATGTCGCCTTAAGCTTATAGCGGTGCTGGCGCAACAATTCTTTGAATATGGAAGCGATGACAAACTTTACATCCTCATTATCCTCATCGAATTCAAACCTTAACTGCTCACAACGGTGGAATGATTGGTGAGTTATATAGCATAGAAACAACAGTAAGCTACAAGAAATGGGACAGATCAATGTGGAATAATTTATCATTACCAGGAGAAGCATGACTTACGTGTAAATTATGCACTAAACTCTCGAACTGTGAAGGGGTGTCAACGTGCTGCTTCCACAATGGGAAGGTAGGAAGTTCATTCCTGATAAAATGGCCAACCTGTGATACAAGATATGAAGATTCATGCGGATGAAGTGGCCTTCTGCCACCTACAATAGATGTGATGCGAAATCTTGAACCCATTCCGGAAATCTTAGCTGCAAGTTTTTTTCCTACCGTTGGCCCCCTCGTTTTTATTGATCGTGGCGAACCTACCAAGTTAAGCATTACATCAAGCTATCATGGTATATAGATACATAAGGGAGCATTAAACTACAAGTCTTGAAAAAAGTATTACCTTTTTTGGCGTGGGTCTCATCATCGGGAGAGGAGTTGTCTTTCGCAGGACTAAGGGTCGGAGGGAGATCATCACCAGTTTGCTGGTGTTGTGGCAGCACTGTTTGGACATTTGAGGCTGTATCATCTGGGACTAGCATCATGTGTCCTTGGCCATTATTACCTACCACCACTCCTGATGGTGCCAATTCTTGGCTAGAATTTGCTGTGGAAACTGGTTCTGTTGGCAATTGTTGCTGAGAATCAGTATTGGCAACTGGTGGTTGTGGAATGTGTGGGCTGGTACATGCTGGGGCTACTTCTGTCTGATTCGATGGTTTGTGGTTTTTACGAGACCTTTTACTGTTATCATTCTTGGCCTGTTCGCCACCTCGTGTCAGTCTCTTGTTAGACCTTGTAATAGGAGGAGCAGCACGAGCATCAGGCTTAACTCTTTTTTTATTACGCACTGTCACCCATCCTCCGGTATCAGCCTGAGGTTCCTGTTGAGTGTTCTTCCTCCTATTCGTTCTTGAAAAGTTCTTTCCCGAATCTGCAGATGCCTGTCACACATAAATGATATTTCAATGTACAATATTATATGATGATGATATGCAGATGGAATGGAAAAACAGTCAGGCAACATATGCCAAAACATATATGAGGCGTTAACTAAGCAGGAAAAATTGTAGTAATGAGATTGAACATGGCATGGGTAACATATTTGGTAGGACTGGGATACAACAAATGGAAGTTGGGACAAATAATTCGATGACAGGACAGAGAAAACTCACCTTGTTGTGTTGCAGACGATAGTCGACCAGGGCATCTTCCTGAGTCAGCTCGCCATCACAATCAGCAGGATCAAATTCTGAATCAGAGGAATGTTCCGTATCCTTTGTGAGGGAGGTGGGTGGCGTTTTTGCACTAGACCTTGTAGAAGGATGTAGTGTTAGGCCCAACGAGGCTGCAACTCGGCTATTATGCAGAATAGTTTGCCTCCGTTGCTCTTCGTACTCATTCTCGAGTGGAAGACCTAACATGCATTGGCGAGAAATGCAGATGAGATTTATCATGGAACTGTGCATATAAGAACAAATTAATAGTAGCAGTGAGACTGCTCAAAAGGTGTAATGACAAACAAACTATGGCTCAAAAATAATTGATGTTCATATTGTCAAGCTTCATGCACTAGCCAACGCAACCGGAAGTCCGGACTGATGGAAAGGGCAAACAAATTATGGCTCAAAAATAATTTATGTTGGGCAACAAAGGGCAGCAGCAACAATTTTTAGGATAAGTATGATGTCAAGCTTCATGCAGTAGCCAACGCAACCAAAAGTCCGAACTGATGGAAAGGGCTAAGCAATCCACATATAGACTCAAACACATATAAGTGTCATTTTCATGCCAATGGTTAACCATATGGAATGGCGTGTGCTTAATATAATTGCCTAGGGTCTTCCAAATTCCAACAGATCGATCTATTGGATGAACTTGCTAGAGCATGCAATTCGAAATGGTATCAGACCTACAAGGTCCTGAGTTCAAATCCTAGCAAGTAGCAACGCAGTATTCAAAATAAATATTTGCAGCCTTCCTAAAAAAATATCTAATGATACATGCCTAAGGCTCGGTCTATTGAATGAGTGGTTTTATCACTTAGCACCACAAGTTGGGGATTTTTAATCACAAAACACCAACATTTGGGGAAATTATTTCACATAACACATTATTTGTCATTAGTCGGCTTGACAAGAGCATGACCCTACAGCGTGACACCAATTTACAGTACGTGAGCATGTTTGCTACAAACAAATGAATTTTGGTGTGAAATTTTGTAGACACTCTGTGGAAATGAGAATATGAGTCACACTTGTTACATATGCTACACACAAATGAATTACCATATGACAAATATCCACAAGAAATTATAACCACACAAGAACATGAGATTTGGGTAATATATTCTGTACCAGCATAAGGTTTTGATAATGTTTACCAATACAACTACCCTGGACATAAGATTTTATTTTGAACTGTCTGGACTTAAGATTTAACAACTAGTGTTGACAAACAGCTTTGTATTTGCGTTTAACAGCAAATACCACAAAATAAAGTCTAATTGTCTTTCTCCTGCGGTCACTCTTAAACTGACGGTGGCCGGAGGTCACTAATGGGCTATCAAACAGAGATCGTGTATTCTGCGAAACAATTACCCCAAATGTTAGTGTTTTGTGATACAAATTTCTAGGGTTGTGGTTCTGTGATAAAAAAAATCCTGAACTTCTGGTGTTAAGTGATAAAACCTCATTGGATGAACTGGCTAGAGCATGCAATTCCACATGGCGCACACAGAGTTGCAAATAGAAAAAAATACAGGCAGTTTAATACTATCAATAAATTGCTCTCCTAGCTTGACTGCTATCATAACCTTTGTAATACGTACTACCACCATCCCGAAGTTTTTATCAAAAATCATTAACATGCAAAATACAAATTTAATATCATTAAATAGATAACGAATATATTTTCGTACGGTATCTACAAAATATTATATTTCTTGATAGATTGTTCTGAAAGTTTGGTCAAACTTTACTTGGTTTGACTTTTATAAATAAGCCTTCAGGTTTGGGGTGGAGGTAGTAATGTACTATCCTCCGTCCTAAATTAGTTGTCTCAAGTTTGTTAAAATATGGATGCATCAAGACACTAAAACATGTCTAGATACATTCATATTTAAAAAAATTTGGGACAACTAATTTGGGACGTTCAAACCCCAAAAAAGTACCGCACAGAAGTGATATTTGGAAAAGAAATGCGTAACGAAAGCGGACATAAGCTCTGCCTCTCCATCAGCAGATGTAAGGTTACGATCAGCAGAGTTCCGAGATAAAAAAAATACAGGCAGTTTAATACTATCAACAAATTGCTCTGCTAGCTTGACTGCTATCATAACCTTTGTAAAATGCATACTTCAAACCCCCAAAACATATCACACAGAAGTGATTCTCGGAAAAGAAATGCATAACGAAAGCGGACATAACCTCGATCTTCCTCTCGATCAGCAGATGTAAGGTTAAGATCTCATATAGCTACGCGGCAAACAACTATCTACACTGATCTAATATCAGCAAGAATGCATTGCAAGAAAGCAACGAAAACTAGTGTAAGAAATCAAATGCATATAACAAAAGCGGACATGTAAAGTATTCATCAACCTTCGTCTGAGGCCCGGGCGGATTTACTCTTTGGTTGGGGGTGGTCGACTTTGGGGCCGCGTTTTTTGCCCATCTCGATCTCCGGTGAGGTGGACTACAGAGTCGGGGAAGCAGATCCGGAGGAGATATGGCGCGGTGAACGTCGGCGTCGAGGAAGCTAATCCGGCTTGCTAGGCAGCAAGGGAGCCGGTAAAACGTGGTCGGTCACTACGGTGGCCGGTGAGAAGGCAGTGATGGTGAGGAGGGGCGGTGGGGCACGGCCGTCGTCGTGGGAGTGTGCCTGGTAGAAGCATGAGAAAGATGTGGTGTTCGAATTGTGCTCTACAGGGAAATATCCTCTGTGGACCGATGTTTATAGGCCGACGGGCAAACCGCAGGTTTTGGGGTAGCTTGAAAATGGGACGCGCCAACAATTTCGGCGCGTGTTTTGCGGCAGAGATGAAAGTCACCCATAAGAAACTTTCCTCATGGATGCTTGTTGCTTGGTCGTGTGGACAACATATATAGTGGGAGATGCCCATAGCTAGCTAGGCCATTCATATCAAACTCGAGTGATTATCACTAAGTTTACAATGAATATATTTCATGACACTTGATATTGGCCGGATAGTAGAAAATATATTTCATGACTATCGATCCCATATTAGTTAATTTATATTATTTCAATTGCTAAAATATTTTCATATTCTTTTAGAGTTCTAAAAAACACACTACACAAGGGATATCACTACCTTCTAGGTCCCGGTCATCAGATTTAGAGTAAAGTAGCTTAGCGACAGATTTAGACCTTTGTGCAACAAATACATGAGTTGGTGATATGTGCAAAAGAACAGGTTAAGTGAGTGTTTTGTGCAACAATGACAACAATAAGTGGAGTTTCGATCGTGCAAAGGATAAAAGGTGGAAGAGGGATCACACGGAAGGAGAAATTAAGAGAAAGGGAGAGCAGTGCCTCACGGGGCCGCTGTTATTTATGGTGAAAAGAAATGCTTCACTTTTTTCGGTGAGTGATGTTGACTGGCACACAGGGTTTCAGTTATGTAGACCTGCAGTGCAGGCTACGCGCCCGTCTAATATTCATTTTTTTCAGCGACAAAAGGGAGAGAGAGAGAGAGAGAGAGAGAGAGAGAGAGAGAGAGTCTTGACGACGAGTCTTTACTTGACAAAGAAGATTGCTGGGAGTTTGCCTACCTACCGCACGTGACTTGTGCTCACTGATGTGTGGGACCTACACGCATGGGACCACACGTAAGTGACCGACCTACTTTATTCTAGGGGTGCCCCTCAAGCTAATACATAATCTGCAACATGAAACTATATTCGCTTATAAAATCTGAACTTTGAAATCCAATTTAATTTAAGTCTATTATTGGTCATATCAACTATCAAGTCTAAAATTACATTCTGAAACTTGTTCAACGCTTTCTCATGAATTATTATGGTAGTTTTTTAAAATCAAATGCTAATTGATTGAGATAATAAAAAACATATTTTTTTTGAGAAACACAGTACAAACGCAGATGCTCACATACACGCGTATACACTCATCCCTATGAACACACACACGCACACCCTACCCCTATGAGCACCTCCGGAAGACTGAGCCGGCGGATTGAATCTTGAAATTGACGAAGTCACCACAGGCGCCTCGCTGTCGACGGGAACGTCGCCTCCTATTTGTAAATAAAAATAAGAAGTCAATGTTGTGGTAAGTTAGGAGGTTCAAAGGGTAAACCAAATATAACGTTTTGTTCAATCTCATAGTTCATATTACCAAGTTTGATTATCCCTGGACAACATTGTTTGTTATAGTGTTCCCTAATTGGGCATGGTGGTGCATCTTGCCATTTCTAACAATGTTGATGACTAGACTTTTCAAGTTTTCGGTATAAAAAATCGTTTTTCATTTTCTAGATGATAAAATATGTTTTTTTGTGCATGGGGTAGAAAAGATATGGGTCAAAATGGCGCATCTACATTTTTTAAATAAATTACGCCATATTTTAATGACAAATCCCAAATTTACGGTTTTTAGTGCTTTCTAGCTAGTTTCGCACATTTAAATGACTTTATGCTGATTTATTCAAAGTAATTCAAATTTGAATTGTAGATATGTTATAACTTGGTCCTACAAGTCCCCATAAATAATTTTTATATACATATTACTTACTATATATAGAAACCAGCGATAGTACTGAAATATTCAACCCCTTTGCAGGATAATCATGTAAAACATTTTGACCTGGTTTTGAAATAAATAAATGAAACTGAAGAAAACCTGAAAAATGAAACCCTTCTACATGGAGTGTGCTTGTATGTGTTAGTTGACAGGGAAAATAAGAAACATGTGATAGGGTAGTGAAAAACAAAATGTCTTCACAAAGCGGACTATCGTGTATGAAGATTCATGGTTTGCAAGCCAAATGATATAGTTATGGCCATATTTGTGGCACAGTTTGTTACAATGTGCCCAAATTGGGCATGGTGGTGCATCTTGCCATTCCCAACAATGTTAATGACTAGACTTTTCAACTTTTCGGTATAAATTTTTTTTTTCATTTTCTAGATGACAAAATATGTTTATTTTGTGAATGGTGTACATATAAGATACGGGTCAAACTGGCAACTCTACATTTTTTAGATAAATTACGCCATATTTTAGTGCCAATTCCCAACTTTTACGGTTTTAGTACTTTCAAGATAGTTTCGCACATTTAAACGACTTTATGCTGATTTACTGAAAGTAATTCCAATGTGAAATGTGGGGGTGTTATAACTTCGTCAAAGAAATCCCCCAAAAACATAGTTTAGGGTTGGGGGTAGATACGGAGTACATGATTTGTATGTTTTGAATATGTCTATACCTTGTTTATCAACCTGATTGTTAATTACTATATATATGACGTAAGAAGGCTATGTGCTTTGGGTTTTCATTTTTTTTGATTTTTTACGAATTTTTATGCTCATTTGAATCTTGGTCAAATCCTAGGTTTGACTAGGATTTAAACAAACTTAAAACATGAAAATGAAAAGGTAAGCCTGGATCCTTCCTAGTCACTCTAAAATTAAGCTTTTGGGAAGTTTTAGAAATTTCCATGTTTGAAACCCGAAACCACTTCTCTTCATGCTTGACTTCATAAGACAAAGTTAAGGGTTAGGGGTAGATACATGCCTTTTCTGTTTTGAATATGTCTAGACCTTGTTCATCAACTTGAATGCTTACTATATATATATATGACATAAGAAGGCTATATATATATGTGCTTTGGTTTTTGGTTTTTGTTTTTTCTGAATGTTTATATATGCCCATTTGAATCTTGGTCAAATCCTAGGTTTGACCAAGATTTAAACAAGTTTAAAACATGAAAGTGAAAAGGTAAGCATGGATCCTTCCTAGCTAGTCATTCTAAAATGAAGCTTTTGGGGGGGTTCTTGAAATCTCAATGTTTGAAACCCAAAAACCACTTCTCTTCATGGTTGACTTCATAAGACATGCAGAGTTTAGGGTTAGGGGTAGATACATGATTTGTCGGGTTTGAATATGTCTAGACATGCTTGTTTATCAACTTGAATGCTTACTATATGACATAAGAAGGCTATATATGTGCTTTGGTTTTTCATTTTTCTAGTTTTTTGAATGTTATATGCCCATTTGAAGATTTTGGGTGGTTCTTGAAATTTTCATGTTTGAAACCAATACGACTTCTCTTCATGCTAGACTTCATAAGATCGACCGAGTTTATGGTTAGGGGCTAGATACATGATTTGTCTGGTTTGAACATGTCTAAACCTTGTTTACCAACTTGCAAGGCTTACTATATGACATAAGAAGACTATGTGCTTTTGTTTTTCATTCTTCTATTTTTTTATTTTATGCCCATTTGAATATTGGTCAAATCCTATGTTTGACCTGGATTTAAACAAGTATAAAATATGAAAACGAAAAGGTAAGCCTGGATCCTTCTTAGTCACTCTAAAATGAAGCGACTTTTGGGATGTTCTTGAAATTTTCATGTTTGAAACCCAAAACCACTTCTCTTCATGATTGCTTCATATATAAGACAGAGTTTAGGGTTAGGGGCAGATATATACATGATTTTCTAGTTTGAATATGTCTAGACCTTATTTATCAACTTGAATGCTTACTATATGACATAAGAATGCTATGTACGTGCTTTGGTTTATCATTCTTTTGGTTTTTTCCTGAATTTTTATGCCCATTTGAATCTTGGTCAAATCCTAGGTTTCACAAAGATTTAAACAAGTTTAAAATCTGAAAATTAAAAGGTAAGCATGGATCCTTCTTAGTCACTCTAAAATGAAGCTTTTGGGAGGTTTTTGAAATTTCCATGTTTGAAACCCAAAACCACTTCTCTTCATGCTTAATTGACTTCATAAGACAGAGTTTAGAGTGTTAGGGGTAGATACATGATTTGTCTAGTTTGAATACGTCTAGACCTTGTTTATCAACTTGAATTCTTACTATATGACATAAGAAGGCTATGTGCTTTGGTTTTTCATTTTTCTGATTTTTTTTGAATTTTATGCATGCCCATTTGAATCTTGGTCAAATACTAGCTAGGTTTGACCAAGATTTAAACAAGTTTAAAACATGAAAATGAAAAGGTAAGCCTCGATCCTTCTTAGTCACTCTAAAATGAAGCTTTTGGGGGGTTTTTGAAATTTGCATGTTTGAAACCCAAAACCACTTCTCTTCATGCCTTACTTCATAAGACGGAGTTTAGGGTCGTTAGGGAGTAGATACATGATTTGCCTGGTTTGAATATGTCTAGACCTTGTTTATCATCTTGAATGCTTACTATATGACAGAAGAAGACTATGTGCATTGGTATTTCATTTTTTTTTGAATTTTCATGCCCATTTCAATCTTGGTGAAATCCTAGGTTTGAGCAAGATTTAAACAAATTTAACACGTGAAAACGAATAAGCATGGATCCTTCTTAGTCACTCCAAAATGTACCAATTGATAGATGTGTTAACTTTGCTTCATGGAAAAAATAATGTCATGTAAATGAGTTAACTTGGATTTCCTGCCGTTGAATCCATAGGAAACTTTGTTCTAATGCACTATAATAATCAACCGTGTTTTTACACCAACATTGCCAACAGGTCTGTCACTTACGTGTGGCGCCCATGCGTGAGGTCCCACACTTCAGTGAGCACAAGTCAAGTGCAGTAGGTACGCAAACTCCAAGCCATCTTCTTTGTCAAGAGAAGACGCATCAGGATGCGTTTTGGAAATCTGTGGGTCCTTCTGGATCCTTCGGTTGTCCCTCTCACAAAAAAAAACAAATCTCTCTCATTCTCGGCCTCGCTCGACTCGCTCGCTCGCTCGCTCGCTCGCACCTCCTGCTCACTGACAAACCCTGCACAAAAGTCAACATCATCACCCGAAAAAGGGGAGACACCATAATGCTCTCCCTTCTTCTCTCCTTCCGAGTGATCCCTCTTCCTCCGAGTTTCACTCGACGGGCAAACACACATGTGCTGCATAGTAATAATAATAAAAAGGTAGAAAAATCAACCTACGAATCTATAATTAAATACGTTAAACTAGGGTTTTGCCCAGTACTACAGATCAAGTTCATAAAAAATCCAACTACGGGGTTCGAACAACCCCATTTCTAATCCAAGATTTTTTCGACCTCATCCAAATGGCCTCAAACTATAGGGTTAATTAGCATCTAGTGCAGAATGTGTGAACATGTATGCACTATGTGTGCTATAACTTGTATGTCTTTCAAATTTGAACCAAATTTGAAATATATGAAATGGGGCTTTTGGCTTAAACGTTTGAAACCCAAAACGACTTCTCTTCATGCTAGGCATCATAAGACCGAGTTTAGGGTTAGGGGGTAGATACATGATTTGTCTGTTTTGAATATGTCTATACCTTGTTTATCTACTTGAATATGCTTACTATAGATATATATGACGTAAGAAGACTATGTGCTTTGGTTTTTTTTTATTTATTTTTCCAGAATTTTTATGCCCATTTGAATCTTGGTCAAATCCTAGGCTTGACCAATATTTAAACAAGCTTAAAACATGAAAATGAAAAGGTAAGCTTGGATCCTTCTTTGTCACTCTAAGATGAAGTTTTTGGGAGGTTTTCAAAATTTCCATGTCTGAAACCCAAAAACACTTCTCTTCATGCTTGACTTCATAAGACAAAGCTAGTTTAGGGCTTTAGGGGGTAGATACATGATTTGTCTAGTTTGAATATGTCTAGACCTTGTTTATCAACTTCAATTCTTACTATATGACATAAGAAGACTATATGTGCTAGCTTTGGTTTTTGATTTTTTGATTTTTTTGAATGTTTATGCCCATTTGAATCTTGGTCAAATCCTAGGTTTGACCAAGATTTAAACAAGTCTATAACATGAAAATGAAAAGGTAAGCCTGGATCCTTCCTAGCTAGTCATTCTAAAATGAAGCTTTTGGGGGGTTCTTGAAATCTCAATGTTTGAAACCCAAAAACCACTTCTCTTCATGGTTGACTTCATAAGACATGCAGAGTTTAGGGTTAGGGGGTAGATACATGATTTGTCGGGTTTGAATATGTATAGACATGCTTGTTTATCAACTTGAATGCTTACTATATGACATAAGAAGGCTATATATGTGCTTTGGTTTTTCATTTTTCTAGTTTTTTGAATGTTATATGCCCATTTGAAGATTTTGGGTGGTTCTTGAAATTTTAATGTTTGAAACCAATACGACTTCTCTTCATGCTAGACTTCATAAGATCGACCGAGTTTATGGTTAGGGGCTAGATACATGATTTGTCTGGTTTGAACATGTCTAAACCTTGTTTACCAACTTGCAAGGCTTACTATATGACATAAGAAGACTATGTGCTTTTGTTTTTCATTCTTCTATTTTTTTAATTTTATGCCCATTTGAATCTTGGTCAAATCCTATGTTTGACCTGGATTTAAACAAGTATAAAATATGAAAACGAAAAGGTAAGCCTGGATCCTTCTTAGTCACTCTAAAATGAAGCGACTTTTGGGATGTTCTTGAAATTTTCATGTTTGAAACCCAAAACCACTTCTCTTCATGATTGCTTCATATATAAGACAGAGTTTAGGGTTAGGGGCAGATATATACATGATTTTCTAGTTTGAATATGTCTAGACCTTATTTATCAACTTGAATGCTTACTATATGACATAAGAATGCTATG
The DNA here is from genome assembly GCA_030979885.1 of Lolium multiflorum. Taxonomy (NCBI): domain Eukaryota; kingdom Viridiplantae; phylum Streptophyta; class Magnoliopsida; order Poales; family Poaceae; genus Lolium; species Lolium multiflorum. The sequence goes on from CM061747.1 coordinate 247,848,142, forward strand.
TGCTTTGGTTTATCATTCTTTTGGTTTTTTCCTGAATTTTTATGCCCATTTGAATCTTGGTCAAATCCTAGGTTTCACAAAGATTTAAACAAGTTTAAAATCTGAAAATTAAAAGGTAAGCATGGATCCTTCTTAGTCACTCTAAAATGAAGCTTTTGGGAGGTTTTTGAAATTTCCATGTTTGAAACCCAAAACCACTTCTCTTCATGCTTGACTTCATAAGACAGAGTTTAGAGTGTTAGGGGTAGATACATGATTTGTCTAGTTTGAATATGTCTAGACCTTGTTTATCAACTTGAATTCTTACTATATGACATAAGAAGGCTATGTGCTTTGGTTTTTCATTTTTCTGGTTTTTTTGAATATTATGCCCATTTGAAGATTTTGGGAGGTTCTTGAAATTTTCATGTTTGAAACCAATACGACTTCTCTTCAGGCTAGACTTCATAAGATCGATCGAGTTTATGGTTAGGGGGTAGATACATGATTTGTCTGGTTTGAACATGTCTAAACCTTGTTTATCAACTTGAAAGCTTACTATATATATGACATACGAAGACTATGTGCTTTTGTTTTTCATTCTTCTATTTTATTTTATTTTATGCCCATTTGAATCTTGGTCAAATCCTATGTTTGACCTGGATTTAAACAAGTATATAATATGAAAACGAAAAGGTAAGCATGGATCCTTCTTAGTCACTCTAAAATGAAGCGGCTTTTGGGATGTTCTTGAAATTTTCATGTTTGAAACCCAAACCACTTCTCTTCATGATTGACTTCATAAGACAGAGTTTAAGGTTAGGGACAGATATATACATGATTTTCTAGTTTGAATATGTCTAGACCTTGTTAATCAACTTGAATGCTTACTGTATGACATAAGAATGCTATGTGCTTTGGTTTATCAATCTTTTGGTTTTTTCCTGAATTTTTATGCCCATTTGAATCTTGGTCAAATCCTAGGTTTCACAAAGATTTAAACAAGTTTAAAATCTGAAAATTGAAAGGTAAGCATGGATCCTTCTTAGTCACTCTAAAATGAAGCTTTTGGGAGGTTTTTGAAATTTCCATGTTTGAAACCCAAAACCACTTCTCTTCATGCTTAATTGACTTCATAAGACAGAGTTTAGAGTGTTAGGGGTAGATACATGATTTGTCTAGTTTGAATACGTCTAGACCTTGTTTATCAACTTGAATTCTTACTATATGACATAAGAAGGCTATGTGCTTTGGTTTTTCATTTTTCTGATTTTTTTTGAATTTTATGCATGCCCATTTGAATCTTGGTCAAATACTAGCTAGGTTTGACCAAGATTTAAACAAGTTTAAAACATGAAAATGAAAAGGTAAGCCTCGATCCTTCTTAGTCACTCTAAAATGAAGCTTTTGGGGGGTTTTTGAAATTTGCATGTTTGAAACCCAAAACCACTTCTCTTCATGCCTTACTTCATAAGACGGAGTTTAGGGTCGTTAGGGAGTAGATACATGATTTGCCTGGTTTGAATATGTCTAGACCTTGTTTATCATCTTGAATGCTTACTATATGACAGAAGAAGACTACGTGCATTGGTATTTCATTTTTTTTTGAATTTTCATGCCCATTTCAATCTTGGTGAAATCCTAGGTTTGAGCAAGATTTAAACAAATTTAACACGTGAAAACGAATAAGCATGGATCCTTCTTAGTCACTCCAAAATGTACCAATTGATAGATGTGTTAACTTTGCTTCATGGAAAAAATAATGTCATGTAAATGAGTTAACTTGGATTTCCTGCCGTTGAATCCATAGGAAACTTTGTTCTAATGCACTATAATAATCAACCGTGTTTTTACACCAACATTGCCAACAGGTCTGTCACTTACGTGTGGCGCCCATGCGTGAGGTCCCACACTTCAGTGAGCACAAGTCAAGTGCAGTAGGTACGCAAACTCCAAGCCATCTTCTTTGTCAAGAGAAGACGCATCAGGATGCGTTTTGGAAATCTGTGGGTCCTTCTGGATCCTTCGGTTGTCCCTCTCAAAAAAAAAACAAATCTCTCTCATTCTCGGCCTCGCTCGACTCGCTCGCTCGCTCGCACCTCCTGCTCACTGACAAACCCTGCACAAAAGTCAACATCATCACCCGAAAAAGGGGAGACACCATAATGCTCTCCCTTCTTCTCTCCTTCCGAGTGATCCCTCTTCCTCCGAGTTTCACTCGACGGGCAAACACACATGTGCTGCATAGTAATAATAATAAAAAGGTAGAAAAATCAACCTACGAATCTATAATTAAATACGTTAAACTAGGGTTTTGCCCAGTACTACAGATCAAGTTCATAAAAAATCCAACTACGGGGTTCGAACAACCCCATTTCTAATCCAAGATTTTTTCGACCTCATCCAAATGGCCTCAAACTATAGGGTTAATTAGCATCTAGTGCAGAATGTGTGAACATGTATGCACTATGTGTGCTATAACTTGTATGTCTTTCAAATTTGAACCAAATTTGAAATATATGAAATGGGGCTTTTGGCTTAAACGTTTGAAACCCAAAACGACTTCTCTTCATGCTAGGCATCATAAGACCGAGTTTAGGGTTAGGGGGTAGATACAGGATTTGTCTGTTTTGAATATGTCTATACCTTGTTTATCTACTTGAATATGCTTACTATAGATATATATGACGTAAGAAGACTATGTGCTTTGGTTTTTTTTTTATTTTTCCTGAATTTTTAAGCCCATTTGAATCTTGGTCAAATCCTAGGCTTGACCAATATTTAAACAAGCTTAAAACATGAAAATGAAAAGGTAAGCTTGGATCCTTCTTTGTCACTCTAAGATGAAGTTTTTGGGAGGTTTTCAAAATTTCCATGTCTGAAACCCAAAAACACTTCTCTTCATGCTTGACTTCATAAGACAAAGCTAGTTTAGGGCTTTAGGGGGTAGATACATGATTTGTCTAGTTTGAATATGTCTAGACCTTGTTTATCAACTTCAATTCTTACTATATATATGACATAAGAAGACTATATGTGCTAGCTTTGGTTTTTGATTTTTTGATTTTTTTGAATGTTTATGCCCATTTGAATCTTGGTCAAATCCTAGGTTTGACCAAGATTTAAACAAGTCTATAACATGAAAATGAAAAGGTAAGCCTGGATCCTTCCTAGCTAGTCATTCTAAAATGAAGCTTTTGGGGGGGTTCTTGAAATCTCAATGTTTGAAACCCAAAAACCACTTCTCTTCATGGTTGACTTCATAAGACATGCAGAGTTTAGGGTTAGGGGGTAGCTAGATACATGATTTGTCGGGTTTGAATATGTCTAGACATGCTTGTTTATCAACTTGAATGCTTACTATATGACATAAGAAGGATATATATGTGCTTTGGTTTTTCATTTTTCTAGTTTTTTGAATGTTATATGCCCATTTGAAGATTTTGGGTGGTTCTTGAAATTTTCATGTTTGAAACCAATACGACTTCTCTTCATGCTAGACTTCATAAGATCGACCGAGTTTATGGTTAGGGGCTAGATACATGATTTGTCTGGTTTGAACATGTCTAAACCTTGTTTACCAACTTGCAAGGCTTACTATATGACATAAGAAGACTATGTGCTTTTGTTTTTCATTCTATTTTTTTTATTTTATGCCCATTTGAATCTTGGTCAAATCCTATGTTTGACCTGGATTTAAACAAGTATAAAATATGAAAACGAAAAGGTAAGCCTGGATCCTTCTTAGTCACTCTAAAATGAAGCGACTTTTGGGATGTTCTTGAAATTTTCATGTTTGAAACCCAAAACCACTTCTCTTCATGATTGCTTCATATATAAGACAGAGTTTAGGGTTAGGGGCAGATATATATATACATGATTTTCTAGTTTGAATATGTCTAGACCTTATTTATCAACTTGAATGCTTACTATATGACATAAGAATGCTATGTGCTTTGGTTTATCATTCTTTTGGTTTTTTCCTGAATTTTTATGCCCATTTGAATCTTGGTCAAATCCTAGGTTTCACAAAGATTTAAACAAGTTTAAAATCTGAAAATTAAAAGGTAAGCATGGATCCTTCTTAGTCACTCTAAAATGAAGCTTTTGGGAGGTTTTTGATATTTCCATGTTTGAAACCCAAAAACCACTTCTCTTCATGCTTGACTTCATAAGACAGAGTTTAGAGTGTTAGGGGTAGATACATGATTTGTCTAGTTTGAATATGTCTAGACCTTGTTTATCAACTTGAATTCTTACTATATGACATAAGAAGGCTATGTGCTTTGGTTTTTCATTTTTCTGGTTTTTTTGAATATTATGCCCATTTGAAGATTTTGGGAGGTTCTTGAAATTTTCATGTTTGAAACCAATACGACTTCTCTTCAGGCTAGACTTCATAAGATCGATCGAGTTTATGGTTAGGGGGTAGATACATGATTTGTCTGGTTTGAACATGTCTAAACCTTGTTTATCAACTTGAAAGCTTACTATATATATGACATACGAAGACTATGTGCTTTTGTTTTTCATTCTTCTATTTTATTTTATTTTATGCCCATTTGAATCTTGGTCAAATCCTATGTTTGACCTGGATTTAAACAAGTATATAATATGAAAACGAAAAGGTAAGCATGGATCCTTCTTAGTCACTCTAAAATGAAGCGGCTTTTGGGATGTTCTTGAAATTTTCATGTTTGAAACCCAAACCACTTCTCTTCATGATTGACTTCATATATAAGACAGAGTTTAAGGTTAGGGACAGATATATACATGATTTTCTAGTTTGAATATGTCTAGACCTTGTTAATCAACTTGAATGCTTACTGTATGACATAAGAATGCTATGTGCTTTGGTTTATCAATCTTTTGGTTTTTTCCTGAATTTTTATGCCCATTTGAATCTTGGTCAAATCCTAGGTTTCACAAAGATTTAAACAAGTTTAAAATCTGAAAATTAAAAGGTAAGCATGGATCCTTCTTAGTCACTCTAAAATGAAGCTTTTGGGAGGTTTTTGAAATTTCCATGTTTGAAACCCAAAACCACTTCTCTTCATGCTTAATTGACTTCATAAGACAGAGTTTAGAGTGTTAGGGGTAGATACATGATTTGTCTAGTTTGAATACGTCTAGACCTTGTTTATCAACTTGAATTCTTACTATATGACATAAGAAGGCTATGTGCTTTGGTTTTTCATTTTTCTGTTTTTTTTTGAATTTTATGCATGCCCATTTGAATCTTGGTCAAATACTAGCTAGGTTTGACCAAGATTTAAACAAGTTTAAAACATGAAAATGAAAAGGTAAGCCTCGATCCTTCTTAGTCACTCTAAAATGAAGCTTTTGGGGGTTTTTGAAATTTGCATGTTTGAAACCCAAAACCACTTCTCTTCATGCCTTACTTCATAAGACGGAGTTTAGGGTCGTTAGGGAGTAGATACATGATTTGCCTGGTTTGAATATGTCTAGACCTTGTTTATCATCTTGAATGCTTACTATATGACAGAAGAAGACTATGTGCATTGGTATTTCATTTTTTTTTGAATTTTCATGCCCATTTCAATCTTGGTGAAATCCTAGGTTTGAGCAAGATTTAAACAAATTTAACACGTGAAAACGAATAAGCATGGATCCTTCTTAGTCACTCCAAAATGTACCAATTGATAGATGTGTTAACTTTGCTTCATGGAAAAAATAATGTCATGTAAATGAGTTAACTTGGATTTCCTGCCGTTGAATCCATAGGAAACTTTGTTCTAATGCACTATAATAATCAACCGTGTTTTTACACCAACATTGCCAACAGGTCTGTCACTTACGTGTGGCGCCCATGCGTGAGGTCCCACACTTCAGTGAGCACAAGTCAAGTGCAGTAGGTACGCAAACTCCAAGCCATCTTCTTTGTCAAGAGAAGACGCATCAGGATGCGTTTTGGAAGTCTGTGGGTCCTTCTGGATCCTTCGGTTGTCCCTCTCACAAAAAAAAAAACAAATCTCTCTCATTCTCGGCCTCGCTCGCTCGCTCGCTCGCTCGCACCTCCTGCTCACTGACAAACCCTGCACAAAAGTCAACATCATCACCCGAAAAAGGGGAGACACCATAATGCTCTCCCTTCTTCTCTCCTTCCGAGTGATCCCTCTTCCTCCGAGTTTCACTCGACGGGCAAACACACATGTGCTGCATAGTAATAATAATAAAAAGGTAGAAAAATCAACCTACGAATCTATAATTAAATACGTTAAACTAGGGTTTTGCCCAGTACTACAGATCAAGTTCATAAAAAATCCAACTACGGGGTTCGAACAACCCCATTTCTAATCCAAGATTTTTTCGACCTCATCCAAATGGCCTCAAACTATAGGGTTAATTAGCATCTAGTGCAGAATGTGTGAACATGTATGCACTATGTGTGCTATAACTTGTATGTCTTTCAAATTTGAACCAAATTTGAAATATATGAAATGGGGCTTTTGGCTTAAACGTTTGAAACCCAAAACGACTTCTCTTCATGCTAGGCATCATAAGACCGAGTTTAGGGTTAGGGGCTAGATACATGATTTGTCTGTTTTGAACATGTCTAAACCTTGTTTACCAACTTGCAAGGCTTACTATATGACATAAGAAGACTATGTGCTTTTGTTTTTCATTCTTCTATTTTTTTATTTTATGCCCATTTGAATCTTGGTCAAATCCTATGTTTGACCTGGATTTAAACAAGTATAAAATGTGAAAACGAAAAGGTAAGCCTGGATCCTTCTTAGTCACTCTAAAATGAAGCGACTTTTGGGATGTTCTTGAAATTTTCATGTTTGAAACCCAAAACCACTTCTCTTCATGATTGCTTCATATATAAGACAGAGTTTAGGGTTAGGGGCAGATATATACATGATTTTCTAGTTTGAATATGTCTAGACCTTATTTATCAACTTGAATGCTTACTATATGACATAAGAATGCTATGTGCTTTGGTTTATCATTCTTTTGGTTTTTTCCTAAATTTTTATGCCCATTTGAATCTTGGTCAAATCCTAGGTTTCACAAAGATTTAAACAAGTTTAAAATCTGAAAATTAAAAGGTAAGCATGGATCCTTCTTAGTCACTCTAAAATGAAGCTTTTGGGAGGTTTTTGAAATTTCCATGTTTGAAACCCAAAACCACTTCTCTTCATGCTTGACTTCATAAGACAGAGTTTAGAGTGTTAGGGGTAGATACATGATTTGTCTAGTTTGAATATGTCTAGACCTTGTTTATCAACTTGAATTCTTACTATATGACATAAGAAGGCTATGTGCTTTGGTTTTTCATTTTTCTGGTTTTTTTGAATATTATGCCCATTTGAAGATTTTGGGAGGTTCTTGAAATTTTCATGTTTGAAACCAATACGACTTCTCTTCAGGCTAGACTTCATAAGATCGATCGAGTTTATGGTTAGGGCCGGTAGATACATGATTTGTCTGGTTTGAACATGTCTAAACCTTGTTTATCAACTTGAAAGCTTACTATATATATGACATACGAAGACTATGTGCTTTTGTTTTTCATTCTTCTATTTTATTTTATTTTATGCCCATTTGAATCTTGGTCAAATCCTATGTTTGACCTGGATTTAAACAAGTATATAATATGAAAACGAAAAGGTAAGCATGGATCCTTCTTAGTCACTCTAAAATGAAGCGGCTTTTGGGATGTTCTTGAAATTTTCATGTTTGAAACCCAAACCACTTCTCTTCATGATTGATTTCATATATAAGACAGAGTTTAAGGTTAGGGACAGATATATACATGATTTTCTAGTTTGAATATGTCTAGACCTTGTTAATCAACTTGAATGCTTACTGTATAACATAAGAATGCTATGTGCTTTGGTTTATCAATCTTTTGGTTTTTTCCTGAATTTTTATGCCCATTTGAATCTTGGTCAAATCCTAGGTTTCACAAAGATTTAAACAAGTTTAAAATCTGAAAATTAAAAGGTAAGCATGGATCCTTCTTAGTCACTCTAAAATGAAGCTTTTGGGAGGTTTTTGAAATTTCCATGTTTGAAACCCAAAACCACTTCTCTTCATGCTTAATTGACTTCATAAGACAGAGTTTAGAGTGTTAGGGGTAGATACATGATTTGTCTAGTTTGAATACGTCTAGACCTTGTTTATCAACTTGAATTCTTACTATATGACATAAGAAGGCTATGTGCTTTGGTTTTTCATTTTTCTGATTTTTTTTGAATTTTATGCATGCCCATTTGAATCTTGGTCAAATACTAGCTAGGTTTGACCAAGATTTAAACAAGTTTAAAACATGAAAATGAAAAGGTAAGCCTCGATCCTTCTTAGTCACTCTAAAATGAAGCTTTTGGGGGGTTTTTGAAATTTGCATGTTTGAAACCCAAAACCACTTCTCTTCATGCCTTACTTCATAAGACGGAGTTTAGGGTCGTTAGGGAGTAGATACATGATTTGCCTGGTTTGAATATGTCTAGACCTTGTTTATCATCTTGAATGCTTACTATATGACAGAAGAAGACTATGTGCATTGGTATTTCATTTTTTTTTGAATTTTCATGCCCATTTCAATCTTGGTGAAATCCTAGGTTTGAGCAAGATTTAAACAAATTTAACACGTGAAAACGAATAAGCATGGATCCTTCTTAGTCACTCCAAAATGTACCAATTGATAGATGTGTTAACTTTGCTTCATGGAAAAAATAATGTCATGTAAATGAGTTAACTTGGATTTCCTCCGTTGAATCCATAGGAAACTTTGTTCTAATGCACTATAATAATCAACCGTGTTTTTACACCAACATTGCCAACAGGTCTGTCACTTACGTGTGGCGCCCATGCGTGAGGTCCCACACTTCAGTGAGCACAAGTCAAGTGCAGTAGGTACGCAAACTCCAAGCCATCTTCTTTGTCAAGAGAAGACGCATCAGGATGCGTTTTGGAAATCTGTGGGTCCTTCTGGATCCTTCGGTTGTCCCTCTCACAAAAAAAAAAACAAATCTCTCTCATTCTCGGCCTCGCTCGACTCGCTCGCTCGCTCGCTCGCTCGCACCTCCTGCTCACTGACAAACCCTGCACAAAAGTCAACATCATCACCCGAAAAAGGGGAGACACCATAATGCTCTCCCTTCTTCTCTCCTTCCGAGTGATCCCTCTTCCTCCGAGTTTCACTCGACGGGCAAACACACATGTGCTGCATAGTAATAATAATAAAAAGGTAGAAAAATCAACCTACGAATCTATAATTAAATACGTTAAACTAGGGTTTTGCCCAGTACTACAGATCAAGTTCATAAAAAATCCAACTACGGGGTTCGAACAACCCCATTTCTAATCCAAGATTTTTTCGACCTCATCCAAATGGCCTCAAACTATAGGGTTAATTAGCATCTAGTGCAGAATGTGTGAACATGTATGCACTATGTGTGCTATAACTTGTATGTCTTTCAAATTTGAACCAAATTTGAAATATATGAAATGGGGCTTTTGGCTTAAACGTTTGAAACCCAAAACGACTTCTCTTCATGCTAGGCATCATAAGACCGAGTTTAGGGTTAGGGGGTAGATACATGATTTGTCTGTTTTGAATATGTCTATACCTTGTTTATCTACTTGAATATGCTTACTATAGATATATATGACGTAAGAAGACTATGTGCTTTGGTTTTTATTTTTTTTTATTTTTCCTGAATTTTTAAGCCCATTTGAATCTTGGTCAAATCCTAGGCTTGACCAATATTTAAACAAGCTTAAAACATGAAAATGAAAAGGTAAGCTTGGATCCTTCTTTGTCACTCTAAGATGAAGTTTTTGGGAGGTTTTCAAAATTTCCATGTCTGAAACCCAAAAACACTTCTCTTCATGCTTGACTTCATAAGACAAAGCTAGTTTAGGGCTTTAGGGGGTAGATACATGATTTGTCTAGTTTGAATATGTCTAGACCTTGTTTATCAACTTCAATTCTTACTATATATATGACATAAGAAGACTATATGTGCTAGCTTTGGTTTTTGATTTTTTGATTTTTTTGAATGTTTATGCCCATTTGAATCTTGGTCAAATCCTAGGTTTGACCAAGATTTAAACAAGTCTATAACATGAAAATGAAAAGGTAAGCCTGGATCCTTCCTAGCTAGTCATTCTAAAATGAAGCTTTTGGGGGGTTCTTGAAATCTCAATGTTTGAAACCCAAAAACCACTTCTCTTCATGGTTGACTTCATAAGACATGCAGAGTTTAGGGTTAGGGGGTAGCTAGATACATGATTTGTCGGGTTTGAATATGTCTAGACATGCTTGTTTATCAACTTGAATGCTTACTATATGACATAAGAAGGATATATATGTGCTTTGGTTTTTCATTTTTCTAGTTTTTTGAATGTTATATGCCCATTTGAAGATTTTGGGTGGTTCTTGAAATTTTCATGTTTGAAACCAATACGACTTCTCTTCATGCTAGACTTCATAAGATCGACCGAGTTTATGGTTAGGGGCTAGATACATGATTTGTCTGGTTTGAACATGTCTAAACCTTGTTTACCAACTTGCAAGGCTTACTATATGACATAAGAAGACTATGTGCTTTTGTTTTTCATTCTTCTATTTTTTTATTTTATGCCCATTTGAATCTTGGTCAAATCCTATGTTTGACCTGGATTTAAACAAGTATAAAATATGAAAACGAAAAGGTAAGCCTGGATCCTTCTTAGTCACTCTAAAATGAAGCGACTTTTGGGATGTTCTTGAAATTTTCATGTTTGAAACCCAAAACCACTTCTCTTCATGATTGCTTCATATATAAGACAGAGTTTAGGGTTAGGGGCAGATATATATATACATGATTTTCTAGTTTGAATATGTCTAGACCTTATTTATCAACTTGAATGCTTACTATATGACATAAGAATGCTATGTGCTTTGGTTTATCATTCTTTTGGTTTTTTCCTGAATTTTTATGCCCATTTGAATCTTGGTCAAATCCTAGGTTTCACAAAGATTTAAACAAGTTTAAAATCTGAAAATTAAAAGGTAAGCATGGATCCTTCTTAGTCACTCTAAAATGAAGCTTTTGGGAGGTTTTTGATATTTCCATGTTTGAAACCCAAAAACCACTTCTCTTCATGCTTGACTTCATAAGACAGAGTTTAGAGTGTTAGGGGTAGATACATGATTTGTCTAGTTTGAATATGTCTAGACCTTGTTTATCAACTTGAATTCTTACTATATGACATAAGAAGGCTATGTGCTTTGGTTTTTCATTTTTCTGGTTTTTTTGAATATTATGCCCATTTGAAGATTTTGGGAGGTTCTTGAAATTTTCATGTTTGAAACCAATACGACTTCTCTTCAGGCTAGACTTCATAAGATCGATCGAGTTTATGGTTAGGGGGTAGATACATGATTTGTCTGGTTTGAACATGTCTAAACCTTGTTTATCAACTTGAAAGCTTACTATATATATGACATACGAAGACTATGTGCTTTTGTTTTTCATTCTTCTATTTTATTTTATTTTATGCCCATTTGAATCTTGGTCAAATCCTATGTTTGACCTGGATTTAAACAAGTATATAATATGAAAACGAAAAGGTAAGCATGGATCCTTCTTAGTCACTCTAAAATGAAGCGGCTTTTGGGATGTTCTTGAAATTTTTCATGTTTGAAACCCAAACCACTTCTCTTCATGATTGACTTCATATATAAGACAGAGTTTAAGGTTAGGGACAGATATATACATGATTTTCTAGTTTGAATATGTCTAGACCTTGTTAATCAACTTGAATGCTTACTGTATGACATAAGAATGCTATGTGCTTTGGTTTATCAATCTTTTGGTTTTTTCCTGAATTTTTATGCCCATTTGAATCTTGGTCAAATCCTAGGTTTCACAAAGATTTAAACAAGTTTAAAATCTGAAAATTAAAAGGTAAGCATGGATCCTTCTTAGTCACTCTAAAATGAAGCTTTTGGGAGGTTTTTGAAATTTCCATGTTTGAAACCCAAAACCACTTCTCTTCATGCTTAATTGACTTCATAAGACAGAGTTTAGAGTGTTAGGGGTAGATACATGATTTGTCTAGTTTGAATACGTCTAGACCTTGTTTATCAACTTGAATTCTTACTATATGACATAAGAAGGCTATGTGCTTTGGTTTTTCATTTTTCTGTTTTTTTTTTGAATTTTATGCATGCCCATTTGAATCTTGGTCAAATACTAGCTAGGTTTGACCAAGATTTAAACAAGTTTAAAACATGAAAATGAAAAGGTAAGCCTCGATCCTTCTTAGTCACTCTAAAATGAAGCTTTTGGGGGGTTTTTGAAATTTGCATGTTTGAAACCCAAAACCACTTCTCTTCATGCCTTACTTCATAAGACGGAGTTTAGGGTCGTTAGGGAGTAGATACATGATTTGCCTGGTTTGAATATGTCTAGACCTTGTTTATCATCTTGAATGCTTACTATATGACAGAAGAAGACTATGTGCATTGGTATTTCATTTTTTTTTGAATTTTCATGCCCATTTCAATCTTGGTGAAATCCTAGGTTTGAGCAAGATTTAAACAAATTTAACACGTGAAAACGAATAAGCATGGATCCTTCTTAGTCACTCCAAAATGTACCAATTGATAGATGTGTTAACTTTGCTTCATGGAAAAAATAATGTCATGTAAATGAGTTAACTTGGATTTCCTGCCGTTGAATCCATAGGAAACTTTGTTCTAATGCACTATAATAATCAACCGTGTTTTTACACCAACATTGCCAACAGGTCTGTCACTTACGTGTGGCGCCCATGCGTGAGGTCCCACACTTCAGTGAGCACAAGTCAAGTGCAGTAGGTACGCAAACTCCAAGCCATCTTCTTTGTCAAGAGAAGACGCATCAGGATGCGTTTTGGAAATCTGTGGGTCCTTCTGGATCCTTCGGTTGTCCCTCTCACAAAAAAAAAACAAATCTCTCTCATTCTCGGCCTCGCTCGACTCGCTCGCTCGCTCGCTCGCACCTCCTGCTCACTGACAAACCCTGCACAAAAGTCAACATCATCACCCGAAAAAGGGGAGACACCATAATGCTCTCCCTTCTTCTCTCCTTCCGAGTGATCCCTCTTCCTCCGAGTTTCACTCGACGGGCAAACACACATGTGCTGCATAGTAATAATAATAAAAAGGTAGAAAAATCAACCTACGAATCTATAATTAAATACGTTAAACTAGGGTTTTGCCCAGTACTACAGATCAAGTTCATAAAAAATCCAACTACGGGGTTCGAACAACCCCATTTCTAATCCAAGATTTTTTCGACCTCATCCAAATGGCCTCAAACTATAGGGTTAATTAGCATCTAGTGCAGAATGTGTGAACATGTATGCACTATGTGTGCTATAACTTGTATGTCTTTCAAATTTGAACCAAATTTGAAATATATGAAATGGGGCTTTTGGCTTAAACGTTTGAAACCCAAAACGACTTCTCTTCATGCTAGGCATCATAAGACCGAGTTTAGGGTTAGGGGCTAGATACATGATTTGTCTGTTTTGAACATGTCTAAACCTTGTTTACCAACTTGCAAGGCTTACTATATGACATAAGAAGACTATGTGCTTTTGTTTTTCATTCTTCTATTTTTTTATTTTATGCCCATTTGAATCTTGGTCAAATCCTATGTTTGACCTGGATTTAAACAAGTATAAAATGTGAAAACGAAAAGGTAAGCCTGGATCCTTCTTAGTCACTCTAAAATGAAGCGACTTTTGGGATGTTCTTGAAATTTTCATGTTTGAAACCCAAAACCACTTCTCTTCATGATTGCTTCATATATAAGACAGAGTTTAGGGTTAGGGGCAGATATATACATGATTTTCTAGTTTGAATATGTCTAGACCTTATTTATCAACTTGAATGCTTACTATATGACATAAGAATGCTATGTGCTTTGGTTTATCATTCTTTTGGTTTTTTCCTGAATTTTTATGCCCATTTGAATCTTGGTCAAATCCTAGGTTTCACAAAGATTTAAACAAGTTTAAAATCTGAAAATTAAAAGGTAAGCATGGATCCTTCTTAGTCACTCTAAAATGAAGCTTTTGGGAGGTTTTTGAAATTTCCATGTTTGAAACCCAAAAACCACTTCTCTTCATGCTTGACTTCATAAGACAGAGTTTAGAGTGTTAGGGGTAGATACATGATTTGTCTAGTTTGAATATGTCTAGACCTTGTTTATCAACTTGAATTCTTACTATATGACATAAGAAGGCTATGTGCTTTGGTTTTTCATTTTTCTGGTTTTTTTGAATATTATGCCCATTTGAAGATTTTGGGAGGTTCTTGAAATTTTCATGTTTGAAACCAATACGACTTCTCTTCAGGCTAGACTTCATAAGATCGATCGAGTTTATGGTTAGGGGGTAGATACATGATTTGTCTGGTTTGAACATGTCTAAACCTTGTTTATCAACTTGAAAGCTTACTATATATATGACATACGAAGACTATGTGCTTTTGTTTTTCATTCTTCTATTTTATTTTATTTTATGCCCATTTGAATCTTGGTCAAATCCTATGTTTGACCTGGATTTAAACAAGTATATAATATGAAAACGAAAAGGTAAGCATGGATCCTTCTTAGTCACTCTAAAATGAAGCGGCTTTTGGGATGTTCTTGAAATTTTTCATGTTTGAAACCCAAACCACTTCTCTTCATGATTGATTTCATATATAAGACAGAGTTTAAGGTTAGGGACAGATATATACATGATTTTCTAGTTTGAATATGTCTAGACCTTGTTAATCAACTTGAATGCTTACTGTATAACATAAGAATGCTATGTGCTTTGGTTTATCAATCTTTTGGTTTTTTCCTGAATTTTTATGCCCATTTGAATCTTGGTCAAATCCTAGGTTTCACAAAGATTTAAACAAGTTTAAAATCTGAAAATTAAAAGGTAAGCATGGATCCTTCTTAGTCACTCTAAAATGAAGCTTTTGGGAGGTTTTTGAAATTTCCATGTTTGAAACCCAAAACCACTTCTCTTCATGCTTAATTGACTTCATAAGACAGAGTTTAGAGTGTTAGGGGTAGATACATGATTTGTCTAGTTTGAATACGTCTAGACCTTGTTTATCAACTTGAATTCTTACTATATGACATAAGAAGGCTATGTGCTTTGGTTTTTCATTTTTCTGATTTTTTTTGAATTTTATGCATGCCCATTTGAATCTTGGTCAAATACTAGCTAGGTTTGACCAAGATTTAAACAAGTTTAAAACATGAAAATGAAAAGGTAAGCCTCGATCCTTCTTAGTCACTCTAAAATGAAGCTTTTGGGGGGTTTTTGAAATTTGCATGTTTGAAACCCAAAACCACTTCTCTTCATGCCTTACTTCATAAGACGGAGTTTAGGGTCGTTAGGGAGTAGATACATGATTTGCCTGGTTTGAATATGTCTAGACCTTGTTTATCATCTTGAATGCTTACTATATGACAGAAGAAGACTACGTGCATTGGTATTTCATTTTTTTTTTGAATTTTCATGCCCATTTCAATCTTGGTGAAATCCTAGGTTTGAGCAAGATTTAAACAAATTTAACACGTGAAAACGAATAAGCATGGATCCTTCTTAGTCACTCCAAAATGTACCAATTGATAGATGTGTTAACTTTGCTTCATGGAAAAAATAATGTCATGTAAATGAGTTAACTTGGATTTCCTGCCGTTGAATCCATAGGAAACTTTGTTCTAATGCACTATAATAATCAACCGTGTTTTTACACCAACATTGCCAACAGGTCTGTCACTTACGTGTGGCGCCCATGCGTGAGGTCCCACACTTCAGTGAGCACAAGTCAAGTGCAGTAGGTACGCAAACTCCAAGCCATCTTCTTTGTCAAGAGAAGACGCATCAGGATGCGTTTTGGAAATCTGTGGGTCCTTCTGGATCCTTCGGTTGTCCCTCTCACAAAAAAAAAACAAATCTCTCTCATTCTCGGCCTCGCTCGACTCGCTCGCTCGCTCGCTCGCTCGCACCTCCTGCTCACTGACAAACCCTGCACAAAAGTCAACATCATCACCCGAAAAAGGGGAGACACCATAATGCTCTCCCTTCTTCTCTCCTTCCGAGTGATCCCTCTTCCTCCGAGTTTCACTCGACGGGCAAACACACATGTGCTGCATAGTAATAATAAAAAAGGTAGAAAAATCAACCTACGAATCTATAATTAAATACGTTAAACTAGGGTTTTGCCCAGTACTACAGATCAAGTTCATAAAAAATCCAACTACGGGGTTCGAACAACCCCATTTCTAATCCAAGATTTTTTTCGACCTCATCCAAATGGCCTCAAACTATAGGGTTAATTAGCATCTAGTGCAGAATGTGTGAACATGTATGCACTATGTGTGCTATAACTTGTATGTCTTTCAAATTTGAACCAAATTTGAAATATATGAAATGGGGCTTTTGGCTTAAACGTTTGAAACCCAAAACGACTTCTCTTCATGCTAGGCATCATAAGACCGAGTTTAGGGTTAGGGGGTAGATACAGGATTTGTCTGTTTTGAACATGTCTATACCTTGTTTATCTACTTGAATATGCTTACTATAGATATATATGACGTAAGAAGACTATGTGCTTTGGTTTTTTTTTATTTTTCCAGAATTTTTATGCCCATTTGAATCTTGGTCAAATCCTAGGCTTGACCAATATTTAAACAAGCTTAAAACATGAAAATGAAAAGGTAAGCTTGGATCCTTCTTTGTCACTCTAAGATGAAGTTTTTGGGAGGTTTTCAAAATTTCCATGTCTGAAACCCAAAAACACTTCTCTTCATGCTTGACTTCATAAGACAAAGCTAGTTTAGGGCTTTAGGGGGTAGATACATGATTTGTCTAGTTTGAATATGTCTAGACCTTGTTTATCAACTTCAATTCTTACTATATGACATAAGAAGACTATATGTGCTAGCTTTGGTTTTTGATTTTTTTGAATGTTTATGCCCATTTGAATCTTGGTCAAATCCTAGGTTTGACCAAGATTTAAACAAGTCTATAACATGAAAATGAAAAGGTAAGCCTGGATCCTTCCTAGCTAGTCATTCTAAAATGAAGCTTTTGGGGGGGTTCTTGAAATCTCAATGTTTGAAACCCAAAACCACTTCTCTTCATGGTTGACTTCATAAGACATGCAGAGTTTAGGGTTAGGGGGTAGATACATGATTTGTCGGGTTTGAATATGTCTAGACATGCTTGTTTATCAACTTGAATGCTTACTATATGACATAAGAAGGCTATATATGTGCTTTGGTTTTTCATTTTTCTAGTTTTTTGAATGTTATATGCCCATTTGAAGATTTTGGGTGGTTCTTGAAATTTTCATGTTTGAAACCAATACGACTTCTCTTCATGCTAGACTTCATAAGATCGACCGAGTTTATGGTTAGGGGCTAGATACATGATTTGTCTGGTTTGAACATGTCTAAACCTTGTTTACCAACTTGCAAGGCTTACTATATGACATAAGAAGACTATGTGCTTTTGTTTTTCATTCTTCTATTTTTTTATTTTATGCCCATTTGAATCTTGGTCAAATCCTATGTTTGACCTGGATTTAAACAAGTATAAAATATGAAAACGAAAAGGTAAGCCTGGATCCTTCTTAGTCACTCTAAAATGAAGCGACTTTTGGGATGTTCTTGAAATTTTCATGTTTGAAACCCAAAACCACTTCTCTTCATGATTGCTTCATATATAAGACAGAGTTTAGGGTTAGGGGCAGATATATACATGATTTTCTAGTTTGAATATGTCTAGACCTTATTTATCAACTTGAATGCTTACTATATGACATAAGAATGCTATGTGCTTTGGTTTATCATTCTTTTGGTTTTTTCCTGAATTTTTATGCCCATTTGAATCTTGGTCAAATCCTAGGTTTCACAAAGATTTAAACAAGTTTAAAATCTGAAAATTAAAAGGTAAGCATGGATCCTTCTTAGTCACTCTAAAATGAAGCTTTTGGGAGGTTTTTTAAATTTCCATGTTTGAAACCCAAAACCACTTCTCTTCATGCTTGACTTCATAAGACAGAGTTTAGAGTGTTAGGGGTAGATACATGATTTGTCTAGTTTGAATATGTCTAGACCTTGTTTATCAACTTGAATTCTTACTATATGACATAAGAAGGCTATGTGCTTTGGTTTTTCATTTTTCTGGTTTTTTTGAATATTATGCCCATTTGAAGATTTTGGGAGGTTCTTGAAATTTTCATGTTTGAAACCAATACGACTTCTCTTCAGGCTAGACTTCATAAGATCGATCGAGTTTATGGTTAGGGGGGTAGATACATGATTTGTCTGGTTTGAACATGTCTAAACCTTGTTTATCAACTTGAAAGCTTACTATATATATGACATACGAAGACTATGTGCTTTTGTTTTTCATTCTTCTATTTTATTTTATTTTATGCCCATTTGAATCTTGGTCAAATCCTATGTTTGACCTGGATTTAAACAAGTATATAATATGAAAACGAAAAGGTAAGCATGGATCCTTCTTAGTCACTCTAAAATGAAGCGGCTTTTGGGATGTTCTTGAAATTTTCATGTTTGAAACCCAAACCACTTCTCTTCATGATTGACTTCATATATAAGACAGAGTTTAAGGTTAGGGACAGATATATACATGATTTTCTAGTTTGAATATGTCTAGACCTTTGTTAATCAACTTGAATGCTTACTGTATGACATAAGAATGCTATGTGCTTTGGTTTATCAATCTTTTGGTTTTTTCCTGAATTTTTATGCCCATTTGAATCTTGGTCAAATCCTAGGTTTCACAAAGATTTAAACAAGTTTAAAATCTAAAAATTAAAAGGTAAGCATGGATCCTTCTTAGTCACTCTAAAATGAAGCTTTTGGGAGGTTTTTGAAATTTCCATGTTTGAAACCCAAAAACCACTTCTCTTCATGCTTGACTTCATAAGACAGAGTTTAGAGTGTTAGGGGTAGATACATGATTTGTCTAGTTTGAATATGTCTAGACCTTGTTTATCAACTTGAATTCTTACTATATGACATAAGAAGGCTATGTGCTTTGGTTTTTCATTTTTCTGGTTTTTTTGAATTTTATGCCCATTTGAAGATTTTGGGAGGTTCTTGAAATTTTCATGTTTTAAACCAATACGACTTCTCTTCATGCTAGACTTCATAAGATCGACCGAGTTTATGGTTAGGGGCTAGATACATGATTTGTCTGGTTTGAACATGTCTAAACCTTGTTTATCAACTTGAAAGCTTATTATATGACATACGAAGACTATGTGCTTTTGTTTTTCATTCTTCTATTTTTTTATTTTATGCCCATTTGAATCTTGGTCAAATCCTATGTTTGACCTGGATTTAAACAAGTATATAATATGAAAATGAAAAGGTAAGCCTGGATCCTTCTTAGTCACTCTAAAATGAAGCGGCTTTTGGGATGTTCTTGAAATTTTCATGTTTGAAACCCAAACCACTTCTCTTCATGATTGACTTCATATATAAGACAGAGTTTAAGGTTAGGGACAGATATATACATGATTTTCTAGTTTGAATATGTCTAGACCTTGTTAATCAACTTGAATGCTTACTGTATGACATAAGAATGCTATGTGCTTTGGTTTATCATTCTTTTGGCTTTTTCCTGATTTTTTATGCCCATTTGAATCTTGGTCAAATCCTAGGTTTCACAAAGATTTAAACAAGTTTAAAATCTAAAAATTAAAAGGTAAGCATGGATCCTTCTTAGTCACTCTAAAATGAAGCTTTTGGGAGGAAATTTCCATGTTTGAAACCCAAAACCACTTCTCTTCATGCTTGACTTCATAAGACAGAGTTTAGAGTGTTAGGGGTAGATACATGATTTTTCTAGTTTGAATATGTCTAGACCTTGTTTATCAACTTGAATTCTTACTATATGACATAAGAAGGCTATGTGCTTTGGTTTTTCATTTTTCTGTTTTTTTTTGAATTTTATGCCCATTTGAATCTTGGTCAAATACTAGCTAGGTTTAAAACATGAAATTTAGCCCCCAAAAATTGTACATATATGGATTCACTTTGAGATAATTCATGAAACTTTGGAAATGGCCATCTCGTGTCATGTTTCCCCACAAATGAGAATTGGATTAATTGGTGGCAGACAAGTAAACACACATTTATGTGCGACAACCCAAAATGCACATATTTTGCAAAGTTTTCATGCGTGCATGAAAAGTTGCAAATATATACATAAAATGGGCCATGATTCAAAAGTTTGACATGGTTCTTGTGTAGTAGTAGTACCAAAGCTCACACGTGGGAAGAAATTAAGATGGTCGAATTCCAACATATATGTTGCCACACTTTTTTGAAGGGCTCTTTTCTAAAACATTGGTATGGCATGTCTGCTATTTTCCCTAGCTATATAGAAAAATGATGAACAATCCATGATTTCCGATTGCTGTTTTTGAACCACCTTTGGCTTGATTTCAAATTTAGGTCAAAATCATGGGGGGGGGTAGGGGACAAGATCGTGTTTCTTTGGCTTGATTTGCAAGTTTTTTGGGGTCCCACAAATTTAGGGTAGCATCACAAGGTTTTTTTTCTAAATTTTTCGACACTTAGAATTCAAATATTATGAAGTGGTATCATGGTATCATGTAAGGGATGGTATCACTAGATATTTTCCCCCTATCCGGGAAGTGATGTTGACTGGCACGCAAGGTTTTTCAGTGCTGCAAACCTGCAGTGCGGCGATTTTGACAGAAATAACCCTTTTGGCAAAGAAAATTACGGACTGACCCTCTGAGCAATCTATTTCACTGGACTAACCTTTTTGTGTGGCTTTCTGTGTTTTTCTTCGCCAAAAGGATTACTTTTGTCAAAATCGCCCCCCTGCAGTGCAGGCTACGCGCCCGTCTAATATTCTTTTTTTTTCAATGACAAAAGGGGGGAGAGAGAGAGAGAGTCTTGACGACGTGTCTTCACTTGACAAAGAAGATTGTTGGAAGTTTGCCTACCTAAAGTGTGGGACCTGCACGCATATGGGACCCTGCAGCCCTCTGAGGGCAGTCCGTGTGAGACGCAAAATAGGGTTTTTAGTTTAGTAAGGCAAAAAAATTAAGCCTTGGAGGGCCGAGGCGGGGCGGCCGTCCGCCATTTTATACCTTTTACGCCCCCCACACCTCGTTTCATTTGTCATGTCTACCAAGGAAGAGCTCGGAGGAGAAGATGCAGTCCTAGCTTCTCGACCCCCTGGCGCCCCACGCATAAATACTACTACCAGAAGTACACTGTCTCTAACAATCCTGCCTGCGAAGGGAGATCTCGGAGGAGACGATGCGGGCTCAGCGTCCCCGCCGTTGATTGGCCAGGACACAAGGGTTACTACGCCTCTTTTAATTACCTTCGTTTTGCTGGTAATACTCGGACTTATATCTGTTATCTTCCGCAGGAGAGGGTCGATATCGCCGGAGAAGATGATGTGAGGCAGATGATCAAGCTCGCAGGAGAAGATGATGTAAAGGAGATGGTCAAGCTCGGAGCAGAAGATGATGTAAAGGAGATAGTCAATGTCGGAGAAGATGATGTAAAGGAGTTAGTCAATCTCGGAGAAGATGTGGTGGCATTGGACCAACCGCGGTCTTTGGGCGAGATCCCGGAGATTCACTTACCTCGTTTGCACTGGTAATGATATGCCTGATCTGTAACATTTTGAACATTTTTCGTCGGCTTACACATGAGCTATCTCGGCTTAGGGTCAACAAGGCCCCGGGAGCGGAACTTCCGCATCTCGGCGCGGAGAACTCCGAGTTACGCCAGAAGCGCCCTGGGGAATCGCACGCGCAGGCGCAGCACATCCGTTCGCAGGATCTCTCATCCTTCGACGTCAGGTTCCAGCGAGAGGTCGTAGAAGAAGATAAGTTGCCAGCTTCCCCGCCGTTCAAGAGGATGAAGGAGCTGAAGACGGAGGTTAATATTACTAGCTGACTTTGGGTTGCTGGTTTTTGGGTACTTCGAGTCACTGACATGTAGACACCACTTAAGTCTGTCCTACATGTTAGTGACCATATTCGTTAATCAGCCAATTTGTGCCCTTCGTTTGCCGGTAACGCTCGATATGTTTGTTGTTACCTTTGGCAGGATCACTCCCCTTGCTTATCTTGTCGGAGGATGAAGTTGGATCTTGCCAGCATGCGGGAGGAGAACAGAGAGTTAGGGATCAAGATATTTCGGTACAGGCAGGCGGTGTCTTTCCTAGAAGTGGATGAGATCACGGCCTGTGCTCGTAGGAGTTGTGACGAGGCCATTCATCTGGGAGAACGGATCAAAGCTCAGCTTGTCTCTTTGATGGAAGTCGCAGAACGCGTGATTTTCAATGCTAGAGAGGCGCGGGAACGACTTCTGGTGGCTGAAGATCTCGCATAGCAGTTTAATCATGTGCGCTTATTAGCTGCCTACTACTTTTGTAATTATTCACAATTATATATGTATCAATGGCTTGCCTTTTGTGTGATGGAGGAAATTGCACATACCACCACTTCTTGGTGCAGTTTTTGCACATAACACAATTTGAGATTCTTTTTACACAAATAACCAGATTTTGACGTAAACTTTTGCACAAAAAACAACCTTACTCCATGTTTTCTTTTGTCTTCTAAAGACAAGTAGGTGCTTCGAAAAATACCTCCGTTCCAATGCTTAAAGCTTTGTATATTTTTCTTGAAAAGTCAAACCAAGTAAAGTTCGACCAAACTCTTAGAAGAATCTATCAGCACATATAATATTTTGTAGACACCATATGAAAATATAATTTATTTTCTATCTAATAATGTTGATTTTGTATCTTGCATATTAATGCTTTTGGTAAAAACTTAGTCAAACTTAACATAGTTTGACTTTCTAAAAATCAATATAATCCTTAAGCTTTGGGAAGTGGTTCTAGACGTGGTCTAGACGTGTTTCTACATATTGCCTTCGCATTTGCTAAACGCATGGAGTTTCTTACGAAGTACAAAGTTTATTTTTCGAAATATTTTCGACTTTGTATTATTTTTATTCATTTTCCCCCTGGTTGTCATGTTTTCTGTCCGGCTTCCCCAGCCATGCGCGCGTGACACGAGTAGTGGGAGACATGGTGCCCAAAGGGATAGCTTTTATTAATGGTGGCGACGGTTCCCTAGGCCAATGCTGGCGATACGTCTCATCGTCGCTAGCTGTGCCTTCCCCATGCGGCCGTATTAATGCACACCACTGCTCCTTTGCGCCTCCGCGGCTGATCAAGTAAGTTTGATCATAAAAGATGATCACATAAGCTCGACGATTACCTATAACCTAAAAATTATCTTAATTTGTAAACGAAGACATAAAATAACTAGTTGTTTGATTAGGAAAGACAAAGGAAATTTCTATTGAGATTGAGTTCATTTCATAGTTGTTATAGACACATAGCAATATTACCGAGAGATAGGATTGTAGAGAAAGCAATCCATAGGTATTTTGGAGGGTTCTCAATCCTTTGAATCAAGCAAGCTCTATAGGAAAAATCCCTATGTGTAAAAATCCTACTCCGTACAAGATACCTTTAGAAATCCTTTGAACCAAACAAACTCGGATTCATATTAGTTGACTATAATATAGATATATCTAGACACATTTTAGTTCTAGATTCATCCATATCATTTGACAAGTAATATGAATCGGAGTGATTATATTAAATGGAGTACTAGTATATATTGTTCGAAAAAATTAAGTTATACTGTAATAAAGAAACCATTTCTGTGGTCAAACTGATTTGACGGGACAGTAACTGCACCAGGACGTAGTGGCGTGCTATCCTAGCCGAAGTTTTACTCGGCGCCTCGATGCAGCTGCTGAAGAATAAAAAAAGTCATATCCACTCCTACTCTTCATGTCCATCGTTTCCATCCTTGGCTCTCCACTTCCATCATCGTTCTCCACTCGCCAACCGCTGCTAGAAGTTTTTTCATCCTCTAGATCTCCCATTTGCATAGCTTTCTCTCCTCACCCCTCCGCAGAACCGCAGCACTCCTCCTTCCCGCTCGACTCTCCTACAAAACTCCAATCACACATACTTGCATCCGCCCTTTTAAATCCATCTCGTCTCCATGGCGGCATCGAACGACGACCAGCTGGATGGCGACTGGGGGAAGCTCCCCGCCGAGCTGTTCAATCTCATTGCCCAGAGTCTGGACGTTACAGTCGACGTCCGGCTGGCCGCATGCTCCAAAACGCTGTGCCGCCATGTCGCCGACAACATGAATCTACACCATTGGGATGGACCCTGCTTGCTGATGCCCGATTCTGCCCATTGGCACTATGATGATAGTAGTGCGCACCACACGGTGTACCACGTTGTGCCCCTCGACCATCCTCGGCGCACAGCCATCCTGCCGTTCATGGACAATAGATTCTGGGTTGGCATGAATGGCGACTGGATCGCCGGCGTGGACAGTGGTGGGAACTGGTTCCTCGCGAACATCTACACGCACCAAGAAATCTCCCTACCATCGTCGGAAACTTGCAACATTTTTCGGGAGGAATGGATTGGCTTCCCCGACTTGCCTCCTGAAAGGTACATGACGTATGGGCGTGCCATGTTTTTGTTGAAGATTGTAATTTGCGAAGTGCCCACAAAAGCTGGACATTACTCAGATTACAAGCTCATCGCTCTATTCAATTCTGGACTCGCTTACCTGGCTAATGGTAGCCAGGAGTGGAGGTTATTCTCTCTTGCTAGTTGGGGTGTAGATTACAGTGATGCCATCGAGCACAACGGCTTTATTGTTGCGGTGGATGGGTGGACCGGCACCACATATTGCTGGGATCAATCACAGGCTGGTAATTCTTCAATCCATATGATATACTTCGCAATAAATTTTAATATCAAGCCCATTCATGATATATTGTAACTGAAATAACTAATTGCTCACTAAGACTTTTTTTCACCTTTCAAATGACTGTGCACCATTAAATTATCCTAACCTGACTGAACCATTGCTACAAACGAATTACAGTAGTATATGCTGTGCACTAATCTGTCAACCCAAACCAGATTATTGCAGTATATGAATGCATTCCTGAATTAGTTACTGCATGCTCTTGTCAGAATATGAATAAGGAGCTTAGCCCTGGCCTCTTCATCAATTGATGCATGCAAACTTTCAATTTATTTCAATATTCGATGTACTCAAAGCATTACAATCATGGATCAGATAAGGTTGAGACATGTATCTACCATCAATGAATATGAGTGTAATTAACATACATCTCAAATGGGAACAATTTTATTTCTTCGAGATTTTATACAAGTATAATGACTGCATCCTCCATTTGATCCTACAAATGTGAAGTTGCAGCTACTGGTATTATTGTCTTCCCGAGCCATTCAAACACTATTTTTTGTTGTCTCCGTTTACAATGCAGATGCACACCTTGCCCCGCCATTCGTGATCCCATCACCGATGAAGGAACCATCTGGCAGATGGTTTTTAGCTCGATCAGCCGATGGCAAGCGCTTGATGATCATCCATGAAGATCGGTATATACGTAGCAATGATCACCTTGAGCCAGCAGAAGTTCTGCATCATGGTAATGGCCTTATCCTGCGGGAGTGTCCTGCCCCTGTCATACATGTTTTTGAGAAAGATCTATCCCTGATTGGACCCAATTGGAGTCGAGTTGACAGCCTTGGCACACACTCTCTGTTCATTGGACTGAATTATCCATTGAACCTGAAGATAAATGATGGCAATGCTCCTGATGGAACATTGACTCCATTCATGAGGTCAAATTGTGTGTACATCGCGTACTATGCATTTCGGGAACCAGCATTTAGTTGTATTTGTCGTTGTAACCTGCAGCAAGGGGAAAATGAGCTCATGGGAGTTATCACCCTTCCAGAAGATGGTTGGGGATTTCCCCGACAGGCGACAATGTGGTTTAAGCCTAGTCTGAAAAATATCCGCATGTTGATGCAACCCTAAACTGAGCCATGAATCTTTCTGGAGCAAATAATCTTTTTTGTACGATATGTTTGAACAATTTAGTAACCTGTTCTGTATCTTAAGATGCTCTTCCTTTTTTCTGAATCTTATATACCTGGACCCATTTCAGTGTGTCTGTTTACTCATTTTAGTGCGTATGTAAACCCACATTGAAGTAATCTAATCTTATAATTTAAAACGGATGGTGATGAACTCTGTATTTCCATCCTTCGTAAACCGTGCATGTCTGTTTATTTTTAGTTTCATTTCAGCAACTGTTATTAGTATATGCACACCTTTTTTTTAATGTTGAGAGGAGTATAAGGGCATTACAATGCTATATACTATATGGCGCTAATAGAGAACAAATGAATGTCAAAAGATTGTAAAATCCTCCAGGTACTCTCCTTGCAGCGCTAATTGCTGATGACAGACTGACTTCCTGTTGGTTCCGGTGCTTTAGCTAGGACAGGTGAAAAGAGTTTCACGCCCCTGCTTTCTTTTGCGTCGACGCTAGGACTACCGCTGGGATTAGCCTCTCCAACCGCCAAACGACGAGGAAATAATTCCTAGCGCCCTTGCAGTAGCGCCTGTGTTGGACATGCCCTAATGTTTTCCAGCTAAAAGATGCAATCTTTTAAGCACTTGGGTACGGTATTTCCCCACCAGCCTGGATGCAGGCCGCCAAACGCGTCTTAACCAAGGTTTAAAATAGCGTGCTAAATGAATTAGCGGCAGCCACCTTCAAACGATATGGACGCTATATCGTGGTAATAGTGTGGTATATTTTAAATAGCATTTTCAAAATAATACTAAATATAGCCTAAAAATAAATAATTTTACTAGAACGAATAGATATATATAGTCCAAAAGTGACTGAATCATACATACATAACCACATATAGAAATAGATCTCAAGTATATTAGAAGGCTAACATCAACATTTCACAAGGCAACAACATAGTATAAATTATTTATTAAAAAAATTAGCATTAGCGATATTATTTTCTGATTTAGAAGTGGAACCAACAGATTAGTTCATCACCACGAAAAAGTGAAAGCAACTTGCCTGAAAAAAATAGCGCGCTAACGATATGAAGTTTTAGGGCGATATAGCATGCTGTTTCGCAAATAGCGCCACAGCGAGCAAAATTACTAAGCGTGGACCCTCTAGATATGCTATAGCGTGCTATTAGCTTCATTGAGGCCCTGGTTTGACAAAGCAGCCTGAGTACGTATCTAAAAAAAATATCAGCCTGAGGACGCATGCTTGTAAAAAAGAGAGAGCAGACTACAATTACTTCAGTCCCGAACCCTCTCTCTCCCACCCATACTCCCACCCACTTCTCCTCTTTTACACTAATGACTGCCATGAACGGCTCGCCTCCTCCTTCCACCGGCAGCTGCTTCGCCGACACAGATGAACATCACCGATATTTCCTGAACTCAGCCGATTTGATCCACCGCATCCTCCAGCAGCTTGATGGACGTCCAGTCTCTTCTATCCAGATCGTGACTAGAGAAGGATCTACGAGTACATCCGTTTCTTACCCTTTGGCAGCGTCGGTTCCATCTCTCGCGGTACTTTCTTCTCCGCTGGAAGCACCATCTGGCTCGGCACTGATTTCCCTGGCGGCGGCACCAGCTTCTCCGGCTGCGCCGACCCCAACCCCCGCGGCACGGTCTTCTCCGGTGGCGGCACCACCAAAAGATGCTGTAAGTTGTCCTGAACTCACTAGGATGCAGGTGTAAGTAGTCAATGATAGTTGGGATCTTAAACAAGTTCTTTTTTCTTTAAAATTTAATGACGGGAAACCGTAGTATTCTTCTGCAAAAAAATTTTAATGACGGGAAACAGTAGATGTTAAGTACTAGTTCTGGCAAAAAAAGATGTTTAGTAATATTATCCATCACAGAGCAGGGTTTCGCAGTCTGAACATACAAATATATGCTCCATGTTACCTGTTTCAGAAAGTCTGAAAGCTTGCTCAGTACCTGTAAAATCAAATTGTCTTGCTGCTGCTAGATTTTGTGCAAACTAATTAAAGAGATAGCTAGATGCATTTTCTCCATGTATGCTACGTTCTGATTTATATGCTGTTGATTGATATATACCGTGCTTAACTAGATGCAGAAGCAAACTCGCTCCAACGTCAATGAGCAACTACGTCTTAGGACTGTCGATTGTACATGTCCTCTGCACCGCCCCGAGTTCAGAATTCAAAGAAATTCACTAGCCAAAAAGCCAAAGGTGACGGGCAGGCGTGATGCAGCATTTCAACGTTGTATATTAAAAGGGCGAGGGAAAGGCCGCCCTAAACGGGTTGGTCACTCGGCGGACCCTCCTCAGCCCTCGCGCTTCTATGTGCAACTGGACGGCAACGATGACATGTATATGTTGGTCATCCCCAGAGAATTCAAGCAATGTCTGAAAGGGATTCTTCCCAGGCCTATCAAGCTCAAGACCAGCGTAGGCTGCGCCTGGTATGTGCACATCGATGAGTACCAGGGTGAACTGGTCTTGAAGGATGGTTGGTTCGGGTTTGCAGAGGCGCATGAACTGCAGCTTGATGACCTTCTCGTCTTCGAGGTGAAAGACACTTCCTTGATGAATGTGTTGATCTACGACAGTAACACCTCCACCCAGAGGATAATCTTTTGTGCTGATCACCCTTAGTTGCATGCATGATCTGCAGTGTTTTTAGGAAGAGGGGATCAGAATAACCTCAATATTTTATTGAATTAACTAGATGCTGCTTTTGGACCTGGGTTACTCCCCTGCTGATGTTCAAGCTGAACTTGGTTTTTGTATTAAGCTGAACTGGGGATCAGATACACTGTGATGAGACTTTGTTAATTAGCTAATATAGTATATGTTAGACTTGTTTTATTTTATTTTAATTTACTGTGATATGCTGCGGTAGTTTCAATGTGCGGTCTGATGATTTGTATTATATGTAGGTACACGGAGCTCAATATTTTGAAATATTCATAGATTTGTAAGTGTAAATGTGATATATCCCAGATGTAGTCAATGCTATCTTGTACGAACTTGTAAAATCTCAGGGAAAAATACATTTTATTTTAGAAAGTGTAAAAGTGACCAATTTTTTGATCTGATTGTAGCAAACACAAGTGCAGATGGTCAAACCCCAAAAACTTCTCATATTCATTGTTACATGGTCGAGATATAAAGGTATTTCACGCACTGGTTTAATACTCAACTGCTTACATCCATGTTTGTTTGCAGTTTTTTTTGGACACCTCTTAATGCTCCCTCCGATCCATATTTTTTTTAGATACACAGTACAAACACAGACGCTCTCATATAGATGTATCTAGACACATATTAGTTGTAGAGACGTCCATTTTATCATCATGTAATGAGGATCAGATGGAGTATCGTTTTCATTTTACCAAAAGAAATGGATATATTACTGTATAGTACAACGTAGCCTGAAGCCCTGAGCTCTGAATGCAATTTCTGTGTGCACACTGAACGGATCATAACCCACACGACATGTCTCACTGGTCTGTAGGTCCGGACCCCACCAGATACTGATAAAGCCCAGTGACCCGCCGGGTGAAGTTTTGTGTGTGGATTCCTGCGTACCTGGCTTCGTTCCTCCTAGACACGCGCATTTTTTTTGACCGGGGGACACGCGCATTTATTCCCTTGCTGATTGCTGATGTATCATTCTCAGTTTCTCACAGCCCCCTCATGTTCAGAACTTCAGATCTCCCCAGATCCCTCGCCGTCCATCTCCCCTGAGTCCTCTCTCTACACCACCGGCGTCCACCACCGCTCGGACTACGCGGCTTGGACTCCGTCCTCTACGGATGCGGCGACGTCGCATCTAAAAACTCCACTAAGGCGGCGCGGCATCCCCGATTCTCTCGGTCCATGGCTGCAATGGCGGTATGTTTCCCCCGAATCACTAGCGTTGCCGGTCACATCTTTATTATATCTAAGCTGTATTGCCGGTTGCTTAGCATTGTTTGATATACAGTACTTCTCTCAGCCAGTGTATATATTAATCCTCTGGTAAAGACTCGGGTTACACATGCACCCATGCTAGCTATGTTGGGACTGGATCTAATGTGTGCAGTAATAATCGTTCAAATATGCTATTGGTCAATCCACGGCCGATGATCACATATGAGGACACCGAGCATGCATGTCTGGCTTGTGGACTCTTTAGGCCGACGCTGATTTTTTTTTGTTTGCTTGGTCAATCTGTACTGGCGGATGATGAACTGCAGATGCATTATTCTGATGCTAGACATAGCCAGCAAGCATGCATGGCTCATGCTAGCTTGATTTCTATTCTCATAGCTACTATTTATATCGATTTGGCTTCTGCGATACAATGATACACTATGCTGAATAATTTGATGATACAAGGTTGTACATATCAGCCTAGCTAGATTCAGAAGCTTATTGTTCAGACTGTGTGTTTGATAAGAACAATGATCCGCTGAGTTTGCTAGGTGCCTTTTATTATGCATTTGCTTGGAATTACGGTCAGAAGCTAGAGGCATTATCTAATTGAGGCCTCTTTTTTGCAGTGTTCAAACAAGAAGCTCAAGCTTGGAGAGAGCTTATCATGGAAGGAGACATCTGTAGAGCCAGCCCCAGTGTGCAAGGTGTTTGGGCGCATCGATGAGGAGAATACCCCTGACAGCTTCTGCAAGGTACTATGTACATCGGAGTTAGAGGTGATTTCCATCCCCAGTCGTGTTCTACCCTGGTTTTACGGTGGGTGTCCAGAGTCCATCAACCTGAAGATGTCCACTGCATGCACCTGGATTGTGGACCTGAAGCAACAAGATGGCAATGTTTTAATGGACAAAGGATGGCCAGAGTTTGTCAAAGCACATGACTTGAAGGTAGGATACCTCCTGACCTTCAAGAAGCTTGACACCAAATCATTGCAGGTGCTCATATTTGGTTACAATTGCTGTGAGAAGGTTATATGGTGTTCAGGTTATCACCCATCGCTGGGGCAACAATATCAATCACAGCTGTATTAAGTTGTCTTACAAATGTTCTTTAGAGAGAGCTGGTCTATAATAGTATACTGCTCTCTTTAATGATGCATTGTGGTGAACATGATGGTACCATTACTGGATTGTGGTCACATGTGAGGGGGGATGTTGAAATGTATAATTGGATTGCCTAGCCCTTTCCATTAGTTCGGACTTTTGGTTGCGTTGGCTAGTGCATGAAGCTTGACAAACCTTATTTATGTGTACAGCTCTCTAGTTGTACTATTAATTATTATGTGCTTATGTTGGCTGGATTGTGATGAACATGAGATGTTTTGTTGTTTACGTAAAGAAAAAAACGTGATGTTTTTTTGAATCCTGCGCTGGATATGTTTTGCACAAACTAGTGAAGTGACCGCTGACAAAACATATTATGCGCAAATAGGCAACCCTCAGCAACGATCATGGGTTCAAGTGTCCAGGATCCAGTGCCTTGACATAAGCAAGGCACAGATGAACAGTACGGTGACTTGTAGATTTGGCCGTTGGATTGAAAATAGATAGCTAAGATCAAAGTACTGTAGCATGTAGCATATGTACTGTTCATGGTTCTAAAGCACATGCACTGTGGACGACGTACTGTAGCACATGTCCTGTACATTGGTTGGTACTGTAGCAGTTACTAGTTAATAGTCATCTGTCTAATTATTTTTTATCCAACGGTTGAAAGGGAGGGGCAAGGCATGGTACGGAGTACTATTTATGTGTGCCTCGCTTTCATCAAGGCACTCGATCTCATTCCGGGTTCAAGTATTACCCCATGTAGCACCACTTTTTTTTTGGGTTAGCCAGACAACCTTCCCAATAAAAAAAAGTACTACCTTCCCTGCATGGGCCAATTGTTTGTACTTTTGGGCTGCCGCCGGCCATGTACATGGTGATTGCTGTCAGCCTGCTTACTTCGCTGATAACATTCCAAAAACACTTAATGGGCCTCCGACTCATGCCATTGGGGCCCTTCCTAATTTAAACACGGATATCCTATGATTGGCCCTCTAGAAACCGAGATTCTACATATAAAGTTATTTTTATTTCGTATCAATTATGATTATGATTCTTTTTAAATGCGCATAGCCAGTATGCGCATCTACATGGGCTCTATATTTTGATATATTCATATAGTCGATTTCAAAATTGTCATTAATTATATAAAGTTCCAAGATTTATTCTATTAGTGTGCAAGATCTTAGAGTGTATTTGTAGTTTAAAAAAATGACAAACCTCTTCATCAGATTGTTGTTAACAAGTGCAGTGTTGTGAACCCAAAATATATTACATACTCCCTCGTAGATCAAATTTGATCTAATTAAGTTGAACTAAAACCCGGATCAACAATTAGTATGGATTAGATGCATGGAGTACGAAAAACAAATGAATAGGCAATATTTCAATTTTTCCTTCAGTTGAGAATGCTAGAGCAGGACCCATTTGCCAGTAGCGTCCCTCAACATTTGAAGGTAAAAACAAACAGAAGGGATCGAAAAAAAAGCATCCTACATATCTCGGCTTAAAATATATCGAGAATTCACATATTTCTTGTACATAGAGGCTGACATCGGGGACCCATTGGCCAGCAGTGGAAAAAAAATCAAAGAGAGGAAACAATTATCGTACAGAGAAGCTGACATGTGGGACGCATTTTGCAGCAGCGTCCTCAACTTTAACAAAGGCGGCAGGGGATCGAAAGAAAAAGCAAAGTTGCCAGAAATCAGCGGTCAAAAATAAATCCAAGAAACGAAATGTTTATTGTTCCTAGAGGCTGACATATGGGACCCACGAGCGAGCAGCGTCCTCAACGTTTCAAAGGCGGCAGGGGATCGAAAAAAAGGCAAGTGACCATATATCAGGTGCCAAAAATAATCCAAGGAAAGAAATTTATTGTACATAGAGGATGACATATGGGTCCCGTTTTGCAGGAGCCGTCTCACCGTTTCCAAGGCGGCACGGGATCGAAAAAAAAGAAAGGAAAGGTTTATCGTTCAGAGAGGCTGAGATGTGGGACCCATGGGCCAGCAGCGTCCTCTTAGTTTCAAAGGCGGCAGGGGATAAAAAAAAGGCAAATAGCCAGTAATTAGGGTAAAAAAAATCAAACAAAGGAAACTTTGACTGTTCATAGAGGCTGACATGTGGGACCCATGAGCCAGCAGCGTCTCAACGTTTCAGAGGCGGCATGAGATCGAAAGAAAAAGGCAAATAGCCAGAAATTATGTGTCAATAATAAATCAAACAAAGGAAAGGTTTATTGTTCATAGAGGCTGACATGTGGGACCTCTGAGCCAGCAGCGTCCTCAACGTTTTAATGGCGGCACGAGATCGAACGATAAAATAAGCCAAAAATCATTTGGTAAACAAAATCCAAGAAAAGAAACATTTACCGTTCTGAGAGGATGACATGCGGGACCCATGAGGCAGCAGCATCCTCAACGATTCCAAGGCGGCAGGGGATCAAAAGAAAAAAAGGAAATATCCAGAAATTAATTAGGGGTTCAAAATAAATCCATCAGAAGAAACTTTTATTGTTCATAGAGGATGACATGTGGGACCGACGTGCCAACAGCATCCTCATCGTTTCAAAGGGGGCAGGAGATCAAAAGAAAAAGGCAAATAGCCAGACATTAGGGGTCAAAAATAACTCCAAAAAAGGAAACTTTTATTGTTCGTAGAGGATGACATGCGGGACCCATGATTCAGCAGCTTACTCAACGTTTCAAAGGCGGCATGAGATCGAAAGAAAAACGCAAGTGACAAAATATCAGGAGCTAAAGATAATCAAGAAAAAAGAAACTTTATTGTACATAGAGGATGACATGCGGGTCCCATTTAGCAGCAGCGGTCTCAACGTTTCAAATGCGGCTTGAGATCAAAAGAAAAGAAAATAGCCAGAAATTAGGGGGTAAAAAAACTCCAAGAAAGGAAAGCTTTATCGTTCATACAGGCTGACATGTCGGACCTATGAGCCTGCAGCTTACTCAGCGTTTCAAAGGCCGGCAGGGGATCAAAAGAAAAAGGAAATAGCCAAAAATCAGATGGTGAAAAAAATCCAAGAAAAGAAACTTTTATTGTACATAGAGGATGACATGCGGGTCCCATGAGCCAGCAGGTTCCTCAACGTTTCAAACGTGGCATGAGATCGAAAGAAAAAGGAAAGTGACCAAATATCAAGAGCCAAAAATAATCCAAGAAAAGAAACTTTATGTTACATAGAGGATGACATGTGGGTCCCATTTTGCAGCAGCGGTCTCAACGTTTCCAAGGCGGCACAGGACCAAAAGAAAAATGAAGTAGCCAGAAATCAGGGGGTGAAAAAATCCAAGAAAAGAAAGATTTCAATTGGGCTGTATCTGGACATCTGGGCCTTCGAACTATCCTGCTGGGCCTTTTGTCTCGTACAATTTCAGCCCACTCCAAAACAGGAAAGTTCGGATTTTTCTAAAAAAAACAGGAAAGTCCTATGCATCGCAAAAACAAAAAACAAGGACACTCAACATATAAGTTTGTTTATGTAAAAATAAAGATTTAATTTATCCGTTTGCAATAGCTCAGAGCGAAATAATCAAGATATCACATGTTTCTTGTACGGGGAGGCTGACATCGGGGACCCATGAGCCAGCAGCGTCGTCAACGTTTCAAAGGCGGCAGGGGATCGAAAATAAAATAAAAAACCAAAAGTCAGTTGGTAACAAAATCCAAGAAAAGAAAACATTTATCATTCTGAGAGGATGACATGCGGGACCCATGAGGCAGCAGCATTCTCAAACGTTTCCAAGGCGGCAGGGGATCAAAAGAAAAATAAAGGAAATAGCCAGAAATTATTTAGGGGTCAAAAATAAATCCACCAAAGGAAACTTTTATTGTTCATAGAGGATGACATGTGGGACCGACCTGCCAACAGCGTCCTCATCGTTTCAACGGGGCAGGGGATCAAAAGAAAAAGGCAAATAGCCAGAAATTAGGGGTCAAAAATAACTCCAATAAAGGAAACTTTTATTGTTCGTAGAGGATGACATGCGGGACCCATGAGCCAGCAGCTTACTCAACGTTTCAAAGGCGGCATGAGATCGAAAGAAAAAGGCATGACCAAATATCAGGAGCCAAAAATAATCCAAGATTTATTGTACATAGAGGATGACATGTGGGTCCCATTTTGCAGCAGCGGTCTCAATGTTTGTAATGCGGCTTGAGATCAAAAGAAAAAGAAAGTAGCTAGTAATTAGGGGGTGAAAAAAATCCAAGAAAAGAAACTTGATGGACATAGAGGATGACATGCGGGTCCCTTGAACCAACAGCTTACTCAACGTTTCAAACGTGGCATGAGATCGAAAGAAAAAGGCAAGTGACCAAATATGAGGTGCCAAAAAAACTCCAAGAAAAGAAAGTTGATTGCTCATAGAGGATGACATGCGGGTCCCATTTAGCAGCGGTCTCACCGTTTGAGAGGCGGCAGGGGATCGAAAGAAAAAGTCAAGTGACCAAATATGAGGTGCCAAAAATAATCCAAAAAAAGAAAGTTTTATAGTACATAGAGGATGACATGCGGGTCCCATGAGTCAGCAGCTTACCATACGTTTCCAAGGCGGCAGGGATCAAAAGAAAAGGAAATAGCCAAAAATCAGAGGTGAAAAAAATAAAGAAAATAAACTTTTATAGTACATAGAGGATGACATGCGGGTCCCATGAGCCAGCAGGTTCCTCAACGTTTCAAACTTGGCATGAGATCGAAAGAAAAAGGCAAGTGACCAAATATGAGGAGCCAAAAATAATTCAAGAAAAGAAAGTTTTATAGTACATAGAGGATGACATGCGGGTCCCATTTAGCAGCAGCGGCGTTTGAGAGGAGGGGATCAAAAGAAAAAAGAAATTGCCAAAAATCAGATGGTGAAAAAAAACAAGAAAATGAACTTTTATAGTACATAGAGGATGACATGCGGGTCCCATGAGCCAGGTTCCTCAACGTTTCAAACGTGGCA
The DNA here is from genome assembly GCA_030979885.1 of Lolium multiflorum. Lineage (NCBI taxonomy): Eukaryota > Viridiplantae > Streptophyta > Magnoliopsida > Poales > Poaceae > Lolium > Lolium multiflorum. The sequence goes on from CM061747.1 coordinate 247,884,157, forward strand.
TGAGATCGAAAGAAAAAGGCAAGTGAAAAATATCAGGAGCCAAAAATAATTCAAGAAAAGAAAGTTTTATAGTACATAGAGGATGACATGCGGGTCCCATTTTGCGGTATCACCGTTTGAGAGGCGCAGGGGATCGAAAGAAAAAGTCAAGTGACCAAATATGAGGTGCCAAAAAAATCCAAGAAAAGAAAGTTTTATAGTACATAGAGGATGACATGCGGGTCCCATTTAGCAGGCGGTATCACCGAGAGCGGCAAAGATCGAAAGAAAAAGTCAAGTGACCAAATATGAGGTGCCAAAAATAATTCAAGAAAAGAAAGTTTTATAGTACATAGAAGATGACATGGGGGTCCCATTTAGCAGCAGCAGCGGTATCACCGTTTGAGAGGCGGCAGGGATCGAAAGAAAAAGGTAAGTGACCAAATATGAGGTGCCAAAATAATCCAGAAAAGAAAGTTTTATAGTACATAGAGGATGACATGCCCAGTTAGCAGCAGCGGTATCACCGTTTGAGAGGCGGCGGGGATCGAAAGAAAAAGGCAAGTGACCAAATTTGAGGTGCCAAAAATAATCCATGAAAAGAAAGTTTTATAGTACATAGAGGATGACATGCGGGTCCCAGCAGCAGCGGTATCACCGTTTGAGAGGCGGCAGGGGATCGAAAGAAAAAGGCAAGTGACCAAATTTGAGGTGCCAAAAATAATCCATGAAAAGAAAGTTTTATAGTACATAGAGGATGACATGCGGGTCCCGTTAGCAGCAGCGGTATCACCGTTTGAGAGGCGGCAGGGGATCGAAAGAAAAAGGCAAGTGACCAAATTTGAGGTGCAAAAAAACTCCAAGAAAAGAAAGTTGATTGCACATAGAGGATGACATGCGGGTCCCATTTAGCAGCAGCGGTCTCAACGTTTCCAAGGCGGCAAGGGATCAAAAGAAAAAGGAAGTAGCCAGAAATCAGGGGGTCAAAAAATCCAAGAATAGAAAGAATTTTGGTTCATAGAGGATGACATGCGGGACCCATGATCCTGCATCGTAAACGGCTCGTTGAACGAGATGGCGCGATGTAGAAAAAAAACAATGCCAGAGAGGCTGCCATCTGGGCCCTACATCCCTCGGCGGTGCGGATTTGCGTTGACTCGGCCGGCGAACCCGAGATTTCGAGATGCACCACGTCCCGGGCCACCATACGCCACGTTTTGGCCGCTTTCGTCGGGCTAGGTGGCCTCAAAAACGAGAAAAAAAAAGTTTTGACATGCACCACGGAGGGACCAAAATCGTCGGCCATGGTACACCAGCAACCACGGCGCGACTTCAACTTCGTCGGCCATGGCAACTTTTCTTGTAGTGATAAATGTAGAGATTGTCTTGGTAAATATATATGAAAAATACATTATTACATCGCCATCTACTGTTGTGATCTTCTACGCCGTAGCCATGGAGAATCTTCATCATTTAGCAAGATGCTTGGGTCAATTTTCACCGTGAAGGGCGGAATTTCTTTAAACTTATTATAATCTTCTGACATGTCTGTCTTGTCATCCACTCCCACGATGTTTCTTTTCCCCGAAAGAACTATGTGGCGCTTTGGCTCCTCGGTTGATGTATTCTTTTGTTGATTTCTTTTTCTCGATTTGCTAGACATGTCCTTCACGTAGAAAACTTGAGCCACCTCGTTGGCTAGGACGAATGGCTCGTCCATGTACGCAAGATTGTTGAGATCCACTGTTGTCATACCGTACTTATCGTCTACCTGTACACCGTTGAGCTTCACCCATTTGCACCGGAACAAAGGGACCTTAAAAGTGGGTCCATAGTCAAGTTCCCATATCTCCTCTATGTACCCATAATATGTGGTGGTCTTCCCATTCTCGTCTTTTGCATCGAAGCGGACACCACTGTTTTGGTTGGTGCTCTTTTTATCTTGGTCGATCGTGTAAAATGTATTCCCATTTATCTCGTACCCTTGGAATGTACATATGTTTGAAGATGGTAACTTGGCCAACAAGTACAGCTGCTCTACAACAGTGGTATTCATGAGATGTCTTTGCAACCAACTGCCGAAGGTATTCATGTGTTGACGTGTAATCAAGGACTCGGGCTGGCCCGGGTTTATTTCTCGTAAAACATTCTTGTGTTTCTCGATGTACGGAGCCACCAAGATGGAATTGTATAGAACTGTGTAGTGTGCTTGATTGAAAGAAATCTTGTCCCTGCACACCTTTGCTTTCCTTCCTAGTGTGCCTTTTCCAGTCAGCCTCCCCTCATACCGAGATTCAGGAACACCAATCGGCTTAAGGTCAGGAAGAAAGTCAACACAAAACTCAATGACCTCCTCAGTTCCGTAGCCCTTTGAGATACTTCCTTCCGGCCTAGCGCGGTTATGAACATATTTCTTTAAGACTCCCATGAACCTCTCGAAGGGGAACATATTGTGTAGAAATACAGGACCGAGAATTCTAATCTCTTCAACTAGGTGAACGAGGAGGTGCGTCATAATATTGAAGAAGGATGGTGGGAACAACAACTCGAAGCTGACAAGACATTCGACCACATCAGCCTGTAACCCTGACAAAGTTTCTGGATCCATTACCTTCTGAGAAATTGCGTTGAGGAATGCACATATCTTCACAATGGCTAGTCGAACATTTTCTGGTAAAAGTCCCCTCAATGCAACCGGAAGCAATTGTGTCATAAGCACGTGGCAGTCATGGGACTTTAGGTTCTGGAATTTTTTCTCCTTCATATTTACTATTCCCTTTATATTCGATGAGAAACCAGACGGAACCTTGATACTGAATAGGGCTTCAAAAAATATTTCCTTCTCTTGTTTGGTAAGAGCGTAGCTGGCAGGCCCTTCAAACTTCCCTGGATGCTTGCCGTCTCGTCCTTTATGATGTTTCTGGTCCTCACGTGCTTCTGTTGTATCTTTTGACTTCCCATACACGCCCAGAAAACCTAGAATATTCACACAAAGATTCTTGGTCAGGTGCATCACGTCGATTGCAGAGCGGACTTCCAGGGCTTTCCAATATTCTAGCTCCCAAAATATAGATTTCTTCTTCCACATGGGCGCGTGTCCGTCGGCGTCTTTCGGAACAGGTTGACTGCCTGGACCCTTTCCAAAGATAACATTTAAATCCTTGACCATGTCAAATATATCAGCACCACTACGGGGGACAGGCTTCGGACGGCGGTCTGCCTCGCCATCGAAATGCTTGCCTTTTTTCCTTAAGGGATGCTTGCGCGGAAGGAAACGACGATTGAACGGGTACACAACTTTTCTGCTTTTTCCCAAATATTTACTTTCAGTCTCATCTAAACAGTGTGTGCATGCATTGTATCCTTTGTTCGTCTGTCCTGAAATGTTACTAAGAGCAGGCCAATCATTGATGGTTACGAATAGCAACGCTCGTAGGTTAAATTCTTGCTCGGTGTGCTCATCCCACACACGTACACCTGGTTTGCCCCACAACTCCAAAAGTTCATCGACTAATGGCCTTAGGTACACATCAATGTCGTTGCCCGGTTGCTTTGGGCCTTGGATAAGCACTGGCATCATAATGAACTTCCGCTTCATGCACAACCAAGGAGGAAGGTTGTAGATACATAGAGTCACGGGCCAGGTGCTGTGACTGCAGCTCTGCTCCCCAAAAGGATTCATGCCATCTGTACTTAGACCAAAGTATAAGTTCCTTGCCTCACCTGCAAAATCCGGGAACTCTCTCCCGATGTTTCTCCACTGCCGACCATCAGCGGGGTGCCTCAACATCGCGTCTTTCTTACGTTCTTCCATGTGCCATCGCATCAACTTGGCATGCTCTTTGTTTCTGAACAAACGTTTCAACCGTGGTATTATGGGAGCATACCACATCACCTTCGCAGGAACCCTCTTCCTGGGTGGCTCGCCCTCAACATCACCAGGGTCATCTTTTCTGATCTTATACCGCAATGCACCGCATATCGGGCATTTATTCAAATTCTCGTACTTCTCACCGCGGTAGAGGATACAGTCATTAATGCATGCATGTATCTTCTGCACATCTAATCCTAGAGGGCAGACAAGCTTCTTTGCTTCATATGTACTGACGGGCAATTCGTTATTTCTTGGAAACAACTTCTTTAATATTATCATCAATTTTTCAAATCCCGAGTCAGTCACACCGACCTCTGCCTTCCATTTCAGCAATTCCAATATGCTACCCAGCTTTCTATGCCCATCTTCACAACCTGGGTACAACAATTTGTGGTGGTCCTCTAACATCTTGTCAAACTGCAACCTCTCCTTATCCGTGCCACAGTCTCTTCTTGCATCAGAAATGGCCCGACGAAGATCATCATCAACAGGATCATCTGATGCCTGTTCTTCACCTCCTTCTTCTTCATTGTCTTCCATTGCGGTATCATCGCATTCAGAGAACATAGATCGGTACTGGTCATCGTTATCTTCTTCTTCATCGCCGTCTTCCATCATAACCCCTTCTTCTCCGTGCTTGGTCCAAACATTATAGCTGGACATGAATCCAAACCGAAGCAGGTGGCTCTTAATGTCTCTTGAGCAAGAGTAATCCTTCTCGTTCTTACATTTCAGACATGGACAGCACATAAAACCTTGCTTCGACTTGTTGGCCTCGGCCACAAGCAGGAAAGAATTCACGCCCTCTCTGAAAGCGGGAGCACATCGGTTACCGTACATCCATGGATGACTCATCTGCATCATAAGTACAATTATGTATCAGATGCAATCACCTTTCTAAAATTAGTATTGTACGGTCTATGGACTATGTATATACGAGAAAATAGTTGCTAACCTTTTAGGATCAAAAAGAGAAGAAATCTTTAAAATCAAGTGGCATCCCTCACAAGCATTCCATCAAACACCTCTTGTGCACATGAAGAAAAAATGAGCTAGCATACACCTCCACCTTTCACCACCAAGGAAAAAAATGTAGGGAGGTGGGGGTGGCAGCGTGTATATATATAGGCATGGCCCTTTTGTCGGGGACGAAGTTTAGTTTAAGGGGTAGAGACTGTAATATCCCAGGTATTGGGGTTACAAATATAGAGGAAACAGATGTGTGCATTGCATTCATGCATAGAAAATCCGGGGAATTTTCGCGCTTTAAAGTAAAACAGTCACAGTAACTGAAGTTTCACTTGACCTTGGTGGAATTGAAGTAGCTCATCAAGTCAAGCGCTATAAACCTCAATGTGACTTTGCTAAAACCTTGTTTTGGGTAGAGATGATTTGATCTCAAGGGTTAGATCAAATGGTATTACAACCAACACAATAACTTATTAATCAAGGATCAATTACTTGATCTTATTAAAGATCATAACATGATATTCCTTGCCATAACTTATGAACATCCATTTAATTGGAAATCAAGTAACAATAAATGGAGAACTATTCTAGACTTATCTTTCCCATGTCTTAAACTAATCCTTGATTCTACCATGAGCCTCATGGTACTCATTCTATTTCAATCTTGGAAACAAGACAAGGGAGATCCACTTTCAAAGTATATATTCTCCTCTATTCTAAATAGTTTTACCTCAAACCAAAGAGGTGAGAGTCCTATTTTATTTAGGGAAGCAATGACAAACCTTGAATATAAATGTCCATATGATCACAACATTATCTTCAAAAGGAACCTTAGAGTATTATTCAAGCCTTCCCAAATGAGAGGGACCATTTATTCTAAACCTAGCTTTACCTACTAATGAACAAAGGACAACCTTTGAACTAAATTATTAGGTTGTAAACCAAATCCCTTGGAGTGGTGAGATAACCTAAAAGCACATGGAATAATACCATATACATGAATTGAGAAAATAAGGAAGAGATTAACTCAATTAAGATAGCCAAGTGGAGTTTTAGAAGTAATACCTATTGGGATATTGTGAGTACACCATAAACTCTAGAATAACCATTCCTTTATAAGAGAGCCCAAGATATGGTGTTACACTCAAGTAGTTGAGGCAACACTTGAATGTGAGGGAGAGAACTATCCATATACCAGATGATTATATCATCATTGATTAAGTAGAACCCTAACCTAATATCTCAGGCATTCTCCTGGGATATAAACTTAAGAGGCAACCATAGTAGTCCCATTCAAGAAGGTAAATTAGAAGTCCTATACCCTAGTTGATCAAGACAATGCTTGATCATGAAACTGAGAAACCTAATTAATGAGAGATACCTTAGGAAGCCAAACCTTGATCATTATAAATTGAGTGATGATCATAAACCCTAAGAATTTGAGGTAGAGAGATTAAGAACAAGTTGATCATGCCTAATCCATGATCATGCTCTGGAGGTATGTGAGGATGAGTTAAACCCTAATAGGATAAGTAGGTATCATTCACCACATGAAATCATAGGGAGATCACTAGTAAGCCACCCTAGGCTTATAAATCACTTGGTGATCATGAGTAGAATCTTACCACATACCTATTTCATTGTTTCCCAATTAGTGAACTTAAGAAACCTTAGTGCCAAAACCCTATCCCTTACATGGTGAGAAACCATTCATCATTATAACCAAAGTTAACTATAAAAAGAAATATAGATACTTTAGTTACTTTAACAATAGATTAAGGATATAATAGAAATATATTGGAATAAGATAGACTCAACTCTCAAATCCTTAGTAATTAATAGAGAACAGAAACAATTTATCAAGTAACCATATCTTATCTTGGTTAGGGGAGACTAAACCCTAGCAAATACAATATAGTATCATCTCAAATTCTATAACCTAGAATTACATCTCAACTCTAGTTGATGTATCACTATGATGATCCTAATATAAAACCAGGCCATAATTGGGATTCAAACCAATTGCTATTAGGTAAACATAATTAGAACCCCAGTATTGCACTCTAGTTTAAACCTAATTTAAAACCTTTAATTAAACCATGTGTGGTGATCAACCACTTACCTTTGCAACCAAGACCAAACCATTATGGGGACAATATCTACTTTAGACATTTTCAAAGATAATAAGAGTGTTAACCTTGAAAGGGATTATAAGAAAATTTACAAAAGTATAATAAATAGGTGATCACATAAAATGTTATGCAACTGATCAAATTCTCCAACAAGAATCAAGTCCTAATATTAACTCCTAAAATACTTGGAGTAGAAATTATCAACTCTAATAATTCATAAGAGATTGGAATTCTAAAGAGAAAAATGAATTTCAAAGAAACCTTATATTCATGCTTAATTGATATTTTGAATAAGCCCAAAAGTATGCAATATACTCAAAAATAAAATGCTTGTTTTAAATAAAAGAGTGGTGTAATAGTCATTGCACTACATCTTAATGAATAACCTAATAAAAACCTGCAAGTAAAATTTAGAATTCAAATCTGAATTAAAAACAGATTTAAAGTAGAATTTGAAAAAAATGAAAATAAAAACAGAAAAAGGAAAAAGAAGAGAAAGGCCTCACCTGACTTACCTGGACCTCACCTGGCCGCAGAAGCCCAGCAAGGCAGCCCAGCAGCAGCCAGAACCGACCCACCTAGCAGCCCGTGGTACCCCTTCGTCCAAAAACAGCTGGAGGAGCTCGTCCTCATCCTCTCCAGTACGCATGCCGGCCAGCTCGACGCCGTGTCTCCCTTCTCCTCGCGCTGGCGCCTTCTCCTCGCCCGACGGTGTGACGAGGCACGCCACTGAGCCTTATAAATAACCCTGGTCGACGAATGAGCACCGTTTCCCCTCCTTCCTCTCCAATTGCATCCATGCTGAAACCCTGGCTCCGCCAGTCTCTCTTACCGCCGGCGAACTAGGCCTTCCCGAGCAGAGCTAAGCCCACCAGCGTGACGACCGTCCTCGACAAGCTCAGCCCACGGAAGGAATTGAGCTGAGGTGCCCGAGATCGACGCCGACGCCATCATCTTCTCCGACACCGGCAACACCAAATTCCGGCAAGCCAGACTCCCACGAGCTTCGCCGACCATACCGTCGCATTCCTGGTGAGCCTGTGATGGGTTAGTGCTTCATTTCGCATCCGTTAGGCCCCTGTAGCCCATAATCCATCGATGGCCGGAGCCCGCCGCCGCAGGTGGTGAACTCCGGCGATGCTCCGGTGACCATTGGGAAAAACCATCACCACCATCGTACTCACCACGTCGAGGGGAGTCGATTAGTGTTAGCCGCGCGTCCAGGGGAGCCAAAAATCGACGGCGCCACCACACCCTGCCTCGCCGGTGTTTAAACGCCGGTAGGGTCAACACGCCGGTCAACTTTGACCTGGCACAGCTTGCGTGGCAGCCTACATGGCACTGGTCCCACGGGTCAGTGTCTAGTGCTAGGTTCTGCCACGGTACTTAAACTGTTTTCTTTATTTTAATTTCAATTCAATAATTGCTGAAACTTCCAATAAATTTAGAAAATCCAATTTGAGTCAGAAAAATATAAATGAGATATTAAAATTCTCAGAAAAGAAAACTCTATCCAATAAAAATATAAAATGAAAATTTTATTTTTAATAAAAATTTAATTATTTAGTACTTATTAATTAAGCCTTTTCTTTAATTCTAAATTGAATTAAAATTCAATAATTAGGAAAACCTTCTCAAATAAATAAAAACCAGTAAGAAAATAAAGAAAATATTAAAGCTATTTTTTTAATGGTTATTTTGATAAATCTTTATTAGTGGTAATTTAAACCCTAATTCATAATTACCTTAAATATTAATTCATTAAAAATAATAAAATGCCAAATCCAACATTATTTTTATTACAAATTTATTAATAACTTCAATTTCCTTAATGGAGTTATTAATCATAGAATTAAATTGTAAATAGCAAACCCTAAATTCCACATGGAATGATATTATAACCCTATCATTTCATGTGACTCCTAAAAACCTAAATTAATTAGGAACCCTAGTTCTATTATTACATGTGAACCTTAATTTAATTCTAACCTAAACCCTAGGTTAGAACATGTGATCATGGTACCTTCTTTCAAAGCATAGAACCTTAGTAGCAATTAAATACTTGTCTTGGCCACATAAAATATAGAAGACCTATCACTAATATATGGGTATCCCATGTGTTCATCTGAATCAAATTTAGTCCCTATTCTACCTAGATGATCAAGTAGGATCAACCCTAATCTTTATTACCAAGACTCTTATCCTTACTCATCCTTAATTAGCATCACACCAATGTGATGAACCTCAGGAGCAACTATGCCAAATCCTGAGCATTACCTAACCATATTCCACTAAACCCTACTAGTGTTGGATACTTATGAACCATCCTATTTAGAAACCAATTCTCCCTTACTTAATAGAACCAACAGTAAAACCTAGACCACCTCAACCCTAATTGTTATACTTCTTATTATTTAAGAAGTATGTTCTTCAAAAGTTATTCTTTTGAAGAAAATATAAAGTAGCCAACAATCCTGCCTAATAGGATCTATAAACCCTAGCTATCTATCACCAATAAAATACAACCAACTTTGATAGCACCTATGTATAATTAGTTGCTTAAAATGCCTAGGCTTAACTCAACCTTACAAGCCTAGGTGTTGATGAATCCAATCTTGTTTGGATCCATCTACTATACTCCAGAAGCAGTGGAAACCATAGTAAACCATAGAACTCCACAACCCTAATTATCATACTTGTTCTTTATTAAAGAACATGTTCTTCAAAAGTTATTCTTTTGAAGTATATGATAATTAAGCATTAACCCTGCCATAGAGTGCTAAAACCAACAACTATTCATTACATGTTAGGATTATACCAATTCTTATTGTTGTGTGCTAGTAATCTTATTGTTGTGATATATTGCATTACTTATTTATAACACCAAGTAATCAACTTTAATAAGAACCTTGTTTGTGAACCATCTAAAAGTGCAACACACCCTAAACAAATCACTACAACTCACTAATCCTAAATCATCGGGGTTAGGTCACGCTTAGATCGATTGCATCTCATACTTATGCATTATTGCATCCTTGCCAATCTTTTAAACATCGTCCTTACCGGACGATGATGCTATTTCAGAAGTTGGAGTTAATGCGTATCGAAGACCTTGTCTGCATAATCTTGCAGTCAAGAAAGGCAAGTTCATCGCTTGCTCATGTCATTTGAGTATTTTTACCAAATTACTTGCAAAGTATTATACTTATCACTCTTGCATGAAAATCAAAAATACTATTTTCATAACTATGAATATGACTATGTGGTGGGCAATGGAACCATGGTATGTGTTGATATGGTGGAGGTTCCATTGCAAGGGTTTATATCCATCTAGGATTAACAACAAATGTCGTCCAGTGATTCTTGTGCCGTAATACCCGTGTTAACCATAAGATCTGGAGTGGGACGGAGTAGCCAATTGTATTTCCACCTCTCGTACATCAACGGATGCGCTTACCGTAGACACTTGACCCAGGTTGGGCAAGCGGTGGGGTGGGGATCCCATTCTAATTCCCCACGGTAAGTGGTCTATGATGGGTTGCAGCTACCGGCGAAGGAGTTTGGTTAACGAGTCCCAAACTGTTGTCGTGGTCGGGGTCCATCCTTAATTGGTGTAAGAGGACCGACGAGGACCCAGGGTCGGGGTATGCAACAAAGGGTGGGTGTGCGAGGTAGCGGAGGAATATGAACGGCTAGGACCTTATACCGGGCCTCACACCAAAGGAAGTGTGGACGAGCTCGCGGCTCGGTTGGCACCAAGGTTAAGATCTCTTATGGGTAAAGCAACACACCTCTGCAGAGTGTAACGAATGTGACCACTCCCTGTTCCGGGATATGGAACTGCGAACGCGGCCGGAAAGGAACTCCATGAAGTTCTAGTCAACCGGTGAAGGCTGACGGACATAGCTCTTCTGAATAAAAGCAACCTTTTGAAGAAATGATTACAAAAACCTGCATAGCCTTGGACTTTCTGGTCCATGGTTGTAGCTAGTGCATTAAACACCTCTTTCCTATAATGAACTTGTTGAGTACGCTCGTACTCATCCCACTCTTAAATCCCCTGCTTAGATATGGAGGCATCAAAGGAGGATCTACAGTGCAACTCGAAGACCGAGGAATCAACAATTACTTCAAGGGACAGGAACCTGTCAGAAGAGTCAAACTCCACATCCAACAAGGAGAAAACCTAGATTAGCCATAGAAGGGAACTAGCTTCCTAAACCTAGCTCCTATTTAGCTAGAATCTATTCATAGCCTCTATAGCTAGTTAAATACTCTACAAGTAGAGTTCGTGATAGGATTAGACTACGAGTCGTTCTTCTGGAGTTTATTTGCAGTTTTACCTCATTGTAAAGTAGGAGGCTGTGATGATCTTATGTAACAGAGTCTGTGTGTAATTCTATAGACATGCCTTGGACCCGCATATGTTTCTGTTGTACCACTCTGAGCGATATAATACTAGTGGAACGGTGTTTCATTGGTGTTATATCAGACTTGCATACTACACCATGCAGTGGTATGCGGGTCACCACAGTTGGTATCAGAGCAAATGCTTTGACCCTAGGATTAAAACCCTTTAAAGGAGACCTATAGGATTGGTAGTGTCTATAGGAAGTTGTCTTAGCTAAACCAAATTCTCTTATGACTTGAGATGGATATTCACTTGAGAATAATCCTGACACACTTGAGTCAAACCTTCTTACCTACCTTTCTTAAGTGAAATTAGTTAGCTAATCCCAAACATGTAGCACACCATTGAAGTCTTAAAACAATAGATGAGTAGACCATAGTTGGTATACAATACATGATAGTCCAAAGAGAGGATATAACCATAAGGAAGATATCCTATTGGAAGATGTATACCAACACATGTTATGTTCAAGTAAGAGTTATCCAGACCGGTAATAGGAGTGATAGTAAGTGATAAGTATACTAGGAAGATATCCTACTAGGAGGGTATACCAAGACAATTAATGGGTAAGTAAATTATCCAAACTTGTGAAACAATTGATAGTAAGTGATAATATAAGTATATAAGGTAGTATAGACCATGATGAGTCAATCATGGGAGGTAAGAAAGAGAGATAGGAATAAAATATGTCTATTTACAGGGTAGAGTTGTTAATCATATATGATTCACCTGAGAATCGTTATGTGATGGAATAGAACATCTTAAACATTTAGGAGGAGAACAATAAGAAGCCAGACAATAGTGCAAGAACTGTGTTCCAAAAATATGGGAAGTGTGCCAAGCACATCATGACCATAGTCTTATGATAGAAACACCGGGAAGTATAGGAGCTGTATCTCTAATAGTTATGAATTTAGAGTAGCTATATTAGAATCTAGAGATAGTATGTGTAGTAGTCCTCAACCAAATGGAAGTTCAGTTAGTACTTCCAAAGGAAATTAGGTTAACCTTAACTATCCTAGACCACTTTGTTTCAAGTTTATCTCATTGCAATTGTGCAATTAAGGTAAATGTTGTGACAAAAAGTAGAATTCCATATATTCGTGCTAAGTATCACGATATAAACCTATATTATGTGGTGTTATGTACTACACATCAGAGCCTGATGTTTCGAGATGTCTTACTCAACTATTATATTCAGGCTTATGATGGTGTGTATTATATGCACAAAGCTGAATCTTCTTGGATTTTATTGGATTTTCATTGTTTGACTAGATCCATACATGAAGTTTGACTTTGATATGCAAATGCATGTTGCAATATCAAGCTCTTACTTGATGTTATAGATCTAGAGGGTAATGGTATTCGTGTGAGGAAGTGACGAATTCTGAAGATTTTGAAGACAAGATGAAGGTTCATCAGATAAAGGAAACAAAGTTGTGGGAAGCAACCACAATATTCAGAAGGAAGTACCAACCAAAATTCATGCTTAACCTCATTAGAGGAGTACTTTAGTACATAAGAAGCATGAAGGTCAGAAATCTGATGATTATGGTGAAGCTAAAGCAGATCCATAGTCAATATAAAAGAGGGAATGCATGGGAGATCACTCAGGATACTATATTCATAGTGTCAGTTAGTGGTTTTCTTGCAAAATAAACCCGGAAGAAAGGAAGATGATATATGAAACCATAGCAGATATAAGAAGACCACAGTTGGTATTAGAAGACCATAGTTGTGGTATAGGATCAATACTGCGAGATAAAGAAGAAGATGTCTCGTCCAGTTGATAAAAACCTATACTAGAATCCATTTTTAGATAACAAATAGCCACAATTGGTATCAAGTAGTCCACCATTGGATTATTTGTACCAAGAAGTTGAGAACAAATAAAATTTTGTTAGCCAAATAACAATGACCTATAATCATTTAGTCGAAGGATTCACATTGGATATCCACAATTGAGTGGATACACCACAAAGATTCTTCGCAAAACCTTGGAGGAATATAAACCATAAGTTAGACCCAGACCCATATTCTAACCATAAGTCCAATGGTTGGAAGAGAAGAAGTTGAAGACCATAAGAAAACTCTAAGGGGTAGAGTAAAGATTGAGTTGGATGTACAATAACTCAATACTTTAAGCTTGATAGAAGCAGAAGGCCTGAACTGAGAGGAAGTTCGATCTTATTCTCATAAGATTGTTGAACACTACTTTCAGAAAGATGTCAGACCAGAAGCCGAGGTTCATACCTCGAGGAAGTAAGAAGTGGACAATAGCTTGAAAAAGTGAGTAATATTTAATCAGGAGTACGAAAGCTCAAGTAAGCTAAGGATAAGGAAGTTGGATGAAGAAAATACCATAGACCAAATACCGTTCAAAAAGGCCAAAGACCGAAGGAAATTGACCATACCAGAACCACAGACTAATAGAATGATTCCTTTCATGGAACCTAAATAACCCAAAATAGTTATAGGTATCAACTATAAACCATGATTGGATAGGCTAAATGAGTCTAACCTTCTTAGTAAAAGAAACCGTCAAAATCATTTCCATGGTAAGTACCTTACTAAGTACCATTATTGCACTTTTGGTAGTAAGGGAAAACAAAGACCTATTTAGCAATTAGGAGTTTATTATCAAATTAGCCTTCAAATAAGACCAGCAGCACCAGAAGAAGTCTCAATCATTGAATCTTCAATGAGAAAGGAAACAAGCTTATAGAGTTGGAAGAAATCAAAGAATCAAAGTAAGAACCATGGTTCAGAGACAAACCATAATGGATTCCAGGAAGAATCTGGACAAGGGATATATTCAATTATATCCAGTAAGATCAATACAGAGTTCGAGAAAAGATATAGTCTGCACAAGTCAGATTCACACTCCGGAAACGTGAGAGAGATCAAACTTCGAGGACGAAGTTTAGTTTAAGGGGTAGAGACTGTAATATCCCAGGTATTGGGGTTACAAATATAGAGGAAACAGATGTGTGCATTGCATTCATGCATAGAAAATCCGGGGAATTTTCGCGCTTTAAAGTAAAACAGTCACAGTAACTGAAGTTTCACTTGACCTTGGTGGAATTGAAGTAGCTCATCAAGTCAAGCGCTATAAACCTCAATGTGACTTTGCTAAAACCTTGTTTTGGGTAGAGATGATTTGATCTCAAGGGTTAGATCAAATGGTATTACAACCAACACAATAACTTATTAATCAAGGATCAATTACTTGATCTTATTAAAGATCATAACATGATATTCCTTGCCATAACTTATGAACATCCATTTAATTGGAAATCAAGTAACAATAAATGGAGAACTATTCTAGACTTATCTTTCCCATGTCTTAAACTAATCCTTGATTCTACCATGAGCCTCATGGTACTCATTCTATTTCAATCTTGGAAACAAGACAAGGGAGATCCACTTTCAAAGTATATATTCTCCTCTATTCTAAATAGTTTTACCTCAAACCAAAGAGGTGAGAGTCCTATTTTATTTAGGGAAGCAATGACAAACCTTGAATATAAATGTCCATATGATCACAACATTATCTTCAAAAGGAACCTTAGAGTATTATTCAAGCCTTCCCAAATGAGAGGGACCATTTATTCTAAACCTAGCTTTACCTACTAATGAACAAAGGACAACCTTTGAACTAAATTATTAGGTTGTAAACCAAATCCCTTGGAGTGGTGAGATAACCTAAAAGCACATGGAATAATACCATATACATGAATTGAGAAAATAAGGAAGAGATTAACTCAATTAAGATAGCCAAGTGGAGTTTTAGAAGTAATACCTATTGGGATATTGTGAGTACACCATAAACTCTAGAATAACCATTCCTTTATAAGAGAGCCCAAGATATGGTGTTACACTCAAGTAGTTGAGGCAACACTTGAATGTGAGGGAGAGAACTATCCATGTACCAGATAATTATATCATCGTTGATTAAGAAGAACCCTAACCTAATATCTCAGGCATTCTCCTGGGATATAAACTTAAGAGGCAACCATAGTAGTCCCATTCAAGAAGGTAAATTAGAAGTCCTATACCCTAGTTGATCAAGACAATGCTTGATCATGAAACTGAGAAACCTAATTAATGAGAGATACCTTAGGAAGCCAAACCTTGATCATTATAAATTGAGTGATGATCATAAACCCTAAGAATTTGAGGTAGAGAGATTAAGAACAAGTTGATCATGCCTAATCCATGATCATGCTCTGGAGGTATGTGAGGATGAGTTAAACCCTAATAGGATAAGTAGGTATCATTCACCACATGAAATCATAGGGAGATCACTAGTAAGCCACCCTAGGCTTATAAATCACTTGGTGATCATGAGTAGAATCTTACCACATACCTATTTCATTGTTTCCCAATTAGTGAACTTAAGAAACCTTAGTGCCAAAACCCTATCCCTTACATGGTGAGAAACCATTCATCATTATAACCAAAGTTAACTATAAAAAGAAATATAGATACTTTAGTTACTTTAACAATAGATTAAGGATATAATAGAAATATATTGGAATAAGATAGACTCAACTCTCAAATCCTTAGTAATTAATAGAGAACAGAAACAATTTATCAAGTAACCATATCTTATCTTGGTTAGGGGAGACTAAACCCTAGCAAATACAATATAGTATCATCTCAAATTCTATAACCTAGAATTACATCTCAACTCTAGTTGATGTATCACTATGATGATCCTAATATAAAACCAGGCCATAATTGGGATTCAAACCAATTGCTATTAGGTAAACATAATTAGAACCCCAGTATTGCACTCTAGTTTAAACCTAATTTAAAACCTTTAATTAAACCATGTGTGGTGATCAACCACTTACCTTTGCAACCAAGACCAAACCATTATGGGGACAATATCTACTTTAGACATTTTCAAAGATAATAAGAGTGTTAACCTTGAAAGGGATTATAAGAGAATTTACAAAAGTATAATAAATAGGTGATCACATAAAATGTTATGCAAGTGATCAAATTCTCCAACAAGAATCAAGTCCTAATATTAACTCCTAAAATACTTGGAGTAGAAATTATCAACTCTAATAATTCATAAGAGATTGGAATTCTAAAGAGAAAAATGAATTTCAAAGAAACCTTATATTCATGCTTAATTGATATTTTGAATAAGCCCAAAAGTATGCAATATACTCAAAAATAAAATGCTTGTTTTAAATAAAAGAGTGGTGTAATAGTCATTGCACTACATCTTAATGAATAACCTAATAAAAACCTGCAAGTAAAATTTAGAATTCAAATCTGAATTAAAACCAGATTTAAAGTAGAATTTGAAAATGAAAATAAAAACAAAAAAAAAAAGAAGAGGGCCTCACCTTACCTGGACCTCACAAGCAAAAGGCAGGGCCCAGGAGGAACCGACCCACCTAGCAGCCCGTGGTACCCCTTCGTCCAAAAACAGCTGGAGGAGCTCGTCCTCATCCTCTCCAGTACGCATGCCGGCCAGCTCGACGCCGTGTCTCCCTTCTCCTCGCGCTGGCGCCTTCTCCTCGCCCGACGGTGTGACGAGGCACGCCACTGAGCCTTATAAATAACCCTGGTCGACGAATGAGCACCGTTTCCCCTCCTTCCTCTCCAATTGCATCCATGCTGAAACCCTGGCTCCGCCAGTCTCTCTTACCGCCGGCGAACTAGGCCTTCCCGAGCAGAGCTAAGCCCACCAGCGTGACGACCGTCCTCGACAAGCTCAGCCCACGGAAGGAATTGAGCTGAGGTGCCCGAGATCGACGCCGACGCCATCATCTTCTCCGACACCGGCAACACCAAATTCCGGCAAGCCAGACTCCCACGAGCTTCGCCGACCATACCGTCGCATTCCTGGTGAGCCTGTGATGGGTTAGTGCTTCATTTCGCATCCGTTAGGCCCCTGTAGCCCATAATCCATCGATGGCCGGAGCCCGCCGCCGCAGGTGGTGAACTCCGGCGATGCTCCGGTGACCATTGGGAAAAACCATCACCACCATCGTACTCACCACGTCGAGGGGAGTCGATTAGTGTTAGCCGCGCGTCCAGGGGAGCCAAAAATCGACGGCGCCGCCACACCCTGCCTCGCCGGCGTTTAAACGCCGGTAGGGTCAACACGCCGGTCAACTTTGACCTGGCACAGCTTGCGTGGCAGCCTACATGGCACTGGTCCCACGGGTCAGTGTCTAGTGCTAGGTTCTGCCACGGTACTTAAACTGTTTTCTTTATTTTAATTTCAATTCAATAATTGCTGAAACTTCCAATAAATTTAGAAAATCCAATTTGAGTCAGAAAAATATAAATGAGATATTAAAATTCTCAGAAAAGAAAACTCTATCCAATAAAAATATAAAATGAAAATTTTATTTTTAATAAAAATTTAATTATTTAGTACTTATTAATTAAGCCTTTTCTTTAATTCTAAATTGAATTAAAATTCAATAATTAGGAAAACCTTCTCAAATAAATAAAAACCAGTAAGAAAATAAAGAAAATATTAAAGCTATTTTTTTAATGGTTATTTTGATAAATCTTTATTAGTGGTAATTTAAACCCTAATTAATAATTACCTTAAATATTAATTCATTAAAAATAATAAAATGCCAAATCCAACATTATTTTTATTACAAATTTATTAATAACTTCAATTTCCTTAATGGAGTTATTAATCATAGAATTAAATTGTAAATAGCAAACCCTAAATTCCACATGGAATGATATTATAACCCTATCATTTCATGTGACTCCTAAAACCCTAAATTAATTAGGAACCCTAGTTCCATTATTACATGTGAACCCTAATTTGCTTCTAACCTAAACCCTAGGTTAGAACATGTGATCATGGTACCTTCTTTCAAAACATAGAACCTTAGTAGCAACTAAATACTTGTCTTGGCCACATAAAATATAGAAGACCTATCACTAATATATGGGTATCCCATGTGTTCATCTGAATCAAATTTAGTCCCTATTCTACCTAGATGATCAAGTAGGATCAACCCTAATCTTTATTACCAAGACTCTTATCCTTACTCATCCTTAATTAGCATCACACCAATGTGATGAACCTCAGGAGCAACTATGCCAAATCCTGAGCATTACCTAACCATATTCCACTAAACCCTACTAGTGTTGGATACTTATGAACCATCCTATTTAGAAACCAATTCTCCCTTACTTAATAGAACCAACAGTAAAACCCAGACCACCTCAACCCTAATTGTTATACTTCTTATTATTTAAGAAGTATGTTCTTCAAAAGTTATTCTTTTGAAGAAAATATAAAGTAGCCAACAATCCTGCCTAATAGGATCTATAAACCCTAGCTATCTATCACCAATAAAATACAACCAACTTTGATAGCACCTATGTATAATTAGTTGCTTAAAATGCCTAGGCTTAACTCAACCTTACAAGCCTAGGTGTTGATGAATCCAATCTTGTTTGGATCCATCTACTATACTCCAGAAGCAGTGGAAACCATAGTAAACCATAGAACTCCACAACCCTAATTATCATACTTGTTCTTTATTAAAGAACATGTTCTTCAAAAGTTATTCTTTTGAAGTATATGATAATTAAGCATTAACCCTGCCATAGAGTGCTAAAACCAACAACTATTCATTACATGTTAGGATTATACCAATTCTTATTGTTGTGTGCTAGTAATCTTATTGTTGTGATATATTGCATTACTTATTTATAACACCAAGTAATCAACTTTAATAAGAACCTTGTTTGTGAACCATCTAAAAGTGCAACACACCCTAAACAAATCACTACAACTCACTAATCCTAAATCATCGGGATTAGGTCACGCTTAGATCGATTGCATCTCATACTTATGCATTATTGCATCCTTGCCAATCTTTTAAACATCGTCCTTACCGGACGATGATGCTATTTCAGAAGTTGGAGTTAATGCGTATCGAAGACCTTGTCTGCATAATCTTGCAGTCAAGAAAGGCAAGTTCATCGCTTGCTCATGTCATTTGAGTATTTTTACCAAATTACTTGCAAAGTATTATACTTATCACTCTTGCATGAAAATCAAAAATACTATTTTCATAACTATGAATATGACTATGTGGTGGGCAATGGAACCATGGTATGTGTTGATATGGTGGAGGTTCCATTGCAAGGGTTTATATCCATCTAGGATTAACAACAAATGTCGTCCAGTGATTCTTGTGCCGTAATACCCGTGTTAACCATAAGATCTGGAGTGGGACGGAGTAGCCAATTGTATTTCCACCTCTCGTACATCAACGGATGCGCTTACCGTAGACACTTGACCCAGGTTGGGCAAGCGGTGGGGTGGGGATCCCATTCTAATTCCCCACGGTAAGTGGTCTATGATGGGTTGCAGCTACCGGCGAAGGAGTTTGGTTAACGAGTCCCAAACTGTTGTCGTGGTCGGGGTCCATCCTTAATTGGTGTAAGAGGACCGACGAGGACCCAGGGTCGGGGTATGCAACAAAGGGTGGGTGTGCGAGGTAGCGGAGGAATATGAACGGCTAGGACCTTATACCGGGCCTCACACCAAAGGAAGTGTGGACGAGCTCGCGGCTCGGTTGGCACCAAGGTTAAGATCTCTTATGGGTAAAGCAACACACCTCTGCAGAGTGTAACGAACTGTGACCAGTCACTCCCTGTTCCGGGATATGGAACTGCGAACGCGGCCGGAAAGGAACTCCATGAAGTTCTAGTCAACCGGTGAAGGCTGACGGACATAGCTCTTCTGAATAAAAGCAACCTTTTGAAGAAATGATTACAAAAACCTGCATAGCCTTGGACTTTCTGGTCCATGGTTGTAGCTAGTGCATTAAACACCTCTTTCCTATAATGAACTTGTTGAGTACGCTCGTACTCATCCCACTCTTAAATCCCCTGCTTAGATATGGAGGCATCAAAGGAGGATCTACAGTGCAACTCGAAGACCGAGGAATCAACAATTACTTCAAGGGACAGGAACCTGTCAGAAGAGTCAAACTCCACATCCAACAAGGAGAAAACCTAGATTAGCCATAGAAGGGAACTAGCTTCCTAAACCTAGCTCCTATTTAGCTAGAATCTATTCTTAGCCTCTATAGCTAGTTAAATGCTCTACAAGTAGAGTTCGATAGGATTAGACTACGAGTCGTTCTCCTGGAGTTTATTTGCAGTTTTACCTCATTGTAAAGTAGGAGGCTGTGATGATCTTATGTAACAGTGTAATTCTATAGACATGCCTTGGACCCGCATATGTTTCTGTTGTACCACTCTGAGCGATATAATACTAGTGGAACGGTGTTTCATTGGTGTTATATCAGACTTGCATACTACACCATGCAGTGGTATGTCGGGTCACCACAAGGCGCCAGAGCTCAGACCCCTTTTGACGCGGGTCGGGATACGGCCCGCGACGAAAGGGCGCGACAAAAGGCCTAGCTCGCTCCAAATGGTTTCAGGGCGACGTGGCCACGCCATTTGTCACGGGTGCAGTCGCGTGATACGTCTCCAACGTATCGATAATTTCTTATGTTCCATGCTACTTTATTGATGATACCTACATGTTTTATGCACATTATATGTCATATTTATGCATTTTGGAACTAACCTATTAACAAGATGCCGAAGAGCCAGTTGCTGTTTGCTGTTTTTGGTTTCAGAAATCCTAGTAAAGAAATATTCTCGGAATTGGACGAAACTTTCGCCAGGGTCCTATTTTTGCAAGCTTCAGAAGACCGAAGAGATAACGAAGTGGGGCCACGAGGCAGCCGAGGCAGCGGCGGCCCAGGCCCGGCCGCGCCGACCACCCCCGGGCCCCTCGTGTGGCCCCGCGTTGACCTTCCGCTACTTAAAGCCTCCGTCGCGAAAACCCCGACCGAGAGCCACGATACGGAAAACCTTCCAGAGATGCCGCCGCCGCGAATCCCATCTCGGGGGATTCAGGAGATCGCCTCCGGCACCTGGCGGAGGGGATTCATCTCCCGGAGGACTCTTCATCGCCATGATCGCCTCCGGAGTGATGAGTGAGTAGTTCACCCCTGGACCATGGGTCCATAGCAGTAGCTAGATGGTCGTCTTCTCCTTGTTGTTCTTCATTGTTGGATCTTGTGAGCTGCCTAACATGATCAAGATCATCTATCTGTAATACTATATGTTGTGTTTGTCGGGATCCGATGGATAGAGAGTACTATGATTATGGTGATTATCAATCTATTGTTTATGTGTTGTTTATGATCTTGCATGCTCTCCGTTATTAGTAGAGGCTCTGGCCAAGTTTTTACTCTTAACTCCAAGAGGGAGTATTTATGCTCGATAGTGGGTTCATGCCTCCATTGAATCTGGGACAGTGACAGAAAGTTCTAAGGTTGTGGATGTGTTGCCACTAGGGATAAAACATTAATGCTATGTCTAAGGATGTAGTTGTTGATTACATTACGCACCATACTTAATGCAATTGTCTGTTGCTTAGCAACTTAATACTGAACTGAAGGTGGACTTTTTAGGCATAGATGCAGTTGGATGGCGGTCTATGTACTTTGTCGTAATGCCCGGATTAAATCTCACTATATTTATCATATCATGTATATGCATTGTTATGCCTTTCTCTATTTTTCAATTGCCCGACTGTAATTTGTTTACCCAACATGCTTTTATCTTATGGGAGAGACACCTCTAGTGAATGTGGACCCGGTCCTATTCTTTACATAGCATACAATCTGTGCAATGTGTTTACTTGTTTTCTTTGCAAACATCTTTTCTTGACGTTTAAGTTTATTGACAACCTCAGATTGACAATGGTTTGTTGGGCAAGTACTTGGGCGCCGCAAATCCCGGGTGTTGCGTCATCATTTCGCGACCATCAACCTTCAACGTGCTTCTTGGCTCCTACTTTCGATTAAACCTTGGTTTCTTTCTGAGGGAAAACTTGCCACTGTGCGCATCATACCTTCCTCTTGGGGTTCCCAACGGACGTGTACATCTACGCGCATCATCGCGCACGCGACAAAAGGCTCCCACGAAAGCCCTGTTTTCCACTAGTGTCACGGCAGGAATCGATAGGTAGCTATTCAGTGTCATATCGTTAGAACAAGGATCAAACTATTTGGTGGCCGTAAAAAGGGCCGGATCGGTTTTCTCGTACCAATCTGCCGCAACAACGCCTCGTTTCTGTCGTGCATGAATTCAGAAGAAGACATCACAAAATTAAGGGTATCCCCCTGAGCGACCGTTTGCGTCTGCGCGGAACGAAAATTCGTCTGGGTACTGCTCCAACGGGATGACGCATAGTGACCGGGTCATCCGCAGTGACGCAAACTCGGCACATATTTGCGCCTCGGATGCGTCGCGGCGAACGCTGTGGGGACGCCTAAGTGACCGCTCGCTTTTCCACCGGGCCCACTGGCAGCGAGCCATAGGGCTGTATCGAGCGCATCGCTTCGGCGGTCATCGCTTCCGCGTCTGTGCCGTATCCTTCGCCATCAATGTCGCAGCTGCCTCTTCTGCACGCGCACTTGCGTGTGGCGGCTGGGCTTCTGCACCGCCATCAATGACATCATGTCCCGCGCGCGCCCGGCTTTAAAAGTTGACCGGCGTCCCTGCCATCGCCCACACCACCGACACCTCCGCTCCTACCCCGCACACCGCGTGTCGCCGCATCACTATGGGGAAGAAGAAGCACTAGTGGAAAACAGGGCTTTCGTGGGTGAAGGGGTTCGTTGCATAGGAAAAAAAAATTCCTACCGCAAAGCGAATAAAACCAACAGATCTAATCTATGGAACACCCAAGATCCAATCTACTAGATCTAAGCAACGAGATGGAGATGAGACTAACCCTCGAAGATTCCAAAGCCTACGAGATTAATCTCGTTGTTGGTGTAGACGATCGTCCCCGGTGCTGCAATCCGGCAGCACTTCCGTACTCGGTCGCGCGTACGGTGTCGATGAAGCTCCTTCCTCTCCCGTTCCAGCGGGCAGCGGAGGTGTGGTAATCTCCACGGAATCCCAGCAGCACGACGGCGTGGTGGTGGTGGTGGAGAAGATTTGCTGCAGGGCTTCGCCTAAGCCTGCACAGCGTATGGAGGAGGGAGAGAGGAGGCGGCTAGGGTTGGGGATGAGGTGGGGCCGGCCACCCCCTCCCCTCTTTATATAGGGGAAGGGGCCGGCCTAGGGTTCCCCCGGCCCCACCTCCTTCCTTGGCCGGCGCCCCAAGGGGGGAAGTCTTCCCCCCAAGTCTTCCCTTTATCTCTTCGTTTAAACGATTTAATCTTGAGATAGATTCTATCTCTAAATTTAAACCATTTAAATTAGAGATAGATTCTATCTCTAGGGGTGGGCCGGCCTGGGCCCACATGTCATAGTGGGCAGGCCCCACTATGCCATGTGGCGCCTATGTGGCCTATCCCGGGGTGGTGGGCCCACTGGTGGCCCTCTAGAACCTTCTAGAAGCTCCGGTCAAAACACCGGACTTTTTCCCGAACCCCGGAATTTGACTTCCCTTATATGAATCTTATTCTCCGGACAATTCCGAACCTCCTCGTGATGTCCTGGATCCCATCCGAGACTCCGAACAAAAACTTCGGACTCCAACTCATATTCCGAATCTACTTATGCGACATCGAACCTTAAGCGCGTCACCCTACGGTTCGCGAACTATGCAGACATGGTCGAGACTCCTCTCCGAGCAATAACCAATAGCGGTATCTAGAGATCCATAATGGCTCCCACATATTCAACGATGACTTAGTGATCGATTGATGAACCATTTACATACGATGCCAATTCCCTTTGTCACACGATATTCTACTTGTCCGAGGTTTGATCATCGGTATCTCCATACCTTGTTCAACCTCGTTACCGACAAGTACTCTTTACTCGTACCGTGGTATGTCATCTCTCATGATCCAATCATGTGCTTGCAAGCTAATTAGACGACATTCCATCGAGAGGGCCTAGAGTATATCTATCCGTCATCAGGATGGACATATCCCACTATTGATCCATATGCCTCAACTCACACTTTCCAAATACTTAATCCCATATTTATAACCACCCATTTACGCAATGGCGTTTGATGTAATCAAAGTACCCTTCCAATGTAAGTGATTTACATGATCTCATGGTCGAAGGACTAAGGCAACTATGTATCGAAAGCTTATAGCAATTTGAACTTAATGACTTGATCTTATGCTACGCTCATTTGGGTGTGTGTCCATTATATCATTCAACTAATGACATAACCTTGTTATTAATAACATCCAATGTTCATGATCACGAAACCATGATCATCTATTAATCAACAAGCTAGTTATACAAGAGGCTTACTAGGGACTCCTTGTTGTTTACATAAAACACATGTATCAATGTTTCGGTTAATACAATTATAGCATGGTATATAAACATTTATCATAAACACAAAGATATTATAATAAACACTTTATTATTGCCTCTTGGGCATATCTCCAACAGTGGGAGCATGTTGTCGCGGGCGCGACTACACCCGCGACAAATGGCGTGGCCACGTCGCCCCAAAACCATTTGGAGCGAGCCGGGCCTTTTATCGCGCCCTTTTGTCGCGGGCCGTATCACAACCCGCGACAAAAGGGGTCTGAGCTTTGGCGCCTCCTGCCGGCACCCCTTTTGTCGCGGGTCGTAATACGGCCCGTGACAAAAGGGCCATGCCTATATATACACACAGCCAGCCACCCCACCTCCTACATTTTTTTCCTTGGTGGTGAAAGGTGGGGGTTATGCTACCTATTTTTTTCTTCATGTGCACAAGAGGTGTTTGATGAAATGCTTGTGAGGGATGTCACTTGATTTTATTTGATAAGATTTCTTCTCATTTTGATCCTAAAAGGTTAGCAACTATTTTCTCGTATACATAATTCGTACAATACTAATTTTAGCAAGGTGATTGCATCTGATACATAATTGTACTTATGATGCAGATGAGTCATCCATGGATGTACGGTAACCGATGTGCTCCCACTTTCAGAGAGGGCGTGAATTCTTTCCTGCTTGTGGCCAAAGCCAACATGCTTTAGCTTCTTGTGTGACCTTGGTTCCTTTGCATTGGCGATGGCACCCGTGTTGTCACAATAAATGACTAGCGGGTCCAATGCACTAGGAACCACACCAAGCTCAACAATGAACCTCTTCATCCATACCGCTTCCGATGAAGCCTCTGAAGCCGCTATATATTCAGATTCTGTTGAAGATTTCGCCACCGTGCACTGCTTGGAACTGCTCCAGCTTACTGCCGCACCATTCAATATAAACACGTACCCAGACTGAGACTTAGAGTCATCAGGATCGGTGTTCCAACTTGCATCGGTGTAACTGGTTACAACGAGCTCTTGGTCACCGCCATAACAAAGAAACATATCCTTAGTCATTTTCAAGTACTTCAGGATATTCTTGACCGCTGTCCAGTGTTCCATTCCTGGATCACTTTGATATCTGCTGGTCAAACTAACAGCATGTGCGATATCTGGTCTAGTACACAGCATGGCGTATGATGTCTACGGGTGCTTCTATTCTTGTAGACAGTGTTGGGCCTCCAAGAGCAGAGGTTTGTAGAACAGCAGCAAGTTTTCCCTTAAGTGGATCACCCAAGGTTTATCGAACTCAGGGAGGAAGAGGTCAAAGATATCCCTCTCAAGCAACCTGCAACCACAAAGCAAGAAGTCTCTTGTGTCCCCAACACACCTAATACACTTGTCGATGTATAGGTGCACTAGTTCGGCGAAGAGATGGTAAAACACAGGTGGTATAGATGGTGGTAATATTGCAGAAAGTAAAGATGCAGTAAAACAGTAAACAAGCGGCGCAGAAAATAGCTTGCTGGCGTGGAAAGCAATTCTTTGTGATGGAAACAAGGCCTAGGGATCATACTTTCACTAGTGGACACTCTCAACATTGATCGCATAATAAATAACTCTTTCTCATATGTGCTACATACACTCTTGTTTGATAATGAACACCATTCGTTGCGTAGGATTACACGAACCCTCAATGCCGGAGTTAACAAGCTCCACAACATTCGATATTCATGTTTAAGTAACCTTAGAGCATAATAGATCATTGCAAAATAAACCAAGAACTAACATAGCGCACACACTGTCCACATTACACTATGAAGGAGGAATAGATCACATCAATACTATCATAATGATAATTAACTCCACAATCTACAAGAGATCATGATCATAGCCTACGACAAGAACCACACGGTGCACACACTAGTCACCTTTACACCATGCAGGAGGAATAGACTACTTTAATAACATCACATGAGTAGCACACAACTAGTAGCGATACAAAGCTCATCATATGGATCTCAATCATGTAAAGCAGCTCATGAGATCATTGTATTGAAGTACATAGGAGAGAGATTAACCACATAGCTACCGGTACAGCCCCGAGCCTCGATGGAGAACTACTCCCTCCTCATGGGAGCAGCAGCGTTGATGAAGATGGCGGATGGCAGCGGTGTCGATGGAGAAGCCTTCCGGGGCACTTCCCCGTCCGGCGGCGTGCCGGAACAGACTCTGTCCCCCGATCTTGGCTTCGCGATGGTGGCGGCTCTGGAACTTTTCTCGTACCGTGACTTATTCGTTTCGGGTTTTAGGTCAGGGACCTTTAAATAGGCGAAGAGGCGGAGTCGGAGGGTCGACGAGGCGACGACACACTAGGGGGGCGCGGGCCCAGCCCTGGCCGCGCCGCCACCATGTGTGGGCCCCTGTGGCCCTCTCTCGACGGTTCTCGGGTGTTGGAAGCTCCGGGGATTCTAAGATCTTCGGTGTTGATTTCGTCCGATTCCGAGAATATTTCCTTACTAGGATTTCTGAAACCAAAACAGCAGAAACAGAACCGGCACTTCGGCATCTCAATAGGTTAGTTCCGGAAACGCATAATAATGACATATAATGTGTATAAAACATGTAGGTATCATCAATAAAGTAGCATGGAACATAAGAAATTATAGATACGTTTGAGACGTATCAGCATCCCCAAGCTTAGTTCCTACTCGTCCTCGAGTAGGTAAACGATAACAATGATAATTTCTTAAGTGACATGCCATCATAACCTTGATCATACTATTGTAAGCATATGTAATGAATGCAGCGATCAAAACAATAGTAATGACATGAGTAAACGAATGAATCATAAAGCAAAGACTTTTCATGAATAGTACTTCAAGACAAGCATCAATAAGTCTTGCATAAGAGTTAACTCATAAAGCAATAAATCAAAGTAAAGGTATTGAAGCAACACAAAGGAAGATTAAGTTTCAGCGGTTGCTTTCAACTTATAACATATATATCTCATGGATAGTGTCAATGTAAAGTAATATAACAAGTGCAATATGCAAGTATGTAGGAATCAATGCACAGTTCACACAAGTGTTTGCTTCTTGAGGTGGAGAGAGATAGGTGAACTGACTCAACATAAAAGTAGAAGAATGGCCCTTCGATGAGGGAAGCATTGATTGCTATATTTGTGCTAGAGCTTTGATTTTGAAAACATCAAGAGAGTATAAAAGTAAAGTTTTGAGAGGTGTTTGTTGTTGTCAACGAATGGTAGTGGGTACTCTAACCCCCTTGCCAGACAAACCTTCAAAGAGCGGCTCCCATTTTATTTTTATTTTTGTGTGGCACTCCTTCCAACCTTTCTTTCACAAACCATGGCTAACCGAATCCTCGGGTGCCTGCCAACAATCTCATACCATGAAGGAGTGCCTTTTTATTTTAGTTTTATTATGATGACACTCCTCCCCACCTTTGCTTTCTCAAGCCATGGCTAACCGAATCCTTCGGGTGCCGTCCAACAATCACATACCATGGAGGAGTGTCTATTTTTGTTAATTAATTTGGGACTGGGAATCCCATTGCTAGCTCTTTTTGCAAAATTATTGGATAAGCGGATGAAGCCACTAGTCCATTGGTGAAAGTTGCCCAACAAGATTGAAAGATAAACACCACATACTTCCTCATGAGCTATAAAACATTGACACAAATCAGAGGTGATAAGTTTTGAATGGTTTAAAGGTAGCACTCAAGCAATTTACTTTGGAATGGCGGAGAAATACCATGTAGTAGGTAGGTATGGTGGACACAAATGGCATGAATATTGGCTCAAGTATTTGGATGCATGAGAAGTATTCCCTCTCGATACAAGGTTTAGGCTAGCAAGGTTATTTGAAGCAAACTCAAGTATGAAATGGTGCAGCAAGACTCACATATAAACATATTGTAAACATTATAAGACTCTACACCGTCTTCCTTGTTGTTCAAACTCTTTACTAGAAATTATCTAGACCTTAGAGAGACCAATTATGCAAACCAAATTTTAGCAAGCTCTTATGCATTTCTTCATTAATAGGTGCAAAGTATATGATGCAAGAGCTTAAACATGAGAACAAAAATTGCCAAGTATCACATTATCCAGGACATTATAGCAATTACTACATGTAGCATTTTTCCAATTCCAACCATATAACAATTTAACGAAGAGGAAACTTCGCCATGAATATTATGAGCTAAGAACACATGTGTTCATACGAACCAGCGGAGCGTGTCTCTCTCCCACACAAGGATGAACTTATTCAAACAAAACAAAAACAAACAGACGCTCCAAGTAAAGTACATAAGATGTGATTGAATAAAAATATAGTTTCAGGGGAGGAACCTGATGATGTTGTCGATGAAGAAGGGGATGCCTTGGGCATCCCCAAGCTTAGACGCTTGAGTCTTCTTAAAATATGCAGGGGTGAACCACGGGGCATCCCCAAGCTTAGAGCTTTCACTCCTCTTGATCATAGTATATCATACTCCTCTCTTGACCCTTGAAAACTTCCTTCACACCAAACTTCAAGCGAACTCATTAGAGGGTTAGTGCACAATAAAAATTTACATGTTCAGAGGTGACACAATCATTCTTTACACTTCTGGACATTGCATAAAGCTACTGGACATTAATGGATCAAAGAAATTCATCCAACATAGCAAAAGAGGCAATGCGAAATAAAAGGCAGAATCTGTCAAAACAGAACAGTTCGTAAAGACGAATTTTAAAATGGCACCAGACTTGCTCAAATGGAAAAACTCAAAACTAATGAAAGTTGCGTACATATCTGAGGATCACTCACGTAAATTGGCATAATTTTCTGAGTTACCTACAGAGAATTAGGCCCAGATTCGTGACAGACAGCAATGCTGTTTCTGCGCAGCAATCCAAATCTAGCATCAACTTTACCATAGAGACTTTACTTGGCACAAAAATGCAACAAAACTAAGATAAGGAGAGGTTGCTACAGTAGTAACAACTTCCAAGACACAAATATAAAACAAAAGTACTGTAGCAAAATAAACACATGGGTTATCTCCCAAGAAGTTCTTTCTTTATAGCCATTAAGATGGGCTCGGCAATTTTAATGATGCACTCGCAAGAAATAGTAGTTGAAGCAAAAGAGAGCATCAAGAGGCAAATTCAAAACAAATTTAAGTCTAACATGCTTCCTATGCATAGGAATCTTGTAAATAAATAAGTTCATGAAGAGCAAAGTAACAAGCATAGGAAGATAAAACAAGTGTAACTTCAAAAATTTCAGCATATAGAGAGGTGTTTTAGTAACATGAAAATTTCTACAACCATATTTTCCTCTCTCATAATAATTTTCAGAGGCATCATGAACAAACTCAACAATATAAGTATCACATAAAGCATTCTTATTCACATGCATAAAAGTATCATTACTCTCCACATAAGCATAATCAATTTTATTAGATGTAGTGGGAGCAAATTCAACAAAGTAGCTATCATTATTATTCTCATCATCAAATATAGGAGGCATAGTATCATCAAAGTAAATTTTCTCCTCAATGCTTGGGGGACTAAAAATATCATGCTCATCAAAGCCAGCTTCCCCAAGCTTAGAATTTTCCATATCATTAACAACAATGGTGTTCAAAGCGTTCATACTAATATCATTGCTACTAGCATGCCAATAAGATTCCATAGGTTTTTTAATTTTCGCATCAAACAATCCATGTCTTAACTCAGGAAATAGAATAAGAAGCTCATTGTTACTTTCCATTATGCCTAACTAGTGTAAACAAGAAACCAAAAGATGCAATTGCAGGATCTAAAGGAAATAGCTTCGAGTACTTACAACGGCGCGGAAAATAGCTTAGTAGCCGAGATCCGGAGTGTGAGTACCTTTTACCTTTCCTCCCCGGCAACGGCGCCAGAAAATAGCTTGATGTCTACGGGTGCTTCTATTCTTGTAGGCAGTGTTGGGCCTCCAAGAGCAGAGGTTTGTAGAACAGCAGCAAGTTTTCCCTTAAGTGGATCACCCAAGGTTTATCGA
The DNA here is from genome assembly GCA_030979885.1 of Lolium multiflorum. Taxonomy (NCBI): domain Eukaryota; kingdom Viridiplantae; phylum Streptophyta; class Magnoliopsida; order Poales; family Poaceae; genus Lolium; species Lolium multiflorum. Next base: position 247,914,897 of record CM061747.1, read on the forward strand.
ACTCAGGGAGGAAGAGGTCAAAGATATCCCTCTCAAGCAACCCTGCAACCACAAAGCAAGAAGTCTCTTGTGTCCCCAACACACCTAATACACTTGTCAGATGTATAGGTGCACTAGTTCGACGAAGAGATAGTAAAACACAGGTGGTATAGATGGTGGTAATATTGCAGAAAGTAAAGATGCAGTAAAACAGTAAACAAGCGGCGCCAGAAAATAGCTTGCTGGCGTGGAAAGCAATTCTTTGTGATGGAAACAAGGCCTAGGGATCATACTTTCACTAGTGGACACTCTCAACATTGATCGCATAATAAATAACTCTTTCTCATATGTGCTACATACACTCTTGTTTGATAATGAACACCATTCGTTGCGTAGGATTACACGAACCCTCAATGCCGGAGTTAACAAGCTCCACAACATTCGATATTCATGTTTAAGTAACCTTAGAGCATAATAGATCATTGCAAAATAAACCAAGAACTAACATAGCGCACACACTGTCCACATTACACTATGAAGGAGGAATAGATCACATCAATACTATCATAATGATAATTAACTCCACAATCTACAAGAGATCATGATCATAGCCTACGACAAGAACCACACGGTGCACACACTAGTCACCTTTACACCATGCAGGAGGAATAGACTACTTTAATAACATCACATGAGTAGCACACAACTAGTAGCGATACAAAGCTCATCATATGGATCTCAATCATGTAAAGCAGCTCATGAGATCATTGTATTGAAGTACATAGGAGAGAGATTAACCACATAGCTACCGGTACAGCCCCGAGCCTCGATGGAGAACTACTCCCTCCTCATGGGAGCAGCAGCGTTGATGAAGATGGCGGTGGAGATGGCAGCGGTGTCGATGGAGAAGCCTTCCGGCATCACCGTCCCGGCGGCGTGCGAACAGAGACTCCTGTCCCCAGATCTTGGCTTCGCGATGGTGGCGGCTCTGGAACTTTTCTCGTACCGTGGCTTATTCGTTTCGGTTTTAGGTCGGGACCTTTAAATAGGCGAAGAGGCGGAGTCGGAGGGCGACGAGGCGACGACACACTAGGGGCGCGGGCCCAGCCCCGCGCCGCCACCATGTGTGGCCCCCGTGGCCCTCTCTCGACGGTTCTCGGGTGTTCTGGAAGCTCCCGGGATTCTAAGATCTTCGGTGTTGATTTCGTCCGATTCGAGAATATTTCCTTACTAGGATTTTGAAACCAAAACAGCAGAAAACAGGAACTGGCACTTCGGCATCTCGTCAATAGGTTAGTTCCGGAAAACGCATAATAATGACATATAATGTGTATAAAACATGTAGGTATCATCAATAAAGTAGCATGGAACATAAGAAATTATAGATACATTTGAGACGTATCAGCGTACATGATAGAGCCTACTGCCGAAGCATAGGGGATCTTGCTCATCCTCTCTCTTTCATCTGCCGTAGCCGGACCTTGAGTCTTACTCAAGACCTTACCTGGCAACATAGGCAAGAACCCTTTCTTGCTCTCATCCATTCTAAACTTCTTTAGAATCTTGTCCAGGTATGTACTTTGTGAAAGGCCTATTAGGCGTCTTGATCTATCTCTATAAATCTTGATGCCTAAAATGTATGCTGCTTCACCAAGGTCTTTCATTGAAAAAGACTTATTCAAATAACCTTTAACGCTGCTTAATAGTTCTATATCATTCCCAATCAATAATATGTCATCTACATATAATATCAGGAATGCTACAGAGCTCCCACTCACTTTCTTGTAAATACAGGCCTCACCATGAGTCCGTATAAAACCGAAGTCTTTGATCACTCTATCAAAGCGTAGGTTCCAACTCCGGGATGCTTGCTTCAGTCCATAAATGGAACGCTGAAGTTTGCATACCTTGTTAGCATTTTCAGGATCGACAAAACCTTTGGGTTGTACCATATACAACTCTTCCTCAATATCTCCATTAAGGAACGCCGTTTTGACATCCATCTGCCAAATTTCATAATCGAAAAATGCAGCTATTGCTAACAAAATCCTCACAGACTTTAGCTTCGCTATAGGTGAGAAAGTCTCATCGTAGTCAACTCCTTGAATTTGTCGGAAACCCTTTGCGACAAGTCGAGCTTTATAGACAGTAATATTACCATCAGCATCCATTTATTCTCGACAGCCTTGCGGCTATCAGGTAAGTCTACCAAAGTCCATACTTTGTTATCATACATGGATCCCATTTCGGATTTCATGGCTTCTTGCCATTTGTTGGAATCTGGGCTCATCATCGCTTCATCATACGTCGCAGGGTCTTCATCATTGTTATCCACAATCATGACATTTAGACAGGGATCATACCAATCAGGAGTGGTACGTTCCCTCGTCGATCTGCGAGGTTCAGTAGCTTCCTCGTTCGAAGCTTCATGATCATCATCATTTGCTTCCTCTCCTATCGGTGCAGGCTGTGGCACCTCCGGGATCAGGGTTAGACCAATACCAGATCTTCGTCTGACATAAGCCTAACCTCGAGCTCGAGAGACTACAGTGAGAGAATCGGTAACACAACAGTGACTCTACGACTCAAAAGAATATATTACAACTCTTAGCAGAGTAAGATCCAAATTATTACACGCAGAGGTCACTGACCCAACATTCAACAAGCAACGGAAGCAAATTATGTTATTCTAAATAACAAGATAGCAAAGGGCTTAAGAAGCCATAACATAAAGCGACGTCCCAGTCCATAAGTCTCAGGCTGCTGCCTGGGAACCCCAAACTACTAGTCGATGTTAACGTAGAAACCACCTTCGGCTGCAGCAACTTCATCTGAAACAAAAGCATGCAAAGCTGAGTACAGGGACTCAGCAAGACTTAGTACAACCTTTTAGCAAAGCGGGTATGCGGGCTTTCTGTGGAGCTTCTTTTGCGTAAAGCCAATTTTCCTTTGTAAGACAAGAGAGAGGAGAAGCTCGACTACTCAGAACCTTTAAAAGGGGATAAGAGAGCGATATCTCTATCTCTATTTGATCATCATATTGTATCCACCAATCTTCATCATCTCGAACCACTATCCTCGGAGTACCCCCTCAAAACCCGAAGAAGGTATCCGTAAACACACATTGTTTGCCAAGTTTTACGATCAGGTTCATGTTCTCTATGGTCACAGAATCCATTCCCAAGTCGTCCATAACCGTGGACACGGCTTTTCGAAAAGATTTAACCCTGCAGGGGTGCACAATTTTATCCACACGTGCCAACCGACTCTTAATGCCAATATATTAGCTCTCTTCCTTGGAAAGCCGGCAGAGGGTGGTTGACCACGACCTTTACCTTGCTGTCGCCGAGACCATGAGTCACGCGCTAAGGATTGTTCCGCCGTAACGGGTCAAGTCCCGAAGCCGGTCCTTAACGATGTGAGCCGAGGTGGGTTTCCCCAGAGGCCGCAACCCCCAGCCACCACGACCACGCTTACCTACCTGTTATGTACCTTTTCCCCCAAGCAAAAATGCAATGCATATGTCCAGGTAAAGCGCAAACTATGTGACTCATGGAATCTACTAGGCAAGTTATTGAGTCGAGAGGGTACCATAATAGGGCCTCGTGTGGTTGTACGCTCGGTCTTGGTTCAAGAGGCGAGAACTCGCATCCTAGGGTCGGCAGAAACGAAACAACCCACCACATCCCAATGTGGCCTTTCGTCTGAGCCTTTAATCATGTTTAACACTCATCTCTATACTTACCACGTCAACCTGTCATGCTAGATTTATTTCATTGTAAGGCTCCAGTCCGAAGACCGGAGTAGTAGCGTAACAAACTAAGCATGGCTAAGCATAAAGAGATAAAGGCTCTAGCGATGCACACATGCCAGACCTAGGTATGCTAGGAGCAGTGGATCATGGATTTGAGGCTACAAGGATGGAACATGCAATTGATAGGATAACTCTACCTATCGATAAAAGACAGTTGAATCGTGTGCAATATGTAGGAACCAGAAGTAAAAGCATTTCGAAAACATATATGAACCAGGCTAGGGCTTGCCTTGTCCCTCAGCTGACGAGTACGGTTCTTCGGTGGTGTTGACGTCGGACTCCGGCTCAGATCCTATTCGCGAAGAACCAAACACCGGAAAGGGAAATAAACATTCAAGACATGGCATAATGCAATGCGCATCCAATATGAATGATATGTCATATTAAAGGAATTAAGTAAACCCTAGGTGCATCATCAGATTAAAGGGGTTCCGGCATCGGACACCGCCATATGAGAGGGGTGTATTAGGGTTTTCTACTAAGCTCCACATTTAATTGGTTCAATCATGTATGAAACATGTATAAACAAATAGGAAATGTTTTTCTGATCAATTTGATATATAATTTTATATTTTTCTGATTTAATATGAATTATTTATAAATTACTGAAAATAAAAAAAGAAATAAGAAAAAGCTTTATTGCGTCATGCTGACGTCATGCTGACGTCAGCACGACCTTGAGCTCAGGTCGAGCAGCAATTGGCCGATTGAGGCCGAAATTGGGCGTGTGCGTGGGGGCATCGGACTCAGCTCGACGTGGCGAGCCAAATGGTGGTGGCGCCGCCCGCGAATGGTCGCCGGAGCGACCACGGCGGGTGGCGGCGGCCAAGCTTGCGGCGCACGTCGCCGGCGCGACAGGCGGCGACCGGGCGAGCGGAGGGCACCGGGAGGACCAGAGCTCACCGTGGAGCTCTGGTGGCGTCGGCGAGGCGGGGGAGCCGGAATCGGCGGCGAGATGCGGCGGCCGGAGCTCGGGCTCCGCCCGATTGAGTCGATTGGGAGCTCCCCGGCGGCCGACGCTTGGTGGAGGAGAACCAGGACGTCGTGGCGGAGCTCCTGGTGGCTTCGGCTGAGCTCGGGGTGGAGCATAGCGGAGGCGACGGTGAGCGGCCGGACCTAGGGTTTGGTCGGGCGCGGCTCAGAGAGGAGGTGAGGGGAAAAAGGAGGCGTGCTAGGGCTTCTCCACGGCGGCGGCGGCGCTATAGGCGCGGGGCGGCGGGAGCATCCGCGCCGGCGCCATCGAAGCCGGGCATGCGTTGCACTGTGTGCGTGGGGAAGATGACAAGGGGTTTTTGCGAAACCCCTAGGTTTTAGGGATTTTTCTAGAAGATAAAAACAGGGGATGTTTTGGGAGATTTAGGTATTTTGACCCAGAATTTTGAGGGGCTTTTGCACAAAAATTTTATTAGACAAAACTACAACCATTTGCAACATTGTTTCAAAACATTTTAGTGCAAATTTTCTCAAATTAATGCAAATGCATGCAATGCACATGAACAACTAGCACATTACTTTATTAGCAAAGTGGTTCTGTTACAACTCTACCCCCCTTACAAGAATCTCGTCCCCGAGATTCCTAAGTTTTAGAAAAGAAGGCAGGGTACTCAGATCGGAGACGATCCTCTCGTTCCCAGGTTGCTTCTGACTCAGAGTGATGAGACCACTGAACTTTTAGGAACTTGATGGTTTGACGCCGAGTTTTACGCTCAGCTTCATCAAGGATACGGACAGGATACTCTCGATAGGTCAGATCCTCTTGGAGATCAAGTGTTTCGTGATCAACACCACGGATAGGATCTTTGAAGCAACGTTTGAGTTGGGAGACATGGAAGACGTCATGAACTTCAGGAAAAGTTGGAGGGAGTTCCAACTTATAGGCAAGTGTACCTCGTTTAGCAAGGATGCGGAAAGGACCAACATAGCGAGGAGCTAGTTTGCCTTTTATACCGAAACGATGGACACCTCTTAAAGGAGTGACTCGAAGATAAGCTTGCTCGCCAACTTCATAGCGAACTTCTTGATGATGACGATCATAATTGCTCTTTTGACGAGACTGAGCAGCTTTCAAACGCTCTCGGATAATGCCAACTTGATCTTCTGCTTCCTTGATCATGTCCGGTCCAAAGAACTGTCTTTCACCGGTTTCTGACCAATTCAGAGGGGTTCGACATTTCCGTCCATAAAGAGCTTCAAAAGGTGCCATGCCCAGGCTAGATTGGAAACTGTTGTTATAGGAGAATTCAGCAAATGGGAGGCACTTTTCCCAATTCTTGCCAAAGGATATAACACAGGCCCTGAGCATGTCTTCAAGGATTTGATTCACTCTTTCGGTTTGACCACCGGTTTGAGGATGATAGGCGTGCTGAAGGAAAGACGAGTTCCCATAGCTTGTTGGAAACTGGCCCAGAACTTGGAAGTAAACAGGCTTCCTCGATCAGAGATAATCCTCTTCGGAACACCATGGAGAGAGACTATCCGGGAAACATACAAATCTGCCAACTTGCTAGCAGTAATGTCTTCTCGAATAGGAAGGAAGTGAGCAACTTTGGATAGGCGATCAACAACTACCCATATAGCATTGCTTCCTTTCTGAGTTTTGGGAAGTCCGGTAATGAAATCCATACCAATTTCATCCCATTTCCATTCAGGAGTAGATAGAGGTTGAAGAGTACCAGCTGGTCTTTGATGCTCAGCTTTTACACGACGACAAACGTCGCATTCAGCTACAAAGCGAGCAATTTCTCTTTTCATCCGGGTCCACCAGAACCTTTGGCGAAGATCCTGATACATCTTTGTACTTCCAGGATGAATAGATAAAGGAGACTCATGAGCTTCTCGGAGGATAAGCTCTCTCAGATTCTTTTTCTTCGGCACCACCAAGCGGTTACCAAAGTAGACAACACCTTGATCGTTGACGGAGAAACATTTAGCAGCACCGCTAGCAATGTTCTCTTTGATCTTAGTGATACCCAAATCACGCTTCTGAGCGGCTTTGATCTGGTCTTCAAGAGAGGGTTTCACCTCTAAGTTAGCAAGGAACCCCTGAGGAACAACTTCAAGATTGAGTCGTGCAAATTCCTCATGGAGGGCAGGTTGATGTTGCTTAAGCATCAGATTGTTGCAATAGGACTTCCGACTTAGCGCGTCAGCAACGACGTTGGCCTTGCCGGGCTGATAGTTAAGACCCAAATCATAGTCTTTGATGAGTTCCAACCATCTTGTCTGCCTGAGATTCAGATCCGGTTGGGTAAAAAGATACTTCAGGCTTTGATGATCCGAGTACAACTCGCAACGGTTACCGTAAAGGTAAGGTCTCCATTGCTTAAGAGCATGGACCACAGCTGCAAGCTCTAGATCATGAGTTGGATAATTGAGCTCATGTGGCTTCAACTGTCGAGAGGCATAGGCAACTACATGGCCATCTTGCATCAACACACATCCGAGCCCTTGAAGAGAGGCATCACAAAAGATGACAAAGTCTTTGCTTGTGTCTGGAAGGACAAGTACAGGAGCGGTAGTCAGCTTTATTTTCAGTGTCTGAAAACTTTCTTCAGCCTTTTCTGACCACTCAAACTTCTTATCTTTCTTGAGAAGATCAGTCATTGGTTTGGCGATCTTGGAGAAATTCTCGATGTATCGACGGTAATAACCCGCCAATCCAAGAAAACTCCGAATTTCTTTGGCTGACTTAGGAGTCTTCCAGTCAAGAACGGATTGAACTTTCTCCGGAATGACTGCAACACCTTTTGCAGAGACCACATGGCCAAGAAAGATGAGCTCTTGTAGCCAGAACTCACATTTAGAGAACTTGGCGTAGAGGCGATGTTCACGAAGCTTGGTCAGCACCAAACGCAAGTGTTCAGTGTGTTCTTCTTCGGTTTTGGAGTAGACCAGAATATCATCAATGTAGATGATGACGAATTTGTCAAGATACTCCATAAACACTGAGTTCATTAGCCGCATAAAAGTGGCTGGAGCATTAGTGAGGCCAAAGGACATGACGGTGTACTCGTAAAGACCATAACGAGTCATGAACGCCGTTTTTGGAATGTCCTCCGTTCGGATTTTGATTTGATGGTAGCCTGATCTCAAATCCATCTTGGAAAAGACTGTGGCACCACTCAATTGATCGAAAAGATCATTGATTCGAGGTAAAGGATACTTGTTCTTGATGGTTACTGCGTTGAGCGGCCGGTAATCAATAACCAGACGCGGAACATTGGTATCCCTCTTCTTGACAAAGAGTGCGGGACATCCCCAAGAAGAAGTACTGGGTTGGATGTATCTTTTCCCTTCTAACTCTCCTAACTGCTTCTTCAGTTCAACCAACTCTTCTCGAGGCATACGATAAGGACGTCGAGAAACAGGAGCAGTTCCAGGAACCAGCTCGATGACAAACTCCACACTTCGATCAGGTGGCATGCCAGGTAATTCTTCCGGAAAGACATCAGGGAAGTCACAAACCACCGGAACATCAGAAATTTCAAGCGGAGGTAAGATGTCAAGGGCATACAACTCAGCATCAGGAATATGTACTGCTGATGGAGCTGTTGCTAACGAAGACCAATACAGGATGGAGCTTCCAGAAAGATCGGTTAGAGTGAGAGACCTGGCTGCACAATCAATGACAGCCTGATATTTAGCTAGCCAATCCATGCCCAAAATGATATCAATGTCGGTTGACTTGAGGGCAATGAGGGGAATCGGAAAAAGAAGATATCCAATCTCGATTTTATTCCCACGACTGACCATAGCGGTATACCAACTAGAACCAGGGGAATGAACCATTAGAGGGGTAGACATAGCTTCAAAAGGAATCCCATGCAATTGAGCAAACCCTTGAGATAGAAATGAATGCGATGCTCCAGAATCAAACAGAACTGTAGCTATAATGGAGTTGATTCGAAGCGTACCCATTATGACGCTTGGATCTGCTTCAGCTTCTTCAGCAGTGACATGGGTCAGACGACCATGACCAGCAACTGGAGGCTTGGTAAACTTCTTTGGTGGTGGAGCACCATGAACAGAAGTATTGTGGGGGCACTCTTTCATGTAGTGACCAGGTTGACCACAAGTGAAGCACACACCACTGCCTGGAGTACCCATAGCGGGACGATAGTTTGTTCCACCAGCATTGCTTGGAGGAGCACTTGGAGTTTGGGGACGAGGAGCATAACCAGATGACTTTGGTGCATAAGGAGCACGAGGCACAACACTGTATGGAATGAAAACACGACGGCGCTGATTGCCTGATCCAGAAGGCTGAGAATTATCTCGAGGACGTTTGCGAGTTTCCTCATACTCCACTTTTCCTCTTTCTGCCTTCATAGCCTTGTTGACAAGATCTTGGCAGGTTGGGAAGTCCAGGAGATGAAGATCTCGACGAAGTTCAGGATCCAGTCCCTTGCGGAACAAGGCTTGCTTCTTGGCATCAGTGGACGTCTCTTCAGGAGCATAGCAGGCAAGGCGATAGAAGTTACCTTGGTATTCACAGATAGAACCACTGCCCTGCTTCAGCTTCAGAAACTCTTCCCTTTTCTCGTCCATCAGACCCTCTGGGATATGATATGCACGGAAAGCAGCTTTGAACTCTTGCCAAGTCACGACATGATCGGCAGGCTGCATCAACAGGAAGTTTTCCCACCATGAACCAGCAGCTCCTTCAAGATGGTAGGTGGCAAAGTTCACCCAATCTGCTTGAGCAGCGTGGGCAACCTCAAGCTTGCGCTCAATGGTGCGGAGCCAGTAGTCAGCATCAAGTGGCTCAGTGGAATAGCTGAACACTGGTGGGGTGAGGCGGATGAAGCTTCGGATCCCCACTTGTTCCTCATGACGTTGAGCTGTGTTACGCTCAATCCTTTCAAGGAGTCGTATGTTGTCCGCACGATTGGCTTCATACATGGCCATAAGTTGGACCATAGAAGGAGGAGGAGGAAGGTCAGCATTCTCCTCGGGAACATTTCTGCGGTTAGCGCCATGGTGTTGACCACGGCCAGCACCACTTCTAGTACCGCCTGACATCCTGAGGAGAAAACAAAACAAAACCATGAGACATGGATTCACCGGAAAGATTCAACAAGAGGATAGCATGTACCGAATGCAATGAACATGCTGAAGGACAAGACATGTGATATGAAGATATATCATCGTATCGATCATAGTAGTTGAAAAAGCATACCAAACGTATACACTACCAACCGACTCACAAACCATGAAGATGGAATGCAAAGATGAAATACCATCACCATATCTCATAAAGGCAAACAATTGGATGCTAAGCACCCGAAGCAGGAATAAAGGGACAATGCTTCAGATTAACTGAGGCATCATGGAAACTCTGAGACAAACAACCAGGTACGGAGTACTGGAGAAAAATAACCCAAACCCGTGTATCCTAAAGATTTGAATTGATAGGAAAGAAGTGAAACCTTTTTCCAATCAAAACCAGATAAGATGACTCAGCATTAGAGTGACACCAGATAAGGAGTAAAAAGAATCCTATTCAGAGTTTTTGCAAATAATCTTTAGCTTTCAAATAGTTTTCACAACCACTAGACTCAACATCGACCAATTAACAAGGGTTTCCTACAGGCAGTCCTGCTCTGATACCAAAACCTGTGGCACCCCCGGGATCAGGGTTAGACAAATACCAGATCTTCGTCTGACATAAGCCTAACCTCGAGCTCGAGAGACTACAGTGAGAGAATCGGTAACACAACAGTGACTCTACGACTCAAAAGAATATATTACAACTCTTAGCAGAGTAAGATCCAAATTATTACACGCAGAGGTCACTGACCCAACATTCAACAAGCAACGGAAGCAAATTATGTTATTCTAAATAACAAGATAGCAAAGGGCTTAAGAAGCCATAACATAAAGCGACGTCCCAGTCCATAAGTCTCAGGCTGCTGCCTGGGAACCCCAAACTACTAGTCGATGTTAACGTAGAAACCACCTGCGCCACAGAAATTGTTTCTGTGGCGCACCAGACCCGGTGCGCCACAAAAATAGCTTATTTTTGTGGCGCACCACAAGCTAATGCGCCACAGAAATAAGGTTGGGACCACACCCAATCATTGGTTTCGCTATTTTTGTGGCGCACGGTACCATGTGCGCCACAGAAATAAGACATTCTGTGGCGCATAGGACCAGTGCGCCACAAAATTAAGTCATTCTATGGCGCATGTGGGATGGTGCGCCACAGAAACTACACATTTCTGTGGCGCACATGAGTTCCATGCGCCACAGAACATTTTTTGGCTCCCCACGCAACTCCACCCCCCCGTGGATCGCCTTTTTGACCTCTGTAAAAAATAAAAAAATAGATAGAAATTTCAAAAAATAAATTCCATCAAGATGCCCATGTACTATGTCATCTAGCACCACTAAAAATTAACAAACATGAATTTCAACTTTTTTTGCAAATTTGCGTTGCAAAATCATCAAACTGGATTTCTGGTTGCATACGAACTCGAAAAAAGACGCATAATATATCAAAATGTTCCCACGAAAATTCTACATCCGAATTCACCAAAGTTACGGCAGTTAAAGATTTTTTGCTGCAAAAAAAAAAAAAATTCTGTGGCGCACCCAATTGCCCATGCGCCACAGAATTAAGCTCCGAAATTTGAAATTTCTGCCGCCCTCCTCCACTTCTCCTCCACTTCTCCTCACTTCTCCTCCACTTCTCCTCACTTCTCCTCCTTGGACTTCTCCTCCACTTCTCCTCCACTTCTCCTCCTCCTCCTACACCACCACCACCACCACCACCTCCTCCTCCGGCCGGCCTCCTCCACCACCACCACCACCTCCTCCTCCGGCCGGCCTCCTCCACCACCACCTCCTCCTCCTCCGGGGCCGGCCTCCTACTCCGGCGACCTCCTCCTCCGGCCGACCTCCTCCTCCTCCTCCTCCGGCGACCTACTCCGGCGACGACCACCTTCTCCTCCTCCTCCACCACCACCACCTCCACCACCTCCACCACCTCCTCCACCACCACCACCTCCACCACCTCCACCTCCACCACCTCCTCCACCACCACCACCTCCACCACCTCCTCCACCACCACCACCACCACCACCACCCCACCACCACCACCACCACCACCACTACCACCTCTCCTCCTCCGGCCGCCCTCCTCCTTTCCAGCGAAATATAAAAAACTAAAAAATCGGCGGCCCAGATCTAGATCTAGATCTAGATCTGCCGCCATTTTTGAATTTCAAAAAAAGGTGGCGCACCACCGTCGGTGCGCCACGAAATAAGTTTCGTGGCGCACCAACGGTGCCAATAATCTTATTTCGTGGCGCATGGGCCGCGCACGAAATTTTGTGGCGAAAGTGGCGCACCCCATGCGCCACGAATCAAGCCCATAAGCCATCGATGAGGCTTTTCCTACTAGTGCCCCAAACTACTAGTCGATGTTAACGTAGAAACCACCTTCGGCTGCAGCAACTCCATCTGAAACAAAAGCATGCAAAGCTGAGTACAGGGACTCAGCAAGACTTAGTACAACCTTTTAGCAAAGCAGGTATGCGAGCTTCTTTTGCGTAAAGCCAATTTCCCTTTGTAAGACAAGAGAGAGGAGAAGCTCGACTACTCAGAACCTTTAAAAGGGGATAAGAGAGCGATATCTCTATCTCTATTTGATCAACATATTGTATCCACCAATCTTCATCATTTCGAAACACTATCCTCGGAGTACCCCCTCAAAACCCGAAGAAGGTATCCGTGAACACACATTGTTTGCCAAGTTTTACGATCAGGTTCATGTTCTCTATGGTCACAGAATCCATTCCCAAGTCGTCCGTAACCGTGGACACGGCTTTTCGAAAAGATTTAACCCTGCAGGGGTGCACAATTTTATCCACACGTGCCAACCGACTCTTAATGCCAATATATTAGCTCTCTTCCTTGGAAAGCCGGCAGAGGGTGGTTGACCACGACCTTTACCTTGCTGTCGCCGAGACCATGAGTCACGCGCTAAGGATTGTTCCGCCGTAACGGGTCAAGTCCCGAAGTCGGTCCTTAACGATGTGAGCCGAGGTGGGTTTCCCCAGAGGCCGCAACCCCCAGCCACCACGACCACGCTTACCTACCTGTTATGTACCTTTTCCCCCAAGCAAAAATGCAATGCATATGTCCAGGTAAAGCGCAAACTATGTGACTCATGGAATCTACTAGGCAAGTTATTGAGTCGAGAGGGTACCATAATAGGGCCTCGTGTGGTTGTACGCTCGGTCTTGGTTCAAGAGGCGAGAACTCGCATCCTAGGGTCGGCAGAAACGAAACAACCCACCACATCCCAATGTGGCCTTTCGTCTGAGCCTTTAATCATGTTTAACACTCATCTCTATACTTACCACGTCAACCTGTCATGCTAGATTTATTTCATTGTAAGGCTCCAGTCCGAAGACCGGAGTAGTAGCGTAACAAACTAAGCATGGCTAAGCATAAAGAGATAAAGGCTCTAGCGATGCACACATGCCAAACCTAGGTATGCTAGGAGCAGTGGATCATGGATTTGAGGCTACAAGGATGGAACATGCAATTGATAGGATAACTCTACCTATCGATAAAAGACAGTTGAATCGTGTGCAATATGTAGGAACCAGAAGTAAAAGCATTTCGAAAACATATATGAACCAGGCTAGGGCTTGCCTTGTCCCTCAGCTGACGAGTACGGTTCTTCGGTGGTGTTGACGTCGGACTCCGGCTCAGATCCTATTCGCGAAGAACCAAACACCGGAAAGGGAAATAAACATTCAAGACATGGCATAATGCAATGCGCATCCAATATGAATGATATGTCATATTAAAGGAATTAAGTAAACCCTAGGTGCATCATCAGATTAAAGGGGTTCCGGCATCGGACACCGCCATATGAGAGGGGTGTATTAGGGTTTTCTACTAAGCTCCACATTTAATTGGTTCAATCATGTATGAAACATGTATAAACAAATAGGAAATGTTTTTCTGATCAATTTGATATATAATTTTATATTTTTCTGATTTAATTTGAATTATTTATCAATTACTGAAAATAAAAAAAGAAATAAGAAAAAGCTTTATTACGTCATGCTGACGTCAGCACGACCTTGAGCTCTCAGGTCGAGCAGCAATCGGCCGATTGAGGCCGAAATTGGGCGTGTGCGTGGGGGCATCGGACTCAGCTCGACGTGGCGAGCCAAATGTGGTGGCGCCGCCCGCGAATGGTCGCCGGAGCGACCACGGCGGCGGTGGCCGGCGGCAAAGCTTGCAGGCGCACGTCGCCGGCGCGATAGGCGGCGACCCAGGGCGAGCGGAGGGCACCAGGAGGACCAGGAGCTCACCGGGCCTCGAGTGGCGTCGGCGGGCGAGGGGAGGCCGGAATCGGGGACGGCGGCCTGCGAGCTCGGGCTCCGCCCGATTGAGTCGATTGGGAGCTCCCCGGCGTCGGCGCCGGAGGAGAACCAGGACGTCGTGGCGGAGCTCTGGTGGCTTCGGCTGAGCTCGGGGTGGAGCGTAGCGGCGGCGACGGCGAGCGGCCGGACCTAGGGTTTGGTCGGGCGCGGCTCAGAGAGGAGGTGAGGGGAAAAAGGAGGCGTGCTAGGGCTTCTCCACGGCGGCGGCGCTTTATAGGCGGCCAGGGGGCGGCGGGAGCATCCGGGCCGCCGGCGCCATCGACGGCCGCGCGGGCGCCAAGCAGTTGCCTGCCCGTGTGCGTGGGGAAGATGACAAGGGTTTTTTTGCGAAAACCCCCCTAGGTTTTAGGGATTTTTCTAGAAGATAAAAACAGGGGATGTTTTGGGAGATTTAGGGTATTTTGACCCAGAATTTTGAGGGGCTTTTGCACAAAAATTTATTAGACAAAACTACAACCATTTGCAACATTGTTTCAAAACATTTTAGTGCAAATTTTCTCAAATTAATGCAAATGCATGCAATGCACATGAACAACTAGCACATTACTTTATTAGCAAAGTGGTTCTGTTACACAGGCTGCGTAGGAACTTCTTCCGGCACTGCGCTACTCTGATCTATGAGAGAAGGTTCATCAACCTCGTCGAGTTCTACTTTTCTTCCAGTCACTTCTTTAGTGAGAAACTCCTTCTCAAGAAAGGATCCGTTCTTGGCAACAAAGATTTTGCCTTCGGATCTGTGATAGAAAGTATACCCAATTGTTTCTTTAGGGTATCCTATGAAGAAGCATTTCTCCGCTTTGGGTTCTAGCTTGTCAGGTTGTAACTTCTTTACATAAGCATCGCAACCCCAAACTTTAAGGAACGATAGCTTAGGTTTCTTCCCAAACCATAATTCATACGGTGTCGTTTCAACGGATTTAGATGGTGCCCTATTTAAAGTGAATGCGGCTGTCTCTAATGCATAACCCCAAAACGATAATGGCAAATCAGTAAGAGACATCATAGAACGAACCATATCTAAGAGAGTTCGATTACGACATTCGGACACACCATTGCGCTGTGGTGTTCCCGGCGGTGTCAACTGTGAAAGTATTCCACATTTCTTTAAATGCATGCCAAACTCATAACTCAGATATTCGCCTCCGCGATCAGAACGCAGAAACTTAATCTTCTTGTTACGTTGATTTTCTACTTCACTTTGGAATTCCTTGAACTTCTCAAAAGTCTCGGACTTGTGTTTCATAAAGTAAATATACCCATATCTACTCAGATCATCCGTGAAGGTTAGAACATAACGATAACCACCGCGTGATGCTACACTCATTGGTCCGCACACATCGGTATGTATGATTTCCAACAAGTCTGTAGCTCGCTCCATTGTACCAGAAAATGGAGTCTTAGTCATTTTTCCCATTAGACATGCTTCGCATCTGTCAAGTGACTCAAAGTCAAGTGACTCAAGAAGTCCATCGGAATGGAGTTTCTTCATGCGCTTCACTCCAATATGACCAAGACGACAGTGCCACATATAAGTAGAATTATCATTCAATTTAATTCGCTTAGCATCAATGTTATGAACATGTGTATCACTACTATCGAGATTTAACAAGAATAAACCATTCATCTCAGGTGCATGGCCATAAAAGATATTACTCATATAAATCGAACAACCATTATTCTCAGACTTAAACGAATAACCGTCTTGCATCAAACAAGATCCAGATATAATGTTCATGCTCAACGCAGGTACCAAATAACAATTATTAAGGTTTAAAACTAATCCCGAAGGTAGATGTAGAGGGAGCGTGCCGACGGCGATCACATCGACCTTGGATCCATTTCCAACGCGCATCGTCACCTCGTCCCTTGCCTTCGTTTATTCCAGTTCCTGTTTCGAGTTACAAATGTGAGCAACCGAACCAGTATCAAATACCCAGGCACTACTACGAGAACCAGTAAGATAGACATCAATAACATGTATATCAGATATACCTTTCTTCTTGACGTGGCCGCTCTTCAGATCGGCCAAGTATTTGGAGCAATTACGCTTCCAGTGCCCCTTCCCCTGGCAGTAGTAACACACAGTCTCAGGTTTAGGACCAGCCTTAGGCTTCTCAGGGTGGTGGCAACTTTCTTGCCGCCCTTCTTGAAGTTACCCTTGTTAGGCTTGCCCTGCTTTTTGAAACTGGTGGTCTTGTTGACCATCAACACTTGATTCTCCTTTTTAATCTCAACTTCAGCAGATTTCAGCATGGAAAAGAGTTCAGGTAAATCTTTATTCATGTTCTGCATGTTGTAGTTCATCACGAAGTTCTTGTAACTTGGTGGCAGTGATTGAAGGACACGATGAATACCCAGCTGGTTAGGGATCATCATCCCCATGTCACTGAGCTTCTTCGCATGTCCGGACATGGCGAACATGTGCTCACTAACGGAGCTGCCCTCTTCCATCATGCAGCTAAAGAACTGCTTCGAGGCCTCATAGCTCTCCACGGCCGCATGAGTTTCAAAGATAAGTTTGAGCTCACGCATCATATCACAAGGGTCGTGGTGCTCAAAACGCTTTTGGAGCTCTGCCTCTAAGCTGCATAGTATGGCACACTGAACTTCGGAGTATCGAGTAACCCGAGTCTCATAAACATTCTTTATGTCCTCGGATACTGCAGGAGGTGGTGGGGGACCTAGCGGTGCATCGAGCACATATTGCAGGCTTCCACCAGTGAGGAAAATCCTCACATGAAGGAACCAGTCAGTGAAGTTGCTACCATTGCCCTTAAGCTTTTCTTTCTCTAGGAACTGGTTAAAATTGATGGAGGGGGCGCCATGATCTACAACATATTTGCAAAGAGTTTAGACTAAGTTTATGATAAATTGAGTTCAATTTTAATTCTTAAATTAACTAGGTGAACTCCCACTCAAAACAACATCCCTCGCATTGTCTTAGTGATTACACGAACCAAATCCACTACACCAAGTCCGATCTTCACGAGAAAAGATGTAGCTTCAAAGGCGAACACTCAAAGTGTTCATCATATCATTCATATGACTCATGCTCTACCTTTCGGTATCTCGTGTTCCGAGACCATGTCTGTACATGCTAGGCTCGTCAAGGCAACCTTAGTATCCCGTGTGCAATCTGGCTTGCACCCGTTGTATGCACATGTAGAGTCTATCACACCCGATTATCACGAGATGCTTCGAAACGACAAGTCTTAGCAACGGTGCATACAAAGGATGAACACTTTATTATCTTGATATTTAGTGAGAGGGATCATCTTATAATGCTACCGTCGCGATCTAAGCAAAATAAGATGCATAAAAGGATTAAAATCACATGCAATTCATAATGTGTGATATGATATGACCTTTCTTCTTGTGCTTTTGATCTCCATCTCCAAAGCACGGACATGATCTCCATCATCACCAGCATGGCGTCAAGGTCAGTGGCGCCGCTTCATGGTTGTCCATCACTAATAGCTACTATAACAACTACTTGAAATAAAGCTATTACATGATGAATAGACACGCAGGTCTTTAACAAAAATTAAAGACAACCATTAGGCTCCTGCCGGTTGCCATAATACAATAATGAACATCTCATACATCAAATATAATCATCATCACATCATGGCCATATCACATCACCAAACCCCTGCAAAAACAAGTTAGACGTCTCTAATTTGGTTTGCATATTTTACGTGGTTTAGGTTTTCGAGTAAGATCCAATCTACCTACGAACATGAACCACAACGGTGATACTAGTGTTGACAATGGAAAGTGCAAATTGTAATCTTCACTATGGTGGGAGAGACATACACCCGCAAAGCCACTTATGCAATACAAGTTGCATGTCAAGCGTGGAGCAAGTCTCATGAGACGCGGTCATGTAAAGTTAGCCCGGGCCGCTTCATCCCACCATCCCGCAAGATGCAAAGTACACAAACTAAAGCAACAAAAGCATCACCGCCCACAAAACCATTGTGTTCTACTCGTGCAACAGATCTATGCATAGACGTGGCTCTGATACCACTGAAGGGGTTCGTTGCATAGAAAACAAAAATTTCCTACCGCAAAGCGAATAAAACCAACAGATCTAATCTATGGAACACCCAAGATCCAATCTACTAGATCTAAGCAACGAGATGGAGATGAGACTAACCCTCGAAGATTCCAAAGCCTACGAGATTAATCTCGTTGTTGGTGTAGACGATCGTCCCTGCTGCAATCCGCAGCACTTCCGTACTCGGTCGCGCGTACGGTGTCGATGAAGCTCCTTCCTCTCCCGTTCCAGCGGGCAGGAGGTGTGGTAGATCTCCACGGAATCCCAGCAGCACGACGACATGGTGGTGGTGGTGGAGAAAATTTGCTGCAGGGCTTCGCCTAAGCCTGCACAGCGTATGGAGGAGGAAGAGAGGGAGGCTAGGGTTGGGGAAGAGGTGGTGTGGCCGGCCACCCCCTCCCCTCTTTATATAGGGGGAGGGGCCGGCCTAGGGTTTCCCCCTGGCCCCACCTCCTTCCTTGGCCGGCGCCCCAAGGGGGGGAAGTCTTCCCCCCAAGTCTTCCCTTTATCTCTTCATTTAAACGATTTAATCTTGAGATAGATTCTATCTCTAAATTTAAACCATTTAAATTAGAGATAGATTCTATCTCTAGGGGTGGGCCGGCCTGGGCCCACATGTCATAGTGGGCAGGCCCCACTATGCCATGTGGCGCCTATGTGGCCTATCCCGGGGTGGTGGGCCCACTGGTGGCCCTCTAGAACCTTCTAGAAGCTCCGGTCAAAACACCGGACTTTTTCCCGAACCCCGGAATTTGACTTCCCTTATATGAATCTTATTCTCCGGACAATTCCGAACCTCCTCGTGATGTCCTGGATCCCATCCGAGACTCCGAACAAAAACTTCGGACTCCAACTCATATTCCGAATCTACTTATGCGACATCGAACCTTAAGCGCGTCACCCTACGGTTCGTGAACTATGCAGACATGGTCGAGACTCCTCTCCGAGCAATAACCAATAGCGGGATCTGGAGATCCATAATGGCTCCCACATATTCAACGATGACTTAGTGATCGATTGAACCATTTACATACGATGCCAATTCCCTTTGTCACACGATATTTTACTTGTCCGAGGTTTGATCATCGGTATCTCCATACCTTGTTCAACCTCGTTACCGACAAGTAATCTTTACTCGTACCGCGGTATGTCATCTCTCATGATCCAATCATGTGCTTGCAAGCTAATTAGACGACATTCCACCGAGAGGGCCCAGAGTATATCTATCCGTCATCGGGATGGACAAATCCCACTATTGATCCATATGCCTCAACTCACACTTTCCAAATACTTAATCCCATCTTTATAACCACCCATTTACGCAATGGCGTTTGATGTAATCAAAGTACCCTTCCGATGTAAGTGATTTACATGATCTCATGGTCGAAGGACTAAGGCAACTATGTATCGAAAGCTTATAGCAATTTGAACTTAATGACTTGATCTTATGCTACGCTCATTTGGGTGTGTGTCCATTATATCATTCAACTAATGACATAACCTTGTTATTAATAACATCCAATGTTCATGATCACGAAACCATGATCATCTATTAATCAACAAGCTAGTTATACAAGAGGCTTACTAGGGACTACTTGTTGTTTACATAACACACATGTATCAATGTTTCGGTTAATACAATTATAGCATGGTACATAAACATTTATCATAAACACAAAGATATTATAATAACCACTTTATTATTGCCTCTTGGGCATATCTCCAACAGTGGGAGCCTGTTGTCGCGGGCGCGACTACACCCGCGACAAATGGCGTGGCCACGTCGCCCCTAAACCATTTGGAGCGAGCTGGGCCTTTTATCGCGCCCTTTTGTCGCGGGCCGTAACGCGACAAAAGGGGTCTGAGGGCTGGCGCCTCCTGTCGGCACCCC
Organism: Lolium multiflorum; assembly: GCA_030979885.1. NCBI lineage: Eukaryota > Viridiplantae > Streptophyta > Magnoliopsida > Poales > Poaceae > Lolium > Lolium multiflorum. The sequence continues at coordinate 247,935,047 of CM061747.1, forward strand.
TTTTGTCGCGGGTCGTAATACGGCCCGCGACAAAAGGGCCATGCCTATATACACACAGCCAGCCCCCACCTCCCTACATTTTTTTCCTTGGTGGTGAAAGGTGGAGCTTATGCTACCTCTTTTTTTCTTCATGTGCACAAGAGGTGTTTGATGAAATGCTTGTGAGGGATGTCACTTGATTTTATTTGATAAGATTTCTTCTCATTTTGATCCTAAAAGGTTAGCAACTATTTTCTCGTATACATAATTCGTACAATACTAATTTTAGCAAGGTGATTGCATCTGATACATAATTGTACTTATGATGCAGATGAGTCATCCATGGATGTACGGTAACCGATGTGCTCCCACTTTCAGAGAGGGCGTGAATTCTTTCCTGCTTGTGGCCGAGGCCAACAAGTCGAAGCAAGGTTTTATGTGCTGTCCATGTCTGAAATGTAAGAACGAGAAGGATTACTCTTGCTCAAGAGACATTAAGAGCCACCTGCTTCGGTTTGGATTCATGTCCAGCTATAATGTTTGGACCAAGCACGGAGAAGAAGGGGTTATGATGGAAGACGGCGATGAAGAAGAAGATAACGATGACCAGTACCGATCTATGTTCTCTGAATGCGATGATACCGCAATGGAAGACAATGAAGAAGAAGGAGGTGAAGAACAGGCATCAGATGATCCTGTTGATGATGATCTTCGTCGGGCCATTTCTGATGCAAGAAGAGACTGTGGCACGGATAAGGAGAGGTTGCAGTTCGACAAGATGTTAGAGGACCACCACAAATTGTTGTACCCAGGTTGTGAAGATGGGCAGAGAAAGCTGGGTAGCATATTGGAATTGCTGAAATGGAAGGCAGAGGTCGGTGTGACTGACTCGGGATTTGAAAAATTGATGATAATATTAAAGAAGTTGTTTCCAAGAAATAACGAATTGCCCGTCAGTACATATGAAGCAAAGAAGCTTGTCTGCCCTCTAGGATTAGATGTGCAGAAGATACATGCATGCATTAATGACTGTATCCTCTACCGCGGTGAGAAGTACGAGAATTTGAATAAATGCCCGATATGCGGTGCATTGCGGTATAAGATCAGAAGAGATGACCCTGGTGATGTTGAGGGCGAGCCACCCAGGAAGAGGGTTCCTGCGAAGGTGATGTGGTATGCTCCCATAATACCACGGTTGAAACGTTTGTTCAGAAACAAAGAGCATGCCAAGTTGTTGCGATGGCACATGGAAGAACGTAAGAAAGACGCGATGTTGAGGCACCCCGCTGATGGTCGGCAGTGGAGAAACATCGGGAGAGAGTTCCCGGATTTTGCAGGTGAGGCAAGGAACTTATACTTTGGTCTAAGTACAGATGGCATGAATCCTTTTGGGGAGCAGAGCTGCAGTCACAGCACCTGGCCCGTGACTCTATGTATCTACAACCTTCCTCCTTGGTTGTGCATGAAGCGGAAGTTCATTATGATGCCAGTGCTTATCCAAGGCCCAAAGCAACCGGGCAACGACATTGATGTGTACCTAAGGCCATTAGTCGATGAACTTTTGGAGTTGTGGGGCAAACCAGGTGTACGTGTGTGGGATGAGCACACCGAGCAAGAATTTAACCTACGAGCGTTGCTATTCGTAACCATCAATGATTGGCCTGCTCTTAGTAACATTTCAGGACAGACGAACAAAGGATACAATGCATGCACACACTGTTTAGATGAGACTGAAAGTAAATATTTGGGAAAAAGCAGAAAAGTTGTGTACCCGTTCAATCGTCGTTTCCTTCCGCGCAAGCATCCCTTAAGGAAAAAAGGCAAGCATTTCGATGGCGAGGCAGACCACCGTCCGAAGCCTGTCCCCCGTAGTGGTGCTGATATATTTGACATGACGTATTTAAATAAATCATGTGCAGCTTCCACTGGATTCTACTAGACATTCAAGTTGATAAGGGAATAGTTGAAGTAAGGGACCCAATGAGTAGAGGCCTGGACGGGTTCCGCGACTTGCAGAAGTTGCTCCAAGTGTAATTTCCTTCATCGCCGCGCTATATCTTTCGTGAGATATCAATTAATTATCCACTCATTCAATCATTCTTTTGCCTGGCAGGGCTTGGATAGCTTTCAGAAACATACTGAGGGTACCTGGGAGAGACTAACATTTTACTGTACCGTGCGCCAGTTGATACGTCTCCAACGTATCTATAATTTCTTATGTTCCATGCTACTTTTATGACAATACTCACATGTTTTATACATACTTTACATCATTATTATGCATTTTCCGGCACTAACCTATTAACAAGATGCCAAGCGCCTTGTTTCTGTTGTTTTTGGTTTCAGAAATCCTACAAAGGAAATATTCTCGGAATTGGACGAAATCAACGCCCGGGTCTTATTTTCCACGGAGCTTCCTAAAAACGGAGGGGATACGGGGCGACGAGGCGCCCACACCCACGGGCCGCGCGGCCGGGTGGGCCCCGCGCCGCCCTATGGTGTGGGGCCCTCGTGCCCCCGCTGCCCTTCCGCCTACTTAAAGTCTCCCGTCGCGAAAACCCTATTACCAGAGCCACGATACGGAAATACTTCCAGACGCCGCCGCCGCCAATCCCATCTCAGGGGATTCAGGAGGCCTCCGCACCCCCGGAGAGGGGAATCATCACCGGAGGGCTCTACATCACCATGCCCGCCTCCGGATTGATGCGTGAGTAGTTCATCCTTGGACTATGAGTCCATAGGTAGCTAGATGGTTGTCTTCTCCGCTTGTGCTATCATGTTTAGATCTTGTGAGCTGCCTAACATGATCAAGATCATCTATTTGTAATGCTACATGTTGTGTTTGGTGGGATTCGATGAATATAGAATACTATGTCAAGTTGATTATCAATCTATCATATATGTGTTGTTTATGTTGTTGCATGCTCTCCGTTGCTAGTAGAGGCTCTGGCCAAGTTGATACTCGTAACTCCAAGAGGGAGTATTTATGCTCGATAGTGGGTTCATGCCTCCATTGAATCTGGGACAGTGACAGAAAGTTCTAAGGTTGTGGATGTGTTGTTGCTACTAGGGATAAAACATCGATGCTTTGTCTAAGGATATTTGTGTTGATTACATTACGCACCATACTTAATGCATTTTCTGTTGTTTGCAACTTAATACTGGAAGGGGTGCGGATGCTAACCTGAAGGTGGACTATTTAGGCATAGATGCATGTGGATGGCGGTCTATGTTCTTTGTCGTAATGCCCGATTAAATCTCATAGTGATCATCATGATATGTATTGAATCTTTATTTGTCAATTTCCCACCTGTAATTTGTTCACCCAGCATGCTATTTATCTTATTGAGAGACACCTCTAGTGAACTGGACCCCGGTCCATTCTTTTACATCTGAAATACATCTCTATCTCTTTCTCTGTTGTTCTTCGCAAACAAACATCATTTTCCATACCATACATTTAATCATTTGTTTTCAGCAAGCCGGTGAGATTGACAACCTCACTGTTACGTTGGGGCAAAGTATCTTGATTGTGTTGTGCAGGTTCCACGTTGGCGCCGGAATCACTGGTGTTGCGCCGCACTACACTCCTCCACCAACAACCTTCACGTGGTCCTTGACTCCTACTGGTTCGATAACCTTGGTTTCTTACTGAGGGAAAACTTGCTGCTGTACGCATCACACCTTCCTCTTGGGGTTCCCAACGGACGTGTGCTCCACGCGTTATCAAGCTCTTTTTCTGGCGCCGTTGGGAGATCAAGACACGCTGCAAGGGGAGTCTTCCACATCCAATCTCTTTACTTTGTTTTTGTCTTGCTTTACTTTACTTTATTTTCTGTCTTGTTTGCTTTATATCAAAAACACAAAAAAATTAGTTGCTTTACTTTCTGTCTTGTTTACTTGCTCTATATCAAAACAAAAAAAAATTAGTTACTTGTCTTTACTTTATTCTATTTGCTTAGTTTACTTTTATTACTACTAAAATGAGTAATCCTGAGGTTGAAGTTCGTTCTTTTAAGCAACAAGGTGGGGAAAGTTTTAAAGATGCTTGGTACAGAATTAGTAATGCTCATCATAGGTGCATTAAGAAACACTCCACTATTATTCTTCTTAGGAACTTTTATGTTGGTATATCTAGCTGGAATAGGTATGTTCTTGATACTCTTTTGGGAGGTAATTTCCTAGGTACTCCTGCTTTAGAAGCTAGCTGCATCATTGAGAGTCTAGTAGGAACACCACCTGTTAATGAAGTTAAAATTGAAATCTCTCTTGAGGATGTCATGAAAAAGTTGGAAGCCATAGAGAAAAAATTTCCAAGTGTTGAAACTAAATTGGGAATGTTACTTGATAATACTGATAAACTTGATAAATCCCTAGGAGGAATTGATGAAAGAATTGCTATCCTAGAAACTTGTGTTATCCATGATAATCAAACCAATAGGATTAGTGAACTTGAAAAAGCTATGGGAACCTTGGGTTCAACTTTTTCTTCTCTTAAGTTTAAGGAGAAAGCTTATGTGGGTAAAGAGCAAAAATTCATGTATGTCTCTAAGGTGCCTAAACCAAAGAATTATTATAGGCCTAAAATTGATAAAACCCCTAGCACCACCATGGGAAATTTAGATAATGGAGCATCTAAGGTACCCTCTGCAACAAGTTGTGTTTGTAAGAAAAATTATGATGTTGATGCTTCTTCTCTAGATAATACTTGATTTGCACTTTCTGCGCCTAGCTGAAAGGCGTTAAAGAAAAGCACTTCTTGGGAGATAACCCATGTTTTATTTTACTACTATTTTGTTGAGTCTTGGAAGTTGTTACTACTGTAGCAACCTCTCCTTATCATGTTTGTGTGCCAAGTAAAGTCTCTATAGTAAAGTTGATGCTAGATTTGGATTGCTGCGCAGAAACAGAATTGCTGTCTGTCACGAATTTGCGTAGATCTCTCTGTAGAAAAATCAAAAAAATCTGCCAATTTACGTGCATGATCCACAGATATGTACGCAACTTTCATTAGTTTTGAGTTTTTCCATCTGAGCAAGTTAAGTGCCTCTGAAAAATTCGTCTTTACGGACTGTTCTGTTTTGACAGATTCTGCCTTTTATTTCGCATTGCCTCTTTTGTTATGTTGAATGGATTTCTTTGTTCCATTAACTTTCAGTAGCTTTGTGCAATGTCCAGAAGTGTTAAGAATGATTATGTCACCTCTGAATATATGAATTTTTGATTATGCACTAACCCTCTAATGAGTTTGCTTTAAGTTTGGTGTGGAGGAAGTTTTCAAGGGTCAAGAGAAGAGGATGATACAATATGATCAAGAAGAGTGAAAATTCTAAGCTTGGGGATGCCCCCGTGGTTCATCCCTGCATATTTTAAGAAGACTCAAGGATCTAAGCTTGGGGATGCCCAAGGCATGCCCTTCTTCATCGACAACTTATCAGGTCACTTCTAGTGAAACTATATTTTTATTTCATCACATCTTATGTTCTTTACTTGGAGCGTCTTTTGCTTTTGTTTTTGTTTATGGTTTGAATAAAGTTGGATCCCACAATCCTTGTATTGGAGATATTACGCTCCGCTTTTTCATTTGAACACTTGTGTTCTTAGTTATGCTTTAATGTTCATGGCGAAGGCTGAAAATTGCTTCGTTGATTGCTATTTGGTTGGAATCAGAAAATGCTTCATATGGTTTGGAATAACTTGATACTTGGCAATTGTTTTGAGCTCTCATAGATCATGTTTAAGCTCTTGCATCATGTAGTTTAATCTATTAGTGGAGAACTACCGTAGAGCTTGTTGAAATTTGGTTTGCATGATTGGTCTCTCTAAGGTCTAGATATTTTCTGGTAAAGTGTTTGAACAACAAGGAAGACAGTGTAGAGTCTTATAATGCTTGCAATATGTTCTTGTGTAAGTTTTGCTGTACCTGTTCATACTTGTGTTTGCTTCAAACAACCTTGCTAGCCAAAGCCTTGTACTGAGAGGAAATGCTTCTCGTGCATCCAAACACCTTGAGCCAAAACCCATGCCATTTGTGTCCACCATATCTACCTACTATGTGGTATTTTTCTGCCATTCCAAAGTAAATTACTTGAGTGCTACCTTTAAAATTTCATTCCTTTGTCTTTGCAATATATAGCTCATGGGAAAAATAGCTTAAAAACTATTGTGGTGATGAATATGTAGCTATGTGTTTTAGTTCTTATAAGTTGCTTGTTGAGCGGTAACCATGTTTCTGGGGACGCCATCAACTTTTTACACCTTTGTTTAATATCATGTGAGTTTCTATGCATGTTCGTCTTGTCTGAAGTAAGGGTGATTTATCATGATCAAATGGTTTGAGTATGCATATGTTAGAGAAGAACATTGGACCGCTAACTAAAGCCATGTATCATGGTGGAAGTTTTCAGTTTGGACATTCATCCTCAATCTCTTATGAGAATATTATCTGTTGTTGAATGCTTATGCATTAAAGAGGAGTCCATTATCTATTTTCTATGTTGTCCCGGTATGGATGTCCTAAGTTGAGATCTATTAAAAACGAGAAATCAAATGCGATTGATCTCCTTGGACCTTTGTACAGGCGGCATAGAGGTACCCCTTTGTGACACTTGGTTGAAACATATGTTATGCAATGATAATCCATGTAAATCCAAGCTAATTAGGACAAGGTGCGGGCACTATTGGTATTCTATGCATGAGGCTTGCAACTTGTAGGAAGTATTATGCATAACACATATGAATTATTACTACCGTTGACAAAATTGTTTCTATGTTTTCAAAATAAAAGCTCTAGCACAAAAATAGTAATCCATGCTTCCCTCTGCGAAGGGCCATTCTTTTACTTTATGTTGAGTCAGTTTACCTACTTCTTTCTATCTTAGAAGCAAACACTTGTGTCAACTGTGTGCATTGATTCTTACATGTTTACCTATTGCACTTGCTATATTACTCTATGTTGACAAATATCCATGAGATATACATGTTACAAGTTGAAAGCAATTGCTGAAACTTAATCATCCTTTGTGTTGCTTCAATGCCTTCTACTTTGAATCTATTGCTTTATGAGTTAGCTCTTATGCAAGTCTTTTTGATACTTGTCTTGAAAGTACTATTCATGAAAAGTTTTGCTATATGATTCAGTTGTTTAGTCATTATCTCTTTGTTAGCAATCTATTGCTTTGAATCACTCCATTCATCTCATATGCTTTACAATAATGTTGATCAAGATTATGTTGGTAGCATGTCACTTCAGAAATTATTGTTGTTATCGTTTACCTACTCGAGGGCGAGTAGGAACTAAGCTTGGGATGCTTGATACGTCTCCAACGTATCTATAATTTCTTATGTTCCATGCTACTTTTATGACAATACTCACATGTTTTATACATACTTTACATCATTATTACGCATTTTCCGGCACTAACCTATTAACAAGATGCCGAAGCGCCAGTTTCTGTTTTCTGCTGTTTTTGGTTTCAGAAATCCTACAAAGGAAATATTCTCGGAATTGGACGAAATCAACGCCCGGGGTCTTTTTCCACGGAGCTTCCGAAGACCGGAGGGGATACGGTGGGGCGACGGCGCCCACACAGGGCCGCGTGGCCAGGGTGGGCCCCGCGCCACCCTATGGTGTGGGGCCCTCGTGCCGCCCTGCGCTGCCCTTCCGCCTACTTAAAGTCTCCGTCGCGAAAACCCTATTACCGAGAGCCACGATACGGAAATACTTCCAGAGACGCCGCCGCCGCCAATCCCATCTCAGGGGATTCAGGAGATCGCCTCCGAGAGGGGAATCATCACCGGAGGGCTCTACATCATCATGCCCGCTTCCGGATTGATGCGTGAGTAGTTCATCCTTGGACTATGGGTCCATAGCGGTAGCTAGATGGTTGTCTTCTCCGCTTGTGCTATCATGTTTAGATCTTGTGAGCTGCCTAACATGATCAAGATCATCTATTTGTAATGCTACATGTTGTGTTTGGTGGGATCCGATGAATATAGAATACTATGTCAAGTTGATTATCAATCTATCATATATGTCTTGTTGATGTCTACTCACGCTTCTTTTCTTGTAGACAGTGTTGGGCCTCCAAGAGCAGAGGTTTGTAGAACAGCAGCAAGTTTTCCCTTAAGTGGATCACCCAAGGTTTATCGAACTCAGGAAAGAAGAGGTCAAAGATATCCCTCTCAAGCAACCCTGCAATCACGATACAAGAAGTCTCTTGTGTCCCCAACACTCCTAATACACTTGTCAGATGTATAGGTGCACTAGTTCGGCGAAGAGATAGTGAAATACAAGTAGTATGGATGTATATGAGGGGTAATAGTAATCTGAATAAAATATGGCAGCGAGTAAACATGCAACAGTAAGTAAGCGGTGTTTGCAGTATTGGAAACAAGGCCTAGGGATCATACTTTCACTAGTGGACACTCTCAACATTGATCGCATAATAAATAAATAACTTCTCTCATTTGTGCTACATACACTCTTTTGTTGGATGACAAACACTATTCGTTGTGTAGGGCTACAAGAGCTCCCTCAAGCCGGAGTTAACAAGCGCCACAACATTCAACATTCATATTTAAGTAACCTTAGAGCATAATAGATCTTTGCAAAATAAACCGAGTACTAACATAGCATACACACTGTCACCATTACACTATGAAGGGGGAATAGATCACATCAATACTATCATAGCGATAATCAACTCCATAATCTACAAGAGATTATGATCATAACCTACGACAAGAACCACACGGTGCACACACTGTCACCATTACACCATGCAGGAGGAATAGACTACTTTAATAACATCACATGAGTAGCACATAAACTAGTAGCGATACAAAGCTCATATGAATCTCAATCATGTAAAGCAGCTCATGAGATCATTGTATTGAAGTACATAGGAGAGAGATTAACCACATAGCTACCGGTACAGCCCCGAGCCTCGAGGGAGAACTACTCCCTCCTCATCATGGGAGCAGCAGCATTGATGGAGATGGCGGTGAAGATGGCGGTGGTGTCGATGGAGAAGCCTTCCGGGGGCACTTCCCCGTCCCGGCGGCGTGCCGGAACAGAGACTCCTGTCCCCCAGATCTTGGCTTCGCGATGGCGGCGGTTCTGGAACTTTTCTCGTACCGTGGCTTTTCCGTATCGAAGATTTAGGTCAGGGACCTTTAAATAGGCGAAGAGGCGGAGTCGGAGGGGGTACGGAGCCGCCACACAATAGTGGGGCGCGGGCCCAAGCCAGCCGCGCCAGCCCCATGTGTGGGCCCCCTGTGGCTCTCCTCTGGTGGCTCTCGGGTGTTCTGGAAGCTTCGTGGATTTCTAAGATGCTGGGCGTTGATTTCGTCCAATTCCGAGAATATTTCCTTACTAGGATTTCTGAAACCAAAAACAGCAGAAAACAGGAACTGGCACTTCGGCAACTCGTCAATAGGTTAGTTCCGGAAAATGCATCAAAACGATATAAAGTGTGAACAAAACATGTAGGTATTGTCATAAAACAAGCATGGAACATCAGAAATTATAGATACGTTTGAGACGTATCAAGCATCCCCAAGCTTAGTTCCTACTCGCCCTCGAGTAGGTAAACGATAACACAAATAATTTCTGAAGTGACATTGACAAAGGATTAATTTGTCAATGCCTAAAGATTGTAGACTAGGGTTTTGCTAGAAGTAGAGGGCAAGTAGATCTCGAAGGTTTCAGCCGAAAAGTACTCGACGATTATGAAAACTAGGGTTCTTTGACAATAGATTCGATCCTTTTTTGTCCCTCGACTCCCCCTTATATAGAGGGTGGAGCCGAGGGTTTCGTAATACACAAGTTACAAAGTTCGGGAGGGTTTCGTATCCAACCCGTAAGATTACAAATCTCTATCTTTCCTAATACAAACTATCTTTCCTTAACACTAAATGGGCTTCCGAGTCTTCTTATTCTTCGAGTCTTGGGCCTTTAGTAAACCCCGGGTACCATCTTTGGCAGGCCCATTGGGGATGCCTATGTCAGTAGCCCCCGAGATTTTTCTTGAATCGAAGAATCAGGGAAAATCTCCAACTTTACTCATTACATAATCTTTCGATATGCAAATATTATTTTGTACAGGGATAACGGTAGTTGGGGCTAGTTCATCTGACGGATCAGGTACTAGTTAACTGCTCTAGTGGCAATCCGCAAAAACCTATTTCAAGATCACGTCCCTGGACATGATCTCGGGATACTGGTGTAAACTTCGACTGGTGCCGCTTAAGGTCTTACCATTCTGTCGAGTCCCAGTCATATTTTATCGGGTACCTAACGCGTCCGTTAGATTTTCTTCGTATCTGTTGATACGGAAAGAAGTAGCAATCGCCGTCGAGACGGTGCCACGCCGCTCATAACGGATCTGGGGTCTTACCTTCGCAAAGTTTTGCGGCATTCAGAGATTTATTCGCGACTTTTAGCGCTCGAGAATATATTGAGTTTTTCGGCTGTTGGAATAGCACATTTTATCGAGTCATATTTGATGACTTATTTTGTCTCCGATGGGAGTATATGTAGAGTTATCCGTGTAACTCGAAATATACTCACTTGTTTCTTTCTTCGATAAAAATTCATTGGGCACGCAAACGGCGTTCCCGATGGGAGTAGCCCCGAGGCTACAGCCAAGAACTTGTGCTTGGGTGTAGGCTCCACGATTTATACCCTCTGCTGCTATATTTGTAATCCTTGTCGATATTTTCATATCTATCGGGTGCACGACCAGCGCTCCCGATGGGAGTAGCCCCGAGGCTATGAACAAATGCTTGCATTTGATCATAGGCTCTCACCATTTCTATCTTGTCATACTCGAAATTTTCTATTTTTCCAAAGTAGCCCCCGAGCGTTTGGGCAAAAACTTGTATTTGATCAAAGGCTCTCGAAATAATCTTGCGTTGTCGATATTCTCGCCCGGCTTCCTAGTCGAATTTTTCTGTTACCACCATGACGTCATTGCTGATGGTAGCCACGATTTCTATATTGGAAGCATACGAAAACCGCTCCGCTCACTGCCCTGTGGGTCCAAATTCCTCATCTGATTGACACGTCGTGCAAGTGGGGGACACACGTTCTCCACTTTTTCTGGCGCACGTTCCGTAACTTCTCCAGTGTTAAAATACTTTTTTACCCTTGTGTCTACGTGGTTATCATCTACCGCACCTCTTTTCCATCCAACGGTCCAACGCTTCGCCGCACCTCTATATAAGATCTCCTTCTTCTTCCTCGAGCACTTCTGCTCGCGCCGTTCTCCTACTCTCCTCTGCAAAATCTTCTCCTGTGCCCCACAACTCCTTAAGCTCATCTTCTCCAAGCTGTACTCCTGCGCCATTGTTGATGCCACCGCGTCGGTTGATCAAGCACACCACGCCTGAATCATCAATGGCTGCCGCAGATCTGGGGACCGCGGAATGGGAAAGGTCCAAGATTACCAACCAGGACATCAATCTCCTGAAGAAGCTGGGGATTAGCAAGAAACCCAAGGCGGTGTGCTTCCCTAGTGAAGAAAGCTACCCAACCCCTCCAATGGGGTATCGGGTAAGTTTCGTCGATCATCTCATCCGCGGTCTTTCCGCCCCCATTCATCCTTTTCTCCGTGGATTGCTTTTTGTTTACGGTCTTCAACTTCACCACCTTACGCCCAACTCAATCCTCCATATCTCCATTTTCATCACCCTCTGTGAGGCCTTCCTTGGTGTCCAGCCTAACTGGGCATTATGGAAGCGCATTTTCTTTTGTCGCCGTAATGGCTCTCCCAATGTCGCCTATAATATAGGCGGCGTTGTTATTTCTGTTCGCTCCACAGTCAATTACTTCGACGTCAAACTTCCTGACTCGGTTCAAGGGTGGCGCAAGAAGTGGTTGTACATTCAGGAGGAGAACCATGGATGTGCTGAAGACAACATCCCTCCTTTTGATGGTGCCGAGAAAATCCTTCGCCGCCGTTCTTGGGATGCAGAGGCTACCGAAGAAGAAAAAACTTCGACAGAGGCCTTGATGACTCGCATCCATGAATTGCAAAATACTCGCGGCAAAGAGTTGTCAGGTATCCAAATTACAGCGTATTTCCTTAGAGCCAGAGTGCAGCCTCTTCAGGCTCGCAAAAACCCTCTCTGGAATTATGCTGGCGACGAGGACACAGATCGGTTGTCGACGAATTTGGAGGTCAAGGACTTGGAAAAGCTTGTCCGAAAAATCTCCTCTCTCAACAAAAAGGATCCTGTCCCTTCCTCTTGTCGTGTAAAACCATACAGCGCCACCAATGCGCTTCCCAAGGTAAACATTGCCGCTTAATTTGTTATTGCCTTGCTATCTTTTTGTAACTCCTTTATTGACATCTTCCCTTGTTTTTATATAGAACCATCCAAATCTTGTCTCGCTTCCTCCCCTTCCTGAAGGTGGGGAGGTCGAGGAAAGGGCCGTTATCTCTGACGATAACCAAGATGCCCCCTCTTTTGTGAATGAACCCGCAGATTCTCGAAAATCTGCGGGATCTTATGAAAAGGAGGCTGCCTCTGAAGCCACTGCATCGGCACAATCTCCTCCTCCTGCTGTTTCTCCAAAAAACAAAAGGAAAAGGAATGATGTCGAGGATTCCGGCACCTCCAAACCCGAAGAAGCTGTTCCTTCACGCCAGAAGGCAGCTTATGATCCATATCTCGAGACCCTCATCAGTTCGTAAGTCCCCTCTCTTTTTTTATTGCTCTTGAAGATTTTTGTCTATCTTGCTTTTTATGTTGTCAACATTTACTCGTAGTGATGATGAGGAAGGAGTACCAACTTCTGATGTGGCTGCTCGAACGAGTACGTCACATACGTTAGTCGCCTCGGAAACGCCAGTTGAAGGAGAGGAAACTTCGCCTCCTCAACAAAACGTCGGCGCTGCTACTCCTCCTTCAAGCCCCCTTGTCCCTTCACCAAAAAGGGCAAGGGTTGAAACAATCCCGGAGCCTACTCTCCAATTGAGTAGCTCCTCTAACCCTCTCTTGGATGATGTAAGTTCTTAATTTGCTTGTCACTGTCTATATTTCCTCCGTTTGCTTCTGCGTGCCCTCATATTTTCCCATACCGACATTTTCTTCATTTATCTTTCTTTAACAGCCTATGATGAAAGAGCTTTTTCGTATCGGTGCCCAATTCATTGGGTACCGTGATTATGCCAGTAAGACCGAAGGTAATGCCTGGCTGCTTCTTTTTGCTCCTGCGTTCTTACTCCTTTGTTGTCGATGTTTTTAACTGATTTCAACTTTCTTGGTAGAAAAACTGGCGGAGGTCAACGAGCGTGCCAATACACTTGCTCAAAAATTAGAGCAAAGTGAAGAGGCTCGTAAGAAGGCCGAGTCAGATGCCGTTCAAGCTAGACGAGAAGCTGACAAGGCCAAGGCCGATGCTGCTGGTGTCGAAGATCTTAGGAAGAGACTTCACGATGCCGAGACTTCGCTAAGCGAGCATATAACTGCACAATCTGCTCGTGAGGAGGCGATCCTTAAGCGTCTAAGGTCGCAAAATCGTCGCTTTGTCAGTAAGTATCTGAACCACTTCATATCCTTTGGACTTTCTTTCCTTGCACTCGTTTGTTGATCAATAAGTTTTTATCTTGACAGGTAAGACCTCTCAAGAATTTGAGCTTGAAGATCCCGACAATGATCCTCTTCTTGACGCCGTTTCATTCCTTGAGTTTCATGGGACAGAAGCACGCGAGGGCATTGATCAAGCCAAAGCAGGGCTGTCGCGGCTCTTCCCCTACTTCTTCCCGAAGAAAGAGGAACCCGCGACTTTCCTTGCTCTTGCCAAGTGCTTTAATCCACCCGAAGATCTTGGGCTGAAGATGCGTCATGAAAATATGAAGGTTGCTGTTGAAAGCACTGTTGCCTTGGTTGCTGATAGTCAACAGACTATCGACTGGGCGAAAGTAGGCGACACGGAACAGATAGAACAAGCAAAATGGCGATCGTTGATCAAGGCAGCAAAGCTCAACACGAAGAAAATCCTGTCTTATCTCGGGATCAAGCCATCTTCAACTCCTAGCTCATCAAGGCCGGAGGTCTAGTTGAATGCCCCTTTGCTTTGTTTTTCTTCTTAGTTTACCTCCTTCTTTTGGTACTGCCGCCATAGTGCTCCTGGCGATGATTGCTTAGGTCTTCTAGAGGTCCTTCTTTTGTAACAGACATGTATATATTATGAGAATGAATGGAAATCTATCTTTTTCTCAATGATTGATGTCGAAATTTCTTTTTTCAGTTAATTTTTGACAACTATACGTCAACTCCTGGTCCTTCCGAAGTTTTCCCTTCGTTCCTTCCGAAGAAAACCCCTGTCGCTGTTAAATTTGTTGAAGATTCTGCGAGTAAGGATTCGGCAGAAGATTTGGAAGAACTTCGACGACAACTCCAATCCACGAAGAAGCAATCACTTATGCTCATGGAACAATCTCGAAAATCTTCGGAAAGGGAAAAGGTTGCGCTCCAACAAGCTCAAGATGCCATAACTGAAAAGGACGCCGCCGTTGCTGAAGCTGCTGCAGCTACAACCCGCGAAAATTTTATGCTTCAACTGCTGACAGATGCTAGCTTGGATATGGCAGGTGTGCTTCATTATCATTGTCGTGCTTTTTCTTTTCCTTTTTACTTGTCTTCTCATTGCTCACTGGTTCTTGTAAAAAATAGGTTCTTTTTTGGATGCTACTACTGAAGATGAGCGTGTCGAAGCTCGATCCAATGTACTTCTTCGTCTTGCCAAAGATCATGGTTCAAGTTTTTGGGGCACACCTGAACGAACTCGCCAGATTGTCAGGTTTCAAGATCGCGCACTCCAGGTTCGCGATTATCTTGACTTCTGTACAAGGACTCTGTCTCTGGTCTATGGCACCATGTTTCCTCGGAACAAGATGCCAGAAACTCTTCCTGCTTTAATGGATAAGTTTCGGGATGCTCCTCGAATCCACGGCTTTGTGCGGGCCCAACTGGCTGCTGGCGCAAGATTTGCTATGATTATGATAAAGATCTGCTACCCGAAGTTAGACGTGGGGCAAATTGTTCCAAAGTGCTTGGCCAAGATGTCGAAGAGGAAGAGAAACTTCGGCAAATATGATGATATTGTTACTCCTGTTGCCGAAGATATGATGGATGAACTTCTTCGGATGGATGCCGAATTCTTCGTGAAGGGCAGCTACGCTGAGCATAGCACTCGTGCTGTAAATAATGAGCGCTTAACCATAGACAATATATTGGGAAATCCTTGAAGATAAACTTGTTCCGAAGATTGTTTCTTGTGTATATGATCTGTATTGTAAAGTCACTATATTTTTATTTTTACCGCCAAGCCCCCGGGCGTTTTGATTGCAGTATTTTTGTTTTTATATTGCGAGGTTGTCCCAAGGCAAGATAAATTATACTGTGTACTATTTTTGCGGGTATGAGTCCCCGAGCTTTATGTTGACCGCTATTTTGTCGATATTTTTATTTTGGCGAGGTACTTTATACCAAGGCGAGATATTTTTTGCGAGTTGTATTTGTCGACACTGTGTATATATATATTGTATCGTCTAGGAGGAAGCCCCCGAGCCTGTCGAGAAAAGATATATAATTCCACTATCTTTATTATATTGCAGCACCGCGAGCCCGCCTCATTAAAAACCTTTTCCGGCCCCACTCGGTGCCCCGAAAAAGGAAAAGAGTGCGTCTGAAAATTCGCGGGCGTTTCAGTACATTTTATGTTTACAGAGGAGACTATATTTTGGCATCTAAGCGTAAAAACGCCTGAGCTGCGCCACGTTCCAAGGATTTGGCTCGGCAATCCCCGTCTTCTTGTCCTTGATTCTGTATGCTCCTCCTTCGATTACTTCTGTGACGATATAGGGTCCAAGCCATGGTGACTCGAGACTTTTTTGGTTGAGTCGCAAAACTAAATCACCAACTTGGAAGGATCTTGGCCGCAATCGTCGACTGTGGTAGTTTTTCAGGTCCTGTTGATATTTGGCGACTCGTGACAGGACTTCGTCTCGAGCTTCATCAAGTGCGTCGACATCATCCTCCAAAGCTTTTCTCGAAGTTTCTTCATCATATTCTGTAACTCTTGGAGAATCATGCTCTATTTCTATCGGCAGGACTGCCTCGGCTCCATGGACCAGAAAGAACGGCGTCTCCTGTGTCGCTATATTTGGTGTTGTTCGAATACTCCACAACACACTTGGTAGCTCCTCTGGCCAAGTATGCCGAGCTTTTTCCAATGGTCCTAACATGCGCTTCTTAATACCATTGCAGATGATGCCATTGGCCTTCTCGACTTGACCATTGGTCTGTGGATGTGCGACAGACTCAATTTGATGCCCACTTCTGCGCAATATGCCTTGAACTCCTTGGACGTAAAATTACTGCCGTTGTCTGTGACAATGCGTGAGGGACTCCAAATCGAAAGAAGATGCTTTTCACGAACTTAATCGCCGACGCGCCGTCCGGTGAATTTATCGGCTTTGCTTCTATCCACTGTGAATTTGTCGACAGCAACAAGCATATACTCATATCCTCCTGGCGAGGCTTTGTGTAGTTTTCCCACCATGTCGAGACCCCATTGAGCAAAAGGCCACGACAGCGGGATTGGCATCAGTTCTGCTGCAGGAGAATGAGGCTTGGCGGCAAATCTTTGGCACGCGTCGCAAGTTCGCACTATTTCCTTCGCGTCCTCGATTGCTGTTAACCAATAAAATCCTGCTCTGAAAACTTTAGCCGCGATAGCTCGGCTGCTCGCGTGGTGCCCGCATATTCCTTCGTGTACATCTTTCAAGATGATTCTTCCTTCTTCGGGTGTGACGCATCTTTGTAGTACGCCCGAAATACTTCGTTTGTACAACTCCCCTTTTACCACAGTAAAAGCTTTAGATCGCCTGATTATTCGCCTTGCTTCAACTGGATCGTCGGGTATTGTTTTCCTTAGGATGTATGATATGTAAGCCTGCATCCACGGAATTTGCACCATCATTACCAGCTCCTGTTCCTCTTCTTCTTCCACTAAGTCTTTGGTGGTACTCGAAGATTTCTCTTCTTTCTCCTTCTTCTTTATTTTCACTGGCTTTGTTGATCTTTCGCTTATTTCTTCCCAAAACACGCCTGGAGGGATCGCGAGACATTGTGACCCGATGTTTGCAAGAACATCGGCTTCATCGTTACTCAGCCTGCTGATGTGGTTTACCTCGCATCCATCAAACAATTTTTCCAGCTCATTGTACACCTCCTTGTATGCTATCATACTTTCGTTGACTGCATCACATTGGTTCATAACTTGCTGTGCCACCAATTGTGAGTCGCCGAAGATTTTCAATCGAGTTGCACCGCAAGCTTTCGCCATCTTCATCCCGTGTATGAGAGCTTCATATTCTGCTTCGTTGTTAGACGCGTTTGGGAACGTCATCCGTAAAACATATTTCAACTTGTCGCCTTCAGGTGATACCAATATCACGCCTGCTCCAGCTCCTTCCAACCTTTTGGACCCGTCGAAGTTCATGGTCCAAGTTCTCGATAAATCTGGAGGCCCCGTGTTTTGTAGCTCCATCCACTCTGCAATGAAATCTGGTAACACCTGCGATTTTATTGCCTTTCTTTTTCATACGTGATGTCCCGAGGGGAAAGTTCAATTCCCCAAAGGGAGACACGACTCGTAGCTTCTGGGTTGTTCAATATGTTTGACAAAGGAGCTTCATTGACCACTATTATCGGGTGCCGAAAAATAGTGTCGCAGTTTTCTTTGTCGTGAATACTCCATACGCCAGTTTCTGGTATTGCGGATACCGCTGTTTTGAAGGCGACAGTACTTCGCCGATAAAATATACTGGCCTCCGAACTCCATGGAGCTTTCCTTCTTCTTCTCTTTCAACTACTAGGGCCGTGCTGACCACCTGAGGTGTGGCTGCAATGTATAGGAGGAGAGGTTCTTTCTCTTTAGGCGCCACCAAGATTGGTGGTGTCGAAATTGTGCGTTTGAGATTTTCGAAAGCTCTGTCTGCTTCCTCGTTCCATTGAAATTTCTCCCCCTGTTTGATCAATGCATAGAACGGCAACGCCTTTTCTCCTAGCCTGGCGACGAATCTGCTTAAAGCTGCGACTCGCCCCGTCAGCTGTTGTATTTCTTTCAACTTTGTTGGCTTCCTCATAGTGACGATGGCCTGTATTTTTTCGGGATTAGCTTCAATCCCTCTTGCTGATACTAGGAACCCGAGAAGTTCTCCCGCAGGAACTCCAAAAGAGCACTTTGTCGGGTTCAGCTTTAGGCAAAACTTGTCGAGGTTGTCGAAGGTTTCCTTCAAATCTTCGATCAATGTTGACCCCTTCTTTGATGTTATCACGACATCGTCAATGTAGACTTGCACATTTTTCCAATCTGTGTTGCAAGGCACTTCTGCATCATCCGCTGATATGTTGCTCCCGCGTTTTTCAAACCAAAGGGCATTGTTTTGTAGCAAAACACGCCATAAGGTGTTATGAACGCTGTCTTGGCTTCATCTTCTTCTTTTAGTCTGATCTGGTTATAACCAGAGTACGCGTCCAAGAAGGAAAGACGTTCGCATCCTGCCGTGGAGTCGATGATTTGATCGATCCTTGGGAGGGGAAAGTGATCCTTAGGACAATGTTTATTGAGACACGTAAAGTCGACACACATGCGAAGGACTTTCGTGTGTTTCTTCGGCACCATCACTGGGTTAGCTACCCACGTGGCTTCTGTAGATATTTCTTTGATAAAACCAACATCTTTGAGTCGATCTATTTCTGATAACATAGCTTTGCGGTTTGGTTCCGAAAAACGCCGCAAAGGTTGCTTGATTGGTCTCGCGAGAGGATCCAAATTGAGGTGGTGCTCGGCAAGTTCCCTGGGTACTCCTGGCATGTCAGCTGGACACCATGCGAAGATTTTCCAGTGCTCACGGAGGAACTCGACGAGCGCGCTTTCCTATGCGATATCCATGTTTGTTGCAATGGATGTCGTTTTCTTTGGGTCCGTCGGGTGGATCTGCACCTCTTTCGAATCCTTGGCAGTGTTGAAGGTTGGCTCCCTGAGAGACCTCCCTGCATCTGGTAGCACATCATAATCAGTGAGCCTTGGCGCCATATATTCTGCTTGCATCCCGAAAGTTTCTGACAGTCGATGAAAATCCTTGTCGCACTTATCAGATAACGCGAAACTTCCCTTGATTGTGATAGGTCCCTTGGGCCCGGGCAACCTCCACAACAGGTACGTATAGTGTGGCACTGCCATAAACCTGGCATATGCTGGTCGTCCCAACAGAGCGTGATATTGCGACGGGAAATCCACAACTTCGAACTCCAAATTCTCTATCCTGTAGTTTTCTCGGGTTCCAAACTGAACGTCGAGATTGATCTTGCCCAACGGATAACTTGGCTTCTCTGGTGTGATCCCATGGAAACGTGTATCAGTTGGTTTCAGGTTTGCCAGGGATATGTTCATCTTCCTCAATGTATCTGCATACATAAGGTTTAAGCTGCTGCCGCCATCTATGAAAACTCTCGACACGTCAAAACCAGCAATTACTGCGGGTAAGATGAGTGCCGATTGTCCTGGTCGAGGAACTTGCTGTGGATGATCCGCGATTGTGAAGCCAATGTCTTGCCCCGACCAATTTAAGTACTCAACTGTTGGTGGAGGCATCTTCTCTGCCATGAACACTTGTCGTGAGATTACCTTCTGCGCCCTGTTGGATGGCCTAGCTTTCTGAATCATCGAGACCGCACCGTTGGAATTAGGATCAACATACGGTGGTGGATGTGGTGCTGCCGCTATTCTGAGCTGGTGCCGATTTTCGTCCGTGATTGCGGGAGGAGGTGGAAGGTGAATCTCACTCCTTGGCCCCTGAGGGTTTCTGTTCATTGCTTGGGCATTTGCAATTCCTGCGGCTCGCAACATTGCCTGAAAATTTCGGCAGTCTTTCTGGAGATGTCCTGACTGCCTCTTTCCGTTGTTGTCGAGATAAAAGTGCATTTGGCACGGACCGTTCATCATCTCCTCGGGGGACACATAAGGTCTTTGAAACCTTGGTCCACTATTTTGCCTGTTGCCGCGAGAATCACCTCTATTGTCGCCTTGTTGCTCATTACTCCTTTGATAGTCATCTCGACTATTCCCTCCAGGATTTCCCCGGAAACCAGCCGATATATGGCCAGGAGCGTCGTTGTTGTAGAACTGGCGAGAAAATCGCCTTCTATTTTGAAAATTTCGACCACGATCCTCTTCTGGCGACCTGTGTCGCTTGTTATATATTGCGTCTTCTCCATCTGCCCATTTATTGGCTATCTCCATCAGTGCTGATATTGTCTTAGGGTTAGTTCTCCCTAAGTCCTCGACGAAATCTCCTCGCCGAATTCCTGCCACGAACGCATCTATTGCTCTCTCGTCAGATATATCTTCTGCCGAGTTTTTTATAATGTTCCACCGCTGTATATATTTTCTCATCGACTCGTCATGTTTCTGTCGACACGCCCTCAACTCTTCCAATGACGCAGGTTTCTTGCAGGTGGATCGGAAATTTCTCACGAAGATGTCCTCGAAATTATCCCAGCTGTCGATGGAGCCTGGGGGAAGTTTCTTTATCCAAGATCTTGCGGCACCACTCAAGTGAACTTGGATGCTTTGCATGGCTGTTGCTCTGGTTCCTCCTACCAGCTTCACCATCTCGAGATAATCAACGAGCCAATCCTCGGGATCTTGCAGGCCGTCGAATTTCTTGAAATTCTCGGGTAACTTGAACCCTTTTGGGACTCGAGTCTTTCGAACTCTTCTCGTAAAGCACGGGAGTCCACACATATCTTCGTCGGCAACTTCTGGTGAGTGCTGACGTTCTCTTCTTTCTTGTCGCGCTCTGTCCACCCTTACTTGAACTGCTGTGTCTCTTGCTCCACTTGTTCTTGGTGGGTCTTGCACCGCTGCGGTGGGTCGTGGACTATTTTGCCGAGGATTTGCTTCGGGAGGCGTGGCTGCGAACGCTGTTCCCATAACTCCTACTCCAGCCATTGCCATATTGAACAATGGTTCTCTCGGGTCTCCAGGAGGTGGTCTGGATGCGAGGATGTAAGCTTGCGTTGCCATGTAACCTGCTTCTGGTGTTTTCGGGATGATATTTCCCCTTGTATCAATCGACATGAAGGACATATCGAGATTTTGAATTATGTTTCCTCTCTCTTCTTCAGGTATGTTTTGCAACCGAGATCTCATTCTCCTTCGAGCCTCTCTATGGCTATCTGCCGAAGTTTCTGATTGTCGACTGAGCTCTGCTCGACGCCTGCTGGACGCGGAAGCTGCCTCTTTTCTCCTATTCAAGGATGCTGTCTGTTTTTCCAGCTCTCTACTTACCCGAGCAAGTCTATATTGGTATGCTTGTAGTTCTTGTACAGTAGCAGTGGTGGTCATTGGTTCTGAACCATCCATGGCTTTTGCGGCCCTATCCCATGCTGCCTGCGGGAGTTGAACTCTTGCGCGAGTTGAAGACCCAGCATATTTAGTGCCTAAGCCTTTTCTGAGATCAGCGGGATCGACGTATGGATTTCCCAAATCGTCGAAAGCCTCTGACGTTTCTGGTTCGATCGGCCTGCCCCTTCTATCGCATAAATTTGATGATATTTTGTGTATTGATTTTCGTTAGGATTGGTGACACCATCATATAGAGTGGTGAAGACCTTTCCGATGGCAGCAGATTTGTCGATGAAGTTGAAGCTGTCGACGTTGTCGGAATCGCTGCTTATAAAGGAGTCCGCAGACGACTCGAAAGATGTGTTGTTGAAGATCTTGGCGAGCTTTCCGCTTGCCTTGGTGTCGACGAAGCGTGGCGACGAAAACTCCTCGTCACTCGACGAAAAGTTAGAATCGACCGCTGAAAATTCCGACGAGATCGGAACTTCGAGACGGTAGGATCCTTCCTTGTTGATGCCAAATCGGAATTCTCCAAACGTCATGACGATGGGCTCCTCCAGATAGGCACATGCATCCATACGGGAGGGCGGGTGAGGAATAAAATCGACTAGATCAGTTTTTCCCGGTTACCTCGATCCATCGCATTGCTAGCCACCGACGAAGTCGACGATTCTGGACGTGCCATCGAGATCAGCTCCTTGCAACCTCTAATTCCCACGGACGGCGCCAATTGACAAAGGATTAATTTGTCAATGCCTACAGATTGTAGACTAGGGTTTTGCTAGAAGTAGAGGGCAAGTAGATCTCGAAGGTTTCAACCGAAAAGTACTCGACGTTGTTGACAATAGATTCGATCCTTTCTTTGTCCCTCGACTCCCCCTTATATAGAGGGTGGAGCCGAGGGTTTCGTAATACACAAGTTACAAAGTTCGGGAGGGTTTCGTATCCAACCCGTAAGATTACAAATCTCTATCTTTCCTAATACAAACTATCTTTCCTTAACACTAAATGGGCTTCCGAGTCTTCTTATTCTTCGAGTCTTGGGCCTTTAGTAAACCCCGGGTACCATCTTTGGCAGGCCCATTGGGGATGCCTATGTCAGACATGCTACCATCATAATCTTGATCAACATTATTGTAAAGCATATGACATGAATGGAGTGATTGAAGCAATGATCTATAGTTTGCTAACAAATAGATAACATATAGCAAAACTTTTCATGAATAGTACTTTCAAGACAAGCATCAAAAGTCTTGCATAAGAGTTAACTCATAAAGCAATAAATTCAAAGTAAAGGCATCGAAGCAACACAAAGGAAGATATAAGTTTCAGCAGTTGCTTTCAACTTTCAACATGCATATCTCATGGATAATTGTCAACGTAGAGTAATATGATGAATGCAAATAATCAAGTATGTAAGAATCAATGCACAGTTGACACAAGTGTTTGCTTCTAAGATGGAAGGAAATAGGTAAACTGACTCAACAATAAAGTAAAAGATAGGCCCTTCGCAGAGGGAAGCAGGGATTAAATCATGTGCTAGAGCTTTTCAAGTTTTGAAATCATATAGAGAGCATAAAAGTAAAATTTTGAGAGGTGTTTGTTGTTGTCAACGAATGGTAATGGGTACTCTAACTACCTTATCAACCAGACTTTCAAGAGTGGCTCCCATGAAGGACGTTATCTCTACCAGCAAGGTAGATCATCCCTCTTCTCTTTTGTTTACACATGTACTTTAGTTTTATTTATTAGATGACACTCCCCCAACCTTTGCTTTCACAAGCCATGGCTAACCGAATCCTCGGGTGCCTTCCAACATTCACATACCATGGAGGAGTGTCTATTTGCAAATTTAAGTTGCTTACTGATAGATCATAGCAAAACATGTGAAGAGAATTATTAATGCAAGTTAATTAATTGGGGCTGGGAACCCCATTGCTAGCTCTTTTTGCAAAATTATTGGATAAGCGGATGAGCCACTAGTCCATTGTGAAAGTCTGTCAGAAGTAAATGACAAGATCGAAAAATAAAACACCACATACTTCCTCATGAGCTATAAAACATTGACACAAATAAGAGATAATAACTTTTGAATTGTTTAAAGGTAGCACATGAAGTATTTACTTGGAATGGAAGGAAATACCACATAGTAGGTAGATATGGTGGACACAAATGGCATGGTTTTGGCTCAAGGTTTTGGATGCACGAGAAGCATTTCCTCTCGGTACAAGGCTTTGGCTAGCAAGGTTGTTTGAAGCAAACACAAGTATAAACCGGTACAGCAAAACTTACAAAAGAACATATTGCAAGCATTATAAGACTCTACTACATGTCTTCCTTGTTGCTCAAACACTTTTACCAGAAAATATCTAGACCTTAGAGAGACCAATCATGCAAACCAAATTTCAACAAGCTCTACAGTAGTTCTCCACTACTAGATTTAAACTACATGATACAAGAGCTTAAACATGATTTATGAGAGCTCAAAACAATTGCCAAGTATCAAATTATTCAAGACCATATGAAGCATTTTCTGATTCCAACAAAATAACAACAAGTGAATCAATCAACTTTCGCCCTTGAATATTAAAAGCAAAGCTAAGAACACATGTGTTCATACGAAAAAGCGGAGCGTGTCTCTCTCCCACATGAACATGAATTTATTCAGAGAATGAAAATAACAAAACGAAAATAAAAGCACACAGACGCTCCAAGTAAAGTACATAAGATGTGACGGAATAAAAATATAGTTTCACTAGAAGTGACCGATAAGTTGTCGATGAAGAAGGGGATGCCTTGGGCATCCCCAAGCTTAGATGCTTGAGTCTTCTTAAAATATGCAGGGATGAACCACCGGGGCATCCCCAAGCTTAGACCTTTCACTCTTCTTGATCATAGTATATCATCCTCTTCTCTTGACCCTTGAAAATTTCCTCCACACCAAACTTCAAGCAAACTCATTAGAGGGTTAGTGCATAATAAAAATTCACATATTCAGAGGTGACACAATCATTCTTAACACTTCTGGACATTGCACAAAGCTTCTGAAAGTTAATGGAACAAAGAAATCCATTCAACAAAGCAAAAGCGGCAATGCGAAACAAAAGCAGAATCTGTCAAACAGAACAGTCCGTAAAGACGAATTTTGCAGAGGCACTTAACTTGCTCAAATGGAAAAACCCAAAACTAATGAAAGTTGCGTACATATCTGAGGATCACGCACGTAAATTTGCAGATTTTTCTGAGTTACCTACAGAGAAACCTGCCCAAATTCGTGACAGACAGCAAATCTGTTTCTGCACAGCAATCCAAATCTAGCATCAACTTTACCATAGAGACTTTACTTGGCACAAAAACATGATAAGGAGAGGTTGCTACAGTAGTAAACAACTTCCAAGACTCAAATATAAAACAAAAGTGCTGTAGTAAAATAAACACATGGGTTATCTCCCAAGAAGTTCTTTCTTTATAGCCATTAAGATGGGCTCAGCAATTTTAATGATACTCGCAAGAAATAAGAGTTGAAGCAAAAGAGAGCATCAAGAAGCAAATTCAAAACACATTTAAGCCTAACCCACTTCCTATGAAAAGGAATCTTGTACACAAATAAATTCATGAAGAACAAAGTGGCAAGCATAGAAAAGCAACACAAGCGCAATTTCAAGATTCTCAACATAAAGAGGGGAAACTTAATATTATTAAGATGCATATAACCATGTTTCCCTCTCTCATAATAACTTTCAGTAGCATCATGAACAAACTCAACAATATAAGTATCACATGAAACATTCTTGTCATGAGCCACATGCATAAAATTATTACTCTCCACATAAGCATAATCAATTTTATTAGTTGTAGTGGGAGCAAATTCAACAAAGTAGCTATCATTATTATTCTCATCAAGTGTAGGAGGCATAGTATAATCATAATAAAATTTACTCTCCATAGTAGGCGGCACCAAAAGACCACTATCATTGTAATCATCATAAATAGGAGGCAAAGTATCATCAAAGAAAATTTTCTCCTCAATGCTTGGGGACTAAAAATATCATGCTCATCAAAACCAGCTTCCCCAAGCTTAGAATTTTCCATATCATTAGCAACAATGGTGTTCAAAGTGTTCATACTAATATCATTGCTACTAGCATGCAAATAAGATTCCATAGGTTTTTAATTTTCGCAGCAAACAATCCATGTCTTAACTCAGGAAATAGAATAAGAAGCTCATTGTTGCTTTCCATTATGCCTAACTAGTGTAAACAAGAAACCAAAAGATGCAATTGCAGGATCTAAAGGAAATAGCTTCGAGCACTTACAACGGTAACAGAAAATAACTTAGTTACCTGGGACCGGAGTATGAGTGCCTTTTACCTTTCCTCCCCGGCAACGGCGCCCGAAAATAGCTTGATGTCTACTCACGCTTCTTTTCCTGTAGACAGTGTTGGGCCTCCAAGAGAGAGGTTTGTAGAACAGCAGCAAGTTTTCCCTTAAGTGGATCACCCAAGGTTTATCGAACTCAGGGAGGAAGAGGTCAAAGATATCCCTCTCAAGCAACCCTGCAATCATGATACAAGAAGTCTCTTGTGTCCCCAACACTCCTAATACACTTGTCAGATGTATAGGTGCACTAGTTCGCGAAGAGATAGTGAAATACAAGTAGTATGGATGTATATGAGTGGTAATAGTAATCTGAATAAAATATGGCAGCGAGTAAACATGCAACAGAACAGTAAGTAAGCGGTGTTTGCAGTATTGGAAACAAGGCCTAGGGATCATACTTTCACTAGTGGACACTCTCAACATTGATCGCATAATAAATAAATAACTTCTCTCATTTGTGCTACATACACTCTTTTGTTGGATGACAAACACCATTCATTGTGTAGGGCTACAAGAGCTTCAAGCCGGAGTTAACAAGCGCCACAACATTCAACATTCATATTTAAGTAACCTTAGAGCATAATAGATCTTTGCAAAATAAACCGAGTACTAACATAGCATACACACTGTCACCATTACACTATGAAGGGGGAATAGATCACATCAATACTATCATAGCGATAATCAACTCCATAATCTACAAGAGATTATGATCATAACCTACGACAAGAACCACACGGTGCACACACTGTCACCATTACACCATGCAGGAGGAATAGACTACTTTAATAACATCACATGAGTAGCACATAAACTAGTAGCGATACAAAGCTCATATGAATCTCAATCATGTAAAGCAGCTCATGAGATCATTGTATTGAAGTACATATGAGAGAGATTAACCACATAGCTACCGGTACAGCCCTTAGCCTCGAGGGAGAACTACTCCCTCCTCATCATGGGAGCAGCAGCGTTGATGGAGATGGCGGTGAAGATGGCGGTGGTGTCGATGGAGAAGCCTTCCGGGTACCCGTCCCGGCGGCGTGCGGAACAGAGACTCCTGTCCCCTAGATCTTGGCTTCGCGATGGCGGCAGCTCTGGAACTTTTCTCGTACCGTGGCTTTTCCGTATCGAAGATTTAGGTCAGGGACCTTTAAATAGGTGAAGAGGCGGAGTCGGAGGGGGTACGGAGCCGCCACACAATAGGGGGGCGCGGGCCCAAGCTGGCCAGCCTCGTGTGGGCCCCCGTGGCTCTCCTCCGTGGCTCTCGTGTTGGAAGCTTCGTGGATTTCTAAGATGCTGGGCGTTGATTTCGTCCAATTCCGAGAATATTTCCTTACTAGGATTTCTGAAACCAAAAACAGCAGAAAACAGGAACTGCACTTCGGCATCTCGTTAATAGGTTAGTTCCGGAAAATGCATCAAAACGATATAAAGTGTGAACAAAACATGTAGGTATTGTCATAAAACAAGCATGGAACATCAGAAATTATAGATACGTTTGAGACGTATCAGTTGTTTATGTTCTTGCATGCTCTCCGTTGCTAGAGGCTCTGGCCAAGTTGATACTCGTAACTCAAGAGGGAGTATTTATGCTCGATAGTGGGTTCATGCCTCCATTGAATCTGGGACAGTGACAGAAAGTTCTAAGGTTGTGGATGTGTTGTTGCTACTAGGGATAAAACATCGATGCTTTGTCTAAGGATATTTGTGTTGATTACATTACGCACCATACTTAATGCAATTTTCGTTGTTTGCAATTTAATACGGAAGGGGTGCGGATGCTAACCCGAAGGTGGACTATTTAGGCATAGATGCATGCTGGATGGCGGTCTATGTTCTTTGTCGTAATGCCCTGATTAAATCTCATAGTGATCATCATGATATGTATTGAATCTTTATTTGTCAATTGCCCACCTGTAATTTGTTCACCCAGATGCTATTTATCTTATTGGAGAGACACCTCTAGTGAACTGTGGACCCGGTCCATTCTTTTACATCTGAAATACAATCTACTTCAATCTCTCTGTTGTTCTTCGCAAACAAACATCATTTTCCACACCATACGTTTAATCCTTTGTTTTCAGCAAGCCGGTGAGATTGACAACCTCACTGTTACGTTGGGGCAAAGTATCTTGATTGTGTTGTGCAGGTTCCACGTTGGCGCCGGAATCCCTGGTGTTGCGCCACACTACACTCCTCCACCAACAACCTTCACGTGGTCCTTGACTCCTACTGGTTCGATAACCTTGGTTCTTACTGAGGGAAAACTTGCTGATGTACGCATCACACCTTCCTCTTGGGGTTCCCAACGGACGTGTGCTTCACGCGTTATCAGCCACAAGGGACGAATCTATGTGGATACTACGTTTGCGAGTCCATTCGCATGTTAACCACTGAGAAGCAGAACAATAATAAATTCAACGTAAGCAATAACATTCACAACTATATTTATTATCGTCAATATTTTGTTATCAAGATTGATATAGTCATACTCATCTCATTTTCCTATATAGGTCGACTTCATGCGGGACACACTCCAACCAAAGGAACACCTACTAGGAATTGCGGAGGAAGTGGCGGGACTTTTGGTTAGAGAAGTAATAGACAACAACGGCTTGTTTAGTCCAAATAGGCGCTCTCCCTCTCCCTCCAAATAGACGGTCTTTAGTCCCGGTAGTCGTGAGCTCCATGTATATATGTAAGGGGAATCTACGAATATGTAAGGGGAATCGACTTTTGTTTGATCGATCTATATGAATGAATGTGTACAACTTCTAGTAGCGTACAAATATATGCAACTTCTATTTTCGAATGAAAAAATGAAATAAAAGGGGGCGGTGGCGGGGGGGGTGCTGCACCCTCAAACCGTAAAGCAGCAGCGTTGCGCGCCACGTAGGACCGTTTGTCGCGGGTGGTAATACCGCCCGCGACAAAAGGGTTGTCCCCTGCGCGCCTGCCACGTGGTGGACTATATGTCGCGGGTGGTAAGCGACCTGCGACAAAAGGTGGGCCTTTTGTCGCGCCTTCGTTGTCGCGGCCCCGCCCAAAAGGCCCTACCACCACAAATGGCCCGTTCTCCACTAGTGAAGAATGACTTCGAGGCGTCTGGCAGCGGCACCAAGAAGGCGGAGTGGGCACATAGGGTGTCGCTGCCCGTCAAGGTGGCGCAGCTCATGCACAAGGATTGGACGCCGTGCGACGGCTGGCAGGACGTGCACCTGCCTAGCGGTGGCTGGCGGCTGAGCCACCTCTGGGTGCCTGTCTCGCCCGTGCCTCCGCGCGAGCTAGACAGGAGCGTCGAGATCCGGCGCAGGCGGTAGTACCTGCCGCCAGACCTCCGCGTCGATCCCGCCTTCGCTGTTGACTCCAACACCTGGCGCACCTGGCGCAAGACCGAGAAGGATCTGAGGAGGAAGGCGGCTTCCTCGGCGAAAGGGACTTCCCGTTTGACCATACACCACCGCCTCATCATTAAACACGGCAGCCGCCGACGTCTCCACAGGACGACGACTACAGTGACGCGTTGGCCTACCACAACGAGGATGCCAAGGACGACATCGACGACTACGTAGCCTGCATTTTCCAGAATGGCGGCCATGGCGGAGGGCCGGAGTTCGAGTACCCGGAGGACGATGACGGACGACGAGATCGCGAGGCTCGGCGTCCTCGTCTCGGAGGTGGACCGACCGGTGCAGCCGCCGCTGCCCCGGTACGCCACCGGCATCATGCCGCCGGGCCTCACGGAGGAAGAGGCCCTACGACGGGCGCTCGAGGACTCGGCCCCGCAACCGGTGCAACCGCCGCCTCCACCTCCGCCGTACAACCCGTGGGCGGCTCCACCTCCACCACCGGCGTGGGCGGCTCCACCTCCACCACCGGCGTGTGATACGTCCAAAACGTATCTACTTTCCCGAACACTTTTGCTATTGTTTTGCCTCTAATTTGTGTATTTTGGATACAACTAACACGGACTAACACTGTTTTCAGCAGAATTGCCCTGGTGTCTTATTTTTGTGCAGAAAATCAACTTTCAGGAAAATCCTCGGAAATAATTGCAATGGGCCTATTTTTACAGAAGACCCACGGAGCCAGAAGATGTGACGGAGGGGGGCCACGAGGCGCGCACACCACGTGGCGGCGCGGTGGGCCCATGGCCGCGCCGCCATATGGTGAGGCCGCTCGCCAGCCCCGACTCTCCTCGGACTACTTAAAGCCCTTGACCTAAAAACGCACGGGAGTCGACCAATTTTCCGGAAGACATCCGAACTCCGCTGCCACCGAAACCCAATCTCAGGATCGAAACTGAGCACCCTCGGGGACAGGAATTGGAGAGATCATCGCCATCATCGCCACCGACGCCTCTCCATCGACCATCCATGATTCCCCCATCCATGTATGAGTAAATCCCCGCTGTAGGCTGAAGGGATGGTAGGGATTGGATGAGATTGTTCATGTAATAGCCATAAGATTGTTAGGGCATGGTGCCTAGTATCCGTTGTTGGTACTTTTATGATATTGTTGCAACTTGTTATGCTTAATGCTTGTCACTTAGGGCCCGAGTGCCATGATTTCAGATCTGAACATGTTATTGATTCATGATGATATTCATTGTTTTATGATCTTACCTGCAAGTTGTATACACATATTACTGTCCGAACCCGAGGCCCCAAAGTGACAGAAATTGGGACAACCGGAGGGGAAGGCTGTGATATGAGGATCACATGTGTTCACGGAGTGTTAATGCCGGTACTCTATTAAAAGGAGTACCTTAATTACCAGTAGTTTCCCTAGAGCCGGCTGCCACCGTGGTAGGACAAAAGATGTTGTGCAAGTTTCTCATCGCGAGCATGTACAACTATATACGGAACACATGCCTATGGTTGTTTAGTACTTGGATACTGTTTTATTATTATCTGCAAATGCCTAGTCATGATTATTATATGAGTTATTTAATCCATGCAGCGCCCGTTCATCCATCCCTATGCCTACAATATTTTAATCCTGCTGTTTACTATAATCACTACTGCTGTCTTTATTAACTGTTTGCTTATATTTCACTACTGCTACGCTATAAAGCGCTCTGATAAAAACTAGTACTGTTTCCAAGTGCAGCTGAATTGACAACTCCGGTGTTAAGGCTTACAAATATTCTTTGGCTCCCCTTGTGTCGAATCAATAAATTGGGTTTTACTTCCCTCGAAGACTGTTGCGATCCCCTATACTTGTGGGTCATCAAGACTATTTTCTGGCGCCGTTGCCGGGGAGCATAGCTTTATTTGCAAGTTCACCTGAATTGATATTGTTCGCTGCAAATCCTCCATCATGGGTAAACCTCGCGATGCTAAAGTCGCCATATTACCATCCACTACAAGAAAAGGTACAACTCTGAATACCTCTGCTGCTCTTGATTCACCATCTGTGATAAGTCAACTTGTTTCACCACCACAAGCTTCACGTGTTACTTATGCTGAATCTGAAAATTCCTCTTATAATTTTAATGATGCTTCTACCTGCTTGATAACTGGTTCATTAGGTCCTTTTCTAGATGCTACAATTGCTAGGTCTAGACAAATTGAAAGTACTGAAATTCCTAATGAAAATACTGTTACACCTGTTAATTCACCTGAGTCTGTTGAACACTCTAGTGATGATCCTGATGAAGATTATGTGGAACTTGATGATGATTTTATTGATAAATGTAATGCTACTACTGGTGCAAGTAACATTAAAGAGCTTCTTGCATAACATGCTGTCAGATATAAACTGTCTCCTGATCCTAAATTTACCACATCTCCTATAAACATTAAGGATAAGGATTATGATTTTTCTCTTGATTTATCTCATATATCTATTGTTGAGAAAACACCTTTTTGTGGTACTGAAAAAGAGAGTGCTGTAGAGCACATGAATGAGCTTTCTACTTTGAGTAGCTTGTTTTCTGATGATATTAAGAAGCGTACTTATTTTGTTGCCAAAATTTTTCCTTTCTCATTAAAGGATGATGCTAAAATTTGGTATAATAGTTTGCCTCCTGATTCTATTGATAGTCCAAGTTGTTTGCTTGATGTTTTCTTTCGAAAATATTTTCCTGCTAGTGCTCAACATATTGCTTTGCAGAAAATTTATAGTTTTGACCAGGAAGATGGAGAGAAATTGCCTGAAGCTTGGGCAAGGTTTTGCTCTCTTCTTAGAGCTCGGCCTGGACATGATTTGGAAAAGCATGACTTACTTGATATATTTTATAGTGGACTAACCATTGAGTCTAGGGCATACCTGGATAGTTGTGCTGGTTGTGTTTTCAGGAAAAGAACTCCAGACGAAGCTGGAGAATTAATGGCTAGAATAAGCCAAAATCATGATGATTGGACTACACCTGAACCAGCCCCAACACCAATATTGAAGAAGAGGGGTATGATTGAATTAAATGATGAAGATATGAGGGAAGCCAAGAAATCTCTTAAAGAGAAAGGTATTAAATCTGAAGATGTGAAGAATTTACCTCCCATAGAAGATTTATGTAAGATAACTCCCCCTTCATCCACGATTGAGGTACATTCTCTTCAACGCTTTGATAAAGGAGACATTCCTTACTCAAAACCTCCTGATCAATGTTTAGATGAATTTGATAATTATGTTGTTAAGCAAGATAACTTTAATATGAGAGTAGAGAATCATTTAATGGAAAATTCTCAAGCTATTAGTAAATTGCATGATATTGTGGAGAGAACCTCCAATGATGTTAAGATGCTTGTTAAACATTTTCATATGGTTCAAACTCAAATTGATCAACTCACTAAAGTGCAAAAGGACTTGTTAGAAAATACTTCTAAAGAAAAACATGCTTGTGAAGTTACAACTAGAGGTGGTGTTTCTACTCAGGATCCTCTATATCCCGAGGGGCATCCCAAAGAGTTGAACAAGATTCTCAACGAACTAAAGAAACTAGTGGTCCTTCTAAGAAAAAGAAGAAGAAAATAAAAATGTTGTAGAATCCTCTGAACCTGTTAATGATCCTAATAGTATTTCTATTTCTGATGCTGAAACTGAAAGTGGTAATGAACATGATAAAGATAATGATAAGAATGATGTTTCTGATAAAGAAGAGATTGAGGATGAACCTGAAAAGCATGCTAAAAATAAAAAGTACACTAAAGAAGATTTTATTGCTAAGAAACATGGTAATGAAAGAGAACCTTGGGTTCAAAAGCAAATGCCTTTTCCTGTTAAGAAACTAAAATCAAAGGAGGAAGAACACTATAATAATTTTTTTGATTGGATGAAACCTTTGTTTTTGCAAATCCCTTTGATTGATGCTATTAAATTGCTTCCTTATTCAAAGTATATGAAAGATATTGTCTCTAACAAAAGGAAAATTCCTAATGAGGAGATTTCCACTATGCTTGCTAATTATTCTTTCAATGGCAAGGTTCCAAAGAAGCTGGGAGACCCAGGTATACCGACTATCCCTTGTTCCATCAAGAATAATTATGTTAGAATTGCTCTATGTGATTTGGGAGCAGGAGTTAGTGTGATGCCTTTTTCTCTTTACAAGAGACTTGATTTAGATAAGTTGATACCAACCGATATATCTTTGTAAATGGCTGATAAATCTACTGCTGTTCCTGTTGTATATGTGAGGATGTTCCTGTTCAAGTTACTAATAATTTCTTAATATTAACTGATTTTGTTGTGTTGGAAATGCCGAAGATGATAATATGTCTATTATTCTTGGAAGACCTTTTCTTAACACTGCAGGGGCTGTTATTGATTGCAATAAAGGAAAAGTCACTTTCAATGTTGATGACAAGGATACATTTATTTTCCCAAGAGGATTGATAAAGTATATGGAGTTAGTACAATTTCTAATTTGAGAACTATCAAAGTGGGAGTTATTGATTGTCCTATATATGAGCCTAAAGAAGGATATCAAAATATTATGATTGGATCCATATGCTTCATCCTTTCTGTGCATTGACTTTTTGCATAATGCAGGGCTACTTGATGACTTCTTGTTTCTCATTAATAGGGTGGGCTTGTCTACCTATATGGAAGATGAAAGTGATCAATTTTATATGCTAACTAAAATCTTTGTTGAAAGCTTTAAATTCAGCAACACACCTTTCACACCATCAGTTAAATTTAGGATTTATGATATGCCTATTACTATGAAATTGGGTGATTTTTGTGCTGCACTGGACATTACTCCTATAGGTACATCGAAGAAGATCGAGAACCGCCCCAAAGCTTTGATGGAACTCTATCGAGAAGTTACCAACGATGATGACCGTACCATTCAGCGCGGCAAGATAAGGAACATTCAGCTCCCTGCCATTAGATATTTCACTTACTATCTTGCTACTAGCATTCTTGGTAGGGAGAACACTAGCAACATTTCTAGTTATCATCTTGCTTTTCTAGTTGCTGCACTTACTGGAAGTACACCTTATCATCTTGGTGCTCTCATTGCTCGTCGCTTATCTAATAAGGGACCTATTTATGGAGGAATTGTTGCTTCACGTATTGTTGCATATCTAGGTCTTTCTGTTGATCCTAGTGATGAGAAATTAATTCCTATTAAGCTTGATATTGCTGCTATGAAGGGTCACCAATTTGTCACAACTAACTCTAATTTAGAAAATATTGTCTATAGAATGTTGTTTATTGACGGGGATGAGAGGGAAATCCCTTTGCCGCAGGCCGATTTGTTCAGTGTTCGCAGGAGGCCGTGGTCGCGCTCCAAGGAGGAGGTGGATGAGCAGCTGAGGATACTTGGCTTTCACCAGCAGCACGACTCCGAGGACGCCGAGCCCTCCTACGGGTACACCGTCACGTATCCTGGTGCGTCCTCCAGCTTGTACCAAGGACAGGATCCTCCTTCATCATATTACGGAGGCGCCACCTCATGGGCACCGTGGGATTGACCTCCACTTAGGCCAAAAGCCTAAGCTTGGGGGGAGGTACGCCGGCATCACTCATTCATTGCATATTACAATTGCCGGTCATTTGTATATACTTGTTTCGCTTCTTTTGGTTGTTTCTCTTTCAGTTATTTTTATTTCAGTAGGTTCTTATTTTAGTTTTTGAAGGTTGTTACTACTGTAGTAACCTTTACTTTTACCTTTTTATTTCATTTGTGTGCCGATGGTTGCCTCTAATATGAGGAAGATGATATTTGGGGAAGTGCTATCTAAAAACAGATTCTCGACTGATACTGGAAAAAATCCTAAAAGTATCCAGAACGTTATTTTGAGCTGCCCATTTTTGTGCATGCTTCCCAGGTTATTATCTAACTTTCATTAGTTGAGCACTTTTCGAGTTGAACAGCAGAAGATTTTCGAGAAAAAAATTATGTATTGTTGTCAAGATTTCTGCCACTTTGCTTTTTTGTGATTCTTTTAGTTTCCTTCTCTTGTTTTTGCTTTGTTTCTTTTCTAAAAAAAAAAAAGACCAAAAATATTTCTGTTGTTTCTCTTTATCATTTGTTTATTTGGTTTCTTGTTCCTATTTTGTTTTATTTACTATCGTTGGTTTGCTATGAGAAAATCCAAAAAGATTTTACTTTTGTTCGGTGACTCTAATATCGAAAACGCCAAAAATATTTGTTGTTCTTCTTGGGTTTTGTAAAGTTTATTATGGAGTTCAGCGGTCTCGGTGGTTGGAGCTTGGTTTTCATTTCATATTATTCAAGCCACACAAGTGAAAGGCAATAATGACGATCTACGACAACTCGACTGTGGTGAGAGGCTGGTATGAACTCTATTTGTTTTCACTTTTGTACATATACTTATCCATGTGAGCATACTTAGTTAGTTCATGTGAGGTATATGTCATTTAATGGAAGTCTAGTAGTTCATGATCTCTCATGTTTAGCTCCAATTTATTAATAATGAGTAGCATGTCATAAATGTTTGCTTGCATTGTTTTATTCATAGATAGGTATGACATTGTGGTATCCTCCTCTGAATAATTCATTCGGATTGACTTGGCAAATGCTCACGCATGCATATGACTGAAAAATAAAAGGTCAATTAAGCCTCGACGATTTACTTTGCTTCAGTTCTTGTATCACTTTTATGCCTCCGTTAATTTTATTTTGTGCAAGCATGATTATGAAAGTTATTGCTCTCTTGATTGTCGCTTCCCAGTCTATTGCTAGCCTTCACTTGTACTGAGCGGGAATGCTGCTCGTGCTTCCAAATCCCTGAAAACCAAGTTATTCCAAAGTGTCCACCATAAATACCTATGCATGTCATTTCAAACCATTCCAAGTAAATTTTCATGTGCTACCTTTGAAACCTTCAAAGTACTTCTCAATTTGTGTCAATGTTTTATAGCTCATGAGGAAGTATGTGGTGTTTCATCTTTCAATCTTGTCAGTCAGACTTTCACCAATAGACTAGTGGCATATACATCCGCTTATCCAATAATTTTGCAAAAAGAGCTGGCAACGGGTGCCCAATTTCAATTAATTACAACTTTCATTAATAATTCTCTTCACATGTTTTTCTCTGATTTATCGTAAGCAACTTAACTTGCAAATAGACACTCCTCCATGGTATGTGAATGTTGGAAGGCACCCGAGGATTCGGTTAGCCACGGCTTGTGTAAGCAAAGGTTGGGAGGAGTGTCATCCATAATGAAACTAAAATACATGTGTAAACAAAAGAGAAGAGGGATGATCTACCTTGCTGGTAGAGATAACGCCCTTCATGGGAGCCTCTCTTGAAAGTCTGGTTGATAGGGTAGTTAGAGTGCCCACTATCATTCGTTGACAACAACAAACACCTCTCAAAACAATTTTACTTCTGTTTTATAAATGAAAAGATCTAGCACATGTTAATCCCTGCTTCCCTCTGCGAATGGTCAATCTTTTACTTTTATGTTGAGTCACCATCCTTTCTTTGAGCACCTTCTTAAGAGCATAATTGTCATTCTTAGTGTAATATGTTTGTCCCAGAATATGGTTAACTGTGGTATAATTTTGATGCTTTTATCTTTGATAATCTTTACTTATAGTCTTCTCATGAACTTCAGAGGTGTCTGGGCATTTATGTTTTGTACAAATACGGGCAAGCGAGATACCACTTTATCATATCTTTTTATGAGCATTGCAATCCTGCTTATAGATGTGTTTCATGATGCTTATTATTAGTTTGTTGGTATCTTTTTTATGATTGACATAACTATTAGATGACTTTATTTGCATTTATCTTATTATGAATTGCCTAAGTACTCGTCCATATAATGAGAATATTTACATCATATGAGCAAATGTGTTCATGAAAGTTCTTTTATCGCACTCAGTTGTTAACTGAATTGCTTGAGGACAAGCAATAAGCTAAGCTTTGGGGAGTTGATACGTCCAAAACGTATCTACTTTCCCGAACACTTTTGCTATTGTTTTGCCTCTAATTTGTGTATTTTGGATACAACTAACACGGACTAACGCTGTTTTCAACAGAATTGCCCTGGTGTCTTATTTTTGTGCAAAATAAACTTTCAGGAAAATCCTCGGAAATAATTGCAATGGGCCTTTTTTAAGACCCGATGAGCGAAGATGTGACGGAGGGGGGCCACGAGGCGCGCACACCACGTGGCGGTGCGGTGGGCCCATGGCCATGCCGCCATATGGTGAGGCCGCCTCGGCCAGCCCCCGACTCTCCCCTCTGGACTACTTAAAGCCCTTGACCTAAAAACGCACAGAGAGTTGACCAATTTTCCAGAAGACATCCAGAACTCCGCCGCCACCAAAAACCCAATCTCGGGATCAGAAACTCCGTTCTAGCACCCTGCCGGACGGGGAATTGGAGGAGATCATCGCCATCATTGCCACTGACGCCTCTCCATCGACCATCCATGATTCCCCCATCCATGTGTGAGTAAATCCCCGATGTAGGCTGAAGGGGATGGTAGGTATTGGATGAGATTGTTCATGTAATAGCCATAAGATTGTTAGGGCATGGTGCCTAGTATCCGTTGTTGGTACTTTTATGATATTATTGCAACTTGTTATGCTTAATGCTTGTCACTTAGGGCCCGAGTGCCATGATTTCAGATCTGAACATGTTATTGATTCATGATGATATTCATTGTTTTATGATCTTACCTGCAAGTTGTATACACATATTGCTGTCCGGAACCCGAGGCCCAAAAGTGACAGAAATTGGGACAAACGGAGGGGAAGGCTGTGATATGAGGATCACATGTGTTCACGTGGTGTTAATGCTTTGCTCCGGTACTCTATTAAAAGGAGTACCTTAATTACCAGTAGTTTCCCTAGAGGCCCGGCTGCCACCGGCTGGTAGGACAAAAGATGTTGTGCAAGTTTCTCATTGCGAGCACGTACGACTATATACGGAACACATGTCTATGGTTGTTTAGTACTTCGATACTGTTTTATTATTATCTGCAAATGCCTAGTCTTGATTATTACATGAGTTATTTTATCCATGCAGCGCCCGTTCATCCATCCCTATGCCTACAGTATTTTAATCCTGCTATTTACTATAATCACTACTGCTGTCTGCGTGGGCCGCTCAACCTCCACCACCGGCGTGGGCTGCTCAACCTCCACCACTGGCGTGGGCTGCTCCACCTCCACCATCGGCGGCGGCACCGACGTATGTTGCGCCGCTTGCCAACTGGCCGTGACCGGTACCGGAGCTCATCGTGATCGACGACGACGACGATGACGACGACGACGAGTAGGCGCATGCGTTATTAGGTTTTATATTTTTATTTTCCTTTCTTTACTATGTAAATTTTGTTTTCATGTTGAAAAAATACAAAATAAAAAAAATGCATCGTGCCGCTAGAGCCACCCCCGACGTAAACGGACGCGCGGTCGATTTCGACCATTTGTACCGACGCAAACGGACGCACGCAGAAATTTTAGACGTCCGAAATACGTGTTCAGATGCCCTAAGGGCATCTCCAGCGGCGCGACGCAAATGGTCGCAGAGCGACCGTTTTCGTCAGCCGTGACCGGAAATGCGTCTTGACCCTCTCCCGGCGACGCAAAGTGACCGGGCCGTCTGTGGAGACGCAAACCTGGCCCAAATATGCGCCAGGTTTGCGTCTCCGCGGACACTGCGTGGACGCGCCGAGCGTCCTCCATTTCTTACCCGGTCCGGCAAGTCCGCGGCAGCGAAATCGACCGCTTGGACTTGTTTCTTTTTACCCTTCGTTGCTGCCCTAGTGCGACGCCCCCACCCCAACCCCAGCTGCCGCCGTCACGCGCAGCGTTTGAGACGCCGTCACCGTTGTCGCGCGCGGGAGAGCAGGATCGTACTCGGGGTTGGCTCTAGCGCAACCGGCGTTTTCGGGCCAACGTTGCCGGTTGCGCCGCCTTCCGCGCCGCCCACGACCTGTTCGACCAATTGCGCGGAGGTTCCTTTCCCTTTTTCGGCGCGATTTGAGCGCGGCCATTGATCAACAGTTCGTACCCACGCAGATGGACGCGTGGCATATGGTGGAGAAGTTCCGCGCGGAGATCGTTGACTCCTCTTCGGACGACGAGTCCGATCAGTCGGCGCAGACATTGGCAACTACTGCGGCCTCCATGATCCACGAGTTCACCTCAAACCCGGGGCCGCAGCACCGGGGCTCTGTGAAGGGGCGCTCCAAAAACCTGCCGCGCAACAGAGTGGCAGGGCAGGCCCGCCTCCACAAGGACTACTTCCACCTCACCAATCCGCTCTTCCCGGAAAAACTGTTCCGGCGTCGATACATGATGTCAAGGGACCTGTTCTTGGTCATTCTACGGGGCGTCAGAAACTACGACCCCTATTTCCAATGCAGGCCCGATGCAACAGGTGCGCTAGGCTTCACCTCCTACCAAAAATGCTCCGCGGCTATTCGCATGCTCTCATATGGAATGGCTGCTGATATATTCGATGAGTATCTTCGAATGGGTGAGAGCACCTGCCTTGAGTCCATGTACAGGTTTTGCCGAGCCGTGATTGCCGTGTTCGGAGAGTATTACTGTAGGGAGCCAAATGTTGAGGATACAAGGCGGCTCCTGTCTATCAACGAGTCTAGAGGGTTCCCAGGGATGATTGGCAGTATAGATTGCATGCACTGGGAGTGGAAAAATTGTCCATTTGGATGACAGGGTATGTACAGCGGGCATGAGGAGGGACGGACTGTCATTCTTGAAGCTATCATATCTCAAGATTTATGGATTTGGCATTCATTCTTTGGCATGGCCGGTTCCAACAATGACATCAATGTGTTGCACCGATCACCGGTTTTCGAAAGGCTCATGCAAGGCAAAGCTCCCCGGGTGAGCTATGAGATCAATGGAAATGCATATGACAAGCCATATTATCTTGCTGATGGCATCTACCCTGACTGGGCCACATTAGTGAAGACTGTCCGTACTCCAAACTCCGAGAAGACGAGGAGGTTTGCCAAGATGCAAGAGGCTTGCAGGAAAGATGTGGAGCGTGGATTTGGTGTGCTCCAAGCTCGGTGGGCAATTGTCCGTCACCCGGCAAGAACATGGTCGCTCAAGAACATGCATGAGGTGATGACATGCTGCGTGATCATGCACAACATGATCGTTGAGAACGAGCGTCCTAATGGCCGCAATGAGAACCACTTGGAATTTCAAGGTGAGTTGGTTGCGCCAGTTCCTGGAGCTTTATCTTGGGCGGACTATCTACATATGAATGTAGAAGTCACAAACGAGACCGTCTCCAAACAGCTGCAGACGGATCTGATTGAGCATCAATGGACATTGGCTGGCCATGAAGATCATGCCTAGAGGAGTACTATCTTATTTTCATGTAGACTTTATAAATTTTAATTGTAATAACTATGACTTCGTTGAATTCCTTGTTGTGTTGTTTCGAAAAACTTCATATTTGATGCAAACGCGAAAATGCGTCGCGCCGCTGGAGCCACCCCAAGGTGCAAACGGATGCGCGGACAAAAACAGTCTGTATACGGCTAGAGATGGCCTAACTCTCACACAGTGATAAGAAGACCGCCAGTCTGCCACTGTGAACTTCCTCGAAGATGATAGAGATTTCAGGAGGTAGCTGCCTCACCTAGCTAGGAATAGGTTCCTGTTGATGGGAAAAGTAAATGTACCTGGTATATCACACAATTCGCGGCACCCTGACGAGTGACGAAAGCCTAGGCTAGATCCACTGTTTGCACGGCGCATTTGCCGCGGTGGGAAGAAGCTGATGGATGGACGAGACATGTGTGACATGCGGGCGATCGAATTGATGAACGTGCTGGGATGTGAACATGTTTATTCTGACTAAATCATCTGCTGTCCTCGCCCTTCGGCGTCAGATAAGTACCGTCGATGTATACCTTGCACAAAAGGTGGGTTAAGTATATGTGTTCAATTTCTACTAAATTGTTTAAATTTTAAACCTCTTTGATTCCAAGGGTTTTCATATCATATTTTGGATAAATGGAGTCCTTTTAATTTTATATTTGCGGAGATATACAGAGCTAAAACTCTTTCAACGAATATGCAGGGCTAGTTTCAGGTCACTGCATGCATGAAACCCTAGCTACAGGCCCATGCAGTGCGGGCTGGCCGGGAAACTTTTAAAACTCTACGCTATGCATATGTTTCCGGTGTGTTTTTTCTTTTCTTCAGAGATAAGCCTTTTCTGGCTCATTCTGCCCCCACACCGGCGGCCATGGCCATTGCGGCGGCGCGTGCTCTTTGAACCGGCCGGCCATCCTGGAAGCCCCAAGCATGCGCATGTACGTGCTGTAAGCTGTAAAGGCCTCGATCAGTACGCGTGTTAGCTAATTGTGCGTTGGTCCCAGACTCGAATGGGTTTCTGCGTGTGCGCCACATTTGTGTTGCCATGGATCTTTTAACAAGGTCGTGTGGATCGATGTCGCAGCCAGCGCTGCAGGCCGGCAGCGAGAGTGATTTTTACAGTGTTTTGGCAGCTCTGATCGTACGGCGGAGCTTTTACTGATAGCCCGTTATGGCTAGTACGGCGTGTCGATCCATGGACCATGCAAAATGAAGAACACGCGTTGCATGCGCAAGACCATGCATGCATGACAACCTTTGTATTCTCCTGCCGCCATTGAGAAAAGTAAGATGAAATGAAAGCAACCTATGTATTCTGCTACTATCTATAGTCAAGCTGGATATGGCGGCGGTCTAGGATTTTGGATATATATACTCCTTCACAGCCACATGGAATTATGGATCAGAATGTAGGTTTGAAAACACAAAAGGCAAATAAAGGGTGTACTAGATGAAAACAATGAAGTTTTCAGCGCAATGGATTTGTTTTTGCATTATTTCCTCCTAAAAAAGGAAAACAATAAACTCACACATCTTCACTCCCTTTTATCTAGCTCTTGAATCATGCAAAGTTAATAATTTGAACCAATGATATTACTACTTGCATTCATGGGACACGGAAGCAGAAAAAAACTCTCGTCGATAGACTTTCTATAGGAAACGGGAAAAGGTAAATTCGGTCAAAATTTCCGTTCAAATTAAAAAAAAATCCGAAGAGGTCAAACCACTTCCCTATCATAAACTAAGTCGTACCTCACTGGTGTGTTTTCTAGGTGCTGACATTTCAGACTGAGAGTTTGATTCCAAGGTTTGGATTAAATTTTTGCTGAAAGAAATAACATGGGTTTGGCCAAAGTATTTTGAAATTATCTTTGAAATTTTGTAAATTTCTTGAAATCAACGTATCTCAGTCAGGTGCCAAGGAAAATACGCAAACAAAATGTTGAACCCTACAAATGAGTGCATAAAGAATAGACATATAATAGGATTACAATTAATAGGTAAATTGTTGGTCCAAATATTTTCTTGACAAAGCAAGTACGCTTTCTTTTTGGCAACGGGACTAGCATGTCCACTAACTGTCATACCAATTTACGAATATTACGATTTCTTCGAACTATAGAAGCTATCGAATACCAACATTTCCAAGTAGTTTATGTCTTCTAGAAATGACACTCTATCGTGTATTGTGGATTTAGAAATCTGCATATTTAAAGACCGTGGCATGATCGATCATGTGGATTACATGTAAGTACTACAAGAACAACCTGTTACCGAGTTTATGTTTTTGAGGCTAATGATTTTTTTTAAATAAGGTGTTATTTCTTCATGTTATTGGGAAGTAAGTAATATTTTCTAAGTCATAGCTAATAACTATCCAATCATACATGATTCATAGAGGTACAAGTGCAAAATGAATGAGAAAAATGGAATCTGATGACGGCTATAAGGGTACGTTTGGTTGACGCCCCAGCGCGCCCTTCCAACTTGTGGGCGCAGCCAATTTTTTGGCGAGGGAATCAGCCGCCCGAACATCGCCCATGATTTGGCTAAAATTGTACTGGACCGCGGCATCTGAACTGGGGCTAGCCAAAATATCGGAAGCAAACCAAGCGGCAGCCGTGGGTCGAATGGCTTGCCAAATATTTGGTCTGGCCAGCTTTGGCTCAAAACCAAACGCACCCTAAGTAATGAATGATAAATAGCTATTTGCAAGTCAATAGAGACATATTCACTCCAAGAAGGTAAAATTTTCCTATAACGACTTCTTAAACAATTTGCATTCATTATTTGTAATCAAACTTTCTTGCAAGCTTTAGATCCATATGTATAAGTAGATAAATAGATTGTGCAGTGCAAATACTAAGTTAGATTGTACTAGTTACCTCAAATTTGTTTCAAAGAGGTCACACAAGAAGTCTTACAATGTACTAGACATTCTTTATAGTTTTGTGTGATTAATACATGTTTGTGTTGAGTATATTGAAGCTAGTGTCACAAGTTCTTTATAGTTTTGTGCGATTAATACATATATGTGCGGAGAAAATGATGTTATATTAGTTGACAATGCCATACATATCCTGGTTCCTAGATAATGTAGAAGAATCATTCGATATGCTAATGAAATTCCTGCATTCTTCAGGTATACGCCTAACGGGAAATGCAGTAAAAAGAAGAAGCTATATACAACAATCGAAAAAGTTAATCATCTATCAGATATATACGACGATAGCTTAATGGAGATACAAAGCTCACAAAAAACTAAATTCATTAAGCAGAAACTCTCCCCAAAAAACTTATCAAATAATTCTTACACAAGGAAATCAACGGTTACTTCTTGTATAAAA
The DNA here is from genome assembly GCA_030979885.1 of Lolium multiflorum. NCBI lineage: Eukaryota > Viridiplantae > Streptophyta > Magnoliopsida > Poales > Poaceae > Lolium > Lolium multiflorum. The sequence goes on from CM061747.1 coordinate 247,978,980, forward strand.
AAGAAGCAGCGAATTGCATTGCACATGAGAGGGGTGCAAAGCTTTAACTTCACCATACCCCAATACATCCAAAACAATTCCCTCTGAAATCTTAAATCACAGCATTACTTAGCTAAGAAACAGTAAAACACTGCTCCAGCTAGGAGCATTATTGATTATTAATCTATAGGTACCTTCTTTGAGCAGCTAGATCGATCATATCCATTCCATGATGTACGTAAACCAATCATCCCTGGCTTCCCGAGTGAAGGAAGCTTCTCGCTGAGCTCAGCGAGAGTTGACCTTGCGAGTCGTCGAGGTTATCCACGGGGAACTGGTCATCGGAACCATCTTTCATGGCAAAGCCGCCCTCCGGCGAGTAGAAGACGAACTGGGACATCGGGGCCAACGACAGCAGCGACGGGAAAGTCGTGTGGTGGTGAGCCGCTGCCACCTGATGTTGCGAAGCGCGATGGCCGCCCAGCTCGTGCACATCGCCGCCATTGCTCCAGGCCTCATGAGCGGCGAAGTGGTGATTGTGGTATGGGCTGGCATGGGCAGCCAACGACGGCATGGAGGCGCCGTTGACAAGGCCGAGCGAGTGGGTCAGGCTCATGAACCCCTTGAGGTCGCCGTCGTCGCAGTGGTCCGCCGCCGCCTTGTCGACAAGCATGGATGCCGCGTTCGAGGTGGCGTGTGAGAACGGCGGCACCATGGCCATGGCCATCGAGGCGGGCGGCTGCAGGTGGTGTCCGGAGAAGAGGTCGTCATCGTTCGGCGGGAAGTGGAGCGGCGGTAGCTTGTCAATCTCGTGCTGGGCGACGTTGAGCAGCCAGTCGACGACCTTGCTGGGCTGGTTGAGGCCGAGGCGATCCTGGAGGTCGTAGAGCTGGATGGCCGTCGGCACGGAGAGGCGCACGCGGCGGTCGCGGAGGCCCTTGACGGTCCTCACCTTGCTGTGCCGGTCCTTGCCACCGAACACCCGCGACACGCGCACGATCCGCGACTCCGTCGACGCCGACCAGTGCCGCGAGCTCGCCGCGGCCTGCAGCGCCTTGGCTGCCGCCGGGTGCTCGATTTTCCGGCGGCTGCTGGCCTGCTGCAGCTCCTCGTCATTTCCACGTTTGCCGCTTATCATCTCAGGCGCTCATCGTCACACCTGTACATGATTGAGTAATCGACCGTCAGAGACGACGATGTAGATCGACAACTAATTAATGGAGCATAAAATGAGGTTATGACGCAGCGATCGGTCGACGACAGTGCGCGTATGTACTGTGGTGGATCCATTCATGATTTCAGCAGCTAGCTAGCCAGCACTATTCCACTGACGACGAGCAGCTTTATTCGCACATGGTGACAAGAGATGATTGATAATTTGTGGCTAGGACACTGTAGCGTCATACGTCGTACTAGCAGTAAACTCCATAGCCGCACTAAATATGTTTACTGAGCTTAGCAAAGTGAGCTCATTAAAGAAGTGTATTTAAAATCTCTGCACACAGGAGTCGACTGCAGTAAAGCACCTTCTCCAAGCTTGCCTATCCATCAAATTCAGGCAGAATATATCTTCCGGAATTAGGGAGAGAAGCCAGAAATAAGGGATGGGGTAGTGGAAACTGAAAAGGGATGCGATGAAAAAGAAAGTTGAAAACCATGCGAGCATCAGATCAAGATCGATCGAGACCATCTGAGATTTTCTTATGGATCCGGCTGCAGGTGCAGCTCTGATTAATCAGCTCGATCGGGGGATTAGAGGAGCTCAAGAACGAGGTCGAAATACTCGAGAAGAGCACACAGCCTAGACAGATCTACACACCAAGAAATACTAGAGTGTAAGCTATACTTACAACCATGATGGAGCAAGTGTTGGCCGTCCGAGCAAGCTTCTTCCCGTAGGTCGCTTCAAAATTAGCACTGGGAGGAGCTGAGAGGTAAGCCGTCGATCTCGCTGGGGAAGCCCGACCAATTGCCTCGGCGGCGCACACCGGAATTGGACCGGCCGCCGGGTGGGAGATCGAGGGAGCGGGTGGCCGGTGATGGATCGATAATCACTGTGTAAACCCTAGCTCGCTAGCTGTGTCTGGATGGGAAAGGAACTGGAAAGGGATCGAGCTGCTCTTGCGCTGATAGCTAACTACAAATACTAGCTGGTGTGTATGCTACTACAATGGGAGCTCTCACCTGCGAGAACTTGTGTGGTGCTGGCTTGCTGACAGCAACTAAATGATCAGCAGCTAGCCTCACTAGCTTTAGCGCTCTCCTGTCCTTTTTACCTTGGATCTTAACGGCGTACGCGCTCGTGTTATATACTACTCCAATCGGACAGAGATATTCCACCGTGAGTGGTCTGAAAACGATGGACGGTCAGCTCGATCGGCACTCTCCAGTAGCTATGCCATGCTATATAGATACTAGCTAATACTACTATGAACGTATATATGTTATGTCCTGCTACATCAAAGGAAAGATACAAAACTAAGCGTGATTAATGCTGAATTTGAAGAACAAAATTGTAAGACAATTAGTATAGTAGATCGGATGGAGTAGTAAACACACCATAAACAGCATAATGCAAACTTTATCGGTGGACTTTCAGGCCCATGCCGCTAATTTGCACCATACCTCTGCATAAATGATGATATCGCCACAATATTTTCCTGATATTAGAAATGGATATAAGAGTTTGTGTCATCTCCATTTCTTTTTGACGCAAAGTGTTATCTTCATTTTAGAAATGGTTGAAAAGTCAGAAATTTGTTGGCCCGTATGCAATGTCTATTTCCCAAAATCACCAACATATACATATAGTAGAACCTTTACAAATCCTCCAGCACCAGAACCTAGGAGGCTACTCCATATAGAACGGGACCATGCTTCTTTTGAGCACCCAATAGCGGACTGGACCACCATGCCTTTTTATCTTTGGTAAGACTAGTAGTCTATCAGAAAACTTGCAAGGAAATAGCTGCGTGGATCCATCTGTCATCTCTGTATGTAGATGTAGAGGCCGGGTGCAAGTGCAACCTCTGTTTTAAAAATTGGAAGGAAATGACTGCGTGGATCCGGAGACTACAAATGTAGCTCGTCCTACATGTAGGACATTTTTTGAAAATTTTGAAATCAACATTTCAACATATTACAAAATTCAGAAAAAATAAGAAGTTGATAATGATGTATCCTACCAATGTGTAAAATCTCAACTCAAAACTCGTTGTATTTTGGGTCATACAAAAATGACAAAATCTAAAAAAAATTGGAGGTTCCAAAATCTGCATTGTTCACTACTTCAGATTTTCATTTTTGTTATTTTTGCACATGCTAGAATATAACGTATTTCATGTTGAAATTTTGCAGGTTTATCCTACATATAGGATGAACTACAAAAGGCCGCACCCGGATCCGGAACCATCTATGTATGTAGAGATTGGGGATTGCAACTTCCATTTGAGAAAATAATGATGTGGGAAAGAAAAATTATATTATAACATCTCAGCTCCAATGATTTTTTTAAATGGAGGCAAAATCTTTGCACCAATATCTATTAATTAAGAAGAAGTTAGAAAGATTACAAAAAAGCAGTGAAAACTATTGCAAAACAGATTACTCTCCCGACGTTATTCCGCTCCAGTGAGTAGTATATCGAGTATCTTCAAGAGATCGAGCAATTGGATATGAATTTCACCACGTTTGTGCCTAACATACCTATATTTAAAGGGTCTATGCTAGCAAAGATAGCTCTACTACTGCTACATTGCCAAAAATACGTGGGCGCAAGAAACTTTTAGTATATAAATTAAAAGTGAGACGGAGCTCGGAAATTAAAAAGAATAAAAAAATTAAACCTGTAGACATGCAATATTTTATTTGAAACGATGAAGGCATCAAAGATACCGCTCAGCATTTTTTTGTTCAAGAATTTAATCGGGATTTTAAGTTAGATAGTGTGTAGCCTTGTCAGAAACATGCCGATCTATTTTTTCAAAACCGTTTCTAAGAAACGTATCAGGAGGGCGTGATTTCTCTTATTTTTGTCTACCACCTCATGGGAGGTCGGGTGGCATTCTTGTGGGAATCAATATGCAGTCTCTCAATGTTAAAAATGTTGAATCCGGAGACTTGTTTTTGTTAAGTTCCATCTTGAATGTGAAGTTTGATTTGAATGGAATTTTGTGGCGGTGTATGGGTAGCTCAATAAGCAAACCAACACCCCTTTTTGGCGAACCTAGTTAGAATTTGTGATAATAGTACTCTTCCTATGATGGTACATGGTATTTTAATGTAATTTGGGGGCCTTGCGTGTTGGCCCTTTATTTTTAATGCTATAATTGTGAGTCTTAATCTGTGAGAAATCGTTCTCTCTGGTAGACAATTCACTTGGGCTAGTCGTCGAGAAAATCCCACATACGAAAACTTAGACCGTGTTCTAGAAAATGTACATTGAGAGCAAAAGGAGAGGGTCTGGTCGTATGATTTTACTTATTATCTTAGGTGAACAAGCTCACCTTGGGAAAAATCATTGTTTTATTTTGAGATCATCGCTTCGTGATGATTGCGTTGCTAAGATGATTGAGAAAGAATGGAACTCAATGGTTGTAGGAAATAGTCCAATTTAGGTTTGGAAAAACAAAATCTGACACTTAATATGCTTCCTCAAAGGATGGGAGCCTAATAGAAGTAGAATATGTAAAACTGGTTTAGAAAGGTTGATGGCTATTATTGATAAGCTAGTTCTAATGGCTGAAACTATTCCACTTGACATATCCGAGAGAGGTATGCTGAGAGACGCAAATGACAGGTTGACGAAGCTTAGGAGCAAGGATAAATCTAAATGGGATCAACGGGCAAAATTTTAAACATGTGAAAGAAGTGGGAAATATACCGAAATATTTTAACTTAATTGTGAATGGGAAATACAGAAGAAAGAAAAATATTGAGTTAGAACAAGACGAGGGCCGAGGGGACCATAGTAGGAGATGAAATCTGAAAGTACATATCACGGAGTACTACAAGAAATTATTTGGGGCACTGGCTCGAAAGAATGTCTCATTGCACAAGATAATAACTCAAATAACCCACAAATTTCTACCTTAGAGAGTAATATACTCACAAATGACTTCACCAAGGAGGAGGTGTGTGAAGCAGTTTCTCAAATGGAACACAACGAAGCTCCTAGACTAGTTTCTGCCGAGTTTTTTAATTTTTTTTTGAATTGTTATTAAACCATGTATGTACAACTACATGATTAGTGCATTTTACATCGTCAATATAGTGACTTATATGCTCTGTTTTGAATGTATTTTGCCATGACCTATCATTATTTATACCTTTTTAGTTAATTTATGGGATATTCCTACAAAGTCCCTTTCATTGATATTTAATTTCCGGGAGGCAAAAAAATCTCCTTTTTCGTATTTTGATGTTTCAAGAATCTTCTGGATGCCTAAAAATCAAGAAAAAATACCTGATCAGTTTTCATCAAAAGAAGGACTGTGGGCCAAAGAAGCACGAGAGGCGAGCCACGAGGCCCGAAAGATACCAGGTGGCACGCCCCCCTGAATAGGGCGCGCCACCCTAGCCCGTTTCGACCTCGAGCATCGTTTCAGCTCCCCCTTTTTACAGATTCCCCCGTCTCGCCAGAAAAAGCTACGCCATATTTTTCCCACGATTTACAGAGGCGGCAACGGAGAGGAAAGTCCTCTCCTACTCCGGGAAAGGGAAGATCCTGCAGTGATAGAGCCACGATAGAAGTGAACCGCGCCGAGATAGAAGCCATAGAGAAGCTAGCATACCCACAGATATCAAAGGTATAAGAAGTTTTCTTGGACATGCAGGTTTTTTATAGAAGATTTATCAAAGACTTTTCCAAAATATCAAATCCTATAACTAACCTTTTGCAAAAGATGTCCCATTCTCTTTTAATGATGATTGTGTAGAGTTTTTTAATGTTTTAAAGAATTCTTTGATCTCATGTGTGATGCTAGTGACTATGATGTACGTGTTGTTTTAGGCCAAAGGGCTGAAATGAAAAAGAATGTCATATACTATGCTAGCAAAACACTTGATGACACCCAAGGAAACTATGCTACCACTGAAAAAGAATTCCTAGATGTGATTTTTTACATGCGATAAGTTTAGATCCTATATTGTAGACTCTAAAGTCATAGTACTCTCTGATCACTCTACTATTAAATATCTTATGAACAAGAAAGTTGCTAAGCCTAGACTTATTAAATGGGTTCTCTTGCTACAAGAATTCGAATTGCACATTGTTGATAGGAATGGTGAGGACAATCCGGTAGCTGATCACTTATCTAGAATGGAAAACATTCCTCTAGACCCTATTCCTATTAATGATAGCTTTGCTAATGAACAACTAGCAAATATTAATGTATCTAGTGCTAGAGTAGCCTTCCCATGGTTTGCTGATTATGCTAACTTTACTGTTGGAAAAGTTATGTCACCACACTTCACTTCCCAACAAAGAAATAAATTATTTTATGATCTTAGACATTACTTTTGGGATGTTATCGATCCATTCCTGTATAAGAAAAGTATAGATGGTATTATTAGACATTGTGTGCCTGAATTTGAGCAACATGATATCATAAGAGATTGGCATGACAGTCCTTATGGGGAACATCACGCAAGAGACTTCACAACCGCAATGGTATTACAATCTGGTTTTTATTGATCTACTTTACTGAAAGATTGTGCTAATTATGTTAAACCTTGTGAAAAATTTCAGCGCGTTGGAAACATTGATAAGAGAAATGAAATGCCTGAACTATTCACTGCTCTTGAACCATTTGATGTATGTGGATTTGACTTTATGGGACCATTCCCGTCATCAACAACAAAACACACTCAGATTTTGGTTGCAGTGGACTATGTTACAAAGTGGGTGGAAGCAATTCAAAAAAAAAGTGCAAATCATGCTACAACAATGAAGATGCTTAAGGATATCATCTTTCCCAAGTTTGGAGAACCTAGATTTTTAATTATTGATGGTGGTTCTCACTTTATGCATGGAGTCCTTAGGATAACTTTAGCTAAGTATGGTGGCAATCATAGGGTAGCACCACCATATCCCCCTCAAACTAGTGGAAATTTTGAACTAAGTAATCAAACTCTTTTTAGAAAAGACAATCAATAGAGCTAGGTCTGATTGGCCAACCAAAATTAATGATGTTTTGTGGGCTTATAGGACCGCTTTTAAAAATCCTATGTATATGTCTCCTTATAAAATGGTTTATGGTAAAGCATGTCACCTCCCCATAGCATTAGAACATAAAGCTAGATGGGTTGTTAAACTATTCAACTTGATTTTAAAACTGGTGCAGAGAAAATAATTCTAGATTTAAACTTGTTATATGAATGGAGGAGTGAAGCTTATGAAGTGCTAGGTTATCTAAAGAAAAAGTGAAGATTTGGCATGATAGAAAAATAAAGAGAAATGAATTGAAAGTAGGACATCATGTATTATTGTTCAACTCTCGTTTAAAGTTCTCTGTAGGGAAGTTAGCATCAAAGTGGCAAGGTCCATTAGTTGTGCAGGCGGTGTATCGCTCTGGAGCCACCCGTCTTCACGGAGCCTACAAAGGTAAACCCCATGTTGTTAATGGACAACATCTTAAAAATTTATATTGCAGGTCAAAAATTCGTTGAAAAGGTGTAAGAGTTAAATCTCGAGAGTCTCGACGCCATAATCACAAAGAAATATCCTCTGCCGGATATCATAAAACAATAAAACTTAAGTTTTAGGTATGTAATAATTTTGAAATATCTTCATCTTTTAGGAGAGAAAGATTTGGACGAAACAGAGTCACGGAGGAGGAAAGAGCCCAGGTGTCGCGACCCCCTTAACATGGAGCTCCCCCTTAACAGGGCGCGCCACCCTGGCTCTTTCGCCCCACCAAAGTCCGTTTCGACTGCATCGCTTCGTCTTGCCTTAAAAATCATCAACATATACCCCTCTCTGCCGATCTAATCTCGCATCGAGTCTTTTTGAGCGAACCTTGCTTTCCGGTTCTGTCTTTCAGCCTTTTAGCCATGGCAAGCTTCGGATACAATCTAGGAGGAGAAGACTACGAGAAGAGGGGTGTGGTGAACCGCTACCTCTACTCTGTGGTGGATCCTATGAAGATCTTGACCTTCAAGGAGGGAGTGCTGCTCATGGAGGAGGTGAAGGCTCCCAAGACCAAGAGCACCATGGAGGAAAAGATTCAAGTTCTGGAAGCCAACATGACAAGGTGGATCCTCGGCAATGCCCACCATGAGGGGTGATACGTCCATTTTGCATCACTATTTTATATCATAATTTGCTGTTATTCATTGATATATTTCATGTTTGGACATAATACTTATCTTATTTCATCTATTTTGCATATTTCATCATTATTGGAGGATCGAGCACCGGAGCCAGGATTCTGCTGGAAAAAGCACCGTCGAACGCAATATTTCAGAAGATCAACTGTGGAAGGAAATTATACCAAAAATCCTATTTTTCCCGATGACGAAGGAAGCGAAGGGGGAGCCAAGCTGGACCCAAGGTGGGCCAGGACCATAGGCGGCGCGGCCCATGGCCTGGCCGCGCCACCTGGTGGTGAGGGGGCCCCACAACCCCTTTCGCCTCCTTTTGTTCGCGTACTTCTTCGTCCCGAAAACCTAAGCCACAGGGGGTACGTCGCGAAGAGTCACACCTTCTGCGGGCGGAGAACACCCGAGAGAAAAGAGCTGCGGGCAGGAACGGGGAAATTTCCTCCCGAGGGGGAAATCGACGCCATCGTCATCGTCATCGAGCTGGACATCATCTCCATCACCATTGTCATCATCATCATCACCGCCATCTCCACCGCTGCACCTCGTCACCGCTGTAACGATTTGGGTTGGATCTTGATTGTTTGATAGGGGAAACTCTCCCGGTGTTGATTTCTACTTGTTATTGATGCTATTGAGTGAAACCATTGAACCAAGGTTTATGTTCAGATTGTTATTCATCATCATATCACCTCTGATCATATTCCATATGATGTCTCGTGAGTAGTTCGTTTAGTTCTTGAGGACATGGGTGAAGTCTAAATGTTAGTAGTGAACTATGGTTGAGTAATATTCAATGTTATGATATTTAAGTTGTGGTGTCATTCTTCTAGTGGTGTCGTGTGAACGTCGACTACACGATACTTCACCATTTATGGGCCTAGGGGAGTGCATCTTGTATTCGGTTGCTAATTGCGGGGTTGCCGGAGTGACAGAAACCTGAGCCCCCGTTGGTATATCGATGCAAGAGGGATCGCAGGATCTCAGAGTTTAAGGCTGTGGTTAGATTTATCTTAATTACTTTCTTGTAGTTGCGGATGCTTGCAAGGGGTATAATCACAAGTATGTATTAGTCCTAGGAAGGGCGGTGCATTAGCATAGGTTCACCCACACAACACTTATCAAAACAATGAAGATTAATTAGTGTATGAAGCGAAAGCACTAGACTAAATTCCCGTGTGTCCTCAAGAACGTTTGGTCATTATAAGTAAACAAACCGGCTTGTCCTTTGTGCTAAAAAGGATTGGGCCACTCGCTGCAATTATTTCTCTCGCACTTTACTTACTCATACTTTATTCATCTGTTACATCAAAACCCCTTGAATACTTGTCTGTGAGCATTTACAGTGAATCCTTCATCGAAACTGCTTGTCAACACCTTCTGCTCCTCGTTGGGATCGACATTCTTACTTATCGAAGATACTACGATACACCCCTATACTTGTGGGTCATCAAGACTATTTTCTGGCGCCGTTGCCGGAGTGAAGCGCTATTGGTAAGTGGAATTGGTAAGGAAAACCTTTTGTTTGTGTTGATTTTATTTCTGCCTGCTGCTATAAGTCATTATGGAGAGATCTTCTCTTCAATTTCTATTTGGGAAATCTACTACTACTGCAACGGTAGTGGATGAAGCGCCAGGTGAGGAAGTAATACCGTATAAAATACCTATGAAAATTATTGAACGTGTTATGGATAACCGCTATGAAGGGGATGGAACTGTTCATCCCGGTGATCATTTACTGTTTTTACATGAATTATGCGGGTTATTCAAATGTGCAGGTATTGCTATGGATGAAGTTAGAAAGAAACTATTCTCTATATCGCTGTCTGGTAAAGCGGCGCACTGGTATAAATTGCTGAAGAATAGGGATTCTCTTGATTGGGAGGACATTGTGCCTTTATTTTATTCCAAATTCTATCCTCCAAGTGAAATTCACAAGGATCGGAACCGCATATATAATTTCTGGCCTCATGATGGAGAGAGTATTGCCCAAGCTTGGGGAGATTGAAGTCTTTAATGCTCAAATGCCCCATTCATGAGCTTCCTGGTAATGTTATTATTGATAATTTCTACGCAAGACTTTCTTTTCAAGACAAGACCTTGCTGGATACTTCTTGTTTTGGATCATTTACACGCAACAAAGAAGAGTTTAAAAGGGACCTTCTTGATCGGATCCAGGAGAATACTGAAGGATGGGAGAACGACAAAGATAGAGAGTCAGGTATAATCTTTGATTATAAATGCATTGAAGCTTTTATGGATACTGATAAATTTCGAAATATGAGTGCTACTTATGGTCTTGATTCCCAAGTTGTTGCAAATCTTTACAAAGCTTTTGCCTCTCATTATGAATTGCCTAAGAAGAATTTTGATAAGTATCATGAACCGTATAAAGATAAAATTGATTCATCTGTAAACAAATGTGTAGTGATTGAAACTGTTGATCATGTTATTCCTGAAGCTTATATTGAAAAAACTCCTTTTCCTGCTAAAATGAAAGAGTACTCTGTTATATCTAGTGCGGTTAATAAAAGTGAAAAGAAACCTATAGAACCTGAAGAACAAATTAAGGTTGAACCTGCTGTTGCAATAGTTAAAGATCTTGTGACTGAAAATGTGGAAGATGGTCATATTATTTTCTGTGAAGATGCTTCTAATATTGTTTCGCATCCTAATAAGTCTAGAAAAACTAGTGTTCCTATGCTATCTGTCAGAATTGGGGATCATTGTTATTATGGTTTATGTGATATTGGTGCAAGTATTAGCGCTATTCCTTATGAGCTTTATACGGAGATCATGCATGAAATTGGTTCTTGTGAACTTGAAGATATTGATGTGGTTATTCGGCTTGCTAATAGAGAAACTATCTCTCCAATTGGTATTGTTCGAGATGTGGAAGTTTTATGTGGAAAGATTAAATATCCTGCTGACTTTCTGGTACTTGGTTCTGCTGCTAGTAAGTATTGTCCTATTATTTTTGGTAGACCATTTCTAAATACTTGTGGAGCTGTTATAGATTGCAAGAAGGAAAAGATTGTTACTAAATTTGCTGGTGAATCTTATGAGTTTAATTTCTCTAAATTTTCCAAAACTCCTTATAAAGCTGATTTGCCTAATAATGATTTTAGAGTTGAACAATGTGCATCTATTGCTCTTGCTCCTACTAATCCTTTGCAGCAACATTTGGAGAATAGTGAGAGTGAAGTCTTTAGGGAAGAAAGAAATGAACTTGATGAAATTTTCCTTCGTCAACCTATCCTTAAACATGACTTGCCAGTTGAAGATTTAGGTACAACACCACCACCAAAGGAAGATCCTGTTTTTGATTTAAAACCATTGCCTGATAATCTTAAATATGCTCATATTGATGATAAGAAAATATATCCTGTTATTATTAGTTCTAAGCTTTCAGAGATTGAGGAAGAAAGGTTATTGGAAATATTGAAGAAACACCGAGGAGCTATTGGCTACACTCTTGATGATTTGAAGGGGATTTCTCCCTCTATTTGCCAACATGCTATCAATATGGAAGATGATGCAAAGCCTGTTGTTGAACATCAACGTCGTCTAATTCCGAAAATGAAGGAGGTGGTAAGGAATGAGGTATTAAAACTTCTTGAAGCAGGTATTATATATCCTATTGCTGATAGTAGATGGGTTAGTCCTGTGCATTGTGTTCCTAAGAAAGGAGGAATGACTGTTGTGCCTAATGATAATGATGAGCTCATCCCTCAAAGAGTAGTTGTAGGGTATAGAATGTGCATTGATTTTCGAAAAGTTAATAAAGTTACTAAGAAAGATCATTACCCTTTACCCTTTATTGATCAAATGCTAGAAAGGTTGTCTAAAAATACTCACTTTTGCTTTCTTGATGGTTATTCTGGGTTTTCACAAATTGCTGTTAAAACTAAAGATCAAGAGAAAACCACTTTCACTTGTCCTTATGGAACTTATGCTTATAGGCGTATGCCTTTTGGTTTATGTAATGCTCCTGCTACTTTTCAAAGATGCATGTCTGCTATTTTTCATGGCTTTTGCGAGAGTATTGTAGAGGTGTTCATGGATGATTTTTCTGTCTATGGGAATTCTTTTGATAATTGCTTGCGAAACCTCGATAAAGTTTTGCAGAGATGTGAAGAAACTAACCTTGTTCTTAATTGGGAGAAATGCCACTTTATGGTTAATGAAGGAATTGTATTGGGACATAAAATTTCCGAGAGAGGTATTGAAGTTGATAGAGCTAAAGTTGAAGCAATTGAGAAGATGCCCTATCCGAGGGATGTTAAAGGTATTCGTAGTGTTCTTGGTCATGCTGGGTTTTATAGGAGATTTATTAAAGATTTCTCCAAGATTTCAAAGCCTCTTACTAATCTTCTTCAAAAAGATGTACCTTTTGTTTTTGATGATGATTGTAAGGAAGCTTTTGAAACTCTAAAGAAAGCCTTAAGAACTGCTCCTTGATGTCTACGGGTGCTTCTATTCTTGTAGACAGTGTTGGGCCTCCAAGAGCAGAGGTTTGTAGAACAGCAGCGAGTTTTCCCTTAAGTGGATCACCCAAGGTTTATCGAACTCGGGAGGAAGAGGTCAAAGATATCCCTCTCAAGCAACCCTGCGATCACAATGCAAGAAGTCTCTTGTGTCCCCAACACACCAAATACACTTGTCAGATGTATAGGTGCACTAGTTCGGCGAAGAGATAGTGAAATACAAGTAATATGGATGAGTATGAGTGGCAATAGCAATCTGAATAAAATATGGCAGCGAGTAAACATGCAACAAAACAGTAAACAAACGGAGATTCAATGCTTGGAAGCAAGGCCTAGGGATCCTGCTTTCACTAGTGGACACTCTCAACAATGATCACATAATAGGACTACTCTACACCCTTTTGTTGGATGATGAACACCACTAACTGTGTAGGATTACACGAACCCTCAATGCCGGAGTTAACAAGCTCCACATTATTCGATATTCATGTTTAAGTAACCTTAGAGTGCAAGATAGATCAACACAATTACACCAAGAACTAACATAGCATGCACACTATCACCATCACACTATGAAGGAGGCATAGATCACATCAATACTTATCATAGCAATAGTTAACTTCATAATCTACAAGAGATTACAATCATAGCCTACACCAAGTACTACACGAGGCACACACTGTCACCATTACACCGTGCAGGAGGAATAGAGTACTTCAATAACATCACTAGAGTAGCACATAGATAATATTCAACTAGATCACATAAAGAGAGAGATGAACCACATAGCTACAGCGGAGCCCTCAGCCCCGGGGTGAATTACTCCTCCTCATCATGGAGACAGCGATGGCGGTGAAGATGGCGGTGGAGACGGCGGTGGAGATGACTCCGGGGCAATTCCCCGTCCTGGCGTGCGAACAGAGACTTCTGTCCCCCGAATCTTGATTTCGCGATGGCGGCGGCTGGAAGGTTTTCTCGGGTTTCGTCGAACGTATCGGTGTTTTTAGGTCAGGAAGGCTTTATAGGCGAAGAGGCGGAGTCGGAGGGGCCACGGGGCTCCCTCCCATAGGGCCCCCCCTGGCCGCGCCGCCTGTGGGGTGGGGCCCTCCTCCCCTCTCCCTTCTTCGTGCTCTGGAAGCGTCCGGGAAAAATAGGATGTTGGGCGTTGATTTCGTCCGATTCCGAGAATATTTCCTTTCTAGGATTTCTGAAACCAAAAACAGCAAAAACAAGAATGGCCCTTCATCTCGTCAATAGGTTAGTTCAAACGCATAATAATGACATATAATGTGTATAACACATGTAGGTATCATCAATAAAGTAGCATGGAACATAAGAAATTATAGATACGTTTGAGACGTATCAAGCATCCCCAAGCTTAGTTCCTACTCGCCCTCGAGTAGGTAAACGATAACAATGATAATTTCTTAAGTGACATGCCATCATAACTTCGATCATACTATTGTAAAGCACATGAGATGAATGCAGAGATTCGAAGCAATGATGAAGATAATGAGTAAACAAATGAATCATATAACAAAGACTTTTCATGAATAATACTTTCAAGACAAGCATCAATAAGTCTTGCATAAGAGTTAACTCATAAGCAATAAATTCTTAGTAGAAAGCGTTGAAACAACACAAAGGAAGATATAAGTTTCAGCGGTTGCTTTCAACTTTAACATGTATATCTCATGGATAATTGTGAACACAAAGTAATATAACAAATGCAATATGCAAGTATGTAGGAATCAATGCACAATTCACACAAGTGTTTGCTTCTTGAGGTGGAGAGAAATAGGTGAACTAACTCAACATAAAAAGTAAAAGAATGGCCCTTCGCAGAGGGAAGCATTGATTGCTATATTTGAGACGTTTGAGAAATAGGTGAACTAACTCAACATAAAAAGTAAAAGTAGCATGGAACATAAGAAATTATAGATACGTTTGAGACGTATCACTCCTGTAGTTGAACCTCCTGATTGAAATTTGCCTTTTGAAATTATGTGTGATGCTAGTGATTTTGCTGTAGGCGCTGTTCTTGGACAGCGAGTAGATAAAAAATTAAATGTTATTCATTATGCTAGTAAGACTCTTGATGCTGCTCAAAGAAATTATGCTACAACTGAAAAGGAATTGTTAGCTGTAGTCTTTGCTTGTGACAAGTTTAGATCCTATATTGTTGATTCAAAAGTCACGATTCATACTGATCATGCTGCAATTAGATACCTTATGACAAAGAAAGATGCTAAGCCAAGGCTTATTAGATGGGTACTTCTTTTGCAAGAATTTGATTTACATATTATAGATAGGAAAGGTGTTGATAATCCTGTTGCTGATAATTTGTCTAGATTGGAAAATATTGCTTATGATCCTGTTCCTGTTAATGATAGTTTTCCAAATGAACAATTGGCTGTAATAAAGGTGAACTCGCGAGATAGCCCTTGGTATGCCGATTATGCTAACTTTATTGTATCCAAGTACTTGCCTCCAACCTTTTCAGCTCAGCAAAGGAGGAAATTCTTTTATGACTTGAGGCATTATTTTTGGGATGATCCACACTTATATAAAGAAGGAGTAGATGGTATTATGCGAAGATGTGTTCCTGAATATGAACAACAGGAGATATTGAGTAAATGTCATGGTAGTGCTTATGGAGGACATCACGCTGGAGATAGAACCGCGCAAAAGGTTCTACAATCAGGTTTTTATTGGCCAACTCTCTTCAAAGATGCAAGGAAGTTTATTTTATCTTGTGATGAATGTCAAAGGGTTGGTAACATCTCCAGACGCAATGAAATGCCTATGAATTATACTCTTGTTATTGAACCATTCGATTGTTGGGGATTTGACTTCATGGGTCCTTTCCCTTCTTCAGAAGGTAACACTCATATACTTGTCGCTGTTGATTATGTTACTAAATGGGTAGAAGCTATACCCACAAAAAGTGCTGATGGTGAGACCTCTTTAAAAATGCTTTTAGATATTATTTTTCCTAGATTTGGAGTACCTAGATATATTATGACAGATGGAGGTTCTCATTTTATTCATGGAGGTTTTAGAAAAACTCTTGCTAAGTATGGTATTAATCATAGAATTGCTTCCGCTTATCACCCTCAAACTAGTGGTCAAGTAGAATTATCAAATAGAGAGATTAAATCTATTTTGGGAAAGACTGTTAATAAATCTAGAAAGAATTGGGCTAGCAAATTGAAGGAAGCACTATGGGCTTATAGAACTGCTTATAAAAATCCCATGGGTATGTCACCGTATAAAATGGTTTATGGAAAAGCTTGTCATTTACCTTTAGAACTAGAGCACAAAGCTTATTGGGCTGTAAGGGAACTTAATAAAGATTTCAAACTTGCCGGTAAAAAGAGATTGCTACAATTGAGTTCTTTAGATGAATGGAGAAGTGAAGCTTATGAAAATGCTAAACTCTTTAAGGAGAAAGTTAAGAAATGGCATGATAGAAGGATTATCAAAAGAGAATTTAATGTTGGGGACAAAGTCCTATTGTATCGGTCTCGTCTTAGATTCTTTGCAGGGAAATTACTCTCAAAATGGGAAGGACCATATGTTATTGAGGAGGTATATCGTTCAGGAGCAATAAAAATTAGCTCTTTGGAAGGTAACGCCACACAAGTAGTGAATGGACAAAGACTCAAGCATTATATTTCTGGAGATTCTTATAATGAAGATATTGATATTATTCAAGTGATAACTCCGGAAGCTTTCATCAAAGATCAAATTGACAGTTCTGCAGAGTCCGACTTTGAATAGGTAACAGTTTTAGTAATAAAAAGTCCGCGTTTAGCTTTCCGAACAATATTTCTGTTGTTTTTGGAAAATATGAAAAATTATGGGATCGAAACGGAGTGGAAGAGACGCGCGAGGGCCCGTCACCATAGGCCGGCGCGGGCCCCACCCTGGCCGCGCCGCCCTATGGTGACAGCCCCTCGGCGTCCCGTTTCCACTCGTTTTCGGCCTGGAACCTTCCTTTTGTTGTAAAAATATTTGCTATATAATCCCCCGGACCCCTGGAGGTCCGTATATCGTTTTCTCGTCGTGTTTTGTTTCGAGCTGTTTTCTGCCAGGATCTGTTTTGATCTAGAAGCACCATGGTCTCCAACAACAAGGACAAGGGACCTTTGGAGGAAGATATTCAAGACCCTGAATTGAAGGAAGAAGTCGCGAGCGAGGATGAGGAAGAAGTGGAGGAGGTTCCGCGAGTACACCAGCGTGCCACCATTGCAAGCATTGGCGTGATATCAAATCCATCCAACATCAAGAGGAGTGCACGAATCGCTACCGGAGGAGCAGTTCCACGTCGCTTCTTAGCTCCAAGGACATCTTCTCCAAGAGATGAAATCTGAAGCTGAAGGATGGGGAAACAACTCTAGGAGTTGGGACTCGCCACCTGACATGATTATGAGCCGCGTTGAGCACAACTCGGAGCTGATTCGCAACCTCACCTATGAGATTGAGGATTTAAAGGAACTTGTTAAGAAGCTTGTCGAGAAGAATCCATCACCATCACCACCGAAGGAGTAATTCATCATCGGTATTGGCATCCCCTTGGTTTGTTCCAAGCTTGGGGGAGTGTCGCGGTATCACATCATCACTACCTTTATCTTTTACTATCAAGTAGTGTCATATCATGAGTAGGGAAGTTATCATATGGAATAGTTTGCAATGTGGAAGTATCTCTCTTAGTTGGTTATCTATGTATCCGTTGGTGTGAGTTATCGTTATGGAATATTAATGAGAAGTCTTGTCATTTACTTTTTGCACACCTTATTTTAGTTTGCAATCTCTATTATATGATCACTCTTGACATTGGTATTGATATCACTTTGGGAGCATCAAGTAAATCTATTTGGTTTTGGCAAACTTAGCATTGGTCAATAGCAACAACATCTTGATGTTTAAATAGAAGAGAGAAATACATTTAGATATATTACTCTATTATCTCTATGTTAATGAGTTTAGTATTCTGAAGTTAAAATTGCTTGTGCTTATGAGAAAGATGCATGATTGTTTCTATCATATGTATATTTGTTTGTTTCCCTCAACCTTTATGCTTGCTATCAAACCTTGCTAGCCAAAGACCTGTATTGAGAGGGAATGCTTCTCATACATCCATAACCTTAGACCAAACCCATGCCATTTGTGTCCACCATATCTACCTACTATGTGGTATTTGCGCCACTCCAAGTAAATACTTCATGTGCTATACGTCTCCAACGTATCGATAATTTCTTCTGTTCCATGCTACTTTATTGATGATACCTACATGTTTTATGCACATTATATGTCGTATTTACGCATTTTCTGGAACTAACCTATTAACAAGATGCCGAAGAGCCAGTTGCTGTTTTCTGTTTTTGGTTTCAGAAATCCTAGTAACGAAATATTCTCGGAATTGGACGAAATCAACGCCGGGTCCTATTTTTGCACGAAGCTCCCGAAGACCGAAGAGGAGTCGAAGTGGGGCCACGAGGGGCCGCCACCATAGGGCGGCGCGGCCCAGCCTTGGCCACGCCGACCTGTGGTGTGGGGCCCTCGTGTGGCCCCCACGCTGCCCTTCCGCCTACTTAAAGCCGTCGCGAAACCCCCACGAGAGCCACGATACGGAAAACCTTCCGGAGACGCCGCCGCCGAATCCCATCTCGGGGGATTCGGAGATCGCCTCCGGCCTGCCGGAGAGGGGATTCATCTCCCGGAGGACTCTTCATCGCCATGATCGCCTCGGAGTGATGAGTGAGTAGTTCACCCCTGGACTATGGGTCCATAGCAGTAGCTAGATGGTCGTCTTCTCCTAATTGTGCTTCATTGTTGGATCTTGTGAGCTGCCTAACATGATCAAGATCATCTATCTGTAATACTATATGTTGTGTTTGTCGGGATCCGATGGATAGAGAATGCTATGTTATGGTGATTATCAATCTATTGTTTATGTGTTGTTTATGATCTTGCATGCTCTCCGTTATTAGTAGAGGCTATGGCCAAGTTTTTGCTCTTAACTCCAAGAGGGAGTATTTATGCTCGATAGTGGGTTCATGCCTTCATTGATACCTGGGATCGTGACAGTAGGTTCTAAGGTTGTGTTGTGCTGTTGCCACTAGGGATAAAACATTGATGCTATGTCTAAGGATGTAGTTGTTGATTACATTACGCACCATACTTAATGCAATTGTCTGTTGCTTTGCAACTTAATACTGAAAGGGGTTCGGATGATAACTGAAGGTGGACTTTTTAGGCATAGATGCACTACAAGGGAAAGGCCTACCGCCGGCGCACCTAAAAGGCCCATTGCCGGCGCACCACGAGCCCGCCGGTGCGAACGGGCCGGTGATAAGTGGCTACTGCCGGCGCACCAACCAGTGCGCCGGCGGAAGTTCATCTACTGCCGGCGCACCAGCGGTGCTTCGCCGGCAAAGGTCTTGTTCCACCGGCGCACGTGCCACTGCGCCGGCAGTAGAGCTTCCAGCACTGGCGCGTGCGATGTGCGCCGGCAGAAGGGCATTGAGGTGCGCCGGCAGTAATATTCGAAAATTCAATTTCGCGCTTTTTCCAGCATATAACAATTCATATTTGCATATTTATATAGCAGTATATAACAGTTCACATTTAGACAGCAGTACATGCAATATGAGAAGCACATAGAGAGCCAAGTTTCATTTCGGTATCAATACACAAATACGCAAGTCTCGTTGATTCATACAACACATGTGCATATGCAACACCGAAGGACGAAGTTTCACAAAGTTAGAAGTCTCGGTACATAGTCGTCACAAGTGTCGTCATACACCTCCCAATGTAGCTACTAACCTAAACTACGATCACATAGAACATGACCAACATGGTCACGATGACCATCATCACGAAGGCCATGGTCTTCATCCGGTTCCTCCTCATGTCCCTCATCTCTCCCGCTAGATAACGGGCGTATCTTCCTTCCGCCTCCACCCTAGTGGGGTATCCCTTGTAGCTGTTGCCGCTGAAGCGGTGCACCTGTCTCCGACAGTCCTCCCAGTCGTCGTAGACTCCAGGAACCCTCCCCTTGTACACGACATATGTCGTCGGCATCTCCATGCACAAGACAAATAAAACGTTAGTACCAATGCAATGAACAAGTGCGAACTCAAATAAAAGACAAGTAGTATGAACTAAATAGCATGTGCCTCATACTTTGTTGGTCGAAATAAATAATAACATACAGGGATGGGGTCAGCGAGGCTAGGTAGGATGCACAATAGATTGATATTTGTGGCCATCACACCAAGCCTCACTGGCCCCACCCCGGAGTGTACAAGTGACCAAACATTTTAATCATCGGCCAATGCAATTAAGAAGTGCGAACTCAAATAAAAGACAAGTAGTACGAATTAAATAGCGTGCCTCATAATTTGTCGGTCGAAACACATATTAACATCCAGGGATGGAGTCAGTGAGGCTAGGTAGGATGCACAATAGATTGATACTTGTGGCCATCGCACCAAGGCTCACTGGCTCCACCCCCGAGTGTACTAGTGACCGAACATTCTAATCATCGGCGAACTCCAAATACGAGGCAAGTAGGGGTCGAGTAAATGCAAATAATTATTAAGGTATCTACGCCATAATCTTGAAATATATAGCAAAGTAAATGAAACTATAGACACATGTTCACATGCACATCCATACAACTAAATAAAAGCAACAAGTCGATTCTATGGGAATATGTAGCAAGTATTACAATACGGAAGTTCAAAGACATATCGTTCAAGCTGTAGCAATATTGTTCCCGTCGTAGGATCAGGTTGTACGCCTAGGGGGGAATGGACGGCAGCCCTCAAGCGTGTTGAACGGCCTCTCATCACGCGACATCTCCAAGCGGAGTTCTATCTCGTCATTAGGTGGTAGACCGTAGCCGTAGAAGAACTCGCCAGACCTTTTGTTGACATCATGCACGATTACCGTGCAAATGAACTGCTGGATGCGACTCCAGTTCTTTCTAATCTCTCTATCAGGGGCATCCGCCATGTTTACAAACCTCTCTCTGAGACTCTCTGGCAGCAACATGTCATCTGCGTACTTTATGTACTCCTGCATCTGAAGGATGGCGTACCACGCGTCCATCCCATTGTCTTGCTTCGACTGCCTGAGGCAGGGGAAGTTGGTTGTGTGGGTTAAGACCAAGCCTCCTCGGGATTTCCTCTCTACTTTGAGGGGGCCTGCCTTGTTGGCGAAGCCGGTGAGAGCATCATTGAGAAGGGCCCTGATGTTGGTGTAGTCTTTCTTCTTGTCCCTACCCGAGTCGAGATAGACTGCATGCGAGTGTTGCGGGTGCACGACGATGAGGGTGCAGTACATGTCTCTGCGGAAAACACACGGATTAACCTTTGGAAATGCAAATGGAGATATAGGATAGAATGGTGATGGGGACTAGTGTGTGATTACTTACTCGGGGAAGTAAGGGATGAGAATGGCGCCCTTCTTAATGTTCGCCAGCATGAAATCCTCGACCTGCCGTGTGGCAATCGCCCGATCCCCAGCGTTGCAGATGATGCTCTCCCGCATATAGAAGGGGTCCATTATCGCGATGGTCGGCGTCCCCTCCTTAACGATCTGGGAAGACAAGCTAAGAGCAACTAGGCGAACCACACTAAAGTGGAGCATTTGCATGCGATAGATGCTGAAGATGTCATTGAACCGGATGAAGCACAAGTCCGCGGGGTACTTCTCGACGAAGTTCATGCCAGTTGGCACCTTCGCCACGAAGAGAGGGTAACTTGGATTTTTTGATTTGAGAAGCTGCCTCTCCAAATACTGGACTTGGTTATGCAAGCTCGCCATATCCCCGGTGAGTAGGTTGAGGACATGCTCCGGCAGCATCGGTTCACCCAAGTGATGCAGAGGTCGCCAATTGTTTGGCAACTTGTCAAGGAGTGCCACCTTGTCCTTGTCTTTGGCCGCCGCCTTGTCTTTGGCGTCCTTCTTGTTTGCCCTCTTCCTCTTCTTGGGTTGTAGTACTGGACCATCTCCCACCGCCGTAACCGTAGCACGGAGTGTGTTTGGGCTCAGCATCTTTTTGACGGCGACGGCGGCGACCTCCTCGGGATTTTCCTCCTCAGCCGTTTCTTGAGAATCGAACAGCTTCTTGGAGCACCCAAATTTCGGGGCCGGCGCATCCTCATGGACAACTTGTGAAGACGTAGGAATATCCCATTGGAAGTCTTCACGTTCGTATTCCTCGGCCTCTGGCGCCGCTGGCTGTTGTGGTGGGGCGCTGACCACCGGCGCCGCTGGCTGTTGTGGTGGGGCGCTGACCACCGGCGCAGCTGGCTGTTGTGGTGGGGCGCTGACCACCGGCGCCGCTGGCTGTCGTGGAGGGACGCTGACCTGTGGCGCCGCAAGGTGCTTGTCTTTGCTTGTCGTCGACCCCGAGTAGGTGTTGATCCTAATTAGGGTCTTCGGCCATAGCAGTACCCAACCCTTCAGTGAGGCAAGATTCAACGGGTCTTCGTCATCGGCACCATGCGGTTGATTAGGAGGAAACAAATCCTCATAGCCCGGTAACGCCCGATCCACTTCAACCCGGTAAACGTCATCCTCCATATCTCGTGTGTGCCACTTCTTATCCAGGGGCCGAAGGATGGACCCCCTCGCGACGTCTTTGAGTTCGCCGTTTACTCTCATCAGGAAGGTGC